>CM052722.1:101984187-102014976 GCA_028551405.1 Uromys caudimaculatus
TAAAGACACATGCTCTACTATGTTCATAGCAGCCATATTTATAATAGCCAGAAGCTGGAAACAACCCAGATGTCCCTCATCAGAGGAATGGATACAGAAAATGTGGTACATTTACACAATGGAGTACTACTCAGCTATTAAAAACAATGATTTAATGAAATTTGCAGGCAAATGGATGGAACTTGAAAATATCATCCTGGGCGAGATAACTCAGTCACAAAAGAACGAACATGGTATGTACTCACTGATAAGTGGATATTAGGCCAAATTTCGGAATACCCAAGTTTCACTTTACATTAACCACTGGCCTGAGAGTGAGGTCCCAGATGGAGGAGTTAGAGAAGGGACTGAAGGAACTGAGGGAGCTTGCAGACCCTTGGAGGGAGCAACAGTGTCAACTGGCCTGACCTCCTGGTGCTCCTGGATGCTGGATCACCAACCAAGGAATACACATCGAGGGACCCATGAGTCAGACCACATATGTGGCAGAGGAGGGCTTTTTTGGCCATCAGGGGGAGGAGTGGCCCTTGGGCCTGAGGGTGTTAGACGCCCCAGTAAAGGGGAACGTCAAGGTGGGAATATGGGGATGGGTGGGCGGGTGGGTGGCAGGTGGAATTCCCTCATAGAGGCGGGGGAGGTGGAGGCGGTAGAGGATTTCCAAAGAGGAGACCTGGAAAGGGGGAAACTTTGGAAATGTAAATAAAGTATCAAAAAATGAAAATAAAAATGCTGAGTATTAGACACTAGATACAATAATAATAAAGACTCAGCCATTGTTCTCGAGAAGTTCAATGTGTTTTTAAAGTTACATTCATTTTAGCACACAGATATGAGTGTGTGTGCCCACATGCATGCTAGCATTTACGTTCATATGTGTGTGCATGCATGCATTCATGTGTGTGCGTGTCAAATAAAAAGAAATACACAGTAAAAAAGGATACAAAATCACTCAGACATAAAGAAAAACCCACAAAATAGGAACTCATAGTATATAAGCAAAAGACACCAGTAAGACAAAATAAAAATGCCCAAACAAAACAACATGAGACAAAAAGTCTACAAAAGTAGCATTGAATTCATTTTTTCTTAGCTATCTAGTGCTGGGCATGGGTCCTACCCTTAAGAGACTGTATTGGAATAAACTAATTTTTTCTCTGCAAGCTGGGTCAATTGCAGATAACTTTTTGGTTAGAGGCAAAATCCTATATGTCCAGGCATAGTTGTCATCTTATAGAGTGGGTTTTAGAGCTAATCACAGAATTGTTGGATATTCCAACTATGTTTGTACCACTATTGTACCAGTGTATCTTGCAGAAAGATTACCAGTATAGATTGTGTGGTATGTACCTGGATTGATGGTTATCTTTCTCTCTGATGCTGTGCAGAGTATCTTCCAGTACTATGAACACTAATTGGTAGGGGTAAAGGCTTCAGTTAGGCATCCATGTTCAATAAGATATGTAAGTGTTGTCTTCAACAATAGAGTCTTACCATTACTTTACGGAGCGTATCCAATTAGTCTTGGCAATAGTCTGAATTGTTTTTGAGTATATGACCCCTTTGGCCAACAATTCAATTACATAAAGCCTATTCCTGGAACTTGAGGTTTCACTTGGTGGCAAAAGATGTCTAGTCTGTGCATTCTCTCCTGCATTATTAGGTGACTGTCGGCTCCTTGCCCGCAGGTCCAGGTGAGAGGAGAGAACCCAGTCCAGCCAGGTCTGTTCGGGGCTGAGCGGATGGCAAGTTTCGATGGCCCAAAAGAAACACACCAGGCCAGGAGTCTTCTCGAAGCAGGAACTCAACTTTATTGTATCAGCCCCTCGCTCATATAGAGAAGGCAAAGGGGGCGGGCACTTAGGTATGGGAAGAGATGACTTAAGAAGCAGGGAAGGGGAAGGGATAACTGACAGGGCCAATAGCAAAGCTCCACATCAGCAACAGCAGGGCAGAGGGAGGGCCAAACAGGTCTTGCTGAGTCACCCCTATATGGAAGTGACTGAGGCAGGTCTCAGAACTCGAGCCAGGCTCAGGTTTGTCCTCAAGGCCCAAACCAGGGCTAAAATGGGGCCCAACACTACCACTGTCCGGGATCTCACCCTCACACTCTTAGAAGAATGGGAGGAGTAGAACAACCCCAGCACCGTGCCATCGGGGTTCTGTTCAGGCTGCCCCCCAGGGTCGAGCCCCGGCCTAGAGCTGCAGCAGCCCCAGCTTGGCTCAGCAACACAATGCCTAGTGCAGGAGGGCAGACAAGCAAGTCAGTGATGAATCGGGGCACTGCAGCCAAAGCCACTCTTGCTGCTGAGGTCACCACTGTGAACCCGGGGCCCCTGGGCCCTCAATTTCCTGCCCCTATGGCCAGGGTTGCCCCAGGCTGCCTGAAGCACTTCTTGTTGGTGTGCCTCGGAGGCATGCCCTGAGACCTACTGTCAGCTTCCCCCGCAGAGCAGGGGAGGAGGTGCAGGACAGGCCCAACAGGTGACTTCATTTATATGTATTTCATATATATACATATTTTAAGAAATGTCTACACTAATAGATTTCAATATAGCTCCTCAAATAGACCTTAATGTTAGTTGTCCCTCCCTTACTCCCTCTCTTCCATATTCCTCCCCATTTAATCTTCACCCTCCAGTCTTCCACCTGTCTCTCCATAACTATATATTCTATATTCCTTTTATTGAGAGATTCTCTCCTCCCTGTAGTCACTTACTTGTTACCTAACATATACTATGGCTGCAGTATAAGTATCAAGGGCTTAAAATCTAACTTCTATACATAAGAGAAAACATACAATGTTTGTTTGGGGGAGGGATCTGTGTTACCTCAGTGAGGATGATTTTTTTCCCTAGCTCCATCAATTTACATGAAAACTTCACAATTTCCTTTTTAAAACTGATGAAAAATATCCAATTTTGTAAATGCACCACATTTTTATCATCCATTCCTTGGTTGATAGATATCTAGGTTATTTCCAATTTCTGGCTCTCATGAATAGAGAAGCAATAAAAATAGTTGGGTAAATATCTCTGTAGTAGGATGAAGCATCCTTTGGGTATATATTCAAGAGTTGTATAGCTGGATCTTGAGGTAAATCAATTCCCACCTTCCCAAGGAACAATCACACTGATTTCCATAGCGACTATACAAGTTTACATTCACACCAGCAACGAATTTCCCCACATCTTTTCCAGAATGAGATGACATTTATTTTATTGATCTTTGCCAATTTGACTGACATAAGATGAAACCTGAAAATAGTGATGATCTTCATTTCTCTGACTAAGGGTGTTGAACATTTCTTTACACAAAGGAATGGAGATGGGCTAGAAGGGAAGGCTGTGAGGACCCACAGAAAAAAGCTAAAGTCATATAGATAGGAAGTTGCAAAGTTATGCTTTACCTAACTATATCTACTTGTATGAAAAAGCTTGGACCATCTTTTAATAGAGTATTAAATGACTTTCAGCTTTGCACCTCAGAGTCTTAATCACTGTGGTGATAATAAACACCAGTGAGTTCTGAGCTCCAAAATTCATTATCAGGGTTGAAATCCTGTTCTACAGTTTAAAACTCTGGCCAGTTTCTCTGGGGTGAGTGTGTATGTCTGTGTGTTCATGCTCATGTGTGTGTTTCTGTTTGAAGCCAGAGAAACTATGCCTTCAGATAAAACATCATCAATGAGGACCCTACAACATTGACCTGTTTCTCACCCTCAGGAATCACCTCTGATTTGGATCAGAGGTCCTACAGGCTTCACCATGTCCACAGTATCTGCTTTCAGTGTACACAGGAGCAAGGGCCTTTTATTCTATATTTTACTTCATGATTTCTTCAGTAGAAATCTCCAATGATCCCATAAGAACAAGATTTGATTTTTATTGGACTCCTTCACTTTTATCCTGAGAGCTGGAAATCATATATATTTTCTGGTAAACTGGAAGTCAGAAGAGAGGGGAAAAAAACCTACCCTAAGAGACACCAGGGCATTCTTTCATCTCTAAAGGCTTCCCTTACTGATGGAAGCCAGCATTATTACAACAAAAGCTTGGAGATACTTCTTAAGGTGGGAATTGTAGACAGAGACAATTCAGAGAACATCTGCATGGCTCTTTGAGTAATTAGTGGGCTCTCCAAATCAATTTTCACATAGAACGTTCAATATGCTTCCAGAAAAAAACAAAAAACAAAAAAACAGTTTCTGACACTTGGGCCTCAGAAAAGCTAGAAAACATGACTCTGATACTCCACTTGTTAACTTGGTTTCTAAGTGGGTTTAGCTGATCTTCACATATCTTTTATTTAGTGTTATTGTCTGTATGATGGACAAAGGGGAAAAAGTACCTGGAGTAACACAGAGGAGTTATAATAGAATCGGCTCTTTCATCAATGTGTAATATGATACCACTTGAATCTCTGGACCTTAGTTTTCCTATCTGTTTAATGAATACTAATTATGATTACTTTGATAGTCAGCTGTGGGAGTACATGAGAACATACATAGAAAAATATGACTCTTTTGGGTCTGGGTTATCTCACTCAGGATGATATTTTCTAGTTCCATCCTATTAGCCACAAAGTTCAGAATGCACACGACATAACTCACAGACCATAGAAAGCTTAACAAGAAGGAAGGCCCAAGTGTGAATACCTGAAACCCACATAGAAGGGTGAAGAAAATAATCACAGGAGGCAGGTAGAGGGAGGAAACTGGGTGGGAGATGGGATGGGGAGGAAAAAAGGAAGGGCCAGATCAGGTGTGGGGAGAGACAAGAGGGACACACAGAGGGCCAGGAGAATGAATCAAAATATGCAGCAGTTGGTGTTAGGGGGCAGGGGAAACCTCTAGAATGTTCCAGAGATCTGGGATGTGAGATGCTAGCAGAACTCAGTGGGGATGACATTAGCCTAAATGCCCAGTGTTTGGGGAGATGGAACCAGAAAAAACCACCTCCAGTATATAGAGTGGCTCACAGTTGAAGCAGGGGGTCATCCACCCACCTTCAAAATTTTTAACCCAAAATTATTCCTGTCTAAAGAGAATGCAGGGACAAAAATGGAGCAGAGACTGAAAGAAAGGCCACTCAATGACCAGCCCATCATGGGATCCATCCCAGGTATGCACACCAAATCCAGACACTATCAGTGGGGCCATATTGTGTATGTAGACAGCAGCCTGGCATGGCTGTCCTTGGAGAGGCTCGACCAGCAACTTGAGACAAATGCAGATACTTACAGCTGTTGTGCCCAGATCGAGAAACTCCCAGAGACCACCAGGAACCACAACTCTGATGCAAGCACAGGAGAGTCTTTATTCGAGCTGGAGCTCATGCTGCAAACCACCCCAAAATCAGCAGGATAGGAGAAGGGTCCCAAGGTCTAGTGGAAAGGGTTTATAAAGAGAAAAACCACAAGTGAGGATTTTCAAGCCTTGGCATTACATGATTGGGTAAGAGAGTAAAGGAATGTTCAACATCTGGCCAAACCACAAGGAGAGACTGTACATCTAAAAAGAACATCTTGACCTGGAAACAACTTATTTTTCTTAGCTCAGCCTGTTATTATCATTTAGCTGCAGCTTCTGTGTCTGTTTTGCAGCTGCAAGGGACATTTCATGGTTTTTCTCAAAACTCAAGAGTGGGGCCACGCCTCTCTGAGGGCAAGTTAACTTAAAATGGAGTCTGAGAAACAAAATGAAGTTTATTCTGATACTTTAATCCCTTCACAGCCAATCATTGGATTGGTTGGGGACCAATAAGGAAGAGTTAGAGAAAGGACTGGAGGAGCTGAAGGGGATGGCAACCCCATAGGAAGAACAACGCTGTCAACTAACCAGGATCCTCAGAGCTCCCAGAGACTAAGACAAGAACCAAGGAGCATACATGGGCTGGTTCATGGCCACGGCACATATGTAGCAGAGGACTGCCTTGTCTGGCCTCAGTGGGAAACAATGTGCCTAATCTTGTAGAGACTTGATGCTCCATGGAAGATGGATGCTGGTGGAGGTGAGGTGGGTGGGGGTAGGCTGATGAGAGAGCACCCTCTCAGAGATAGGGGGTGGGGGGGTAGGGTGAAGAACTCGGGGACGGTCGACTGGGAAGGGGGGCAACTTTTGGAATGCAAATAAACAAAATAATTTAATAAAGATTAAAAAAAGAAGAAAAAATGAAAAGAAAAATATGACTCAGGGAAGTCTCCAAACATGAATAACAGAAATGGGCATGAGAAACACAATAGTCTAGCTGAATCTTCTCAAAGGCATCCTGTGGCTTTCTTCTCAGATCTCACATCATCACAGCATGTTATTCTTTTTAACTTGGACAGCTGAAGTCACGGTTGAAGGTAGCTATTCTTTAACAACCATCTCAAACTATAATCTTCACCTTGTCTAATCTAATGTTTTATTATTAAGTGTATATTAGACTGAAATAGAATTTCTCAAATTTATTCACAGTAAACACAGCTTTGCAAATTACCCATGTCATCTCTTCCAGATGGTGGTTAGAGATGCTATCCAAATGCAAGTATTTACTGGGTGCATTTATTTATTTAGGTGCCAATTTGGGATTGACATTCTGCCCCTGTTACTTGTGTGCAAATAAAAAGAAGCTAATTTTGAGAATTTGAAAGCAAATTTTTTTTAACACTGATTGGTGTATAAACAATCAGTAGAGAAGTTTTTCTTACTGAGCTGCAATCTTACTGGCTTTTAGGATATAAGATGAGATAGATGAACTCCCTGGGTAATGAGCACCAAGGTCAATACTTCCTGCACCAAGATGATTCATTGAAGTGGTCCCACCTGAAGCTTAAAACACACACATACCCTCACTGATGTGTAAAAACAGTTTGCATCCATGATAATGTGCTGGGCTTTGCCATACTCCAAACCAAAACAACTTAGTTGTGAAAGACAGGGCAACACTAGGTCACTATAAGAATAAATCAAGGAGCAACACAACTCCAAATGATTGACTCAGTTTTCTGGTAACCAAAAAGCCCCAAATTTTATTTCACATAACATATGTGGAGCAAGGACATCAACATTAGCCAACAATGGGAACCTCACAGTCAATCCAGCCTGGACTGTAAAAGTAACATTATTACACCCTCCTTCAATAAGAGCCTCCTTCGGCCTCTCAACTACATACCATTAAAAAAAATACCACTAGGTCATGATGTAGTATTGTTTGATATACTTTTTGTGTTTAAGAAAATATTTTAAGGGCTTTTATACTGGTTTATATGAATTTCTGTAATATTTCAGAAGAGTTTTAGAGCAAAGCTTTATTGATTCATGGAAAATGTAGAAATGGTTTCCCTACTTCTATTTTTTTTAAATAAAATGGACTATGCTTGATTATAACTACCCACTATTTAAATATTTGATTAATTTTATTAGCAAAAAAAATATGGGCCTATAGCTTTCATTATATGGAACAAACAAAAATAAAAACACAATTTACCAGAATCTTTGAGACACTGCATAGAAAGCTTTAAAAGATAATATTTCTGCTTTTTTCTCTTTTGCACTTTTGGGACAAGGTTTCTCTATGTAGCTCTGGCTGTCCTGGAACTTGCTCCATAGAACAGACTGATCTTGAATTGGAAAATAAATGTTCTACCTCTGTCTCCTATATGCTAGAATTATAGGTGTGTGCAACCAAGTTCAGCTTAAGAAGTATTTTTATAGCTATGAATATTTACATTAAAAACACAGGTATCTCAAATAACTATCTCAATTTTGTACTTCAGAGTCTTGACAAAACTAGAACAAGACAAAATTATAATTAGTAGAATAATATGAAGGATCAATAAAACAAAGAATTGCTTCTCTAAAATGACAAACAGGAAAGACAAATCCCTAGTCAAACCATTCAAAATACAGATAGCATTCAAATTAAAATTATAAAACAGTTATCTTATGAATGAAATAAAATAGAGGACCCAGAAATATCCATACACTTGGCTATCTCATTTTTGACAAAATAAAATTATAAAAACGTGATAAAGAAAAGACAATTTCTAAAAATTGGTTCTGGGAAAGTTGAATATTCACATGTATCATATCCTACACAAAAATCAGTTCAAGATTAATAAAAAATAACAAATGGCCTGAAACAACTAAAAGAAAAGAAAAACACTTCAAATTATAAGCATAGGCATAGACAACAATTTCTGATTAGAACTCTATGCCAATTAAGTTTTGTCACCTTGATATAAACTAGTATCACCTGAGCAAACAAAAGTTCAACTGAGGAATTTTCTCCACCAAGCTGGCCTGCAGGCAAGGATATGAGGCACTTTTATGTTTACTGACTGGTATGTGAGTGTTCAGCCCAATATAGGCAGTGCCTTCCTTTGGCAGTTGGTATAAGCAAGCAAGCTGAGTGAGCCATAAGGAGCAAACCAACAAGCAACATTCCACTACAGTCTCTGTTTCAGTTTCTACCCTCTGGCTCCTCTTGGGCTCCTTCCCTGACTTCCTTTCATGATGCACAGTAACCCATAAAGTGAAATAAATCCTTTCCTCCCAAAGTGCATTTTGCTCAGTATTTTATAACGGCAACAGAGAAGCAAATTATAACAGCTTCAAATAGTTCAAAATATAACTAAGATATTATATTGCATGAAATTAAAAAAAACTTCTACAAAGCAAACAATTCATTGAGTGAATGAAACAGCCTACAGAATGAAAGAAAAGTTTGCCACATAGGATTGGTAGCTACAATAAGAACCCAAAATAAACACTGAAAGAACAAATTGCCCAATCAATAAATCTGCAATAATTAGTTGAAAAAAGTGGCCGAAACAAATCAAAGTAACACTGCTATTTCATCTCCTCTCATTCATAATGATTATCATAAAGAAAACATAAAACAGCAAATGCTTGTAAGGATGCAGGAGAAAAAGGCAGACCTTATAACTTAGTGGAGACATAACTTAGTGCAGATGTTATAGAAATCATTACAGAAGTTCATTTTTTAGCTAACTATATAACTACTATATGATTCAGTACTAACAATCCTGTGTCCAAAAGAATCAAAGCCAGAATATGATCTATATAACTGTACACACACACACATAAAATAGTGTCACTCACAATGACCAAGGAATGAAATCAAACTAGATGCCTAACAATTGTGACTGCATAAAGAAAATCTGATACATGTGATATTGAACTATTACTCAATCATAAAATATCACATTATTTTAGAGTATAATAATGGAACTGGAGATTATCATATTAAGAAGCATAAATCAGACTCAGAAAGTCAAGTATCATATTTTCACTCATATGCAGAATAATTTTTAATAGACACAAAAGAGAATGAACTCTATATCTTAATGGGAAGTATATCAGAGGGAAGGGGGATAAAAGAAGGTTGTGAGGATTGAATATTATTAGTATACATTATTGCATATATGAAAATGACACAATGAAATTCATGGTTTTACACAGTATACACTAGCAACATACTTAAAACATAAACCACTCAAAATGCTGGTAAGTGGGTTTCCTTCCCTTTTCTTCTGGTTGTTTGTTTGCTTGTTTATTTTTGTTTATGAGTGTGGTTTTGGCTGTCCTAGTGTCCTAGAACTCATTCAGTAGACCAAACTGAACTGCTGCCTTTGCCTCCTGAGTGCTGAGATTAAAGGCATTCGGCATGCGCTACTACTGCCACCACCCAACTTCAATGCTTTTCTTATTGTCATTGAACTTCATTAGTCGTTAACAATTTGACCATTAATAATTAGTTATAATTAATAATTTGTCATGATCTTTTGTGCTTGATTTATCCTCACCCTACAATTAAGCATATTTGATCTCTTATTTAGTAATAGGTTTCTACTTTTTACACTGGAAGAAAATAATACAGAAAACCGATAGCCCCATTACATCAAAAATCCAAAGCATCTCATTCTGTGGACTCTTGAGGTACTAGAGGCCCCTGGTACATATATAACAAACATGCAGCTTAGTCTTCATGTGGGTCGCCCAACAACTGGAGTGGAGGGAGCCAGGGCTTTACTGTCTGTGATAGTCATTCCTCAACAGGGCTGCATTGTCTGACCTCAGTGGGAGAAGATGCACTTAACCCTGCAAAGACTTGAAAGGCCCAGGGGGAGGGCACCCTCTCAAAAGAGAAGGGGAGGAGGAATGGGGGAAAGGGACTCTGTCTGTGACAGTGGACCAGGGAGGGGCAGCAATTGGGATGTAAAAAAATAATAAAATTTTTAAAAGAAATAATTAAATTTAAAAAAGAAAAAGAAAAACTCAGCACCGGAACTCAGAGGTAGTACAACTGAATTTGCCAGTTCATTTGCATATAAAGCAGTGATCACAAATACTATTAGGCTGTGTTGCAGAAACAGACCACTGCCACTGATGCCTAGGCTACCAACCAACAGAAGTTACAGCAGGGTTCTACATCTTCTTAATTCAGAAATTCTAGTGAGGTCTGTAGATTGGAAAGCACCATTTATATTGACTGGTTGACTACAAATCTTAGCAAAATGAGAACTGAAGAAAATTTGGTGTAGGTAAGGAATTGGGCACGTTGTTCTCAGACCGTCACTTCAGTAACTTGTTTAGCTTGTTATTTGCCCCAATTGCTACCTCCCATATCTCAGGCTGTTAAGATGCTAAAAAGAATTTCCTTGTTTTTTTTCTATAAACCCCAAAATGGTGTCACCTGGGAAAGTATATCAGTATAATTCTTCATATTATCAGATTATAATAAAAATATACACTCAGAAATATTTCGTTGGAAATATTTAATGAGTTACAGAAAATGTATTAACTAAATAAAGGGGACCTTTTTGTATTAGCTGCCTTCTGTTGCTATTATAAAATATCATGAGCAAATCAATTTAAAAAAGAGGTTATTTTGGCTTACAATTCCAGTAGTATAGAGTCCACAATGCTGGAGAAAGCTTAGAAGCAAAAGCAGGAAGCTGGTTGATCTCATTACATCCACATAAAGGAAGACAGAGAGAGAGAGAGAGAGAGAGAGAGAGAGAGAGAGAGAGAGAGAGAGAGAGAAGCAAGGTTACCAACCTCAACTTCAGCAATGCTCTACCTGCTAAAAGTTCCATAGACTTACCAAACAGCACTACTAATGGTGTTCAAGTGTTGAGATATATGAGTCTATAGGAGACATTTTTTTTCATTTAAAACACAATACTCATAAAACCTTATATAAATGGAACAGCTGCTTCAGACTATTTTCCACCAATTTGTAGAAAAATAAGAATTTACCAAGCCTAAAAGTCTTAAAAGTCATATAAGTACATTTTTAAATGTCTGCCCAGGAGTGGTGTAGCTGGGTCTTGAGGTAGATGTGATGGTTTGTATCTGCTAGGCCCAGGGAATGGCACTATTAGAAGGTGTGGCCCTGTTGGAGTAGTGTGTAACTGTAGGTGTGAGCTTAAGACCCTCATCCTACCTGCCTGGAAGTCAATCTTCCACTAGCAGCCTTCAGATGAAGATGTAGAACTCTCAGCTCTTCCTGATCCATGCCTGCCTGGATGCTGCCATGTTTCTGCCTTGATGATAATGGACTGAACCTCTGAACCTGTGAGCCAGCCCGAATTAAATGTTATCTTTTATAAGACTTGCCTTGGTCATGGTGTTTGTTCACAGCAGTAAAACCTTAAGACAGTAGAACTAGTCTCAGTTTTTCAGAGAAACTGCCAAATTGATTTCCAGAGTGGTTGTACAAGTTTGTACTACCACCAGCAATGGAGGAGTGTTTCCCTTGCTCCACATTCTCACCAGCATGTGCTATCACTTGAGGTTTTGACCTTAGCCATTCTGACTGGTATAAGATAGAATCTTAGGGTTGTTGTGATTTGCATTTTTCTGATTACTAAGAATGCTGAACATTTATTTAAGTACTTCTCAGCCATTCAAGCTTCCTGTGTTGAGGATTTTCTGTTTAGCTCTGTATCCCATTTTTAATTGGGTTATTTGGATTGCTGGCGTCTAATTTCAGTACATCTACACAATGGAATACTATTCAGCTATTTAAAACAAAGATGTCATGAATTTTCAGGCAAATAGCTGTAACTTGAGACTATCATCTTGAGTGAAGTAACCCAGAGCCAGAAAGACACTTATGACAGGTAACTAGCATAACTGTTTCCAGGGCTTCATCTAGCAATGAATGAAGACAAAGAGACCCACAGCCAAACTGCAGGCAGAGCCAGAGAGTCTTGTGGAAGAGTTGGGAATAGAAGTGAGCAAGATGGAGGGGTCAAGAACACCACAAGAACACCCACAGAGTCACCTAACCTGGGATCATGGGGCTCACAGAATCTGGGCCACCAACTCAGCAGCATTCAGTAGATGGACCTAGGCCCCCTTAAACATCTGTAGCAAATGTGTAGCTTAGTGCTCATGTGGTTCCCCTAACAAGTTGAGCAGGAGCTGTGTCAGTTTCTGCTCCCTGGCACTGGATTGCTTTTCCCCATACTTGGACTTCTTGGATGGGCCTCAGTGAGAGAGGCTGTGCTTAGGTATGCTGAGACTAGGCAGTACCCAAGGGGGACTCCCCTTCTCTGAGGAGAAGAGGTGGGGGACAATGGGGGAAGTATTTGTAAGGATGGGACTGGGAAGAGAGGAGGAATGGGGGATGAGGTCTGAATGCAAAGTGGAAAAAAAAGAGAACTTTTGTCCTTCCTGGAATATTAAGCAAAATATGAGAATAAAATTAGAGGAATGAAAACCACTGCTATGGGTAGTAATATGTCAGATATCTCCCATTAATATGAAAAACCAAACATTTCCAAAATTATATTGGCCCTAGGTAACCCATGTGTTATGTACCACATTTGCTGTTTGACCAGGCTTACATTTAGCTTTAAAAGCCTTAGAAAATGGATCAGTTAATTATCCTGAAAATCTGTTTCCTAGCCTTTTCTCATTTACTCAGAAAAAAAAATCAAATCTTTTTAGAAGTTCTTTTGTGCATCAAATCACAGCCCGCTGATTTCTAGATTCTGAACATCAGTTTTCTTCCCTACTGGTAGGCGCCAGGAAATGCTACCAAGTGATGTCAATATTATTGATATTTACCATCAAGCAGGAAGAGGTTCTGAACTTTTCAATTATGTTTGCCATTTTTATGAACAGACCTAAAATTGGTTGGGCAAAACATAAGCACAAAGAGTCTGTGTATTCCATACAGTTCAGCATCAACATTCAAGGCCCTGGGAAATGTGAATGTCTGTATATATAGGTGCGTGCTTTGTGCCCACAGAGGCCAGAACAACCGGTGCTAGAGCCAGTTGTGAGTTGTCTTGTGGGTGAAGAGAATGGAACAAACTGGTCCTGTGCAGGAGCACCAAGTGCTTTTAACCTCTGAGCCATCCTTCTAGCTCCACTAATTATCATTTAATTCTCAGTTTGAGTGATCCTTCCACAGTAAGAGTGCTTGATTCCTAGGTGTACTTAAGTACAATACACACACACACACACACACACACACACACACACACACACACACACACCATTAGTTATGGTCCACAGTCTAGAGGCATAGGGCTATTAAAACAATGGGAATCATTTTTTCTTTTTTCTTTACTTACTAAATGCTGTTTGTTTGTCATACATGTTTTGATTCACACAGTCTCCATATCTGACCACAACTAACACAATGTTCTCTCACAGCACTCCATATTCTATATGCCCTTTACAAAGTAGAATTTTATCTTTTAAAGCTGAACAGCATTTTATACAATACATTCTCGACAAGGGAACCTGACCAATATTTATCAGACACAGTAGAGTAATTTCTCATTTTGGTTATGAAAGAAGGACCTGGTATTGACTGTTAAAAAAAATAAAATATGACCAAAAAAGTTCGCACGCCTTTTAAACTATTTTCCTGAACTATTTTCACAGATACTACATAGCGCCCTCCTGGTCAGTCACCTAGAAGCAATCTACCTACTTTGCTTCTACGTTGGGAAAACCACCTTTTTCTATACTTAGCATTTTACATTATTGTGTTCTGAATAACTAGGCCCTTTGGTGCTTAGAGAATGACTCTTGACCTTGGTCCTGCTGGTTGTGAGGTTTCCTGTGATGACTATTGTGCATTTTGGCTGGAGTATTTCATAGAGATTCCTTCACTGCAACTTTGGATTCCTTCTTATCCACTTTATCATCCTTACCATCTCCAACATTGACATCATCATCTTTGTTAGCCTCAAGCTTCCCTTTTTGTTCCCACTTAGGTATCTTGCCATTTTGAAAAGCAATCACTTTGCAAATATGCCTAAGAGTTATAAATCCTCCTTTTCTTCATCTTCTGAATCTTCTCATTGCACAGCTAAGTGCTGCTCACTAATCTCCACAGGCTATGAACCACACTAAAGATCATACGTGGTATAATATCAAACCCCCAAGGGAAACCATTGATTGTACAGACTTTTACAAAGGTGCTGTACTGTCACTTTCACTGGATCACCTTCCTGATTCATTGTCTCTGCCTGAATCCTATGCAAATCATCCTTTTGCTCTAGCCCCTCAACTGACTTTCTTACTGGCAGCTGGTGCTCATTTCCAGCATTATCCAACTTAAAGTTATCATCTTTGTCAGCCTACAGTTCAGAATCTAAAACACAGTTCTGAGGCCTCAGGGAGCTCAGGTTCATGCTCATCTAATCTTTTAATGGCATGCTGGCACACAACTAGGTGAGGGAACACAGATGGAGACAATTGACTACTCCTCCTGAGAACAAGTATACAGGATAGAATCTCCAGGGTGTGAAACACTTTCCAATGAAAATTTCCTCCTTCAAGGAAACCAAAAAGACTGTGTGAACTCTGTAAGGTGGGTTCATAAGTAAGGTTTGACTTCTTGTTGTATTTTAAACTCTATATATTGACTAAGATACTTGTATGTGGTTTTGAATACAAATAAAATATACATGTGATTAAAAAAAAACCCAATGTTATGAAAGAGCATATTTTTAAAGTACTTCCTCCACCTTTGACTTCTTAAGAGTCATCACTTCAATATTTCCTTCTATCTCCTTCCAGCAAATTTCCATGCCAAGCTACAATTCTTTACACATTCAGCCTTTCAAATCATAAGCAGGACCACACTAGGCAAACACCTTTTCCCCATTAAATAGAAAAGAACTTCATTACTGTAAAGTCCAATTTCCTCACCTTTTCTACAGATTTCTAGAGCAGATTATAAATGTTACCAACATGTTAAACTTCCCAAAATGAAAAAGATCTCTGTATTATTTCTTACAACTGCCTGCAAGTCTTTAATTGTCCCGATGAAATTTTCAAGGAGACTATCTTTTTTCACAAGCTTTCTGCTATTTTCCTATCTTTGGAGAAATGTCTATCCACGTTCTTTGTCCATTAAAAATGAGGTTATTTCTCTTCCTACTATACGTTGTGCAGGGTTTGTTTGTTTCTTTCTTTATGTAAGTTGCTTGCCTTTGTGTCCGCTGCATTTTCATTTTGAGTGATTCCTTTTCTGTGAAGAAGTAGTCTTTTTAGTTTCATGCAATCTTATTTTCTCCTGTATGAATTTCATACATGAACACAATTTTTAAATAAAATTCACGACCATTCTCTCCACTCCTCCTCCCCCATACCTCTACCACACTTTTCTCCCAACTTTATTTTATTTATTTTTGGTTTAGAAACTCAACTTTTGGTATGATAACAGAATTTCCACTTCTAGTTTTACTCTCCTATATATAAAAATCCAATTTTCTGAAGATACTCTCCTTAGGTCATCATGTCCTTTTGGTGCAATTGACGAAAAATATTCATTGCCTGTGCCTCAAAGTTGACTACACAACTTGATATATATATATATATATATATATCAGAGTCCATTGAACTCTGTTTCCATTTTATGCCACAATCATACTATTTTAATTATGAAATATTTGTAGTATAATTTTAAATGAGAAAATATGTTCCTCTTATTGACCTTTTTACCATATTAAAGGAGGAAACCACATGCGTTTAAATATCTTCACCTTCCTAACTTTTAAATATCATTGTTGAGTATTAGATGATGCTGTGACTTTTGAATTGTTTAACATCTGCTTTATAAAATTCATGAAAAATGACCAGTCACTCTTTTATCCTTTTATTTAAAGAACTCTGAACCTGCATATGATGATAAGTCTACTAATGATAAATTCTTTTAATTTTTCTATATCAAAAGAAGGCTTTGGGGTCCAGCAAGACAGCTCAGAAGTTGAGATCACCAATTTCTCTCCCAGGAGACATAGCATCCACATAGAGGCTCACGACCATTTGTAACTCCAGTTCTAGGAGAGCTGATGCTCCCCTCTGTCCTCCTGGGGTTCTGCACAGATGCTGCACTTATGCAAGGAAAACATTTATATACATAAAAAATAAAAGATTTTTAAAAGACAGATTTTGTTTTTCTTTATTTTTAATAAATATACAAATTTTAGCTGACAGTTTTGTTATGATAGATAATCTGTTACTTTCTGATGTAAATTTTCCATTTGTTTGCTTAATGAAATTTTCAAATTGATTTTATCAATATGTGATAGTGTCATATTTTTGAGGCTGCTTTCAAGATTTTTCCTTTGTCTTCAGTTTACAGAATTATAACATGTTTATGATGCCATTTTCTTGGACTTTGTATATATCACTCAGATTCTTGGACCTAAAGGCTTTATACTCCAAATATTGTTTCAGCCAGCCTCCTATACTCAAAGTTCTACCCTTCTGAAATTTGGTTATATAAATGTTGAAAGATCTTGTAATTAGTCTATAGGTCACTTATGCTCTATTTCTCTTCTGCTCATTCTCTGACTGTTGTTCAAACTGGGTAAGCTTTTATTATTCTGTCCTCAAATTTATATCCCCTGTCATCTCTACTGTGCTATTAAGCCCATTCAGAAAGTCATTTAATTCTGTTGTTGTATTTCAATTGTATAATTTTCATTTGGTTCTCTTTTTGACTTGTTTTCCTATATTCTATTTTTTTCAATTATTTCAAGAGAATATACAATTGATTGCAGAAGCATCTTTGTGATAAACATTTTAAATACTTGTCAGATAATTCCAACATCAGATTTATTTCAATGACAGCATCAAGTGATTTTTTTCTTCACTCAAGTTTTAATTTTCTTGTTATGATGGCTTTTAAATTTATCTTGGATATTGTGTCCATATGTTAGGACACTCTGAAGGCTGTATTTTTTTCCAACAAGCTTTCACACTGTTTTAGTCTGGCATGTAGGTCTTGACCTAATTTTTTATCAATAGCATTATTTTTTTCTTTGAGAATTTCATTCAATATCTTTGATTATATTTAACCTCCTCTCCAAACTCAGTCAATTCCCCTACACATCCCTATCCAAGAAACTTCATCTTCTTGCTCTTTCTTTAAAACAAACAAAACACTCCATCGAGTCTGTTTTGATTAGGCCAACTACTCTTGGAGACTGGTTAATATACAATGTGTCACAACATTAAACAAAATGACTTATCAGCAGCCATCAATTGATAACAGCCTCTTGTCTCTCTGTGATACTTAGTGCCTCCCTCCCCTGGTCCATGCTAAGATTTTGTCCGGCTTTAGCTTGCACAGGTCTTATGGATGCTGTCACAATTGCTACATGCATCTGCCCTGTTGTGTCTGGAAAACAGTTTCCTTGAAGTAATCCTCTCTGACTCTTAAAATATTTTTGTTCCTTGTCCACGTAGATCCCTGAGCCTTCAGAATAAAGACGTGATATAGATGTGCCATTTTGTGGACTATAATTGCAATATAGTTTGTTTTCAGAGACTTAATGGTGTTACTTTGGCCAGCTTCTTTTAGCTGTGCCATGTGCTCCCTTTAATTATTTCTAGCACTGATGGAACTTGGAAATGTCATTGTTAGGATGCAAAGTGTTCTAGTGAGGGGAAGTCATGTAGAGATCCCTTTAGAGATGTTTCAAATTGCTCTGGTACATCTTGGTAGGAGTAAAGATTATCTTAACTAGGAGAATAAGAGATGTCCAAAATCAAGCTGCTTCCTATTGAATAGCTTCTTTTTTCCATTCTTCTTGCCCTTTTTGATGTCACTAAGTAAGGGAAGATGGTGGTTTGTTCATGTGAAGAAAGATGAAGACTGGGCCTTGAAGGTTGGGCCTTTGGCAATCCATAAAATATTTGTTTTAATAACTTTATTGACATACAATAGAAATAATTTAAAAATTGCCCATGTTAGCATTAAAAATGATTTTACTAAAGGTATGGACTTGTGTAAACATAAAGACAGTCTAGTTTTAGAATATTTCCATCAACTTGGTTTCTTTTTTCCATTAATTTATTCATTTATTCACATCCCTATTGCAGCCGCCTCCTCCAAGTCCCACCTCATATAACCCCTCTCTTCATCCCCCTCTCCTTCTACTCTGAGAAGGGGAGGTCCCCTGAGTACCAACCCACACTGCCACATCAAGTTGCTGCAAGACTGGCATATCATCTCACACTGAGGCCAGACAAGGCAGCCCAGTTAGGGGAACAGGATCCACAGGCAGGCAACAGAGTCAGGGACAGCTCCCACCTCCAAGTTCTTGGGGGACCCACATGAAGACCAAGCTGCACATCTGCTACATATGTGTGGGAAGGCCTAGGTTCAGCCCATACTTGCTCTTTGATTGGTGGTTCAGTATCTGGGAATCCCCAAAGGTCCAGGTTAGTTAACTCTGTTCTTCCTATGGAGACCTATCCTCTTTGGGTTCCTAAGTCCTTCCCCCCCAACTCTTCCACAGGACTCTCCAAGCTCCATCTAATGTTTGGCTGTGAGTCTCTGCATCTATTTCCAGCTGACGCTGTGTTCCAGCTTTAATTTTCTACTTGTCCTCATCACGTTCCCCACACTATGTACAAGAGGTCTATAGGCAGCTAAGGCCTTCTTTTGTCTCTTCTTAGCATATCTGCACCAAAACACAACCTTGGCCTCCAGAAATATGTAAATATTTATCAAGGCCTGTCCCAGCCATCTTGTGCTTCAGATTTTCCTGTTTAACTTGAGATCAGTCTGCCAGAATATTGCTTACCAATAAAGATTACAAAGTCAAATTGTGATGTTTTCCTTCCTCAACTCATTTGTCACCAAGGCCAACTCTGTCTCCTATTCTCAGGAGTGGAGAGTTTTTTTCTGATGCACTCTTAATCAATTCAGCTACCGGTAATAGTAAAGTTGCGGTTTTATGGCTTGCTTCATCCTACTAGAACTGTTGTACTGATGGAGATATCGAGAATATGAGCAGCCAAGATGAAAAGAGATCGGTTCCCTGATGATCCTATCTAAGACTCAGTAGTTGCCTTTTTTAATTGACACGTAAAATCTGTTTATAGGACAAATGGTGCTTTGTGGGCAGAAAATTTGAAGGACAATACATGTTGGCATAACTCACAAGAGCCTATTACTGTTTTCAATATCGCATTTCCTTCTTCAAGAAGTGGCCAGATCATGTTCCTGCTCTAGAACACACTGCTAGAATTCCACACACGAATCTATAAAATCTTAATTCCAATGTAACCTGGGGGACTCTCATGACTCTGTTAGCCTCTTAAAGTGCACCTTCTCTTACTTTTCCCATTACTCTTTCCTGACTGGCCAGCACCAGGATACTAATCTTCTCACACCTGCAACAAGCACACCTGTGATTCTTTGTTATTTTGTTAACTTGGCACAAGCTTAGGTCATTTGGGAAGAAAGAACCTCAACTGAAAAAACCACTTCCATAAGATTGGCCTGTAGGCTGTGGGGTATTTCCTGATAAATGGTTGATGTGAAAAGTGCTACCTCTCGGCAAGTAGTCCTGAGCTGTGAGAAAGAAAACTGAGAAAGCCAGAAGGCAACATTTCTTCATGGCCTCTGTTTCAATTTCTGCCTCCAGAGTCCTGCCCTGCTTGAGTTCCTACTTTAGTTTCCCTTCGCAGTAGAATGTGAACGAACTGTATGATGAAATAAACCCTTTCCTCCACAACTTGTTTCTGGCATAGTGTTTTCTCACAGCAATAGAAATGCAAACTAAGACAACTGTCTGCCCTTAGTTGTTATCTTGTATTTGTTCTTCCCTTTGCCAGAAATGCAGAATAAAACTTTTCTTCTAATCACTTAGATCTAACTACCTAAGATACATCTTCTCTGTTCACTGAAAACACCACCACTAATCCTATTGCTCCATTTAATATTAACAGTAATGATAGCAATCAAATTATAACATCTATGTTAGCTCATTGCGTCCACTGAAGCCTTCTGATACAAACTCCACTGAGTCAATTGGTATTATATGTGATCTCAGTCCATGTCTTGCATGATCAATGGGTATTTTGCATGTATAAATAAACAAAATTTTATGTTGAGTATCTTGCCATCCTTTTACAATTCTTCGTGACAGGTGCTTTTCCTGCTGTATAATGTACTACCACCCATGCCCATCAACATTTTCTCAGTTTACTAACTTAGGATACTTAGTGTCACTGAGAACGCATTACATTACTTGATTCTGTATCTCTCCTTTTGGTCCACCTTCAGCCAAAATGGCCTTACCAAACCCTTTGCTCTTACAGGTCCCTCTTTATAAATTTCCTTCTCCCATTTTCTCTAATAACTCAATATTAAACAGTAGAAATGACCCGAGTTCTCTTCTTTCCTTTCTCTTTCTCCTTTTCATTTATACCAACAGCAACCTATGTATTCATGCACATAGTGCTATCATTACCCTTTACTTCCTAAGATGGCTGGCACCTGAGGGCAGATTTTTATTTTATTTTATTTTATTTGGCTATTTATTACTGTACGTTAATAATGTTTCTACCCTTTCATATCGATGGTTCCTAAAGAATGTATTCTAATTTCAGGAGAGTAGTGGCCAGGTCACCAATCTAACCGAGGGAAATAACACTTTGCCCCACAAGAGCATAGTCCCCCTTGAGCATTGCTAAAACTCTTTCTGAAAGAATTTCTGTAATCTAAAATTTTTAAATATATTCAATTCAATAAACAACCTATCTCCAAATGTACAAATCTCATTGTAAAAAACATAAGTAACATGTAAAGAAAACCAAGGTGTCATAAATGCTCCAATAATAATTAATCTCAAACTATCTCTTTTGGATGTGAATTAAATGAAGTTACAGACAAAGAACACAAAACAATGACTGTAACAATGCTCAAAGAAACTGAATAAGACACAAATTCTTGAAGAAATACTAAAACAATATAAAACACTGAATTGAATAAAACATCAATGCAGAGTATAAAAAAGAAATTCAATAAAAAGATATAAATGGTGAAAAGAACAAATGGAAATCCTGGAAATGAAGATAAGTCAATTCAGAATCTCTGTGAAAAGCCTCACCAACAGAATAGGTCAAGGATAAGGCAAACTATCAGAGAGTAAAGGCACAGTAGAGGAACGGGAACACTCAAACAAAGAAAAAGATAAACTAATAAATAATAAGCAATAATTTCAAGATGTACGGGAGAAAAATGTACAAAAAGACTAAATGTACAAAAAGATGTTCAAAAAGAGTAAACCTAAGAATCATGATCATAGACAGAGAATTTCATTCTGAAATCATACAAAATACTTTCACCTAAATCATGGTGCTCTGTC
Organism: Uromys caudimaculatus; assembly: GCA_028551405.1. Classification (NCBI taxonomy): domain Eukaryota; kingdom Metazoa; phylum Chordata; class Mammalia; order Rodentia; family Muridae; genus Uromys; species Uromys caudimaculatus. The sequence continues at coordinate 102,005,836 of CM052722.1, forward strand.
CATCACCCAGTGAGATCACGGTACAAGGGAATCCTGCCTGGCCACTACACCATCACCTGTGGATATCCATGCATCACTGTTTCTAACCCTAATCCCTTGCACTTTGAGAACAGTGGAAGATGTTCCAGGCTTGCCCTTTCACCCAGTGAGATTAGCATCTGTGTGTGTGTACACACATACACACACACATACACACCGGAGTTGGGGTTGGAGAAAGAAGGTCCCGGATTTAATTATACTTTGCTCACTCCTGCTATTCCATGCAGGAGTCTCCTGGCCCACGCGTCACCCAATGAAATTATGGTACCAGAGGTCCCAATCCTGTCTACTTCCCAGTGAGATCAGCATGTGGCAAGCTTAAGTCCAGTCTTTTGCCTTACAGGATCAACATGTGGATCATACAGGATCAGTTTTAAATAAAAGGAGTATGGTGAGGATACTACCAACAAAGCTGAAGAGATTGACGGCAGACGTCTTTCTTGAGCACTCTGCTTTTTCTGCAAAGGCAAGGTCTATTGCTGAATCCAGAGCCTGTGTTTTGACTGGTTTAGACCCTGTTTATTAAATGCTTTCTTTTGTAAGAGTTGCCATGGTCATGATGTCTCCTCACAGCAACAGAAACCCTTACTAAGACAAGGAGCAACTTGTATGGTGAAAAGGAGCAGAGTCTGGCATCATCTTCTCTTGATATTCTGTCTAGGCTCATTAATTTCACTATACAATCTTAGACCAATTACTCTGGAAGGTTGAGTCCAAATTGCTTCTTCTATAAGACAATGGAAATGGCATTGCCTCACATGTCACAATGAAGGGTTAGCAAACAAACATAGAAAAGACTATGCTTGGTAATTAGCAGTTGCTTTACATACATTACATCTTTCACTCTCATTTCCTAGAAGCCAAAGTTCCAAGCAGATTAGAAAAGCATTGTGTATCAGATGTTTAATGGGAAGGGAGGACACCCACGGGCCTGCGTAGGAGCATTGCAAGAACTGAAGAGGTAGCATAATTTAGGCAATTGTTGAAAACATGATTTTAGAAGTAGATGGACCCTGAGGAACACAAAGTCACATGAGTAAATGAAAAGAGAACATAACCACCCCAATGTATGCTTGAGGGGAAAGATTTTATTGTAGATATGAGGGAGAGTACAGCCAGAGGCATCTGGAAGAGCAAGAAGAGAAAGTGGTAGATTCAACATGCACCAGGCTATGAGAGAAGGGAGGAAGATGAGAATGAGAAGAGAAAAAGGTGTGGGCAAAGGAGGCAGAGAGAGGGAGGCAAGGGACCAAGGACCAAGAGAGAGGAGACAAGTAGATTAAGGGAGCACATGGACAAAAAAGGGATAGGAATTAGTAGCTGGGAGAAGGGAAGTCCATGAGCAGAAGTTTAGGGTAGGGGGTCTGGTAAAAAGAGCTGTGAGGAGACACAGGTACTGAGCCCTCCTGGAGACCAGCAGAAACTTTGGTATGCGTAAGCACCACAATTAGCCATTTGTCCTGAGTTTCTTTTGGACCCAACAATGGGTTTGACTGCAGACTTCTGATCTTCCATGTATGAGTCCTCTGACACACTTTGTCTTGTATCATGGCGCTTTTTACTTCTGATTGGCAAACACAAGGATTCGTTGGGATTTTGGATATCCCACATTTCCCCCATCCTTCCCACAGGGCCTGTTCTAGTTTGCTTTCTGATGACCTTATGAAAACCATGATCAAAAGCAACTAATTTTATGTCAACTTTATACAAGCTCTAGTCATCTGAGGAATCTCCATTAATAAACTGCCTCATGCTCTTATCTCTTGCTTCTCTCTTGCATCTCTTATCTCTTACCTCTCCCCATTCCTTCCCCCCTCTCCACATGGTCATGGCCAGCCCCTCTACTTCTCTACTCTCTCCCCCTTTCTGCCTTTCTCTGCCTCTACTACCCTCTTAGCTCCCCTACCCATGCCCTAAATAAACTCTATTCTATCCAAAAAGAAAGAAAGAAAGAAAGAAAGAAAGAAAGGAAGGAAGGAAGGAAGGAAGGAAGGAAGGAAGGAAGGAAGGAAGGAAGGAAGAAAGAAAGAAAGAAAGAAAGAAAGAAAGAAAGAAAGAAAGAAAGAAAGAAAGAAAGAAAGAAAGAAAGAAAAGAAAGAAAAGAAAAGAAAAAGAAACTGCCTCAATAAAATCTGGCTAAAGGCAAGTCTGTATGGTCTTTTCTTAATTAGAGACTGATGTGGGAGGACCCAGTCCATTGTGAGTGGTGCCATCCCTGGGCTGATGGTGCTGGAATCTATAACAGTGTAGGCTGAGCAAACCATGGAGACTAAGCCTGTAAGCAGCCCTCCTCTATGGTCTCTTTATCAGCTCCTGCTTTCAGGTTGTGGCCCTGTTTTAGTACCTGCCATCACTGTCTTCAGTGATGAACTGTGATAAGGAGAGATAAGGGAAATAAACCCTTTCCTCCCCAAGTTGCTTTTGGTCATTTTGTTTCATCACAGCAATAGAAACTCTAAGAAAGACAGGGAGGAAAATGTTTATTTGGCTTACAGAGCCTTGCTGCATGTTGTTTCCCTGGTCTAGAGTGTATATACCTTTCCAATAATATATACTTTAGATTTGAATCATTAAGATGATTTCAAGTTATCTGTTACTTTGTGTGGTCATTTAATGTTTACATCTCTAATTTATTTAGCTCATTGTTGTCCTAACACCTAACACAATGAACATCCTCAATAACTAAATTTTCAATCTACAGGCATTGCTCCATTTTATTATACTTTTCAGGCTATGGGTTGATAGATATCTTCTTGTGGTCCCGTTTTTCTCTCCTAGATACGTTATTCATGAAATAGGCCTCCAGAACTGGAAGGGAATTCAAGCCTCTTCCTGAAATGCTATACTCCACATTCTTTAAAGAAAAAGTAATTATAACGTCTAATTAAATTATTGCTTCCATGGTTCCTAAGTAAGGATTTTCTCTGCTCACAAGCCTATTAAGAGTTGGCGAGCAAAGATAAAACTGTAAGCTTTTATTTTGTCCCAGTTGCTATTTTATTTCATAAAAGAGGTTTGTGTTTTTCAATTCTGTGTGTGTACATATGTTCACAGAAATGCAGATATCTGCAGAGACTAGATATATTGGATCCCCTTGAAACTGGAGTTACATGCTGTTGTAAACCAACAAACATGAGTGTTAGGATCTGGGTCCTCTGCAAAAGCAGTACATGACCTTAACCACTGAGGCATTTCTCTAGCCCCCAGTTGCTATTTTCAATTAAGAGTTTACATATTCTCTGGTTCCCACAAGAAAAGGCTAGGACCACATTGTACACTGGTAATCAATTCTAGTTCAGCTATTCAAAATTTAATAGAGGTATTCCTGAAAGAACAGTGGTGGCACTAAGGGACAATGAGTTCCCTGTTTCAGGAAGTATTCAAAAGAAGACTTGTTAGTCCACTGGCAAAATAACAGTACAACAGATGAAGAAAAAATGAGAAGAATCCTGGGGTTCTTTCCAAAAGTTACATTAGGAGATTCTATGATAAATATTCTTGAGCTGTCTCTCCAGTCACAAGGCTTGATGGATTTACACTGAGTCAGCTCCATCCTCTCTTGTTTATTGCCTTGATTTCTTTTTGCTGGGATTAGGAGGCAGTCGTTAGCCACAGAATGTAACTAAGTTAATGACCGTACAGAGACTGAACCCATGACCTTGTCCTCATTAGCTCTGTCCTCTAATCCCCCAAGTTCGAAAGAACTCTTCTGATCTGCATCAGTGAAATTAACTCTAAGGAAGAGTTTCACACTAGGCAAAGTGATATAATCTGGTGACATCCCATTTTGGCATGATAACATTGTGCTCTATTTAAAAATGAAATTTTCAGGGTGATAAAAATTAAAATGGTGGTTTTGAACTATTTAAAAGAGGAATTTTCTATCAAAGTGAGAAAAATGTTATGCAAAGGGATTTGCAGTTTCAACCATGCAGAGACATAAATATCACATATTAATAGATTTGACCTAGTTGCAATCATAGACAGTTCCATTCTCATTTTGTCTCCCTCACATGTTTGTTCTCTATTTGGGTAACTTCTCTCAAACCTCATGGGACAAGTGGTTATGCAAGAATAATAAATGGATGAGTAGTACAATAATAACCCTGGCAACAGATTGTTCTTAAAGAAGAATTTCTATCCTGACACAAAATGATTCAGGCTTGTTGATTACTGGTCTGTATCACTATTGTTGTGACTAACTTAAAATCACCATTGACTTATTTCATTCCATAGCTAGATTTTCAATTACACTTAATAGTTGCAAATAAAATATAGACATCAGTGGGCTACCTGTTGAGTTCTCTACCTGACAAACAAGGGAAAGCTATATTAATACTTCCTAGCAAATCATTGTGAACATTGGAGTTATGTGGGAATTTCAAATGCACATGAAATGAATATTTTCATTTTCAGTGGCTACATGAACATTTGAGCATCTTATAAAAACAATACACTGTTTCTCCAGAACAAATCACATTTACATTTATACACATAATTTTATATAGTGTCCCGGTGATTAAATATTCATCCTTTTTGAAGACTGTGCTTGCTAGATTTATGTCAACTTGACACAAATTAGAATAATTTTGGAAAAGAGAACCTCAAGAAAAAATTTTCCTACCAGACTGGCCTATGGGCCTATGTTGCATTTTCTTGATTGATGACTTATGTTGGAGAGCTCAGTTCACTCTGAGGATGCCGCCCTTGGCCTAGTGGTCCTAAGTGTTGTAAGAAAGAAAATAAAGCATGCCATGAGGATGAAGCCAGTGGACAGCACTCTTCCATGGCCTCTGCATCAGTTCCTACTTCCACTGTTCGACTTTTGAGTTCTTACCCTGACTTCCTTCAATGATGGACGGTGGACTGTGCTGGAGAACTATGAACTGAAATAATCCTTTCTTCCAAAAGTTGCTTTTGGTCAAAAGTGTGTTTTATCACAGCAATAGAGACCCGAAGACAAAACCTACCCACAAAGCTCAGATTAAAATGCTGTATTCTTACACAGCCTTTTCCATTTAAAGATAAGGAAACTGAGCAAAATAGGGCTGGTAACACTTATCCATAATCCTAGCACTTAGGAGGCAGAGGCAGAATGATCACTCTGAATTCAAGACCTACATAGTGAGTTTGAGGCCAGCCAGGGCTATCTATAAAAGAAGGCTGTATCTTAAAAACAAACACAACAAACAAACAAACAAATACAAGGACGCTGAGCAAAAAGACCTATCTAAATTTATCTCCTGAAGGATTTCCTATTACAACCTGGTTAAAACACAGAAAACTTGTTTTGGGTGTGGAGAGGCGGTAGGTTACAGAGAATGCGTGTACACATGTGTGTATGGTGCACATGTTTATTATATAGAAATCAGAGGTGAATGTCAGATATTTGGATACCCAAGTCCAGGTACTCATGTTTGCATAGTAGGAAATTTACTGACTGAGTCATCTCTCTAGCCCCTAAAGCATAGAAACTTAAAACTGGTATTGAATTGAAGACATAGTTTAAGAAAAGATACCACCTGATTTAAAACATAAAAATCTTCTATAAATAAATTTTGAGAATCTGGAGTCATTTAGTAAAATGTAGGGCTTGAATACATAAAGGAACATTATGTTTTGTTTAAACGGGGCATCATGCAGCTCAGGCCTTGCTTGCCACCTGCTGTTTAGTGCAGGCTAGCCTTAAACTCTCGAGCTTCTGGCTCTAACTTTCTGAATGCCCCCCCCTCATCCTCTTCACACTCACAGCAATTGCCTTCATTTTCTGAACTAGTACACCTCCTAACCTAACCCCCTTCCTTTCTTCTCTTTTCAGGCCTCATGCAGGCAGTCACAAATACTGTATGTTCATAATGAACATAACCATATCATATCCAGGAGACAGAACCTCACTGTACTTTTTCCTCCCTCTGGTTCTTACATTCTTCCTGCTCCACGTTCTGTAATGTCCTGAACCTTGGAAGGAGTGATATAGACGCCATGTTTACTGCTGAGGATTAAATAGTCACTTAGTCTCAGAATTTTGACCAGTTATGAGTCTCTGCATTAGCTGTTGCCTACTACCACAAGAAGCTTCTCTTATGAAGTCTGACAGCAACACTACTCTATGCATATAAACATAAATATGTATATAGCAGCTTAATTCCATGTTCATTTGACAAAATGTCAGTAATAGACTAGAATACTCCACAGGGCCTGTGCCCTTGGTTACGTCAGAAATCCATGCCACTATTGTGCCATTGGCTGTATTTTGTCTGGCAGTTGAGTGATGTAGTATGAAGTATCTACATCTGGCTGTAATTATTGATGACTCTTCTTCCCAGTGGCCTCCATGGTATCTTCTGGCTCTGTGAACACTAGCTAGAAAGGAGAAAGGTTGCAGTTCAGTTTCAGCTTGGTTTTTCTGTATCCTGAGTCCAGAATATCTGCTTTCACAAACAATGGGATCTTACTGTCTAGTTGTGATAACTTGTTAGTTTCTGTGAACAAAATGTTCATATCCATACAATTATATTTTAATTTGAAATCTAGGGAAGACCTAAAAGAGTCCAATTGGCTTGTTTGTCTATCTATGTGAGAATTTAGAATGGACCCACTTACACCTGAAAAGACCCATGATTCTTCCAGATGCTGCCAGAAGTACAAATTGGGGGTTTCTGAATTGTGCAAACTGTTTCTACATTTTCTACCTTGGCATGGCTTCATCAAGTGACATTTTTTGAGGTCAGCCTATTAGTGTTACCTGCAGTGACTGCTTTAGAATGCATAGCTAGAGATGAATGTCTGTACCAAGCCTCAGTTAGCTACAAAGTCATGGAAAGGCTATGACAATACACTGAATCCAGAAATCAAATCAGCATCACTGATGAAGTCCCACAAATCCTTGCTTTTCTTGAGCATAAGAAATTCATTGAGTTCTGATATGCCCTATAAACCTTAAAGCAAATGTTGCCATTCTAAAGGCTGAGCGTAGCTCCTGGCTAGAATGTTGGTGCTAACAGATTGGATGCCATGGAAACCGAGAAAGACCTAATTTAAGCAGAAACCACTGCAATTTATTTATTTAATTTATTTGGATCAGCCTTCTAAACTAAGAATGAATAAGAGTTTGGGTGCTTCTAAAAATAGCAGATGTGTAATATTTAAAACCACTTCTGAACCTTTTCCTTATAATGTAGGGAAACAAAAATTTCCTTGCCACCTGCTTTTCCTCTGCAGTGAAATTTCAGCTTGAGGAGTATGAAATTCTTGGAGTTGCATTTGAAGTCTTCTATGAGTTGGTATGAATATATAGAGTTCTGGATCTTAGCCTACAGGTTCATATACTTTTACACATTAACATTACCTTGAAACAAGCTCAGAAAGCTTATCATTATACTATATACATACTACTGGCAAATAAACATGTTCACAGTCATTTTTAAAAAAATATTTGTTTATTATTTACATCCCAAATGCTACCCCCTCCTGGTCCCCCTGTCACAGAGTTCCTCCCCCATTCTCCTTCCTCTTCTCTTCTGAGAGGGTGAAACACCCCCTGGTTATCCCCCCCCCCCAACCCTAGCACATCAAATCTCTGAAGGATTAAGCAAATACGCTTCCACTGAGGCCAGACAAGGCAGCTCTGTTGGAAAACAGATACCACAGTAAGGCTACAGTCAACTTTAGGGGCAGCCCCTGCTCCAGTTGTTGGGAGACCCACATCGAGACTGAGCTGCACATCTGGAACATATGTGCCGGGGTCTTGGTTCAGTCCATATATGCTTTTGGTTGGCAGCTCAAGTCTCTGAGAGCTCCCAGGGTTAGTTGACTCTGTTGGTCTTCCTGTGGAGTTCCTATCCTCATGAAACCTGAAAATGCCACTCCTTGTAGCCAGACAAGATCTCCAGTGAAGGGACAAAGACACGAACCCACCCACAAAACTTTCCTGTCTAAAAGAAAGGCAGGGACAAAGGAAGAGCAAAGACTGAAGGAATGGCCAACCAATAACTGTCCAAACTTGAGACTCATCCCATGGGCAAGCATCAATCCATGAAACTATTAATGACACTCAGTCATTCTTGCAGACAGCATGGCTGTCCTCTGAGAGGCTCTATCCAGCAGCTGACTAAAACAGAGGTAGATGCCCACAGCCAAACATTGGATGGAAGTCGGAAACTCTAATGAAGGCTTCTTCACATCCTTTTTTGTTTGTTTGTTTAAATTTATTTTTTTAATACTTTGTTTGCATTTCCAAGATTTCCCCTTTTCTAGGTCTCCTCTTTGGAAACGCCCTATCCCCTCCCCCTCCCCACCTCTATGAGGGAATTCCACCTCTCACCCACCCGCCCACCTATTCCCGTAGTCCCACCTTGACATTCCCCTTTACTGGGGCCTCTTAACACCCTCAGGCCCAAGGGCCTGTCCTCTCCCTGAAGGCCAACGAGGCCATCCTCTTCCACATATGTGGTCCGAACCATGGGTCCCTCGATGTGTATTCTTGGGTTGGTGGTCCAAACTCCAGGAAGACCGGGGTGGGGGGGTCAGGCCCATTGACTTTGGTGCTCCCTCCATGGGGCTGCAAACTCCCTCAGCTCCTTCAGTCCTTTCTCCAACTCCTCCATCTGGGAACTCACTCTCAGTCCAGCAGTTACTGCAAAGTGAAACATGGGTATTCCAAACATTTCAGCTAATATACACTTATCAGTGAGTACATACCATGTTCATTCTTTTGTGACTGAGTTACCTCACTCAGGATGATATTTTCAAGTTGCATCCATTTGCCTGCAAATTTCATTAAGTCATTGTTTTTAATAGCTGAGTAGTACTCCATGGTGTAGATGTACCACATTTTCTGTATCCATTCTTCTGATGAGGGATATCTGGGTTGTTTCCAGCTTCTGGCTATTATAAATATGGCGGCTATGAACATAGTGGAGCATGTGTCTTTATTACATGTGGGAGCATCTTCTGGGTATATGCCCAGGAGAGGTATAGCTGGGTCCTCAGGTAGTATTATGTCCATTTTTCTGAGGGTCCGCCAAACTGATTTCCAGAGTGGTTGTACCAGCTTGCAATCCCACCAGCAATGGAGGAGTGTTCCCCTTTCTCCACATCCTC
>CM052722.1:102015476-102082663 GCA_028551405.1 Uromys caudimaculatus
TGGTCCTTTAAGTTGGGAATCTTCACTCTCTTCTATACCTATTATCCTTAGGTTCTGTCTTTTCATTGTGTCCTGGATTTCATTGATGTTTTGGATTAGGAGCTTTTTGCATTTTGTATGTTCTTTTACTGTTGTGTCAATGTTGTCTATGGTATCTTCTGCTCCTGAGATTCTCTCTTCTATCTCTTGTATTCTGCTGGTGATGCTTGCATCTATGACTCCTGATCTCTTTCCTAGGTTTTCTAACTCCAGGGTTGTCTCTTTTTGTGATTTCTTTATTGTTTCTATTTCTACTTTTAGCTCCTGGATAGTTTTGTTCATTTCCTTTGTCTGTTTGATTGTGTTTTCCTGTAATTCTTTAATGGATTTCTGTGTTTCTTCCTTAAGGGCTCCTAGTTCTTTACCTCTGTTTCCTTGTGTTTCTTTAAGGGTGTTAATTTCTTTCTTAAAGTCTTCTATCATCCTCATGAGAAATGATTTTAAATCTGAGTCTTGCTTTTCTGGTGTGTTGGGGAATCCAGGGCTTGCTGTGGTGGGAGAGTTGGGTTCTGATGTTACCAAGTAGCCTTGGTTTCTGTTCCTTAGGTTCTTGCCCTTGCCTTTTGCCATCTTGTTAACTCTGATGTTAGCTGATCTTAATCTGCCTGGCTATGGCTTGTCCTTCCTGCAGGCCTCTCTATCAATACTCCTTGAAGACCAGCTCTCTCTAAGAGGTATTTGGGTTTGGAATGCTGTGGCACTGGGTCAGATCTGGGGTGCAGACAGAAACCAGAAGGATCTTGTCCCCAGCTGTCCCTTGGTTCCTATGTCCTGATGGCTCTGCAATGGTCCCTCTTGATCCAGTGAGTTTGAACGGAAGTGGTGGTTTTGCCTATGCTCGAAGGTTTGTCAGCACACCTGGGATACCATCTCTCTCCTGGATCCCTGTGACCCAAACTGAGGTCTCCAGGTCCCGGTGAGCAGTGGTGCTTGTCTTATCCCCACTCACGGCTTTTCCACCCTCCTGGGAGGGTGACTTTCTCCTAGCACTGCTTGTCTATGTAACCCTGGTTGCCCAGGCACAGGTCTCCTGCCACAGTTAGAAACCGGAATGTTCCTGTTCCTTACTTTTCCTCCTTGGTCTCTGTGTCCTGAGGGCCTGGGAGAGTAATTTTCTCATGGCGCTGCTTGGCTATGGAACCCTGGTGGCCCAGGCAGAGGTCTCCTGCCAGAGATGGGAACCAGATTCCTATGGGTTCCTATGCCCGCCTACCTCAGTCCCTGTGTCCCGCAGGTTCGGGGCGGTTCCTGGTGAGCAGTGGAACTTGTCCTGGCCCTACTCCTGGCTTTTCCAAGCTCCTGCGAGGGTAGCTTTCTCCCGGCACTAATTGGCTATGGAGCCCTGTCCTTCACATCCTTTAAGGAATATGGGATAAGTCAAGAGCTATATTTGCTTTCTTTCATTTCAATAAATGAGTTATCTGATCCACACAAGAATTGACAAGAAAAGAAACATTTGACTACAAAAAAGATCAATTTTAAATTTTGCAATAGAAAAGTCACAAATCAAAAATATTTCTTTCTGCATGTTCAACATTCTTGCTCTTGATAGCTCTGGGATTCAGTTGTGTTGAGGTTAACCAGTGCAACCATAACAGACAAACAGACAAGCCCACATATAGCATAAAGCTCATATACCACACTCCAGTCTTTCGAGTGTAGTAACCAGGTTAAAGTACAGCTAGCCTGTCCTACAAAGATTCTACAGGAAAACAATTTGGCAACCAACCCAGCTTCTCTCTGAGGTCAAATGTTTTTCTGTGCTACAGTCATCGTGCTCAGATTCATGGTGCTAAATTTGTAACCTAATTGTGTGATCTGGGAAAGTTACATTATTGGTCTGGAGCTTTCTCTAAATGTATAAAATGGGAATTATGACAATAAAAATATGCGTACGACTCTCATGGTCATTGTAATAATTCAGCAACATGATGGTTAGATGAAGCACTTGCAACAACTCCAAACAAATATCCAGTGGAAAATGCCCAGTGTAAGACACATTTAGTAAGGATGCATAAAATCTTTTCTCCTCTCTCTTCTTTTACTTGGTTAAAAGAGTAAAGCAAGTGGATCCTAGATGGTATGAATTAGAATGAAAGCTTCACACCGCTGAGGTTTTATTCCACCTCTACACTCCTTCCCATAGTCCCTCAAAGGCCCCATGCATGCTACAGGTTTTGCCATTAATGAGCCAGCCATCTGTCCAAGATTTGCCTACTCTCATTTTGGAATTAAATGAAAATGCAAATCAACTGCTTCTCTTTTTTTTGAATTGCAACAGTTTCTCCGAAACCAAATGCATAAAATTTCCAGTACTTTTGTGTGAAGGCATTACAGTACAGAGGTTTGTAAGGCAATTTCATCAGACTCCCTACTAACCGATGACCAGAGGGGAAATTATGAGTTACTACAGGACAATAGGCTTGAAAAAGCAGGCTGAAGTTGATGTAAGAACCAAACCTCCTGCCACTTCACTCAGTCTACAGCAAATTCTGATTGCCAGCCAAAGCATTACTCTTGGTTGCTACTGACTGAGTCTCCCAAAGAAAATATTCAGACAGTAATAAAAATGCTGAAGAAGCAAGTTCAAGTAAACTTCTTAGCTCTTCTGATAGTCATACTGTGGCCAAGTAGCATGTACAAAACATTTCAGTGTTTGATAAATAAGTTGTGTGGCCAAACAAAGCTAAGACACGTAAGCTGGTTCTACAGATACTTGCTAGGCTAGATATATAAAGCTACATATCTTATTTTATTCATCTTTAAAATAATTTACTGTGTTATACAGAGTTCTCTAAAGGAATTGAGAGAATAAATGACTATATTAAAAAAGGTGTTTATCAGACTGACTTACAGGATGTGGTCCAGGTAATCCAACAAAGGCTTCCTCACACTGGAAAGGCTGAGAAGCTGGTAATTATTTAGTCCATCAGATTGCATTTCTCAGGAGTTCCAACCTGGCAATGAAGACGTGGAGGATTCCTTAAGAACTTCTGGTCTTCAGTTTATATTGGACTGCTGAAGATATTAATTCTATCTTTGAAGGAATACTGCAGCAACAGAATAGGTGGATTTGCCAGCAAGAGCGAAAGCAAGCAATCTACAATCTCTGCACTCAATGATTACAGTGAAACAAAGTTGAAATAATGTGGCTTTATTAATTAACCCTTGTTTCCCACAAAGCTGGAGCCTATAAAAATATAATAAAATGGGAGCTAGAATAGGGTTATGTATCACTTTCCTGCCAGTCCAGAACACTCATTAAGTTACATGAACCTTTGAACATAATTCTTCTAATTTCCTAAATGTCTACTACTACTACTACCACTACTACTACTACTACTACTACTACTACTACTACTACTACTATTAAACACACACACACACACACACACACACACACACACACACACACACACACACACACACACACACCAGCATTTAGCTCAGGCAGATGAAGCTCATTGTCAAAAAATTTACTTGGACACTGGCTGAATCTCAATGGTAGTTTTACTAACCTTCACGTTCAAGCACACAGCTTTTAAGCAATCATCCCTTGCTATGCTTTTCAGTCTTCTCTTTTGTATATGATGAAAGAAAGATCATGTTAAGAGTCTAGAAGCTCTGATAGCCTAGATTCCTGTGAGTTTATATAATCATGCAGAAACAGCATGTTTGGCTTTTCTTTAATGATGTGTATGATAGAAAGATGGAGAAGGAATGCTTCAATCATGGACTTAATTCATGTGGTGATGAGTTTAACATGGAGGACAAAACTGTGAAGGAAAAGAGTTGAATTACCACAGGCACTTAGAAGCAAGGAATAAGGAAGTAGCTATAGAAGAGTGAGCCTTTCAATGAAGACAATAAATGAGTGATGATGGTGAGATATTTGTCTCTCTCTCATCCAAAGACATGCTGTGCCCCTGACACCACACGGAGTATGGCCACATTTGCCTACAGAGCTTATAAACTGGGAGGGACTGTGGACTAACAAGAGCTGTCCACAGCCAAGGGTTTGTCACAGAAGAAATGATGTTCTATGCACCAAGGCCAATTTGAATGCAAGTTTACCCACTCAGCTCTTGGCATGAAGAGAGAAACAGATTTGTTTGAACAGAACAGTCTTTCTATTTGCAATCATACCACTGTGTGTTATGATCCTATTAGTTCTTACAAGAAATGCAGTTCTGCAGGGCTTGCTGCCTCCATCCATGGATACACACACACACACACACACACACACACACACACACACACACACACACACACAAATGAACCTCAAAATGGCATCATGGATGAAGTAGGTTGCAGCACTTCCTAACTCACAAGAGTTCAGAGGTGGGGAGCTATGTCCTTCTGGAAGCAAAAACCTTGTCCTAAGTATATTGTGAGGGGCAAGAAATTTCTAATTTGAGACTGATGGATACATAAAAAAGTGTGGGAGAGAAACCCCAGTTAATTCATTAAGGAGAGGCAATCTGGTATAGATAAAAGTATAGACTCTTAAATTGTCCAAGTTTGTTTCTGTCCTTTCACAGATCATCTCTGAGAACTTGGGCAAGCTTAAGCTTTCTGTGCCTCAGTTTCCTCCTACATAAAGTGGGAACAGTAATAGAGTCTCAGTCCTGATATTGTGAAGAAAACTGAATAATAATAATAATAATAATAATAATAATAATAATTTAATACTTATAAATCAGCTATCACAATGCCTAATAGAATAAGTGCTGTATAGTCATTTATTAAGCAAGATAAATCAAGTTCATATGCTTGCACTGTCTACATTATCTCGATTTTAATGAAGCATATTAAGCATTTGCACAAGTTTATGGCACATAGTATCTATGTGTGACTAAGACCATTTCCTTCAGGCGAGGACAGTCTCTGAAGGACATATGCATAAGCAGAGGAACTTGTCAGGGTATAAGGCACATCTTAATTAAAAACAAAAGCAGATGTCAGCAGACTCATTCATAACTAATCATAAGCAAGAAGTCAGTCAAAGTTAACTCCGGAAGTGCTCCCCACGTATGCATATGTCTGTATTTATATACATGAATATATGTGTTTCTTGCATGTCTCCATGTGTTTATACATTGGCATAGCTGGGAATATATGTATATGTTGTAAGCACATGCATTTTTAGAATTAGTGCCTTATCATATGCACATATTTATATCCATAAATCTACATGTTTCATGTGCAAATGTACATGTGTACATGTTTTATGTATATGCACATGCATGAGCTATGAGAGCATATGTATACACAGAAATACATGACACTAATTTGGTGGAACAATATTTATACTTACAATATTCAATGCATTCATATTTCTCATTACTTGGAGTCTAAACAAAATATTTAGGTCATAAATGGCTTTTGCTGTCTATTAATTATTTTACTGTTTTATTAATCACATATATCCAGTATCTGCATCAGGAGCCGTAGCTGCCAGCTCCCCTATTATTGGCTACAATTACTCAAAAGAACCTGGCACTGTTTACTGAGCTGATGGGCACAGATGTAATTGCGTCAGATGCAGCTGTAAGATGTAGACATTATTCTCTAAGAAGTTTCATTATTCTATTTTTCCCAGTAATAATGTTCCTAAGTCTTGTGCTCCAGTTAGTCAGACGATTTGGGAGATAGGCCCAGTAAATCAAACTGACTGAATCTTTCTGGTATTTCTGATTGCATTATGGACATAAATCCATGACTTTCATAATCTTTATGTGTCTTGTTTTAACATCTACTTAATGGACATAATGAGAACTGCAAATATTATTAAGATTTCTTTGCAAATCTCTTTTGATTTTGATACATAGTAACTGAACTTTTCTCTTTGTCTTTTTGAGTAAGCAAAGGTAAGTCTTAAAATTCAGAAGGACCCAGATCAAGTACAGCTTCTTAGGCACAGCAAGAAATACAGGTTTTATTTTGTATGTAGTCAGAAGGATTTGGAGCAAGAGAGGGACATGGGCTCCTTTCACTTTGGTAGGAAGCAAGAGTGACCACATAAACTGAGCAGAGGAGTCTAGGAGCTAGGACTAAAGTCCAACTTATGGATTAGATATACAAAACAATCTGTGAATATATAAGTATATTCATATACATAATAATATTCAAGATTTATCTTTAAGATAGAGGCAATTCAATTTTGTGGTGACTATTATATAAACACATATTTTCGTTGAGAGTCAAAACTGAAGAAAGTAGTCATACACTATACCTAAAGAACACATTAGCGATTATTTCTAATGAATGATGGAAGTTAACTGCCAGAATGAACAATTCTGAAATAGTCTAGCTGAGGGAATCCTGTAGAAAACAAGCTTGGAGGATACTCAGGAAGAAGTATTATCACATATTGGAGATATATATAGATATAAATATATAGATATATAGATATATATTCTTGGAGTTGGCCATGATGGTGCCAATGATGGATAGTTTTATGATTGTTATTATGCTGATTAGTGCTGTTACCTTGACAGAATACAGAACCTTCTGGAAGATGGGTCTTTGGGCATGCCTGTGGGAAACTTTTCTAGATCATATCAATAGAGGTAGGAAGGTGTGCCCACTGAGTTCATTGACTGCCTTCTGGACTGTATAAAAAGGAGAAAAAAAGCTGAGGCTGAGTATTTGTCATTCTTTTCTTCCTTACTTATTCTAGATAGCATATAATCAGCTGCTCTGAGCTTCTGGTGCTGTAACTTCCCAGCATGATGGAATGTACCCTTGAACTGTGACCCATAATAAGCTCCTTTTCCCCATAAGCTGCTTTTATCATAGTATTTTATCACAATAACAAGAACAGTCAGGTAATGGTCCGATATGGGCTGGGTAGAAAAGAATTATCACTCTTGAGAAAAGGAAGAGCCTGATGAGTACTCGAAAGGATTCCCAGGTCATAATTACCCACTCTTAAAATCAATCTTGTTCTCATTATTTCTTAAGTAGTGTGCTATATAACTGACAGGGTTCCTTTTGATGCCAGAAAACTAAAATAAAAATTGTCTATTTTTGAAGTTCCCCACACTTTCCAAGTATGTGTGCTATCACACTGCTGCTCATTCAAGAATCTTGATCCTTGGTTATTTTAGCCTTGAGGTGTGAAAGATTCGTTTACCAGTCAAGGTTTAAGCACTCAAGACCCTGATCATGCAGATGTGAGATGGTGATCTGAATCTGTCTGCTCATGCAAGAGCCCAGGGCAAGGCTAACATAGCCTAGTTTTACCTTGTCAAGAAGAGAAACACTCTTGGAGGTTTATTCTTAAAAGGACACAAGAGAAATAAAAAACAAAGAGCACCAAACTGGATCTTTGAGTATCTTTAAATGAGTGGGTACTTGAAAAGGCATTTAACGTTGAGTATTCTTTACTTTTTTGGATGGTCTAATATTCACTTATTAGTGAGTACATACCATGTATGTCCTTTTGGGTCTGAGTTACCTCACTCAGGATGACATTTTCTAGTTCGAACCATTTGCCTGCAAAACTCAGGATGTCCTCATTCTTAATAGCTGAGTAATATTCCATTGTGTAAATGAACCACATTTTCTGTCATTCTTCTGTCGTGGGACATCTGGGTTGTTTCCAGCTTCTGGCTATCACAAACAAAGCCACTATGAACATGGCCCTGTGGCATGGTGGGGCCTCTTTTGGGTATATTCCCAAGAGTGGTATTGCTGGGTCTTCAGATAGATTTATTTCCAATTTTCTGAGAAACCTCCAGATTGATTTCCAGAGTAGTTGTACCAGTTTGCACTCCCACCAGCAATGGAGGAGTGTTCCTCTTTCTCTACATCCTCACCAACATGTGCTGTCACCTGAGGCTTTGATCTTAGCCATTCTGATTGGTGTGAGGTGGAATCTCAGGGTCCTTTTGATTTGCATTTCTCTGATCACTAAGGACTTTGAAGATTTCATGGGTTGCTTCTCAGCCATTCGAGATTCCTTTGTTGTGAATTCTCTGTTTAGTTCTATACCCCATTTTTTGATTAGGTTGTTTGGTTTTTTGTTAATTAGCTTCTTGAGTTCTTAATATATTTTGGATATTAGCCCTCTATCGGATGAGGAGTTAGTGAAAAATTTTTCCAAATCTGTAGGTTGCCGATTTGTCTTATTGACTATGTCCTTTGCCTTACAGAGGCTTTCCAGTTTCATGAGGTCCCATTCATCAATTCTTGATCTTAGAGCATGAGCCATTGGAGTTCTGTTTAGGAAAATTCCCCCTGTGCATTTAATGAACTTGAGCTTCCTGAATGGGGTGTACTGATAGATCTAAGATGATTTTACATGAAAGAGTCATGCTCAAGTTCATCAGCACATTTCATTCAAGATACCAGTAAACATTAGTAGAAGATGGTGTTAAAGTAGAGAGAGGACACTTAACAGTAGCAGAGGAAAGCATGCTGTGTGATACTGATTTTAGCATTGTCTTACTGATGGTATCAAACCTTCATAAGTGGATGAATCTTCTTTCTCAGCCCTCTGATGCATATTCCATTGTCAAAAGTCGCTATGAAGGAAAAAACGTGGGTAGAATATTGGATGCAAAATTCATTTTATACAGACTATTAATAAATATCAAATTGTCACCATTCTCAGCTCTAGAAAATGGGATTGCCTTATTCTGAGGAGGTTGGCCTGGCAGAAAATCTACTACCTGGTGGATACACAGTATGAGTCCACAGATAGCAGGAAAAGCAAGTGGCATAGGAGAAAAACAAAACTCTGAGCTCACATTCCAGCTCATCTAATTATAGGCAATATTATCTTACCAGTTCCTCATCTGAAAGTTAGAAAACCACATCAACCATAGGTATATTTCAAAGCTTACATGTGTTAATATAGGAAAACTACCTAGTGCATTTTGATTGTTAAAAAGCTAGCATTTATAGAATACCACATTTATTGATTCATTCATTTCAATATCTGAATGCTATCCATGAGCCAGATGCCCTTGGTGATGGGTATGAAGCAATGACCAAGTCTTAATGACTATGTTATTTTATTTTATTCTTAGAAAAAGCATGTGTAGTAAATATTTATTATTATTATTTCATGTATAAGGAAAGGAGTCCATAGTAGTCTTGCTTATTTGCATAATATGATTTTTAGATAATAAAATTCCATGTTGAGGATGTAGACCATATGCTGGATCCTTCTCAAAGTGATGATAGTGCCAGGGCACTTTATGCTAGTTATAGAGTCTCAGAGTCAACATTGAGTTCTGCTCTGGACCTTTCAGTTGTTAGATGTTTGCTAATTATAACCATTATTCATGAAGTCTTCCAGAATATAGGCGGAGAGTATGGTTGACACATATCCTCTGGCTGTCACCCTCTTTAGAGTTACTCACCTGAAAAGAGATACCTGATCTGAGATCACCACTATAGGGAACAATTCCAAAAGAATGCTCTTCCCAAGGCTGCCATCAAGTGGTGATTGAGCAAACTCATTGAGAGGGTAAAAGATCCTGGCTATTTCAGCTCAGATGGGGCAACTAAGAAAAGAAACCTTTGTTCCTGAGTTCTCCACAAGGTTGCCCAAGGCCCTACAATCTACATTGCTTTTTTGGAGTTGTTTTTTGCAGGGTGAAAAGTATGAATCTATAAGGCCAAATACACTGAATCTGATAGAAGAGAAAGTGAGGAAAGGTCTTGAACTTATTGGCAAAGGAAAAGACTTTCTGAACAGAACACTGATAGCACAAACACTAAAATCACCAATTAATAAATGGGACCTCATGAAAATGAAAGACTTCTGTACGTCACAAGACACTGCAATTCAGACAAGATAGCAGTTTAGAGAAGATTATTACCAACTACACATCTGACAGAGAGCTAATATTCCAAATATATAAAGAACACAAAAAACAAGTTATCAAGAAAGCAAATAAGCTAATTTAACAATGGAGTACTGGGTTGCCTTGAGATAGGAGTTTGTGCTTAGTCTGATTGTAACTTGTTATACCACCCATGTTCATTGATATCCCTGGGAGGCCCACTTTTTTCTGAAGGGAAATGGAGGAGGAATGAATCTGGAAGAGAGGGTAGGCAGAGCCAGAGGGGACTGACTGGGAGGAATGGAGACAGGAGACAATGTGGTCAGGTTGTAATGTATGAGAGCAGGGTAATAAATAATATATTTAAAATGTAATACGGGTCTAAATAGAGAAGCCTCCAAAGATGAAACTCAAATGGCTAAGAAGCTCTTACAGAAATGTTAACATCCATAGTCATCAGGAAAATGCAAATCAAAACTACTTTGAGATTTCATCTTACACCAGTCAGAGTGGCCAAGATGAATAAAACAAATGACAATTCATGCTGGCAAGAATGTAGAGTAAGGGAAACAGATATTCATTGCTGGTAGAAGTGCAAACATGTGCAGCTACTGTAGAAATCAGTGTGGTGTTTCCTCAAGAAGATGGGAATTGATCCAGCTTTAGCACTCTTGGGTATATACCCTAAGGATGCCTCATCCTCCCACACGGACACTAGATCAACCATGTTCATGCCTGCTCTATTCATAATAGCCAGAAATTGAAAAGAACTTAAATATCCACAAACAGATGAATGGATTTAAAAATGTAGTACATTTACACAATGAAATTTTACTCAGCAGTTCAAAAAGATTGTGATATTTACTGGTACATGGGTAGAACTAAAAAAAAGTCATCTTGAGTGAGGTTAACTGAAACTCAGAGAGACAAATATGGTATAGATTTGATTATATGTGGGTGTTAACTGTTGAGTCAATGATTACCAAGCTAATTACAGAAGTTAGATGTAGAGCAAGGGACTAGGGGAGACGGTTGGATATCCCTAGGAATGGGAAATAGAAGAAGTAGTTTTAGATGGATGAGGAATGGGGACTGAAACAGGAAAATCAAACTAGGGGGGAGGGGAAGGAAGAGGATGTAAGGAGGGACAGAAAGGCCATTTGAGGAGTAGTATAGTAATCTAAAACAGTGGATGCTTCCTAAAATATATACATGTGTGAAGGTGATCTAAATGAAATCTCCAAATAATGGGGAGACAGAGCCCCAAATGGGCATCTATTATCACCAAATGAAGTTTAGTTCTGGTAATGGGTTACATCTAATCAAGTCATTAGTGAAAAGGGTCCCATGGGAACCCCCAAACAACCCAGGCTGTTGCCTAGGCTATTGCTTGCTCTCCACAAACTGACAGTAAGGTCCTAGTGTTCATGGTACTAGAAGTAGTTCTGCATGCTACCAAAAGAGAAAGGTAAACAGCAACCCAACTACAAAACCTTAGATCCTACAGTGGTGACTTCCCTATAAGACACACTGGTGTTATAGTGGTGCAAAGCTCGAAGGAATAACCAACAAAAATCTGTTTGGATTTAAAGCCTACTCCATGAGATGAAACCCATACCTAAAGCTTCCTGTGTGGCTAAGAACCTGAGACTAGATAGGTCATGGATCTAGGGTAGAACCATATGCTACTGTTATCCTAAAGGACTGTAACAGTGACTCCAGTCCCAAGGAATCTGACACATTCACACCAGTACACATAAAATTAACTCAAATTAATTATTTAAAAAAAAGAGTTAATGGTTGAAACTCAAATACCTCTGAATCCTGTGAGCTTACTGAAGTGTTCTTTCAACCTAGTAAGAATTAGATCTCTATCCATAAACACTTCTGACTAAAAAAATAAGGCCTGTCACAAAAATTACAATGAAGCATAACCCTAACTTTTAAAAAATGCTGAATCTGATAAGAAAGGAATTATATTGCAAAGAAGTCACAATGCTCCCAGGGACTAGACCACCAACCAAGGAGTGTACAGGGAAGGATCCATGGCTCCAGATACGTAGGTAGCAGAGGAAGGCCTTGTCTGACATCAGTGGGAGGGGAGACCCTTGGTCCTGTGGAGGTCTGAGGCACCATCGTAGGGGGATGCTGGAGTGGTGAGGCAGGAGATGTGGGTGGGTGGGGAAGCACCCTCATAGAGGCAAAGGGAAGGGAGGAGAGGGCAGATGTGGGGTGTAGGGGTAATCAGGAAGTGGGAGATCATTTGGGATGTAAATGAATGGAATGATTAATAAAAAAAATGAAATTCCAAAAAGACAACATAAATAAATAAATAAATAAATAAATAAATAAATAAATAAATAAATAAATAAATAAATAAATAAATAAGTTTCTTTTAAAAATTTATAATTCCTGGACCTATTCATAAACCCAAGTTAGTTTTATTACCTAAATCCATTGAATAAAAGAGAATGTGCCACAGAAAGAAGGTCTGTGAAAATCAATTATGCATCACAAGTATTTCCCTAAATCCTTTCCCAAAGATGCTTATAACCATTCATAAATAATGGTACACTTGAAAAAGGAAAAATGAAGACACATGTTAACTCCAAGACTATGGTATTTAAGTGATGTTATCATCCAGAAATCTGAACTGTTATCATCGTGTTCACTGAAAGAATAAAAGCTTACAAGGACTTGCTGATGCATGGATTCTTGGTCCGGGATGTAGCTTACAGAGGATCAACCAGACTTGGGGACACACTTGATCCTCATCTCCGCATTGTCAAATGTATAATTTACCTTTTTGGCAGTTAAAGGCATGGGACACACTAAGTTCTTGCAGTTAAAGCACCAGCTTAGAAACAACATTTGTTGAAGATGGAGAAACTTCCTTCAGAATGCCTTACATGGAACTGCTTCACAGCTCCCATTTGGTTTGTGACTACAATGGGAAGACTATAAACTAGAAGCCAAAGGACTGAAGCATTCAAGACTTCATGAGTCATGTCTTTGTCATGAGTTATTCTTAAGTCATAATCTCTAGTACTTCAAATGAGACCACATAAGGAGCTAGGGTCTTTACAAGAGTAATTCAGTTAAAATCAGTTCATTAGGCAGGCCCTGATTTAATAGAAATGATGTTTTAAAAATATTCATTTTTATTTTATGTGTACAGATGGTTTGTTTGGATGTATGTCTGTGCACGACATGGATGCTAGGCCCGGAGAGGCTAGAAGAAGGTGACAGGTACTCTGGAGGTAGAGTTACAAATAGTTGTTAGCTGCAGTGTAAGTGTTGAGACCTCAAGCCAAGCCCTCTGAAAGAGAAGCAAGTGCTCTTTACCCCTGATCCTTCTCTACTGCCCTAAATGTAATCTTTTCAAAAAGAGAAGAAGTTTAAGACATAGGTTAATACACACACACACACACACACACACACACACACACACACACACACACACACACACACACCTATAACATGAAGATAGGAACAGGATTCTTTCAGTAAGGCAGGGGATAATGGAAAGTTTGGAGGGAGGGATAGGAGATGGTGGGTAGGGAGTGAATACAGTCTAAGTACATGATATCATTGATCAAAATATCATTATGAAGCCCATCAGTTCTTACATTTACACTATACACAAATTTAAAATGTAAACAGACAAAAAAGACTGAAAGAATGATGATCGGCAAACCATGAAGAGAGATTTAGGACAGTTCTTTTCCTCACAGGCCTCTCATGGAAAGACCCGATTATACTAACACCTAAATATCAAACTTGTTGCACTTGAGTGATGCCTGCACCCTGGACTACTCGATGCCTGACCCTACCTGCCCTTGGGGATTGGAGGTAAGGTGGTGCAAAGTCCAGGAGGACTGCTACAAGCTCCTTTAATACCCTCCACCCAAGCCCCATTGTTCCCAAGAAAGCATTTCTTCTAAATAGCAGTTCCCGTTAGCTGGTATTGTCTGTGCCAGCAAACCTTGGTCTCTCAAGCAGTCCTCAATTAGGTCCTCCTGCAGGAAATGTTCTTGCAGTTGTATGGCCCCTAGTGTTTACATTGAGGTGACCCTGCTGTTCCTGCTACAGTTGAGCTATTAAAAAGCTATTTCCCGTTGTTCAAGGTAAACATCTCTGGCATTTGGTTCCAATAACCCTTGCAAACTAGTTTGCCAGTTATCACTATGTCTTAGGGTTTCTATAGTTGTGCTAAAACACCATGACTAAAAGCAACTTAGGGAGGAAAGGGTCTATTTCTGCTTACAGCTCCCAGTACACTCCATCACTGTGGAAAAACAGGAAAGGAACTCAAGGCAGAAACCATTGAGTCAGAAACTAAAGCAGAGGCCATGGAGGACTGCTGCTTAATGACTTGCTCAGTCTTCATTTTTTAGAGACCCAGGAATACCAGCCCAGGATTGCATCACTCCCAATGGTCTGGGTATTCTCACATCAATCCCTAATCATGAAAATGCCCTATAGGTTTGCCTACAGTACAGCCCAATCATGTAGAGTCATGTTTCTCAGTTGGGATTCCCTCCTCTCAGATACCTCTAGTTTGAGTCAAGTTGACACAAAACCAGCCAATACAACCCACCCACCCTATTGAGGTACTTTGAACTTCCTATCCCTGAAATACTGAGCTCTGTTAACTCAGAGCACATGATTTTCCAAGTGGGAAAACTTACCCCAACAGACAAAGGGGGCACTGACTTATAAACGATAGCTGCAACTTGGGTACTTATTCTGTATAGTACTCAAAGTCCTAGTCAGAGCGATTAAACAACAAAAGGAGGTCAAAGGGATACAAATTGGAAAGGAAGAAGTCAAAATATCACTATTTGCATATGATATGATAGTATACTTAAGTGACCCCAAAATCTCCACCAGAGAACTGCTGCAGCTGATAAACAACTTCAGCAAACTGGATGGATATAAAATTAACTGAAACAAATCAGTAGCCTTCCTCTACTCATAGGATAAACAGGCTGAGAAAGAAATTAGGGAAACGACATCCTTCACAATAGTCACAAATAATATAAAATACCTTGGTGTGACACTAACCAAGCAAGTGCAAGATCTGTATGATAGCAACTTCAAGTCCCTGAAGAAAGAAATTGAAGAAGATCTAAAAAGATGGAAAGCTCTCCCGTGTTCATGGATTGGCAGGGTTAATGTAGTAAAAATATCCATCCTGCCAAAAGCAATCTACAGATTCAATGCAATCCCCATCAAAATTCCAACTCAATTCTTCATAGACTTAGAAAGAGCAATTTGCAAATTCATTTGGAATAACCAAAAACCCAGGATAGCAAAAATTATTCCCAACAATAAAATAACAGGAATCACCATCCCTGACCTCAAACTGTATTATAGAGCAAGAGTGATAAAAACTGCACGGTGTTGGTACAGTGATAGGCAAGTAGATCAATGGAATCGAATTGAAGCCCCAGAAATGAACCCACACACCTATGGTGACTTGATCTTTGACAAAGGAGCTAAAACAACTCAGTGGAAAAAAGAAAGCATTTTCAACAAATAGTGCTGGTTCAACTGGCGGTCAACATGCAGAAGAATGCAAATTGATCCATTCCTATCTCCCTGTACAAAGCTCAAGTCCAAGTGGATCAAGGACTTCCACATAAAACCAGATACACTGAATCTAATAGAACAGAAAGTGGGGAAAAGTCTTGAACACATGTGCACAGGGAGAAAGTTCCTGAACAGAACACCAATGGCGTATACTCTAAGATCAACAATAGACAAATGGGACCTCATACAATTGCAAAGCTTCTGTAAGGCAAAGGACACTGTCAATAGGACAAAACGGCAACCAACAGATTGGGAAAAGATCTTTACCAATCCTACATCTGATAGAGGGCTAATATCCAATATATATAAAGAAATCAAGAAGTTAGAGTCCAGAGAACCAAATAACCCTATTAAAAATGGGGTGCAGAGCTAAACAAAGAATTCTCAATTGAGAAATATCGAATGGCTGAGAAGCACCTAAAGAAGTGCTGAACATCCTTAGTCTTCAGGGAAATGCAAATCAAAACAGTCCTGAGAGATTCCACTTCATACCAGTCAGAATGGCTAAGATCAAAAACTCAGATGACAGCAGATGCTGGTGAGGATGTGGAGAAAGAGGAATATTCCTCCATTGTTGGTGGGATTGCAGGCCGATACAACCAATCTGGAAATCAGTTTGGCGGTTCCTCAGAAAAATGGACATAATACCACCTGAGGACCCAGCTATACCACTCCTGGGCATATACCCAGAAGATGCTCCAACATATAATAAAGACACATGCTCCACTATGTTCATAGCAGCCATATTTATAATAGCCAGAAGCTGGAAACAACCCAGATGTCCCTCAGCAGAGGAATGGATACAGAAAATGTGGTACGTTTGCACAATGGAGTACTACTGAGCTATTAAAAACAATGACTTCATGAAATTCGCAGACAAATGAATAGAACTTGAATATATCCTGAGTGAGGTAACTCAGTCACAAAAGAACACCCATGGTATGCACTCACTGATAAGTGGGTATTAGCCCAAAAGCTCGGAATACCCAAGATACAATCCACAGACCACATGAAGCTCAAGAAGAAGGAAGACCAAAGTGTGGTCTTCAGTGCTTCAGTGCTTCTTAGAAGGGGGAACAAAATACTCACAGGAGGTAAAGGGTGGGAGGGACTAAAGAGGAAGAGAGGACAGGGAGGGGGAAAAGGGGGCAGGATCAGGTATGAGTGGAGACAGGGATGATATACAAAGGGTCAGGAATTTTAACAGAAGTGTGTTGCAATGGGGGTGGGGGATGGGGAACTCAGGGTAGCAACCAGCAAGACCCAGGTGCCTGGAAATCGAGAGGCTCCCAGGACCCAACTGGTATGAGATTAGCTGAAATGACTAACAAAGGGGAGGGAGAACCTGTAGAGACCATATCCAGAGGTTAGGCAAGCCCCCCACCCCCATTGGGGAATAGGGCCACCCACTTATCTCCAAATTCTTAACCCAGAAGGGCTCCTGTCTAAAGGAAATACAGTGACAAAGTGTGGAGCAGAGACTAAAGGACAGGCCATCTAGAGACTACCCCACCTGGGGATCCATCCCATATACAGACACCAAACCCAGACACTATTACAGATGTCAAGAAGTGCTTGCTGACAGGAGCCTGTTATAGCTGTCTCCTGAGAGGCTCTACCACAACCTTGACAAATACAGAGGCGAAAGCTTGCAGCCAACCATTAGACTTAGCATAGGGTTTCCAATGGAGGAGTTATTGAAAGGACTTAAGGAGCTGAAGGGGTTTGCAACCCCACAGGAAGAACAACAATATCAACCAAACAGAGCCCCCCAGAGCTCCCAGGGATTAAACCACTAACCAAAGAGTACACATGGAAGGACTCATGGCTCCAGCCACATATGTAGCAGAGGATGGCCTTGTAGGACATCAGTAGTAGGAGAGGCCCTTGGTCCTGTGAAGGCTCAATTCCCCAGTGTAAGGGAATGTCAGGGTGATGAGGTGGGAGTGGGTGGGTGGGAGGAGGAGCATCCTCATAGAAGCAGGGGGAGGGGCATGGGAGGAGAGAGTCTGGAGGGGAAACTGGGAAAGGGGATAATATTTGAAATATAGATACATAAAATATCCAATAAAAAAAGAAAAACAAAACAGCCCAAACATGAAATTCTGCCCAGGAAAATGCGTAAAGAAACCTAAAAGAGCACTCATAGTGTGATAGTGACATTGTTATCCTTAAAGTCATTGGAAATAGGCTAGGTGACCTCTGATCTTATTGCCTACTTGGACACTAACTAGGACCATACCATAGCAATTGACTTCCTTTAACTTTTGTGCCTTTTGGTGCTTACAAACATTACCAAAGTAAGCTCTGTCATTAATGAATTTAAAATCAGAATCATGTAACAAAATGAACCACGAAAGTCTTCTGTCTCATCCAACATGGCAAACTTCACTGCCAAGAGGCAGTAAGGACATTTCACATATACAACCTCCAGATAGCCATCTGGTCACTCACTATGTCTTGAACACCATGCTATGCTTCAGTGTATTTAATGACTTTTCTCTCATTCTTACCAATACTGTGAACTATGTGTTTTTGTGCCTAATTAACAGATAAGGAAACTAAGGCTTAAGTATGAATGTCACATAGCTAGAACATCTGATATTGGTAAAGCCACAAGTCAAAGCCATGGTATCTGGATTCATTACCTTTAAGTTTTATTCTTCTACTGTGGTCTAGAGCTCTGAACACTCATCAGACCCTTGCTTTCCTACTATAAAATTCTTGCATAAACCCTCAGATAGGCTAGACACCAAGATTCAGTCTTTTTATGAGCACAGTTCACTTGCAACATGGCAAACACCAGAGGAGCTTCTAGCATCTGTCAAAAGCTAAATAGGTCATTTGAGATTCCATCCGCGACCTTGGCATAATTTGAGCTGGTTCCTAGACAACAGAGAGCTGATTATTCTAGTGCGGATTTGCTATAAATAATACCCTTGAGGCACTTCTATATTAGAGGTAAGAAAATCTCCTCTACAATTGATGATACCAAGTCCATCGGTATCTATGTTGCACATAAAATAAATAAGGAACAGCCACTACTTTAGAGCTACTTTACATCTGCAGAATGATGCTTTGTAGAAACCATTTCATGTTCTGAGCAGGCAATAATTTGAATCGCAAATGTCTCCTAAAGGCCTATGTGTTGGAAACTTAGCTTCTAAGCAGGTGCTATAGAAAAGGAGTTCATTTTATAGGAGTTGGTGTCCAGTGAAACATATTCAGATCATAGGCTATGAGACCCCAGTCTCTTCCTCTTTTTCTGCTTTAATTTCTGGTCATAAATTAAGGAGTTTTACTTGGCCATGTGCTCCTTACAGAACTACCGCATCGCAGATGAAATGGAACCACCTGAACATGAACTAGAACCCGTAAAGCTGCGATCCCAAAATACAATTCTCTTTCTAAGTTTCTTGCCTCAGGTACCTGTTAAAACTAATAAAAAACTAATAAACTGATAAAATTTATTAATAAAAATAAAAATTGGTACTGAGAAGTGGAATCTTTGGCATTACTATATACACGTCAAGGTGGAGGTGTCTTGCAACTGCTTTATGGAAGCCTTTATAGAGAGCAAGCAAGATAGAAAAGGCCTAGAATGTTATGAGCAAAGCTCAATGCGTTATTCTAGTAGGGCTTAATAAGACCAGACTGATGATAAAATGTGGAAAGATCATATTAATGAGGATTCCAATGCAACTGAAGGTTATATGGGCAATTAATAGTGTATTAATAGACTTATACTATGGCAAAGAATATGAAGGCAGTCCCCCAGACTTTATGGGAGGCCAAGGTTAAAGTACCTGACTAATTTACTTGGCAGAGGAAATTTCAAGGTAGCAAAACAACATGTATCTCGATAGCTGCTTCTAGCCAAACTTATTGTGACAATCAGCTACAAAGGCATCCAGAGTAGAAATATTTGAAAAATTTTAAAGTATGACCAAAAAAAGGAGCACTGTAGTAATGTGACCAAAGACAATAATATTGTTAGTGTCCTATTAACTCAAGCCCTTTACACAACGCCAGTGTTGTCCTTGGTGGCCTCTAGAATATACAATGACTGTTGCAGAAGTAAGAAATGAAGTCTACATTTGTTTTAAAGGCTTCCCAGGGCATCTGCATTTCTAAAGAAAGCCATGGTGGCTCTAAGCACCAAAAATTACCTAGGAATTAATTTCCTTATGATCATCTTCCAAGATAATCAGAATCCACAGCAGCTATGGTTCAAGTTGGCCGAGGAACAGTTCCTGCTGACAGTAGACCTTGGCATTACCCATGTGATGCACCTGCAGTAAACAGGAGTTATGAAGTATAGAGATTTCAATTAATATTTCAAAAGAAATCCTGGGCTATGCAGTATATTATAGGTTCCAAGGCATGTAAGTATTTCCTCATGGTGATATATGGAGCTGAGAGAGGGAAGCCGAAATATCAGTGGAGATCCCAAGAAGGTCTGGGAGTCTACAATGAACAATGTTTGCTGATTCTTTGCCAGTGATCAGAGCCAGCCATGGGATATGACTAGAATAGCTGTAATCCTTTCAAAGTACACATCCTGCCGCGTGTACTAGATGCAATATATGGAGGTTTAGGAATTAATGCTTCTTTGCCGGGTATTAGTCTTGTTTTGCACTAACTTGCTATTATTTCCCTATTCCTTTCTTTGAAATGAGAATTTTGACTCTGTGCTCATGTCACTAATATATCTTATATCTCAGAAAATAATTTGGACTTAGAGTTTTGAGCAGTGCTTGAGTTAAGACTTTGAGTCTGTCTTAGAGTTTCTATTCCTGCACAAACATCATGACCAAGAAGCAAGTTGGGGAGGAAAGGGTTTATTCAGCTTACACTTCCACATTGCTGTTCACTACCAAAGGAAGTCAGGACTGGAACTCAAGCAGGTGATGCAGAGGCCATGGAGGGATGTTGCTTACTGGCTTGCTTCCCCTGACTTGCTCAACTTGATTTCTTATAGAAACCAAGAATACCAGCCCAGGGATGGCACCACACACAATGGGCACTTCCCCCTTGATCATTAATTGAGAAAATGCCTTACAGCTTGGTCTCATGGAGGCATTTTCTCAACTGAAGCTCCTTTCTCTGTGATAACTCCAGCTTGTGTCAAGTTGACACAAAACCAGCCAGTACAGGGTCTTCTTGGGTATGGATTGGATGTCCTCTGCATTTTGAGATGGATATAAACTTTGGATCCATGAAAGGCTATACTACGAACCATATGCATCACCCACATACCAATATTTTAGAAGCTTTGATCTCCAGGAAATAAGGTAGTTAAAACTTTCAGAGCTGGGATTTTGTGAGGAGACTTAAGGATGTATCATGAAGGAGATTTTGGGACCCTGGCCTGGTCCTCATTGTCTGCTGATTTTCCTGCCCTGTGACTGTGGACTTTGGCTTTGTGATACTTTCTTGGCATGATGTACTTCCTCCCCACAGGCCCAAATGAGAAATTAGAGAATCAAGAAATAGGAGCCATTAAACATGGACCAGAACTTGCAAAACTATGAACCAAAATAATGCCTAAATTTTTGTAAGTTAGTTATGTTAAGTATTTATTATAGTAATGGAAAGTTGGCTAACAGGCAGTATTGAAGGCCAACAAAATCAAGCTGAGTATAGTCATTAAAAAGCCTCAGGACTCCAGAGGGCCTATTTCCTGCTCACTTAATCTCTGGGTGTTTAATAAAAAGAACATCTTATAACTATCAATATAATGATTTGCAACTTGAAAGCATTTTAGTTTTTCCAATTTCAGGGAACAAAAGCTATTTCAGGAAGAAGTGATTTTTAAATATTCCTAAACTTGGGCTAACTAAATATAATCATTGAAAATAAATACAAAATTGAAAGGCAAATCATAATTTACCATTTGTTGTTCTACAACTAGGCCTAGAACTTAGGAGCTACCTCCCTTCAGCTGTGTTGAGGTAAGCACTTGTCTCTGAAGACTCATTCAGCAATCCAAGACAGTGGAAAATACCTGCTTGTTTGATGGCAATAAGGTCTTGGAAGGACCATGTATGCCATCTTTCCCTTAGCAACCCCTCATTTACCATGTCTGAATACCTTTATTGTTCCATAAAGCTTCTCAGCTTTTTATAACCCTCTAAGAAATAAACATAAGGAACTCTGGAAGGCACCAAAGGACAAACCCTTAACATTATACATTAGAAGGGAAAATTGTGGTGCACAAAAGATCCGCTGGTGCTATATTGTAGCGAGTAACTGAGAAGAGAAGACAATGCCAAACACATGGTCATTCAATTAATTGGATTGTGGATGAGTCAGAACTAAGGCTGCATGAAACACTCTACTGTTCCTAGTAGTCTTTACCATTTTCATTGGAAGCCTCCTTCCTTAAATTGCCTCAGAGTCCAAATTTGAAAGCTCAGCAATAATAGCTATAAAGTTTTGGCCTTATGCCTCCCCAGTGAGTTCTAGATAGGCCAAATTAAAACACACACACACACACACACACACACACACACACACACACACACACACACACGTGTCTCAAACAGCCCCTCTTTTCTAGCATCATAATGTTACAACTCTGAGTCTATATATATTGTGTCAAATTCTGCCCTGATTTCCAAGAAGGAAAAGGACATCTAGAAAGGGCTAAAAAAGAGCAGTGAGATTTTTCTCACAACATCAGGATCTATTTCCTCATGCTTGAAATTCTAAGCTTTTCCTCCTTATTTGGCAAAAATAGTAACTAGGTCAAATATAGAAACTCACCAATTCTCCCTTTTATTTACTTCTCCATCTGTGTACAGGCTTCATCAATGATGACAGCAGGAAATGACTTGGCTTTAGAACTCTGGGTTGTTAGCTATTTGATGTGAGGAAGCAGCTGGGAGAGCGTCTACACATGCGATGCCTGGGCCATCCTCCAGAGGGGCTTGCCATTGGGCTTTTCCCCATTTGCCAAGTTAGTGATTGTTCTGGAAGCTGCTTACAGATTCCTTGGGAAAGATGCCTTCTCTGTTTTGCCTTTTTAGAAAAATCATACCTGAGGGAACATTTAATCATATTTACTATATCATTCTCTAAATATAAAGGTTATAAATCCGTACTCCAAATCACTTGGGAAATGGGGGGCAAAGTAAAAATACATAACCCCACTAACAAAAAATAAACATTTATTGTTTTTATTTATGTCCGTCTCTATGCATAATGAAAAAATAAATGTTTAGTGATATGTAATCCTCCCATCTTTGTCATTGTTTACTAAGTGAATATTGAGAAGACATCACTAAACCAGCCATGCCCCAGTATCTCTTGCATCTAACAAAGCAAAGGTAAAAAATTAAAACAGACCTAATTTTCACTTAGAGCTATGTTGTCCAATTTGGTGATCACAAGCCAAATGTAAGTATCTGATGTATGTTCTTGACAAATAAATACCATTTAAAAAATAAATCTCATTAGTATAAACTCTAGCTAACAGGAAGGAAAATTTGTGGTCAGTTCGAGATGGATTCCTTGTGTTCTGAAATCAGTGTACAGTGTCTTCAGCGATAAGT
This sequence comes from Uromys caudimaculatus, assembly GCA_028551405.1. Taxonomy (NCBI): domain Eukaryota; kingdom Metazoa; phylum Chordata; class Mammalia; order Rodentia; family Muridae; genus Uromys; species Uromys caudimaculatus. The sequence goes on from CM052722.1 coordinate 102,038,467, forward strand.
TCTAATCACTTAGTTCTAATAGGTAACCAAGAGCTGTAGTAGCAGCTTATATTTTTGAGGGGTTTCTGCATTCTCCTCTATCAATAACTTGTAGGGAGGTACCCCATGCATGGTAGTATGCTTTTTCTTTAATAGTTCATGTCTTCTGGGAGAAGCATTGAAATTACCTTACTAACTAGTGAGCTGCCATATATCCTTAACTATGGTTAACTTTCTGAAACCCCCTCGTCCTCCTTATCCCCTGCCCTCCTCCTTGATTAAACCTTTAAACCCCAGTAATTTCCCTGTTCTTTTATCTTATACGTGTTTTACTAACCCATCTAATATGCTTCCCCTTGAGTTGTGAGACCATAGGTTTCCATATCAGCTTTTTCTATACTCATCATTCTGGCTAACTCTTCACTCATGTTCTCATTTACCCAGGCTCCTCCGCTCTCAAACGGTTCCACCTGCAGTAGCCCCCTCTCTCCTTTCATTTTACTTCTTTCCTATTATCCCTTCACTCATAATGCACCTCCTGTGATGGCCCATTTCCAGAGTTCTCGGCTTCTACACATAACTCCAAGTTAAATACACAGAACAAAACACTCAAAGCTATGGTTTTTATATGGGAAAACACGTGGCATTTGTCTTTCTGAGCCTGAATGATCTCACTCAGTATAATATTTTTCCAATTTCCATTTTCTTGCAAATTTTATGATATCAGTTTTCTTCGAAGTTGAACAACATTCCATTATTTGCATGCACCACCTCTTTCTTGTCAATCATGTCATTAGACTTCTAGGATGCATGTATTTCTTAGTTAATATACATACATACATACATACATACATACATACATACATACATAGATTTGCAAGTAATGTGGTAGTGGTATATAATGTCCTTTGAGTTTGTGCCTAGGACTGGAATAGCAGGGTCATATGAAACTTCTATTTCGAGTTTTTAAAGTAACCTCCAAACTGACTTCCAAAGTGGCTTGATTTCATTACACTCCAACCAGTGGTGTAAAAAGTTCCTCTTTGGAGTTGGAGGAAGGTCTGAAGGAGCTGAGGGAATTTGCAGCCCCATGGAGGGAGCAAGAGAGTCAATGGGCCTGACCTCCCCCTCATCCCCCGGTCCTCCTGGAGTTTGGACCACCAACCAAAGAATACACATTGATGGACTTATGGTTTAGACCACATATGTGGCAGAGGATGACCTCGATGGCCATCAGGGAGAGACGAAAGGCCCTTGGGCCTGAGGATGTTAGAGGCCTCAGTAAAGGGGAATATCAAGGCGGGAAAATGGGGATGGGTGGACGGGGGGGGGGAGGTGGAATTCCCTCCTAGAGGCGGGTTGGGGAGGGGATGGGGGTATACAAAGAGGAGACTCAGAAAAGGGGAAACATTGGAAATGTATATAAAGTATCAAAAATAAAAAAGGAGGAAAAAAAAAAAAGAAATGCAGTCATGGGAGATAGGGCACGGACTGAGGGAATGGCCAAAAATAACCAGCCCAATATGAGACCCATCCCATGAGCAAGCACCAATCTCTAACACTATTAATGATACTCTGTTATGCTTGCAGACAGGAGTATGTTGTCCTCTGAGAGGCTCCACTCAGCAGTTGACTGAGAAAGATAAAGGTACCCACAGCCAAACAGTGGATGGAGCTTGGGATTCTTATGGAAGAGTAAGAGGAAGGATTGTGGACTCGGAAGGGCATAGGAACTCCACAGGAAGACCAGCAGAGATAAATAACCTGGACCCATGGGGCTTGCAGAGTCTGAACCACCAACCAAAGAACATACATGGGCTGGACCCAGGCCTCCCTGAACATATGTAGCAGATATATAGCTTGATCTCCATGTGGGTTCCGAGCAACCGTAACAGGGGCGATTGTCTCCTGGGAACATATCTCAAAAGGTTTTGCCTGTCTGTGGGATATATTCTTCTAGCTGGGCTGCCTTGTCTTAGCCTCAGTGGTGAGGAAGCATCTAGCCTATCAGAGACTTGAAGTGCCAGGATCTGTGATATTCAGGAGGCCCCCACTAGCTCAGAGTACAAGGGGAGGCAGAATGGGGAAGGATTGTGGGAACATGTAATCAGGAGTGGGGCAGTGAAAGGGATGTAAAGTTGAGGGACTCTATGGGGTTTTTCAGTCCCACATCCTCCTTACAGCTTCTCCCTCCCCCCTGGGGTCAAGGCTAGGCCAAGTTCCATTCTCTACCCACAGGAACATTCTTCAGTAAAAAATATTCTCAGAATGTACTAACTAATAGTCACCTGACCCTATGGAAAGTCCCAGGTAGAGTTCTAATTTGAGTCATGCTTGCTAGCCAATAGATTTAAAGGTCAATATGCTTAGTCAATAAGTTTGAACTATAACCTTGCTGATGTAACCTGTGCTCCTAAAAAGTATAAAAACTGCTTGCAATAGCCAAAAAAAAAAAAAAAAAAAAAAAGTTCCTCTTTCCTCACATCCACACAGGCTTCTGGGTCAGAAAAGACATTAATGTCTGAGTGTTATAAAACTGACCTGCCATTCAAGCTATATTGACTGTTGCAATAATGGCATGACTAGTATGGAGGTAACCAATCACATTTCAGCCTTTGGATTTAAGGCCTGTCTCACAGAAATGAATTCATGCCTGATACAAAACACAGGGTTATGTAGGTCAAAGGTCTACTGTAGTTTCAGTAAATGGTCAGTTTGATAACTACTTTCTTGATCTTTATATTTAAATCCCCAGATTTCTGCTGCTTGCAACCTTCATAAGAAAAGCTTCTTTTTCAATAAGTACTGAGATATACAACTGCCAAAGTACTGAGAATAAGTGACTTTGAGAGCTTGGGGGAAGAAGGGACATCTACATCCCCATGGTTCAGTAAACATTGCAGAAAAAGCAATGTGAGGGATGATGATGGGGAAAATTGACGTGAAATTCTGCCTTCTGTACATGGCATGATATACATAAATTTACTGTAACTGTAGTTACCTTCACAAAACCTGCATGAAGATCAAGCCAGGTAAAATTCCAGCATCAATAGTCTATATATCCAGAGGCCTTCAGTGGTGGAGTATGTGCAGTGAATGGTTGCTGGAAAGAGAATCACTTTTCTTTAGGGGCATAGCTGCTGCTGTGCTGCCTATGTTCCAGTAGATGCCCCCATACCCATGAATATATGGGCAGAATCAATTAGCTTCAAAGAGTTTCGTTTTGTCACAGAGGGCATGGGGGTTGGAAAGATGCTCAGCTGTTAAGAGAACTTGTTAATCTTGCGGAGGATGAGAGTTCAATTCCCAGCACTCACATGGTGCCTCATAAACAGTTGTAACTCCAGTTTCAGGAGTTCCAGAACTGTCTTCTGATTTATGTGGTGCACAGACATATATGTATGCAAAACTTTGGAAAGAGTTAGGGAGAAGGAGGGTTTGTATAATCAAAATGCATTCTATATATTTATGAAATTTTCAAATAAGTAGAAATGCTATTTAAAAGCATATATTTCATTGGCTGTACTAGCTGTATTTCAGTCATTCGGTAGAATATATGATTACTTTAGTCAAAAATAGGTTATTCAGTCCCAAGTGGTTAGCCCTAAATACATACATACATGCATACATATATACATACATCTATACATACATACAGTCAAAACTAAATGGACTCAAGGTTCTATTTACATAAGTGAGCACATCTGTGTGTATGTGTTTATAACTAATAATTATAGGAAAAGAGGTTATGAAGAAAGAATGTTATTTGAGGGAGCAGCCATGAAAGAAGTTGGAAGGAAGAGACGGGGGTGAAATGGCATAAATGCAATATTTCTGTATGAAATTCTCGAATTTCTCTGGAATAGCAAGATTGTATCAAACTAAGAGTCTTTTTTCTGCACAGAAAACAATTGGTGCTACAAAAGAGCTGAAAAATCAAGCGCAACCAACATATTTTTCCTGCTTTCAAGAGCTCTACTCCATAACCTGAGTTTTGAAATGTAGTTTTTGTTTTTAATCAACATTTAAAAGTAGTCTTGTTTCTTAAGAGACAAAGCAATGTAATTTTTTTCTATTGGAAATATTTTTCACATCCCGTTTAAAGATGATCTTCATCATAGAAAAGGTTAGTAAATGATGACATGTTATTTATGAAAGACAATGTGCACCTCAACTGAAAACATCGATAATCATTTTCATCAGTGTAAGTTATATAAAGTGGTAGGTTTTATTGTGATACTTTTGCAGACTCATATAATCTACTTTCATTCTACTCTTTCCCCAGTTTCTCGCTTTATAAGTCCCACCCAGGTCCTTTCCTGTTTTCCTAATAGTTCCCCTCTGCTTTCTTGTTCCCACCATACCTTAGATTCTATGCATGAAAGACAACATACAATACTTGTCATAATACAATGATCTCCAGTACTATCCATTTTTCTTAAAAATAGTGTAAGCTCATAATGTATATGTGTACACATTTTTTCTTCCCCTCATTCACCAATGGGCAACTATGAGTAATGCTTCAGCAGACATGGGTATGTGAGTATCTTTGGCATATACACTGACTTCAGTTCCTTTGGATATTCCTTTGGTTGATATAGCTGGATTGTATGATCATTCTATTTTCAGGTTTTTTGTTTTGGTTTTGGTTTTGGTTTTGGTTTTATTTTATTTTATTTTACTTTTGTTATTTATTCACTTTACATCCCTTCCTGGTCCTCCCTCACCCCCTCCATCTCTCCTCTGAGAGAATGGAGGACTGCCTGGATAAAGCCCCCTCCCCCCAAATTATAGCACATCAAGACTCTGCAGGGCTAGGCACTTCTTTTCCCACTGAAGCCAGACAAGACAGCCCAGTTAGGGGACTGGATTCCACAGACAGGCAACAGCTTTTGGGATAGCTCCTGCTCCAGTTGTCAGGGACACACATGAAGACCAAGCTGTACATCTGCTAAATATATGCAAGGAGACCTAAGTTCAGCCATTGTATGCTCTTTGGTTTGTGGTTCAGTCTCTGAGAGCCCCAAGGGTCCAGGTTAGTTAACTCTGTTGGTTTTCTCATGGAGTTCCTATCCCCAGCTCTTCCATAAGAGTCCCCAAGCTCCATCCACTCTTTGACTGTGGGACTCTGAATCTGTTTCAACTAGCTGTTGGATGGAGCCTCTCAGAAGACAGCCATGCTAGACTCTTATCTGCAAGTGTAACAGTGTATCATCAATAGTGTCAGGGATTGGTGCTTGCCCATGGGATGGACGCTCCATACTAACTACCATAGTGGCTGGATTAATTTATATTCATTTCATCGATGCAATACAGTTCTCTCCACCACCCAAAAATAATACTAAACCAAATCAATACACACACTTTTTCACTTCTATATTCTAAAAATAAACTTGATTAAACCACAAAAGTAAATGCAATCAAAATTACATTTTCCCAGTTGAACCAGCTATTCTGTAATCAATAGCCACATGCAGCTAATGGCTGCTAGATTGGACAGAGCAGGTTTCCAAATATCTTAATCATTGTAGAAAATTCTATTGGATACACTAGAGTAAAGAATATAAAAAGGCTTTATGATGGTATTGGCAGAGAAGGGAAAAAGGCAGATTATATCAACTTGAGAAAGAGGGTAAGACGTTAAAAAAAGGGTTACAGAGAAGGGGGCATGCAACAGAAGAATATCAAGCTGGTAAAGGAGAAAGAAGTGAATTTAAAGTGCTCTGATGTTTGCTGTCTAATATATGAGAAAAATTACTTGATTCATATTCTGCTTTTTATCACCTTTCCAAAACGCAAATCATTTGTATGGTTTTAGACTGTGATTGTGAGCATGTTGTGCCATTTATCTATGTTTCAATACAGGGAATGAAATTCAGAACCATGTGCACTCTAAGATGAGCTCTTCCACAGAGTTAGCATCCCCAGTATGACCTGTGTATTTTAATGTGATATTTGTTCCTGACCTCAAGGTTAAATCTCTAGTAAGAGAAAGATGAGCATACACTTGGCTCATGAATAGTATAAAAAAAGATTCTAACAGTTCACATTAACTTGCCCATTGCTTCTTCCCACTTAGTTATATGAAAGGTACTTCTTATGTTCCATTTACACACTCAGTATACAAACAGACACTCCTTTAAGAAATATTTCTATTAATCAAATATATTGGTTCACCAATGTACACAGTTTTTTCAAAATCTCCTATTGTTAAATATTTTCTCCAAATAAGATATTCACACATAATTATCAGCGTGGATATATGCATATTTCTATTTTCTGCCACCCTAACCCAAAATATATATTGCTTTTTCATGTTATGAGAGGCAAAATATAGCATTTGTTGATAATTTTGGGTGCTTTTATAGTTTCTCTTTTTTAAAAAAGACAGAAGGAACAATGTCAATGCTAAGACTTTAATATAATCTTTACATTTTTAAAGCATCATGGGAGCCTCTCCATGAAACCCAGAAGAGTTACTAAAATCGAGAATTTGTTCCAAACAAAACTATTCCAAATTTATAAATAATTTTGTATCTCTATAAAACACTTAGCAATCTGATCATACTGAAAATATTTGCATACTTATAAACTTACTCCCCACAAGGTCAAGATTCTATTTCCTTCCCCTGTGAAATACTTCTGGGGGATCAGCACAATGTTTCATATACAAAGAAACTGAAGGATATATATTCTGAACTGAGCAGTTGCTGCATATCATTGAGATCTCAAGTTCATATTGGGGAGACACATACATACATAGTGTTAGTGCTGACAGCCATATAATTGTCCTGGCAGTGCTGTGGATACCCTTCCTTTCGACCTGAGCAATCACGTTTACAAAATGAGGAAGTTGGCCCAGATGACATTTCTACACTGTTCCATATCTAAAACAATCACATTCTCAGACCCAGAATGTGTAAAGGGATTTCGTGAGATGAATGAGAGGACTATGTTTGCATGTGACCATGTATGTGCAATTGTGTTTAAGAGCAAGGGTAGCGTGACTGGTGAGTGCTCGTTTCCTCTCTGCAAGAATCTAAAAGGTAAGGGGGGGAAAGGTAGGAATTGGTATTGAACACCAATTAGATAAGACTGAAAGACACATGAACCAGCATAACAAACGTTTCGGTACTATGTGCTCTCGGCCTTTGAGGACAAAATTCATATGATGTGTTTTGAAGCTGAAGATCCTATTAAAGTGGTAACATTTGCATTTTTCATTCTGTGCTGAATAGACAGTCTTATTGCCTAGATCTTGATTTAAAGCAGTAAGAGTATTCCTAACATTAGTTAGTAGTCCCTGAGGCTGACACTGAACAATTGTAATGTTTAGGAGCCTCTATCCTAATTACCACTTAGAACGAGCTTTATACCAAGGACAGAACACTCCATTGATGCAATCTCTCAATGCCATGGCCTCTTGAGTAAATGCCTGTCTGTCTTGTGGCTGAGATGTTGTGCAGTAATAAGGGGTTTTCAGAAGGCCATGCTTTTTTTCTTAATAAAGACATAACTGCTACTCAAATACAGGACAACAAAATTCTCAAAGGCTTTTTACTCCATGTCCATGTATTGTCAGTCTGAGAAAGTATGATCCTCTGCCTTCCTTTTTTTTTTTTTGTCAAATATGAGGTCAATTGAATCAGAAAAACTTCCGTAGAGTCATTATAATGAACCACACATCTTGCTATAAGATGCAGGAACTGAAAACACAAGAACATCAAAAATCATTTTTTTCCAATGAACTAAGGTCCTGAATACAGAAAGAATTTTCCTAAGGCCCCAGGGATTATAACGTGACAAATCAAGACTCAAAGCCAAACAATGCAGTCTCATTTCAATAGTGAATATGGAGGAACACTCCTAGCCCTGTTTCAGTTACACAATCAGTGCTGTGACCTACAATGTGGCTAGGTACAGGAGAAAACACACATGAGCAAGGCAAATCTGACATTTGGATATTTTCCACCATGGCTACTTACTGTCACTTGCCTAAAATCCAAACCTGAATTTGAAGGCCATTTGCCCAAATTATTGTTCTCTTACTGTCAAGAGGACCAAGATCAAACCTCCTTATGGAGATTGAAAGACTTCCAAGTGCCTCTTTATTTGTCACATCCTCTTAATAAGACATAAAAGATAAGGAGACATTTATATTATTTTTTCCTGAGAAATTTCAAATGAGTGGAATCTCTCAATTAATTGTAATCTATCAATTACATTGTGGAGACACTCAATAAAAGTTCCATTCCATTCAGGGCAAACAGTGCCTGCCATGAATGTTACCAAACCCTTGATGCCTTTGATGACTTTTTTTTTTTAATTTGAAATACTATCTTTTCCACAATGAAGAAATGAAAGCCAAACATTTCATAAAGTCAAGCAGCTCCAAGTGATATAGCTAGGACCAGAATTTCATGCATATTATTGGATTCCTCAGAACTTACATGAGAAGTAATATTGGTACAATTTCAACAGTGAGAGTAAGAAGTTAGACAATTCCAAGACTGAATAATCAGTACTAATGGATGTCTATTGACAAAGTAGTTGTCTATGCCCCCATTACACACTGAGTTGTTGACCTAGAGACAGCTGTTGAGCGTCCCAATAGCTACTTTCATAATGCTCGTTAAACTGTGACTTTCTCTAGTTTCATATATGTACTCCAGAATTTCCCAAATGAAAGACTTCCAGGTGTTTGTTCCATTTTTACCAACCGTCCAGCATTCTGTTTCTTTCTACAGATCCTGACACTCATCCATTCTTACCTTTATCCACTGTATTGTATAATACTACTTATATTAAAATATATACTTTTAGTTCCATGAAGGCAAGAATCATGTCTCACTCATCACTCATCCATATTTTCATCACCCAGTTTATTATTTTCCACTTACTAATTGAATATTAAATAGTTTAAACACAAAAATACTACCCCAAAAGTAGTAAGTTACTGACAGAAAGGCCACAGGGCATTGACTCTCATTAGAGCAGTTTTCCTACTCTTCCAGGTGAATCATATCCAAAATGTAATTCATTGCTTGCTTAAACCAATATCTTCCTTATATCTGTCTTCAGCATCAGTGGCCACCTAAAAAGTCTTCCAGTCTCCTGGATTACCTCAGGGGTTCATCTGTGGCAATGAAGCAAAGCTGGACTGCCCAACAGAATCTGGAAACAGCCACAGAGGCAGAAGGATAGGTTTAAGAGAGGCAGCAGGTCCTGTTCTTTCTCAAACTGGAGAAAAAAATGAAGCAATATATACCAAAGCAGAGATAAGTAGAGGCAAGAAGACAATTAAAATGAAACTGAAAAGCTTCTGTACAGCAAAGGACATAGTCAATAGGACAAATTGGCAACCTACAAATTGGGGGAAAAAATCTTCACTAATCCCATATCCTATAGAGGACTAATTTTCAAAATATATAAAGAACTCAAGAAGCTAACCTCCAAAAAGCAAAATAACCCCCCCCCAAAAAAATGGGGTATAGAACTAAACCAAGAATTTGCAACAGAGAAATCTCAACTGACCAAGAAGCACCTAAAGAAATGCTCAACATCCTTAGTCATCAGGGAAATGCAAATCAAAACAACACTGAGATTCCACCTCACACCAGTCAGAATGGCTAAGATCAAAAACTCAGGTGACAGCAGATGCTGGTGAGGATGTGGAGAAAAAGGAACATTCCTCCACTGTTGGTGGGACTGCAAGCTGGTACAACCACTCTGGAAACTAGTCTGGCAGTTCCTCAGAAAATTGGACATAGTACTACCAGAAGACCCAGCTATACCACTCCTGGGCATATACATAAAAGATGCTCTATCATATAACAAGGACACATGCTCCACTATGTTCATATCAGCCTTATTTATAATAGCCAGAAGCTGAAAACAACCCAGATATCCCTCAATGGAAGACTGGATACAGAAAATGTGGTACATTTACACAATGGAATACTACTCAGTTATTAAGAAGGAGGCCATCATGACTATTGCAGGCAAATGGATGGAACTAGAAAATATCATCTTGAGTGACGTAACTCAGACCCAAAAGACATGCATAGTATGTATTCACTAATATGTGGATATTAGCCAATAAAAGAACATAATACCCGGAATACAATCCACAGAACTCAAGAAGGTTAACAAGTTGAAGGGCCCAAGTGAAGATGCCTCAATCCCACTTGGGAGAGAGAAGAAAGCAATCATGGGGGGGGGCAAAGGGAGGGAGAGACCTGGTGAGAGAGGGGACAGAGAGGAAAAGGGGAACATGATCAGGTATTTTGGGAGGGAGGAACAGGACTGAAGCCCTGAGGGCCAGCAGAAAGAATGGCAACCATCAACCTCAGGAGGTAGAAGGTAGGAGGTAGGTGATATTCTAGAATACACCAGAGACCTGGGAGATGAGAGACTCTCAGGACTCAAAGGGACCTTAGATGAAGTGCTCTACAGTGAGGAGAAGGAACTTGTAAAGTCTACCTCCAATAGAAAGATGGAGCATCAAATGGAGGGATGGGGTTGCCATCCCACAGCCAAAAATTCTGACCCAGAATTGTTCCTGTGTAAAAGAACTGCAGGGACAAAAATGGAGAAAAGACTGAGGAAAAGGAGGTCCAGTGACAGGCCCAAAGTAGGAACCAGCTCAAGGTGAGGCTATGGTATCCTTACACTATTACTGAGGTTATGGTGTGCTTACAGGCAGGAGTCAAGCATGGCTGCCCTCTGAGAAGCCCAACAAATAGCTGAGTCAGATGCAAATACTTACACCCAACCAATGGATAGAAGTTGGGGACCCCTGTGGTTGAATTAGGGAAAAGCTGAAGGAAGCTGAGGAGGAGGGTGACCCTGTAGGGGGGACAAGCAGTCTCAATTAACCTGGACCTCTGAGATCTCTCAAACACTGGACCACTACCCAGGCAGCATACACCAGCTGATATGAGGCCCCAGATACACGTACAGAAGATGACTGCTAGGTCTAGCCTCAGTGAGAGAAGATGCACCTAACCCTTGAGAAACTTGAGGCCCCAGGAAGTGGGAAGGTCTGGGATGTTAGGGATGAGGTCCGTGGGGACATCCTCTTGGAGATGGGGGAGGAAGAATGGGATGAGGAACAGTTAGAGGGCAGACCTGGAGGATAACAACTGGACTGTAAAAAAGGAATTGAAGATTGTGTGTGTGTGTGTGTGAGTGTGTGTGTGTGTGTGTGTGTGTGTGTGTGTGTGTGTGTGTATGTGTGTGTATGCATATATATGTTTGTATGTATGTATGTATTAGTGGACTTAAAAAAGGGAGCCAGTCTCAGAAAAGCACAAAAAAGCATGTGCTAAATTAGGGATGAGTAAAGAGCTCAGCAGTGTGGTTGGAGCCTAGCAAAATGGATCAATGGAGAAAGGCTGCCAAGCTGAATGACCCAAGTTCAATTGTTAGGGCTCATGTGGTGAAAAGAGAGAGCCAATTTTGACAAGTTGTCCCCTAACCTCACATATATACAGTGACATTAATGTTCCCTGTATACCCCCACACACACACACACAAATATAATTAAACATTGTTTTTAAGAGCTGACATCAGGAATTCCCTTGAGCGTTAGAATGGTTGAAATCCTGCATCAAGGATCCTGAATGCCATCCTCAAATAAAGGTCCCATTGTTTATGGTTTTTGAAAAATGACGAAAAGCCCTGACTCAAATAAATATTTTTAGATAGTTATTCAATGGCTACAAGATAGATATGCTTGGTGTACAGTGGCCCACTTAAACAAGTCCATTGAAATACCACATTCTAGATACAGTATAAAATGATTTCCTTAAGGATTCTTCCATTATGGGATGGAAATAAGCTCCTAATCATTAACCTTTCTCATCATTATTACTGTATCTCGAAGTAATGGGCTTATAGCCTCTATTTTTATTATGATTCATTCCAACTATTAGCATCATTTGGGTCAGTTTTAAACCTTTTTTAAACCTTTGAATTAGAGAAAAAGGATAGCCACAGAAAATATAAAGCCTAGTAAATTATACAAATTGTAATCTTGAATTCCCTACTGAATTTGAAAGATTGCTCAGTCACTTCAAATATGTTTTCAAATGCCTAATCCCAAATATAACTCCCACTTCTTTCTCTCTTCATATGTAATTACTATCCTGAATTTCATAGTAATCATTTTCTGCCATTTCCATGATGTTATTATCCAAAAGAGAATTGTTAGACAATATAAAATAAGGCATCATTCATTTTTGTTAAAAACTCACTATGGGGCTAGAGAGTTGGCTCAATGGTTAAAAGAACTTTCTGCTCTTCCACCAGCTATGTATTCAATTCCCAGAACCTATACAGAGTCTCACATCTGTAACTCCACAGTTATCAGACATGCATGAGGAGCATATGCAAATATGTAGGCAAATGTATAAAATAAGTATAAATAAATGTTTAAAAAGAAAAAAGACTCAGTTTCTTTTGTAAACCTTTATTAATCTTTAGGTGTTCTAGCCCTGTGTGCTAAAGTGTGCATGATATTTTCTCCATGGTCTGCATGTTGCTAATTGCATAGTCATGGTACAAATCAACAGAAAGCTTGATATTTCCTGCTGGAACATTGTCCTGTTCAATTTCAGGTTTTGACTTTTATATTACTATTCCAGCTAATGATCAATAATAAAATAACCATGTTCGATCATTTTTTTCACTTGTTGGATGATATTTTATTTTTAAGATAGTTTGTCTGCTATATAATGAACAAATATGTGTGTGATTCTGTGATTTTTAGTATATTTACAAAGTCTCATGATCATCAACATTCTTTACCATTTTTTCTTTTCTTCTTCTGGTAATGCTGAATTTTTATTGCATGTGTTCAGCACCGAAGTTACCTTGAGTTGTCAATTAATTATTAGAAGTTATATTAATAAAAATAAGTTTCAATAATTAAGTTTGATTAAATAAGTTTGATAATTATTTATCAAATAAATGTGTCTATATGTACACATGTGTATGTGGCGGAGCATGTTAGCAGTGTTAACTACGCCTTAGCTATCACTTCCTTTTTGCACAGAGAATGACTGCCAGCTGAAAGTAAACAGGACAGCACTTTTTCATGTTTATGTTGAGTAAAGCCAAAAATATGTGTATCCTGTATTATCAGGAATAAGCTGGAACTTTGGAAATTTCTAATACACATCTCTTCATTGTATTTTTTCTCTTAATATTCTCGGGCAACCAATTAATTACCCCATTTGTTATCTACTATCTCAGAAAAATTTAAACAACAATGTCCAAGGAAAAGTCTTTTTTTATTATAACTTCTTTATTGTTTGTTTATTAATCATACAGTCTCAGACACTTTGCCATGAATAAAATAACAAAAATAAGGCAATATCACAAGATTTGCTTTACATACATTTGTTTTCACAATATTAATATTAAACTCAGAAGAAGCATCTTCATTGCTTAAATGTTTAATGTTTCAAAAGCAAAAGTAAACTTTACTTTTTAGGAACCCTCTATACAGGGTCTGAAAAAATAAGTAGAGTTTTTATGACAGTATCATATTTTTATTAAATTATTTTATTTATATTCCAAAAGTTGCCCCTTCCAGATCCCCCTTCCCTGAGTTCTTCACCCCATCTCCCACCACCACCTCTGAGAGGGAAATAGAGAAAAACTTGAAGCAATCTCACTAAAATCAGGAACAAGAAAAGAAGTAGTTTTTTTTTCTCTCTTGGTATGAACAAAATAGCCAACAACTACAATTAAAAATGGTCACATGTCTGCATATATAAAACCATTATGGGAACCTTGTACTTTGCAAGCCTAAGAAGCCAGCAGAAGTAATAAATATACCCCATGCAACAGAGATGCAAAGTTAACTCTACACACTTGTTACAGTTTTCAAATCCTTGCTTCTAAGACAATTTTAGCACATCAAATGACAATAGCAGGTCATTTAGAAAACCAAAAACAAAATATATACCCAGTCTTTGCAATTCAAAAAATGTCTAACAAGAACAATATTTGAGATATAAAGTTGCAGTGATTGTTTCTAAATATGATTTATGCAATCAAGGTTTTCTTAAACAAGTCAGGCCACAGGAATACAAAGTGAACAATCAAACAGTAGTGTATTTTCCATACACATTCTTCCTATATTATGATATGACATAACCGTTTCTGAATGAAGGTTTATGTCAAGGTTTAAGATGTAAACACTTTAGAAGGCAACTTACTGAAATTATTGTTCACTTAAAAATAAGCATCATTTCATAACAGACTCCCGAACTTCTAGAAAAAGCACATTTTATGTAGAAAGGCAGCAACTTTTTAAACCCACCAATTTTCTGAAAATGCCATTACTTTTTATTGGGAACAATAATGTTTCTCAAGATGTTGGCAACAAGATATAGTATAGCATACATTTCATACAGTATTTCTCTCTGTAATTATATCCCAGAAGTGGGTAGGACATCTCCTTGGCTGTGAGAAGCTGACATATTTGATGGACTATGTAAGCTGGTCTCCTTGTACACAAACCAAGCATTTCATCCCCAAAGCCAAAGATCACAGATACTTTTAGGGATCCAGTACTAGTCACAGAGACAAATCAACATGGCATTCCTGAGTTACAAGGCTTAAGTTCCTTAACAATCTTGAGTCTGGTAGCTATTTTAATATCTGTAATAGCTTTAGCCAAGGCCGAGGCACTCGACAAACCACAAAAATAATAGCAACAAGAGTAACAATAAGCTGGGCGGTGGTGGCGCACGCCTTTAATCCCAGCACTTGGGAGGCAGAGGCAGGCAGATTTCTGAGTTCGAGGTCAGCCTGGTCTATAGAGTGAGTTCCAGGACAGCCAGGGCTACACAGAGAAACCCAGTCTCGAAAAAACCAAAAAAAAGAAAGAAAGAAAGAAAGAAAGAAAGAAAGAAAGAAAGAAAGAAAGAAAGAAAGAAAGAAAGAAAGAAAGAAAGAAAGAAAGAAAGAAAGAGCAACAATAAAGCCAATCTTGGGAAGTTTATGAATATCCCTGTAGAGATTTGTTTAATCAACGTAGAGCAGCAATATGGTACAAGAACACAAAGACTGCAAATGTAACTTAGAATTGTACAAAAGAGTAATCACCTATGAGGCCATGGTTTTTCCAGGTCATATCACATACATTGACATTTATAGATGTATGAAGTGATGCTGGATTCAACCTTAATGGGGAACCAATAGGAGCTGTAAGGACAACTCACTTGAGTTTCTGTTTTGCCCTTAAATCCACCACAGGTGACAAAAGCAGACAGAAGCAAATCACTCGAGGACCTTGATGAAGCTGAGAGGGTCCTTGAGTGGGTTGAGGAAGGCAGACATCCTCTGAGGGAAAGGAGGAAAAAGAGCAGGAAAAGTCTTATACCAGCTCATCTATGTGCTAAATGGAATCAAGACAGCCTGCAAGAACCCAGATCCTTCCAGGAAACCATCAGACATATCAAATCACCACAGTTCTTTGGAAATAAGGTTTTAAAAGATCTTCCATACCATCTGACCTTATCTAGTGGCCACTAAGGTGCTGGGATGCATTAATTAGGATTCCAGTTGTTTGTTTCCAAGGCTGGCTGCCATGGAGATAAGGAGATAGGGGGTGGAAATGATAAGAAAATGCTCCAATGCTAACAAGTCTTACTGGGATAGAGCCATTTTCCTAAATAAAATTTTCCCCAAATCCTACTAGCCTATTGTCAATTTCCAGATTTCTAAAATATTTTATTCTCCCTACCCGCCCTTGCCCCATTTCCCCTCCCCTTTGGCTTTTTTTTTTTTTTTTGATACTTTATTTACA
The DNA here is from genome assembly GCA_028551405.1 of Uromys caudimaculatus. Taxonomy (NCBI): domain Eukaryota; kingdom Metazoa; phylum Chordata; class Mammalia; order Rodentia; family Muridae; genus Uromys; species Uromys caudimaculatus. The sequence continues at coordinate 102,054,269 of CM052722.1, forward strand.
TTTCAAATATTTTCCCCTTTCCAGGTCTCCCCTTTGGAAACCCCCTATCCCATCCCCCCCTCTATGAGGGTATTCCCCCACCCACTCACCCACTCCTGTCTTCCCTCCCTGGCATTCCCCTATACTGAGGCATCTAACACTCTCAGACCCAAGGGCCTCTCCTCCCACTGATGGCCAACAAGGCCCTCCTCTGCCACAGATGTGGCCAGCACCATGGGTCACTCCATGTGTATTCTTTGGTTGGTGGTCCAGTCTCCAGGAGCACTGGGGGATCTGGCCAGTTGACACTGTTGCTCCCTCCATGGGCCTGCAGACTTCCTCAGCTCCTTCAGTCCCTTCTCCAACTGCTCCATCTGGGACCCCACGCTCAGTCCAACAGTTGCTGTAATTGAATCTTGAGTGTTCCGAACTTTTGGGCTAATATCCACTTATCTGTGAGTATGTATCATGTTTGTTCTTTTGTGACTGAGTTACCTCACTCAGGATGACATTTTCAAGTTCCATCCATTTGCCTGCGAATTTCACGAAGTCCTTGTTTTTAATAGCTGAGTAGTATTCCATTGTGTAAATGTACATTTTCTGTATCCATTCCTCTGTTGAGGGACATCTGGGTTGTTTAATATGTTGCTTCTGGCTTTTAATATGGCTTCTATGAACATAGTGGAGCATGTGTCTTTACAAGTTGGAGCATCTTCTGGGTCTATGCCCAGGAGTGGTATAGCTGGGTCCTCAGGTAGTATTATGTCCATTTATCTGAGGGTCCGCCAAACTGATTTCCAGAGTGGTTGTACCAGCTTGCAATCCCACCAACAATGGAGGAGGGTTCCTCTTTCTCCACATCCTAGCCAGCATCTGCTATCACCTGAGTTTTTGATCTTAGCCATTCTGACTGGTGTGAGGTGGAATCTCAGACTTGTTTTGGTTTGCATTTCCCTGATGACTAAGGATGTTGAGCATTTCTTTAGGTGCTTCTCAGCCCTTCGACTTTCCTCAGTTGAGAATTCTCTGTTTAGCTCTGTTTCCCATTTTTTGATAGGGTTATTTGGTTCTCTGAAGTATAACTTCTTGAGTTCTTTGTATATATTGGATATTAGCCCTCTATCAGATGTAGGATTGGTAAAGATCTTTTTCCAATCTGTTGGTTGTCATTTTGTCCTATTGACAGTGTCCTTTGACTTACTGAAGCTTTGCAATTTTATGAGGTCCCGTTTGTTGATTCTTGATCTTAGATCATACATAAGTCATTGGTGTTCTGTTCAAGAACTTTTCCCTTCTGCCCATGTGTTCGAAACTTTTCCCCACTTTCTCTTCTATTAGATTCAGTGTATCTGGTTTTATGTGGAGGTCCTTGATCCACTTGGACTTGAGCTTTGTACAGGGAGATAGGAAAGGATCAATTTTCTTAGTACATTTTTAGATTAAGAAATTATCAGAGATATAATAAAGGAAATTATTTTCTTTTTAAAATACTTTCATATTATACAGTAAGAGTAGAAAATAGCTAGAGTCTTCTGTTTTTAAACCATACCTTCCTTGGAAAATCATCAGTTATTATTTTAAAATATTATTTTAATATGTTTCAATTGAAATAGAATTGTATCCAATTTTTCTCTCCCCTTCCTCCCCCAAGCCCCTCATAGATAGATAGATAGATAGATAGATAGATAGATAGATAGATAGATAGATAGATAGATAGATAGATATCCTGATGAGTCTACTTTGTTCTTGTGCATGTGGTTTCACAACTGACCCATCTGCATTGGACAATCAAAAAGAATGGCTCATCCTTGGAAAAGGCTAATTCCCCTTCTTCCAGCAGTCAATAGTTATCTATAGCTCTTTGTCTAGAGGTGGTACCCTCTGAGATTTTCCCCAAACTTGTTAACATGTTCATTGATATGTATATTCTTCTGATCTTGTTTATACAGCCGTTTCTAGAAATAATTGTTTCACAGTACACTTCCTGATATTCTGGCTCTTACAATCTTTCCATCCTGTCTTCTGTAATGTTACCTGCAGGAACTGTGGTCTAGATGTATCCATTAGGATTGGGCTACCCACACTCTCTTGATCTCTGCATTGTGTCCAGTTGTGGTTTTCTGTGCTGGTCTCCATTTGCTATAAAGACAGGTTTCTGTGATGAGAGGTGGTAGCTAGACTTGCCCAGGACAAGTGCCTCACACACCCAGAGGGTTGGTGAGCCTTCATTCTTCAACTAAGCTTGTAGGTTTGTAGATAGAGGGTGGTTGGGAACTCAGTTATTTTAAAAATGTAAAGCAAACTTACTAATTGAATTATATAATGCATTTCAATCTATCAAATTTTTATAATTATACTTAAATTTATACTTTCTTCCTGTGGTACTTCTTTAAGTTGACTCCTGAGTCATTTTGACAGAAGTCAAATGACAAGGATAGTCCCAACATCTAGGATATTAAGATGTTTCAGATACATCTTGTTAATTTCTTGCCTCCAACCATGAATCAACCATTTTTCCAAGAACCTTGGTTTCTTTTTATGAAATATTACAAAGCTAAAATCAGAGTACTAAGGCTTCTCACTGCTAATAGATTCACTGTTGGCTCTGGGCTGTCTCAGTAGACCAAGAAAGAGAAAATACATGTAAAGATAAAATAACTCTTGTCTTCATAGTGGTATTTTTTATTTTAGGTTCAGGACTATACAGTTTAATCTCTTCTGTATTCCATGTGTATCTCATTTAACACTGAGAATCTTGTGCTTTTCACTGAGATGGAAATAATATTTTTCAAGAATCTTTGCTTTGCCCTTTTATAGGTGGTAGCCCCATTTAGAACACATGACATGAAAGAGTCTGCAATTACTCACTTGCTTTTTCCATATAAGGAAAATTAATGTCAGACATGATGGTACATGCCTTTAATACCAGAATTAGGGAGAGAGAGGGAGATACAGGTGAGTCTCTGTGGGTTCAAAACCAGCCTGGTGTACAATAATAAAAACCAATCTCAAAAAGGAAAACTATCTTACAACTCCCTATCCCTAAATGAAGAGCTACAGGTAATTAGCAGCTGCTATGAAAGAATCAATCTTCTCCAGGGACAAGCCTCCTCATTAGTTATCCAATCCCAAGTGGTCAGCCCTAAACACTTACGCATGTGAACAACATTAAATGGACTCATTATATATGTATGTGTATATATATATATATATATATATATATATGCAACAATAATAAAGAAAAGGAAGTTATGTTATGAATTTATTAGGGAGTGGAAGGAACACAAAAAGGGTTGCAGATAAGACAGGTAAGTATAGGGTACACTTATATACATACAGTACTCATTTATAAATTTCTCAAAAAGTAAAATGAAAAAAATAAGACACAATAATACTTACAAAACAGTACTACTACAACCTCTATCAGTATGCATGGTTGCTGCAGCCTCTGGGTGTGAGGAAGGCTTCCACATCACCCTAGTAGTACAAGTGCCCATGTCCACTGGCATACTGTGTAACACAAGATAAGAGTATCACTAGCTAGGTTCAGATTGGGTCCAGACCGTGGCAGTGGCTGCTTCACCTGTCTTTATGGAAGTGCTCTCAGGTACTGGCAGCCTGGCACCTCCCCATAGTGACAGTGGGATGGTTGGCTACCCCAGAGTTCATGTAGATTCCCCATTGGTCCAAAGACTGCATAAAAATGCTTGCTACTGCACAGTACAGGAGATCTTCACCTCCGTGCTGGTCCGGAATCTGTTTCCCAGGTTGGTGCCTTTGTCTCCCTCACCCCTCCTGGATCCCGGATCCCTCAAGTATGTCTGTTGAAAATAGTTTAAATACTTCATGTAAACTCGCCCCAGCTTCTCCCATGTGATTTGGTTGTACTATACCAAAAAGACCTAGTCATATATCCATACTATATTCCTCTTCTTCTCACTCTCACTTTGGACTTAATATTAAGAGTAACTACATACTTGATATTGACCACAGCCATCCTCATGTTTATATTTGTCAAGAAGCATTTAACAATTTTTGATTGTGTATAATTCATTTTCCTTTACTGACGTTGCTAAAGTTAGGCAAATAATAGCCTTGCCCTAAATAGTGTTTACAATTAGTAACTTTTATATATGAACAAACTTGGGTTCTCTGTAAGAGCATCAACTGCTATTAACTGCTGAGCTATTGTTCTGCCTCTTCCCTCTATTTTTTTACTTTTAGCCAGAAACATGATTCTCATTTGTTTCTGAAGATCCTCTTCTGTTACCTTGTGCAATGTTAAACAATATGAAAACTTACATCACACATTCTATATGTGTATATTCTTTAACTTTAAATATGGCTTTTTCTTTACATTTGGTTTATTATTTCTAACATATTTTTAATCCTACTCAACTGCCAAGAATTCTTAATTCATTTCAATATGGTACTTCATTATAGAAGGAGTATCCTGGTGAACTCCAGCTCCTGGAGATTCATATCCTCATTCTCTCTTTCTAGTGCTCTCTCTCTCTAGTGCTCTCTCTCTCTCTCTCTCTCTTTCTTTCTCTCTCTCTCTCTCTCTCTCTCTCTCTCTCTCTCTCTCTCTCTCTCTGTGTGTGTGTGTGTGTGTGTGTGTGTGTGTGTGTGTGTTGCTAAGGATAGAACCTAGGACCTTGTGCATACTAGTCAAACACTCTACCACCTAACTACATCCGCATTCTCACATCAGATCTTAACATAAACTCAGATAATCTATTTAATTTGATATTTTGAATACACTTTCCTATATATCACATTATTTTATATTAATCATTTTTATTGGATTCATGTAATTCTATTAATTTTTAAATGCCCTAAGTTTATAGCATCCCTATAACCCCTATTGGGGTTATATCCAGATTTCCATTATAATAAATAACACATATTGCTTTCCTTCTCCTGAGTTATAGCTTTAAAACAAGTGCCAAAGTGTGAGATTATTTAGTGAAAAGGTATGAACATTTTTATGGCTCTTGCTAAAAACTGCCAGAGTGTTCATCAAATTGACTGAAATCATTTATAATGCCACTAGAAATGTATAAATGTTTGAATTTTCCCAAAAGTCTCATCATTGGTTTTAATATTGTTCCTTTATTGTTGCTACTTTTAGAGGTATAATGTGATATGCCATCAATGTTTTAATTTGTGCAAGAATGCATCATTTCCAATGTTAATATACTAATGGTGGTTCAGCTTATGTAGTCATTCTTCATATTCTTCAATCACCACCCAGGAAACTTATATAAACTTCTACAAACTCTCAATGTGTCTTAAAATCCATCTAGAGTCCAAGGTATGAAATAAAATTCTCTATTTTGTCAATTATCTGGTTTCCTGATTTTTTTATGTATTTTAAATATATTGATTTATTATATAATGCTACCTGGTTTTTTCCTTTGTAATGTAGCTTCCACCTTTAATTAAATATTACCATCATGGATTGAATAATTTTTCTATATTCTCCTGGGTTTTTAATATCTAGCATTAATTTTTAATAGTTTTTTAATTAGACATACATAAATATAGTGTACACTACATGTGTGCAAGTGTCAATGGAAGGAAGAAGAAAGTATTGGGTCTTCTGAATCTAGTTAGAGGCAATTGTGAGCCACCAATGTGATTGCTAGAAAGTCAGATCCTCTGGAAAATAGCAAGCACTCTTAATTTCTCAGCTATCTCTGGCCTCAAGTCTTAATTTTTAATACTTTAGAGTTTTGTGTTATTTAACTTTATAATTATGTGTTCTGTTTATGTGCAGGGGAGTTATATGCACATCGGTGGTGATCCCACGGAGGACAAAGGCATTGGATCCCCTAAAGATGGAGTGACAGAAGGCGTGAGCCCCAGCCTCTTGTGCTAGGAACAGAACTTAGGGGACTAGGTGCTGGGAATAGAACTCAGGTTAGCTTTGGTTATTGATGATATAGTGCATGGGTATGAACATACTAATTTTAACAGTAATATTAAACTATTCCAATATCATTTATGGAAATGCTCTCATTTTGTGTTATCTTATTTAATGCGTCTGGATATATAATGGACTGTCATACACATTGAGAAGAGACTGAGCTCTTCTTTTTCTGAGGGAAATCAATAAGATTCAAGCAGGCTTTGTAATTAGGTTGTTTTTTAAGAAACAAAGGCAAAATCACTGCTATCTCATCTAGAGTCCAGATAGCCATCTCTTAAGAAGCACTCCAGAAGACTTTCATTGCCTTCCTTCCTTAGCTCCTTCTTTCTTCTATAAATGGTCCTTGGCTTTATTTTTACGGAGACAATGAGGTAACAAAAGTCACTGACTCTTTTGTGCTTTGTGAATAAAAAAATTGGTAGAGGTAGAGAAAGCCAACATGTGTATCCACAGGCCTTTTGTTAGAAATCTCCCTTGCGTACATTCATTGTTCTCTAGGACCTAACTCTTCTCTAACAAAGGCAAGTAAATGACATTGACTAGAAAAAGGAAGACTTTGGAGAGTTTGGAGTGACAGTCATATTCCCATACATTCCTTATATTGGGAAGGACATGTGTTGCTGCGTGCAAAATGAGCCACTGTAAAGGGAATTGTGTCTCCCCGGTGGGCAGAACAATGATTTTCCCTGTGTTATCACTGACAAGTAACCCTATAAACCAAAGTTTGATAAAGCAAATACATCAGGCATTTTTCAAAATCACTTGAGTGCTTACTTTTTTTAATTTATTCTTTAACTTTTTTTACAGTCCAGACTTTATCCCCCTCTCAGTCCACCCTCCGACTGTTCCACATCTCACACCTTCTCTCACCATCTCCAAGAGGATGTCCCCACCCCTCACCCCAACCCCACCAGACCTCCCTAGTCCTTGGGGCCCCAAGTCTCTCTAGGGTTAGGTGAATCTTCCCTGACTAAAGTCCAGACCCGGCAGTCCTCTGCTGTATGTGTGTTGAGGCCCTCATATCAGCTGGTATATGCTGCCTTGTTGGTGGTCCAGTGTCTGAGAGATCCCAGAGGTCCAGGTGAGTTGAGACTGCTGGTCCTCCTATGGGGCCACCCTCCTCCTCAGCTTCTTCCAGCTTTTTCCTAATTCAACCACAGAGGTCAACAGCTTCTGTCCATTGATTGGGTGTAAATATCTGCATCTGACTCTTTCAGCTGCTTGTTGGGTCTTTCAGAGAGCAGTCATGCTAGGTCCCTTTTTGTGAGTGCTCCATAGCCTCAGTAATAGTGTCAGGCCTTGGGACCTCCCCTTGAGCTGAATCCCACTTTGGGCCTGTCCTGGACCTTCTTTTCCTTAGGCTCCTCTCCATTTTTGTCCCTGCAGTTCTTTCAGACAGGAACAATTATGGGTCAGGGTTTTTGACTGTGGGATGGCAACCCCCTCCCTCACTTGATGCCCTGTCTTCCTGATGGACGTGGGCTCTACAAGTTCCCTCTCCCCACTGTAGGGCATTTCATCTAAGGTCCCTCCTTTTGAGTTCTGAGATTCTCTCACTTCCCAGGTCTCTGATACATTCTAGAGGGTCTCCCCACCTCCTACCTCCCAGATTGTATGCATGTTTCTCTCTGAGACGCTACATGTCTTAGTAGATGAATATTTAAGGAGTAAGTAAAGAAAGAATGAGAGAATGCTTGAGATTTTACAAGGCACCTAAAGATAATCTTGTACTTGCATTTAACCCCGCAATACTATAATTCCCCAAAGAGGAGTACGCTGTTCCCTGATTTGTTTTTTATAATTTTAGAGGGTTCTTCTTTCTTTTGTTAGGTTTTCTTAAAGTAAAGCCCATCTGTGAAGTACACAGCTTGCCAAATCCTCTGGTATGCCAAAAAATGTAGACAGGTATAGAGGGCCATCAATAATTTTTGAATTAAATTAAGTCTTCATGGAATAAATTTGCACAAGAAGGGCTTTGTGCATTTGCCAGTCTTTGCTGTAGTTTAACTAAGCTGGCAACCTTATGTGCTTAGGTAGCAATAAAATAAATAATCCAAAAAACTGCTTAGGTGGCAAATTTCAATCTTTAGCTATCCAGACTAGGACTCTGGAGACAAACTTTCCTACTAGATATTGGACCTGCAATTAAAGCAAAGAACAGCTGTGTAGTACAACCAATTTAGGCTTCTCCCCAACTAGCTTACAAATAAGTGAGACTCAGACTATGGTTATTTTATTTGGCCTGGACAATTACTAAGGGATAACCCCTAATCTACTCTTAGAACCACTTGCCTGGCTACTTCCCAGTGATGTACCTCATTACTTGCTGTTTCTCCTGGCCATGTGCTCACTGTCCATCTCCCATCGTGATAGCTTGGGCACCAAAATATAGTACAACCAATTTAAGTTTATCCCAGATTAGTTTACAAATAAATGAGACTCAGACTATGGTTATTTTATATGGTTCCAGCCAATTACTGGAGGAATTAGAGGTAGGTGAAATTGGAGTGACCTGGTTGGAGAAGGAGAAACAAGAGGAGAAAGAGGAAGAAGAAGCTAGAGGAGGAAGGGGAAGTCAACATGGGTTAGGTGAGTCATGAAAACGTGGCCCTGAGGGCTGCCTATTTGGAGTTAAGAGCAGCCCAGATGAAACATAGTAAGTAAGTAGTAAGTAATAATTTGGGGTAGACTATAATAGCATAGAAGGTAAATATCTGCCCAGCTCTAGTGCTTATTAAGACTTATTCTAAATAAGAAAAAATTGTGTGTGTTTTATCCAGTAATTAAATGATCAAAGGTGGGGTAGAAACTCTGGATTGGGATTGAAAATTTGTACAACAAGCTGTGTGAACACAGTGTCACACCTTACAGAACAAGTACACAGAGAAATTTCCAGAAGGCAAATCCCTATTTCCTGAACTCTTACTGTGAGTCAGACACCATGTTAGATACGTTATTTCTTCTATTATTCACAAAACCTTGGGGTGTTGTCAGATTATGAAGCTGAAGTTTAGAGAGGTTGGGGAACTATCCAGGTTCACATAAACAGAAGATGATGCAGCCAGAACTGGGAGCAGGGTCTTACTGAAAGCCTCTGCTTCCAACCAACTAAACCTCAATGGAGCGCAAGCAATTTAGCAAAGGTAAACTGGGGATAGAGCCAAGATTATTAGTACTGGAAACCAGGGTTAGTGGTAGGGATGCCGGTTCTCAGTCTTCTTGTTACTTCTCTGTTTACTAGTAGCAGTGATACCGAGGAATGTGGGAGGCAGTGAGGCAAAAAGAAAGACACAAAATGGAGAGCAAGTATAAGCTTTCAGATGGTCATCTTCATGACCTGAGGAGCAAGAATCCCTTATCTCTTGGTGCTATGTGAAGGCCAATTCTCTTAAGCGAAATTAGAATAGTATAAAAGAAAAACTGAACACACATGTGCCTTCTTGGAAACACCTGTTAAAATATTCCATTTGTCCTAGAAACCAAGCCCATGTGTTTCAGTCTCCCATTGTGAGGGACGCACTTTTATTTTTTTATTGGATATTTTATTTATTTAGATTTCAAATGTTATCCCCTTTCCTGGTTTCCCCTCCAAAAACCCCCTAACCCCTTCCCCTGCTTCTATAAGGGTGTTCTCCCACCCACCCACACACTCCCACCTCAGTGCTCTAGTATTCCTCTACACTGGGTCATCAAGCCTCCACAGGACCAAGGGCCTCTCCTCCCATTGATTCCAGATAAGACCATCCTCTGCTGCATATGTATCTGGAGCCATAGGTCCCTCCCTCCATGTGTACTCCTTGGTTGGTGGGTTAGTGAGGGAGGCACTTTTATCAGCCTGTCTTTCTTGAAACCCTCCCTTTAATCTGAGCTCTGTTCTCCTGGCAGTCCTTTCTCAACTCCCTCTTGACAGCACACAACATGGTTAGGTACTTTCTTTAGGAGTCACCAGCAAGTTTATTTCATGGCCACATTTAAAGAGTTTTCAATGTTTTTGAAATTATGTGTATGCATGTATTTGTATAAGGCTATGTACCCATAAGTGCAGTTGCCCATGGAAGCCAGAAGAGGGTATTGGATCCCTTGAAGCTGTAGTTACAGGCAGTTGTGATCCAGCCACAAGTCCTAGGGACTGGTAACCCAACCTGGGTCCTCTGCAAGATCACTAAGCTCTCTTAAGCACTGGACCATCTCCCCAGTCCCAGATGTGTTTAGTTTTGATTGTGGTCAAATATGCATAACAAAATTTCTGTTCTAACCACTTAAGTATATAATTATGTTATGTATTGCATATTGTTGTGGAGCAGCTCTCTAAAACCTTTCATTTGTTGAAACAAAAGCTCTAGATCCACTTAAAAGCTGTCCTTGCCCCCTGCCTCCCACCATTCCACTGGCTCTGCCTATGACCGCGACTAATGAATGCATACATTATATAAATGAACTCATACATTGTCTTTTTGTTCCTGGCTTATTCCATTTAACATACTGTCTTCTGGGTTCACTCATAATGTAGGTCAAAAGTTCCTTGTATGTATCTATCATATTTCTCAGTTCATCTGCCTTTGAATATATGCTTATTTCTATTGTTTGGCTGTCTTGATAGATCCTATGAACATGGGTGTACACATATACCACAGCCCCTGCTTTTTTTTTTTTTTTTTTTTTTGGTTTTTTGAGACAGGGTTTCTCTGTGTAGCCCTGGCTGTCCTGGAACTCACTCTGTAGACCAGGCTGGCCTCAAACTCAGAAATCTGCCTGCCTCTGCCTCCCAAGTGCTGGGATTAAAGGCATGCGCCACCACTGCCCGGCTTCAGCCCCTGCTTTCAATTCTTCTGGTATAATGATTAGATTATATGATAGTTTGATTTTGACTTCTCATACTGCACCATGTTGCATTTCACCAACAGTGCACATAATTCCAACTTCTTCATCTTCCTGTGAACATTTACTAGTCTCTAGGGTTTTCTCTTTGTGTAGAAGCCATCTCAGCATGTATGCAACGCTAGCTCACTGCACTTACCATTTACATTTCCCCAGTGATCAGGGATGCTAATCTTCTTGTCATCTGCTTCTTGACCAATCATATATCTTTGAAGCGACATCTACTTAAGTTCTTTTGCCTGGATTTTATACAGAATATTTTGTCCTCCTGTTACATGTTTTTTACACTTAATATTATTATTATTTGCAAATAGCTTCTCCAATCCATGTTTTTCCTTTTCACTCTATTGCATTATGTCCTGGGTTTAATTTTTATTATTTCTTTTATTTTTGATATAATTACATCATTTCCCCCTTAACTTTCTTCCCTCCAAACACTCCCATGTACCCATCTTTGCTTTCTTCTCCTTTTTAAAATTCTTTTTAGCAAAGTCTCAATATGGACTATATATCTCAGGTTTCCCAACTTGTGATTCACCCTGCTGCAGCTCCAAAAGTGCTGGGATTGCAAATGTTTCCCAAAACTCCTGGTTTAGGTTTGCAGCTTGATGTAATACAAGGTATCTATTTTTATCTTTATTGTTTTGGTTTTTAATGGTACATCCAAGAAAACAAATCAAATGTCATGAAATAGTTTCTCTGTGCTTTCTTCTACAAGTTTTGTATTATAGAACATTGATTTAGGTCTCTTTTGAGATAATATTTTTCATATTATATCAGGTTCAATTTTATTCTTTTTTCAGAGGTCCATTCTGTTTTTTCCAACACCATCTTTTGAACAGACTAATGTTTTTATATCTTCTTTGCAACTGTGTACCAGAATCAAGAATGTTTAGTTTGTCTTATACAATGCTGGTGGGAATGTCCAGTAGTCCAGCCACTGCAGAAACTGGTATTGGGGTACCCACAAAACGAAGACCATGTGACCCAGCTCTATCACTCGTTCCTGAGTATTGATTTTAATGACTTCAAGTAAACATATCACAGAGATACTTGCACAACAGTGCTCATTACAGTGATACTCACTTAACTATGTTATGGAAATAAGTATCCATCAACATAGAAATGGGTGCCAAAAATGTTGTATATACAAACAAAAGAAATTTTTCGTGATAACAATGAAGTAATGTCACTTTCAGGAAAATGGATGCAACTGGGGACAATTGTATTAAGTGAATTAAGTTAGTCTCGGAGAATCAAAGATCATGTGTTTTCTCTCATTTGTTGATAATTTTGTAGATATATAAAATCATATAGAAGTAGAAGTAAAACTATCTAGGGTAGCAAGGGGACTAATGTGAGAGAAGGAAAAGGAAATACTAAGTAGCAGGGTTTGGGAGATAGGCTCAAAGTACATTATATATTTGTGTGAAAATGGTCTCATGTAATCCAGTATATTTAAAGAATTAAAAAGAATGCTGGTTTCCAGGCAAGGACTCGAGTGGAGGGATTGGGACACCAACCAGCAACAAAAATCTCTGACTTACAGTTTATCATGCCTGAATAATGTGCTGGGACTGACTGGAGCCTAGCATAATCGTCATCAGAGAGACTTCATCCAACTAATGGGGGCAGATGCAGAAATTCACAATAAAATATTAGGAAGGGCTCAGGGAATCCTGCAGATTGTAGGAGCCAGAGAATTGAGGATACCACAGAATCAACTATTCTGGGTTCATAGGGGCTCGCAGAGACTGAACCAACAATCAGAGAGCCTGCATGGGTCTGATCTAAGCCTTCTGCATATATGTTATGGTTGTGTACCCTGGTCTTCTTGTGAGATGCCTAACAGTGGGAACAGGGGCTGTTTCCTGACTCTTTTGCCTACTCATGGGACCCTTTTCCTCCTACTGGGTTGCCTTGTCCAACCTTAATTTGATGGTTCCCGATCTTATTGTAGCTTGTTATGCCATATTTGGTTGATACCCCTGGAAGGTCTGCTCTTTTCTGAGGTAAGGTGAAGGGGCAGGGGTGGAGTTGCAGCAAGGCAAGGTGGGGGAGGAGAGACTTGGGGGAGGAGGGATGTAATATATAAGAGAAGAATAAAAAATCTCAAGAGAGAAAGAGAGAGAGAGAGAGAGAGAGAGAGAGAGAGAGAGAGAGAGAGAGAGAGAGAGCCTATGCCTTATATATACTTAAGCACATAAAATCTCTGTGGAAAAGTTGAAATTGCTTCCAAGGAGAATCAAGAAACTTCCAGATGCTACGGGGGTAGTAACAAGAGTGCTCATTGTTATCAGTGTAGTGGAAATATGTCATGACTGGTTCATCTATCTTTCCTTCTATTTTTATTAAAAACAAATCATCGAAAGCAGATACCTGTTTAAGAAGCTGTCAGTATACTCCCAACAACATTGCCACCCACCTCATGTCATTGTCTGTGGGTTTAAATCATTTAGTGTAGTATCTGGAAACTCTTAATTCCTTTTAGATGATCTTTTAGATAAGGTATATACACTTGTTTTAGTATTCCAGTCATGAAGGCCATTCTACATGAGTCAGCATATCTGAAGGAATCATTATACATTAATGTATGAAATACTTAGGCTCCCTTTAGTTATGATCTCATCTCTATATATTTGAAACTAATACCTGAAGCCAAGAAAATTGCCCTTAGACTTTTACCTTGTGAATTACTGGGCACCTTCTTCCATTTCTGTTTTTCTTCGCCAGGTTTTTAAATCTTTTTAAAAGCACAATTCTTTTTCATTGAGGTCTTAAGAAGAATCTCCAAAGATGACTAGAAAAAATCATAGCAGCTCTGATTTAGCAGGTGCAAGGGATCTGACCGGTTTTTTTCCTCCCACTTCTCTGCCATCTGTGTTAGTCTCAGAGGTCTGTTTTCAACGTCATAAAGCTCCACATGACACAATTTGCTTCATCCTGTTTTCCATAGTAGAACCAAAGCTATCCATGGTGGTTTACTCCCTTGTTTTCAGTTTTAGCCTCAAACCCTCTTAATCTAATCAATGAGGTTGAATGTTCACAAAATCTTCACTTAAGCATCCATATGGCTTGGCAGGTGTAAGTATCCCTACAGGGTAAAAGAGTGATTTATCAGGTCACCATGGCTGCTTGGAAATACACTTTAGGATTTTCTCAATCTACTTAGCATGACTCTGAGTTAATCATGCAAGTTTCTGCTCTTCAAAAATCTCTTTAGCAAAATGTAATCTTTTATACTTTCCCCACTACCAAAAATTTCATTGTGTATTCCTGTGGGCAGGCACAGCTAGGAGCTGTGTCCATACGCCTTCTTACTGAATCTGATCCAGGACTGACCTTCCCTGAGTTCCCACTCCTCCACTCTCCCCCTTTCCCTCTGAGTCCCGACCCAGGCAGGAGACACATCTAGTCTCTAGTCTGACACAGGATCCTCACCCCATGTAGCCTACACAGGCTGCACTTCCAAGCCCAGGCCAGAGCCACATACTTGAGTGCTCTTGGCCCAGACCCAGCAGAGATCCATACCTGTCTGTTCCCTTGTTGAATGAACCCAAGACCAACATTTCTCTGTGCCTTCACCCTTCCACTTTCTTTTTTCTTTTTTTTTTCCCCAAAAAAACACCAAATTTATTCAGCAGACATTTTAATTATAAATCCAATAAATCAGACACCACAATTTCAGACACTCCTTTGCGAAGTGTACATCAATAGCCACATCTGGAGGATGAATGAGCCATTGAATCTTTAAAAAAAAAAGGGGGGGGGGGAGTTAGCTACCTTAAAGTTTGGGGTGGCACCTCAGAAAGGGTGCCCTCAGGTTTCACAAGGGGGAAAAGCCAGCATTTTCTCCTCCTGGAGTCACAGTTTTAAAAAACAGTTTCAGTCGCTCACCAAGAATGGACAGGTGAGGAAGCAGGAGTGGCCCCCTCCAACTTGGCAGAGGGCCAAAGAGCAGAAAGTATGCCTACTGCTTTCACCCCACTCCACACACACCACAAACACAATGGCCGCAGGGAAGTCAGGAGGTTGGTTCATGACCGTTTCTGAGAAAGCTGGTGCTACAGCCAAGAGTGGCCTAGCAGGAGGAGTTCTGGAAAAGAAATGCACAGAAAACGCAAATAACTCTCTCTACACGGCCCTGTTGGCCTGTGTGTCTTCAGGAGACTCCGAGCTGCAGCAAAACGACACTCTGGTCTGTGCTTGGATCCAGAAAAAGACACTGGGGCTAGTGCTCCCAGGAATTCCACAACACCCCACTCAAAACCTGACCTTCAGTCCAAGTTGGCAAAGTCAATGGGGACACCCTTCCACTTTCACCTTCTCCCTCTGAGCCCAGACCCAGGTCAAGTTGTTCTGCCGTCCAGGCCCAGATCTAGCTCGGAGCCATATCTACATGCATGCAAAAAATCTTCCTAGTCCCTTGCCCCATTGTCTTTCTGTTCCCAACATCAGCTGGTAATGATACCTAGGGACTTCTTGGATTTCACCCAAGCAATCTCTCTTAACTTATAAGACCCCAGTACCAGATCAGTTACCATTCAACTGAGATCGTTCCAATCTCCTTCAATCAACAATTAATGGTTAGCACCTGTAAAACTCCATATACCTAATATGAAATCAACCAAGGTCTGGCAACAGCAAAAATGGAGCCAAACTTTTACTCTACATAGGCGTTAGATTTTCATTATAGACACATGAACGAAATAAATCCACATACCTAGAACCCATTGAAAAACCATGGCAATATGTCTCTCCCAAAGATGACTGGTCATATAGAAATGTACTCCAATAGGAATTATCTAGATGAAACCTGGGACACTGAATTTAAAAATAAAATTATGAACATAATCAAGGAATAAGGAATTCAAGACAGATACAAGAAAACATCTGAACAAACTTACAAAGGAAAGAAATAAATGTCTAACAGACATCTAAAAACACACAAAAGGCTAAAAGAAACTACAAAAACAGTACAAGATTTGAAAACAGATTCGATAAAGAAATAGAAACATTTAAGAAAACTCAAAACTAAGTGGAGAAAGAACTGAAAAATCAAAGACCCAATTAGAAGACTCAGGGGAACCCTTTCTAATAGAATGTATCAATAGAAGACAGAATATCAGGACTTGAAGATAAAATGCAGGAACTGGATCTTTAAATCAAAGAAAATTCTACTTTTAAAAAAGGAATATGCAGGCACTTTGAGATGCTGTGAAAAGACCAAATCTATGCATTGTAGGCATAGAAGATGAAGACTCCCAGGTCAATAGCATAGACAAATCTTCAAGAAGATCATAAAAGAAAATATCTCCAAAGTAAGAAAAACCATGCCTATAGAGATACAACAAACACAGAACAACAAATACACAGGACAAGAAAATATTGTCTAAGACCTATTTTACTGGCTGGTTTTGTGTGTCAACTTGACACAAGCTGGAGTTATCACTGAGAAAGGAGCCTCGCTTGAGGAAATGCCTCCATGAGATCCAGCGGTAAGGCATTTTCTCAGTTAGTGATCAAGGGGGAGGGCCCCTTGTGAGTGGTACCATCTGTGGGCTGGTAGTCTTGGGCTCTATAAGAAAGCAGACTGAGCAAGCTAGGAGAAGCAAGCAAGCCAGTAAGTAACATTCCTCCATGGCCTCTGCATCAGCTCCTGCTTCCTGACCTGCTTGAGTTCCAGCCCTGAGTTCCTTTCGTGATGAAAGCAGCATGGAAGTATAAGCTCAATAAACCCTTTCCTCCCCAACTTGCATCTTGGTCATGATGTTTGTGCAGGAATAGAAACCCTAACTAAGACACCTATTATAGTTCAAATACTAAACACAAATAACAAAGGGTAACAAAATCTTCAAAAGTCCACAAGTCACATATAAAAGCAAGCACATCAGAATACCAACTGACTTCTTGATGGGAATTTCAGTTCTAGAAAAGCCTGGATTGATGTACTCCAAACTATTAAGGACAACAGATGCCAAGCCAGACTATTTTACCTAGAAAAACTTTTCATGATCTAAACTGGTTAAAAGAATTAATGTGGACCATATCAGATTTACAGAGAATACTGGAAGCAACGCTTTGGGTACAGAGAGACATAAATGTAGCTGCGCGTATTGCAAACATTAATTATGTTCCCCCAAAACTGATTGCATGTGAGGGTCTGCACATAGCTTCTGGGAACCTGTCCCTATTTGGTTCTTATTGGTAAATAAAGATGACAGCACGCAATAGCTGGGAAAAACAGACAAAGGAAAGATTTTGGGATTCCCAGGCTTGGGACCAGGAGGAGGAAGAGAAAGAGGAGATCCGCCATGCTTTAGGAGAGTGTGGAGAGAAAGGAGACACAGAGGCCTCCATGGAGTAGGGAAGCAAGGAGAGCACCCCGGGCTCTGGGCCAAGAAAGCACAGCCCATAGAGCTGCACAAATGGGTCCAGAAAGGCCAAGATGGAACATAGAAGTTACTAAGTAGTAACCCAGAATTATCAGTGGGAGGTATGTTCTAGCAGCATAAAGATTAGGCAGTCACCCAACTATTGTGCTGCTTAGGGCATATTAAAATATAAAGGCTGTGTGTGTGTGTGTGTGTGTGTGTGTGTGTGTGTGTGTGTGTGTGTGTGTGTGTGTGTGTGATTCATTCAGGAACATAAACCATTGAGGCGGGAAGCAACCCCACACTAGACATAACTAATAGTTAATACTACACATAAGCATAACTAAGAGGTTATAGGAACAAAAAAATCCTGAAGCTATAATTACTGAAACAGAAAATGGGACTAAGAAAACAAACAGTTCTTAAAAAGCCAAAATGACAGCAATCAACATATATCTTTCAATATTAACTTTAAATATTAATAGCATCAACTACACAATCAAAAGACATAAGTTAGTTGAATGGATTTAAAAAGTAAAAGCAAACAAAAATGAGGGGGAAAATGAGGGAAAACTATTTCAAAAAAATAGAACAGAAAAAAATTCAGACAATGCTATCCTAATATTTGCAATAATAGAATTCAAGGCGAAATTTATCAGAAGAGATAAAGACATTTCATTCTTGTCAAAAAAAAAAAAAACAATTAACAAAGAAGACATTACAGTCCTAAACATATACTCACCAAATCCAACACAATTCATTTTTAAAAAGCAACTGCTGGAGTTCAAGACACAGATTAATCCCCAGCTCACAATAATAGGTGATTTCAATACCACTTTCTTCAATAGACAGGTCATCCAGATAAAAATAGAAAAATGTTGGAATTAAATAATATCATATATCAAATTGTCCTAACAGAAACCTACAGTTTATTCTGCCCAAACACCAAAAATATACAGCAGCCCATGGAAGTTTCTCTGAAATACACCACATACTGGGACATAAAATGAATCTTAACAAAAAAAGATAACTCTACGTAGCCTACCTTACCATGATGTAATAAAGCTCAAAATCAACAGCAAAAAAATCACTAAATAATTATATGAACTAATGGAAATTTTAAAAAAAAATATTGCTGCTTTCCAACATAGTGCTTGAAGTACTAACTAGAACAATAAGACAGGAGATAAATGCCATTAAATGGATCCAAATAGAAATCAAACCATCCCTGTCTGTGGATGATATACATAAGTAATTTAAACTGGGCATTGGTGGAGCACACCTTTAATCCCAGCATTCAGGAGGCAGAAACAGGCAGATCTCGGAGTTCCAGGCCAGCCTGATCTATAGAGTGAGTTCCAGGAAAGCCAAGGCCACACAAAGAAACTAAAAAACAAAAACTATGAGAACTAAAAATCCCATCATAGAAATCTAGAAATTATCAACACTTTCAGCAAAGTAGCAAGATGCAAAATCATCTTACAAAAATCAGTAGCCTTTGTATATACCACTAATAAACATGCTGAGAAAGTGATCATGGAAATATTCACAATAGCCTAAACAAACAAACAAACAAACAAACATAATAAAGTATCTGGGACTGAACCTAACTAAGGAGATGAGAGACCTTTCTAACATCTCTGAAGAAAGAGATTGAAGAATAATAGTACAAGATTAAGAGACCTCCCATGCTTATAAATTGGCAGAATTAATACTGTGAAATTAGCATCATGTATAAGTAGTGTGCACTAAACATCACTGGGAGGCCTGCTCCTTTCTGAACAGCAATGTGAGAAGAGTGGATCTGCGGGGTAGGGAGGAGGCAGAGGAGACTGTGAGGAGCAGAGGGAGGGGAAACACCCTGGATAGCTAGGGCAATCCTGAGCATAATGAACCATGATGTCGTCTTATAAATTATATGAGTGACTGAGCCACAATTATAAAAACAGAATGGCAGTGATACAGAAGCAAGCATGTAGATCAATGGCACAAAACAGAAGATCCACACATAAATCACATTTTATTATAACCATCTCATATTTAATGAAGATACCAAAAGTGTACATCAGAGAATGGCATAATAAATGGTGTTGAGAAACAGGATCTCCACATTTAAAAGAATATTAGACCCATAATTATTACCCTGTACAAAATCAACACCAAATGGATCAAAGACCTCATTGTGAAACAATACTAAAATTTCCTGAAGAGAACAGGCAATACCCTACAAGAGATAGGTACAAGAAATGACTTTCTAAATAAAACTCCAGTTAATTAAGTACAATTGACAGTAGAACCTCATAAAACTAAAAGGCTTCTGTAGCGCAATGGAAACAATCAACTGAGCAAAGAGGAAGCACACAGAGTTGGAAAGAATCTTTGACATCAATTCATCTGCTAGAAGAGTAATGTCATCATCATCATCAACAACAATAATAATAATAAAAACTTAAAAGAACCAAGAAAACAAATGAAGAAAAATGAGCCATGGTTCTGAACAGAGATTTCTTAAAAGAATAAATAAGAAATGTCTTCAGAAGTGTTCAACATGCTTAGCAATCAGAAAATTGCAAATTAAAATTTTTAACATTTCATGTTTATCCCATTCAGAATGGCTAAGATCAAGAAAATAACTGACAATAAATGCTAGAAGGATGTGGGGAAAGGTGATCTACTATTGATTGCATTGCAAATTGTTGTAGCCACTATGGGTATCAGCATGGAAAATAGTCAAAAAAGCCAAATATTAGGTCTATCATATGTCCCAGACATAGTACTCCTTGAAATATGCCCAAAGGACTCAATATCCTATGATAGAGATAATTGCCAGACCACATTCATTGCTGTTTTAGTTACAATAACAGGGAAACAGAAATAACCTGTAGGTCCTTTAACTCATGAATGGACAATTAAATTCTATTCAGCTGTAAAAGAAAATAGAATAATGAAATTTTTGGGCTAATGATAGAACTTGAAAATATACCAAGTGAGATGACCCACATGGAAAAAGACAGTTTCTACATGTTGTCTCTTATTTGGAGATCCTAGCTCTGAATCATTATATTTGAGTATATAACCTAAAGTAGCTACAGAATCCAGGAAAGTGACAAGGAACCAAGGAGACAGAGACAGAGCAGAAGCTCGGGGGGGGGGGGGGGAGGTTATATAGAAGGGAAAAGAATAAAAGCAAGTTGGGACCTTCAACTGGGGAAGGCCATACAGAAGGTAAGGAGGAAGGACAAATAAATAACAATAAAGATATTTGAAAAACCATGAGGAAATATAATATTTCAAAATACACAGACACACACATAATATATATAATTTTTAATGGAGTTGTGACATATTGCGTAATAGCGCTCTACTGAAGAGCCATGTATCATTCGTAGTAGTCTGAATAAGAATGATCCCCTAAGCTCATATTTAAATGCTTAGTCATCAGAAAGTGACACTATTTGACAAGGATTAGGAAGTGTGGCCTTGGAGTAGGTGTGGCTTTACTGGAGGAAGTGTGTCACTGGGATTGGCCTTTGAGGTTTCAAAATCTCATGCCAGTCCTATTCTCTCTCTCTCTCTCTCTCTCTCTCTCTCTCTCTCTCTCTCTCTCTCTCTCTCTCTCTCTCTCTTTCCCTACCCCCCATGGATCAGTATGACTAAGACATCACCTTATAAAATCCTAGTATAACAATCAAGGTTTTGGTCACATAGGTTTAAAAGACTCCTAAAACAATATGGCTATTATCATTGCCCTTTTTGACTCCCAGAACTTGAAGGTAAGACTTTGTTGCTGAAGACACCACATACTTTGGACACAGGACCTAGAAGAATCAAGAAGAAGCTGATCTGGAAACCTGTTCCCTGAGGGATAACTCTCCAATTATCAGAAGATGCTATATAACCTGATAACAGTAAAAAGCAATCAATAGTACAACTCACCTGTAAGACCTACAAACCACAATGACCAACCCCAGAATGATATCCCCAATAACGCAAACAAAGGCACTATTACCTTGGTAATAACAAACAGCTATCTAAGTGGACATAATGTCTACTCAGTAAAAGGGAATTAATGCCTGAGCGTATAAATCTAGCCAACAACCCTTTGCTGTAGAGGTCACAAACCCAAGAGGAGAAACTACAACTACCATTTTCTTTCTTTTTTTTTTTTTCTTTTTTCTTTCTTTTTTTATTGGATATTTTCTTTATTTAAATTTCAAATGTTATCCCCCTTCCTGGTTTCCACCCCTCCTGGAAACCCCTTATCCCATCGTCCCCCTGCCCCTGCTTCTATGAAGGTGTTCCTCCACCCAACCAACCAACCCACCCACTCCTGCCTCCCCACCCTCCATTACCCTACACTGGGGCATCTATTGAGCTTTCAGAGGACCAAGGGCCTCTCCTCCCATTGATGCCCTACAAGGCCATCCTTTGCTACATATGCTGCTAGAGCCATGGGTCACTCCATGTATACTCTTTGGTTGGTGGCTTAGTCCCTGGGAGCTCTGGGGGGTCTGGCTGGTTGACACTGTTGTTCTTCCTATGGGGTTGCAAACCCCTTCAGCTCCTTCAGTCCTTTCTCTAACTCCTCCATTGGGGTCACTGCACTTAGTCCAATGGTTAGCTGCAAGCATCTGCCTCTGTATTTGTAAGGCTCTGGCAGGGCCTCTCAGGAGACAGCTATATCAGACTCCTTTCAGCAAGCACTTCTTGGCATTCACAATAGTGTCTGGGTTTAGTGACTGTATACAGGATTGATTCCCAGGTTGGGCTGAACAGAACACCAGTGGCTTATGTTCTAAGATCAAGAATCTACAAATGGGACCTCATAAAATTACAAAGCTTCTGTAAGGCAAAGGACACTGTCAAAAGAACAAAACGGCAACCAACAGATTGGGAAAAGATCTTTAACAATCCTAAGTCTGATAGAGGGCTAATACCCAACATATACAAAGAACTCAAGAAGTTAGACTCCAGAGAACCAAATAACTCTGTTAAAAATGGGGAACAGAGCTAAACAAAAAATTCTCAACTGAGGAATATCGAATGGCTGAGAAGCACCTCATGACTTATCACTTTCTGCATCTACCAACACAAATTTAACAATAAAATATAGATGTTGATTTCCATATTGGTTGATACTTTTATCTACATTACTGTGTGTTATAAGTGAATCAAATAAAATTTGGTTGGAAAAAAAAAGAAATGTTCAAAATCCTTAGTCATCAGGGAAATGCAAATCAAAAGAACCTTGAGATTCCACCTCATAACAGTCAGAACTATCATTTTTTTAAACCAATATAATTTCTAACTATAGTCTAAATAATTTTCATTATACTCACAGATAAGGGTAGCTCTCACCTCTCATCATAGAACCTTCCCTTTGCAATTATGATGATTATCGTGACTCACAACTAGTAAAAGTGCAGGAAATAAATTACCATGGATACCCATGAATACCATGGATACCTTAATTAAAATATCTACAATATAACACTTCCCCTAAGGTTCATGGAAGAGTGTGGAATAGGTGTGGAAAGAGGAAGGAGGGTAATATGGGGCAGAGGAAGAAAGGAGAGATAAATATCCCTTTGGATTTCTTAAAAACCCATAAGGAAAGATTAATATATTATTTAATTAATTATTAATTATTTATGAATTAATTCTATTAATATATTTATGGATTAATATATTCATAAATATAGGTTTAAAATACATATGTGTGCATTTATACATATACGTTTTTAATGGAGTTGTACCAAATGAGCTGATGATGCCCCAAAGAGCTATGCACAATTTGACAAAACTCCCAAGGCCAGAAATGTGGCACATTACATTAAAACTCTCACTATAGCATCATTAAATTTGTATTTTGCTTAAAGTGCTACATACCCTTTAGGCATATTAATTCTTTCAGTCTACAAACATGAACTATCTCTCCATTTGAGTGTATTCTTGAATTTCTCTCATCAGTACATGTCAGTTTCCAATATACCAACCTTCCACTTCTTGAATTAAATACATTCTTATGTATTTTAGTTTTATATCTAATACAAATGAAAATAACTTCCTTATATTTTTGAAATAGTTCACTATTATAGAAACATACATATTCTGTGGCTGGAAACCTCTGCCTGAGTCACCAGGGGTCCATAGACAACTAATGCCAGGAGAAAGCTACAGTCCTAAGAGCATGGAAACACCGTGAGTGGGGTTAAGGTGAGCACCACTGCTCACCTGGACCCGTCCGGAACCCTCGGGACACACAGACTGAGGTAAAGTCGGGGACTGGAACCTGCTGGTTTCCATCTGTGGCTGGAGACCTCTACCTAGGCCACCAGGGGTCCATAGCCAACTAGCGTCAGGAGAAAGCTACCCTCCCAGGAGTATGGAAAAGCCGTGAGTGGGGTTAAGGTGAGCACCACTCCTCACTGGAACTGGCCCGGAACCCTGGGGACACATGGACTGAGGTAAAGTCAGGGACAGAAACTTTCTGCTTTCCATCTGTGCCTAGGGACATCAAGGCTGAGCCACAGGGCTCCAGGAGAGAGCGGGTACCCCAGGAGTGCTGACACACCTTTGAGCACAGGCAAAACCACCACTTCTGTTCAAATTCACTGGATCAAGAGGGACCCTTGCAGAGTCATCAGGACACAGGAACCAAGGGACAGCTGGGGGCAAGATACTTCTGGTTTCCGTCTGCACCC
The DNA here is from genome assembly GCA_028551405.1 of Uromys caudimaculatus. Taxonomy (NCBI): domain Eukaryota; kingdom Metazoa; phylum Chordata; class Mammalia; order Rodentia; family Muridae; genus Uromys; species Uromys caudimaculatus. The sequence goes on from CM052722.1 coordinate 102,078,139, forward strand.
CAGAGCTGACTCTGTGCAACAGCTCTCCAGACCTAAACACCTCTCAGAGAGAGCTGGTCTTCAAGGAGTATTGACACAGAGGCCTGCAGGAGGGACAAGCCATTGCCAGACAGAGTAAGACCAGCTAACATCAGAGTTAACAAGATGGCAAAAGGCAAGAGTAAGAACATAAGGAACAGAAACCAAGGCTACTTGGCATCATCAGAACCCAGCTCTCCCACCGCAGCAAGCCCTGGATACCCCAACACACCAGAAAAGCAAGACTCAGATTTAAAATCATTTCTCATGATGATGATAGAAGACTTTAAGAAAGAAATTAACACCCTTAAAGAAATACAAGAGAACAGAGGTAAACAAGTAGAAGCCCTTAAAGAGGAAACACAGAAATCCATTAAAGAATTACAGGAAAAAACAATCAAACAGAAAAAGGAAATGAATAAAACTATCCAGGAGCTAAAATTAGAAATATAAACAATAAAGAAATCACAAAAGGAGACAATCCTGGAGTTAGAAAACCTAAAAAAGAAATCAGGATAGATAGATGCAAGCATCACCAACAGATTACAAGAGATAGAAGAGAGAATCTCAGGAGCAGAAGATACCATAGATAACATCGACACAACAGTAAAAGAACAAACAAAATGCAAAAAGCTCCTAACCCAAAACATCCATGAAATCCAGGACACAATGAGAAGACAGAAACTAAGGATAATAGGTATAGAAGAGAGTGAAGATTCCCAACTTAAAGGACCAGTAAATATCTTCAACAAAATTATAGAAGAAAACTTCCCTAACTTAAAGAAAGAGATGAACATAAATATACAAGAAGCTTACAGAACTCCAAATAGATTCGACCAAAAAAATAATTCGTCCCGACACATTATAGTGAAAACACCAAATACACAAAACAAGAAAAGAATATTAAAAGCAGTAAGGGAAAAAGGTCAAGTAACATATAAAGGCAGACCTATCAGAATTACACCAGACTTCTCACCAGAGACTATGAAAGCTAGAAGATCCTGGGCAGAACTCATACAGACCATAAGAGAACACAACTGCCAGTCCAGGCTCCTATATCCAACAAAACTTTCAATTACCATAGATGGTGAAACCAAAATATTCTACGACAAAATTAAAATTACACAATATGTTTCCACAAACCCAGCTCTACAAAGGATAATAGATGGAAAACGTCAACTCAAGGAGGGAAACCACACCCTAAAAAAAGCAAGAATGTAATCTTTCAGCAAACTGAAAAGAAGATACCCACACAAACCTAAAAGTAACATCGAAAATATCAGGAACTAACAATCACTATTCCTTAATATCTCTTAACATCAATGGACTCAATTCTGTAACAAAAAGACATAGACTGACAGACTGGATCCATAAAGAGTACCCAGTATTTTGCTGCATTCAGGAAACACACCTCCATGATAAAGACAAACACTACCTCAGAGTCAAGGGCTGGAAAACAATTTTCCAGGCAAATGGTCCCAAGAAACAGGCTGGAGTAGCCATTCTAACATCAGATAAAATCAACTTTCAACCAAAAGTAATCAAAAAAGATAAGGAAGAACATTTCATACTCATCAAAGGAAAAATCTACTAAGAAGATGTCTCAATTCTGATCATCTATGCTCCAAATGCAAGGGCACCCACATTCATAAAAGAAACTGTACTAAACCTCAAAGCACACATAGCACCTCACACAATAATAGTAGGAGACTTCAACGCCACATTATCATCAATGGACAGATCTTGGAAACACAAACTAAACAGAGACAAAGTGAAATTACAAGATGTTATGAACCAAATGGATTTAACAGATATCTACAGAAAATTTCATCCTAAATCAAAAGAATATACCTTCGTCTCAGCACCTCATGGTACCTTCTCCAAAACTGACCATATAATAGGTCACAAAAAAAAAAACCTCAACAGATTCAAGCAGATTGAAATAATCCCATGCCTCCTATCAGATCACTACAGTTTAAGGCTGGTCTTCAATGGCAACAATAACAACAGAAAGCCCACATACACATGGAAGGTGAACAATGTTCTACTCAATGATAACTTGCTCAAGGGAGAAAGAAAGAAAGAAATTAAAGACTTCCTAAAATTTAATGAAAATGAAAGTACAACAAACCCAAACTTATGGGACACAATGAAAGCAGTGCTAAGAGGAAAACTCATAGCTTTGAGGGCCCCTAAAAATAAACAGGAGAGAGCATACACTAGCAGCTTAACAGCACACCTGAAAGCTCTAGAACAAAAAGAAGCTAATGATCCCAAGAGGAGTATAAGGCAGGAAATAATCAAACTCAGGGCTGAAATCAACCAAGTAGAAACAAAAAGAACTATACAAAAATTCAACAAAACCAAGATTTAGTTCTTTGAGAAAATCAACAAGATAGATAAACCCTTAGCCAGACTAACCAGAGGGCACAGAGACAAGATCCAAATTAAAAAAATTAGAAATGAAAAGGGAGATGTAACAAGAGTTTCTGAGGAAATTCAAAAAATCATCAGATCGTACTACAAAAGCCTATACTCAACAAAATGGGAAAATCTGGATGACATGGACAATTTTCTAGACATATATCAAATACCAAAGTTAAGTCAGGATCAGATAAACCATCTAAACAATCCCACAATGCCTAAAGAAATAGAGGCAGTCATTAAAAGTCTCCAATCCAAAATAAGCCCAGGTCCAGATGGGTTCACTTCAGAATTCTACCAGACCTTCAAAGATCTAATACAAGTACTCTTCAATCTATTCCACAAAATAGAAACAAAAGGAACACTACCCAACTCCTTCTATGAGGCCACAATCACACTGATACCAAAACCTCACAAAGACCCAAGAAAGAAAGAAAACTTCAGACCAATTTCCCTTATGAATATCAATGCAAAAATACTCAATAAAATTCTCGCAAACCGAATCCAAGAACACATCAAAACGATCATTCATCATGATCAAGTAGGCTTCATCCCAGGGATGCAGGGATGGTTCAATACCCGGAAATCCATCAATGTAATTCACTATATAAACAAACTCAAGAAAAAAAAACACATGGTCATTTCCTTAGATGCTGAAAAAGCATTTGACAAAATTCAGCATCCCTTCATGATAAAAGTCTTGGAAAGATCAGGAATTGAAGGCCCGTATCTAAACATAGTAAAAGCAATATACACAAACCAGAAGCCAACATCAAACTAAATGGAGAGAAACTTGAAGCAATCCCACTAAGATCAGGGACTAAACAAGGCTGCCCTCTCTCTCCCTATCTATTCAACATAGTGATTTAAGTTCTAGCTAGAGCAATTAGACAACAAAAGGAAGTCAAAGGGATACAAATTGGTAAAGAAGAAATCAAATTATCACTGTTTGCAGATGATATGATTGTATACTTAAGTGACCCGTAAAAGTCCACCAGAGAACTCCTGCAGCTGATAAACAACTTCAGCAAAGTGGCCGCATATAAAATTAACTCAAACAAATCAGTAGCCTTGCTATACTCAAAAGATAAACAGGCTGAGAAAGAAATTAGGGAAATGACACCCTTCACAATTGTCACAAACAATATAAAGTATTTTGGTGTGACTCTAACCAAGCAAGTGAAAGATCTATATGACAAGAACTTCAAGTCTCTGAAGAAAGAAATCGAAGAAGACCTCAGAAGGTGGAAAGATCTGCCATGCTCATGGTTTGGCAGGATTAATATAGTAAAAATGGCCATCCTGCCAAAAGCAATCTACAAATTCAATGCAATCCCTATTAAAATTCCAACTCAATTCTTCATAGAGTTAGAAAGAGCAATTCTCAAATTCATTTGGAACAACAAAAAACCCAAGATAGCAAAAACTATCCTTAACAACAAAAGAACATCTGGGACAATCAGCATCCCTGATCATAAGCTGTACTACAGAGCAATAGTGATAAAAACTGCATGGTATTGGTACAGTGACAGGCAGGTAGATCAATGGAATAGAATTGAAGACCCAGAAATGAACCCACACACATATGGTCACTTGATTTTCAACAAAGGAGCTAAAACCACTCAGTGGAAAAAAGACAGCATTTTCAACAAATGGTCCTCGGTCAACTGGCTGTCTACATGTAGAAGAATGCAAATTGATCCATTCCTATCTCCTTGTACGAAGATCAAGTCCAAGTGGATCAAGGACCTCCACATAAAACCAGTTACACTGAATCTAATAGAAGAGAAAGTGGGGAAAACTCTTGATCACCTAGGTATGGGGGAAAAGTTCCTGAACAGAGCACCAGTGGCTTATACTCTAAGATCAAGAATAGACAAATGGGATCTCATGAAATTGCAAAGCTTCTGTAAGGCAAAGGACACTGTCAATAGGACAAAAGGGCAACCAACAGATTGGGAAAAGACCTTAACCAATCCTATGTCCGGTAGAGGGCTAATATCCAATATATGCAAAGAACTCAAGAAGTTAGACTCCAGTGGGATTGCAAGCTGGTACAACCACTCTGGAAATCAGTTTGGTG
>CM052722.1:102083163-102113767 GCA_028551405.1 Uromys caudimaculatus
ATGGGTGGGCGGGTAGGTGGGAGGAGGAATTCCCTCACAGAGGCGGGGAGGGGGAGGGGACACGGGGTTTCCAAAGAAAAGGGGAATCATCGGAAATGTAAATAAAGTATCAAAAATAAAAAAAAGAAAAAAAAAAGAAATGCTCAACATCCTTAGTCATCACGGAAATGCAAATCAAAACAAGTCTGAGATTCTACCTCACACCAGTCAGAATGGCTAAAATCAAAAACTCAGGTGACAGCAGATGCTGGCGAGGATGTGGAGAAAGAGATACACTCCTCCACTGTTGGTGGGATTGCAAGCTGGTACAACCACTCTGGAAATCAGTTTGGTGGACCCTCAGAAAAATGGACATAATACTACCTGAGGACCCAGCTATACTACTTCTGGTCATATACCCAGAAGATGCTCCAACATGTAACAAAGATACATGCTCCACTATGTTCATAGCAGCCATATTTATAATAGCCAGAAGCTTGAAACAACCCAGATGTCCCTCATCAGAGGAATGGATACAGAAAATGTGGTACATTTACACAATGGAGTACTACTCAGCTATTAAAAACAATGATTTAATGAAATTTGCAGGGAAATGGATGGAACTTGAAAATATCATCCTGAGCGAGATAACTCAGTCACAAAAGAATGAACTTGGTATGTACTCACTGATAAGTGGATTTTAGCCCAAAAGTTCGGAATACCCAAGTTTCACTTTACAGTAACTGCTGGACTGAGAGTGAGGTCCCAGATGGAGGGGTTGGAGAAGGGGCTGAAGGAGCTGAGGGAGTTTGCAGCCCCATGGAGGGAGCAACAGTGTCAAGTGGCATGATCCCTGATCCTCCTGAAGGCTGGACCACCAACCAAAAATACACATCGAGGGACCCATGGTGCTGACCACATATGTGGCAGAGGAGGGCCTTGTTTTCCATCAGGGGGAGGAGAGGCCCTTGGGCCTGAGGGTGTTAGAGGCCCCAGTAAAGGGGAATGTCAAGGTGGGAATAACGGAGTGGGTGGGCTTGTGGGTGGGAGGTGGAATACTCTCATAGTGGTGGGGGAGGAGGAGGGGATAGGGAGTTTCCAAAGAGGAGACCTAGAAAGGGTGAAACATTGGAAATGTAAATAAAGTATCAAAAAATAAAAAAAAAGAAACATACATGTTGATTTTCCTTTTATTTTCCTAAATTTATTCATCCTTACAATGCAATGCTATTTTTAAAAATGCTTTAGTGATACATAATTTACATACTACAGAATAAATGCCTTTAAAGTATACAATTGAACAATGTTTAGTATTCATATAATTGTGGCAATAATACCACTATCAATGTTAGAATATTTTCATCAGCACAGAAAAAAAAGTTTCATTCCTCCCCTATGACCAACAGTATATTCAGCACGCACCACAACCATGGCAACCACAAATCTGTATTCCTTCTTTTTTAAAAAAGAAACAAACATTTAATTTATGTACTTGAGTGTTTTGCCTTCATGTATATCTATGCACTGCATGTGTGCCTTTTGCCCATAGAAACAAGGAGCCACTGGATTCTCTGGAACTGTAGTTACAGATGCCTACAAGCTATCATATGCATGCTAGAAATTGAACCCAGGTCATCTAGAAGAGTAGTCAGTGCTTCTAACTGTTAAGCTATCTCTAAAACACCATACATACATCCTTTACAGACTTTTCTATTCCAGACTTTTTATATAAATGGTATTACACAACGTATGGTCTTTTTTGACTAGTATCTTTTATGTAGCATGTTTCAAAGTTAACCCAGCCATGAATGAGAATTTTATTTTTCTCACAGCCTCAGAAATAGTTGTAATTACCTTTTTTTATATTATACTCATTATAATAGATATGGTAGATGTCCTGTACTGCTTAACTGTGGTCTTCGTGGACTTTCCTACAAGGTTGTTTGGGCTAGTCTGCATTCCTTGAATTTCAATATAAATTTAGATAGCTTTTAATAGCCTTACTTGAGTTTCCAAAAATACTACTAGAGTATAAACCTTGTCTATTTAAGTCGTGAAACATTTGGTGGGCACCAACTCTGTTAAACACTCTCTTCTGGCTGCTGAAATGCTGCAGAAATGAAGATAATGCAAATTAGTTATGCTTTTCAAATCTTCTATATTCTTATTCATGTCTAGTATATTTCTTAGTTTTAGGGAAATGTGTACTACTCTCCAAGATTCGTGATTTGTACCCCTTTCCTTTTTAGTGAACAAGCTCACTTTTGTCGTACTCATTTTATAGTTTGTGTCTATGTACTGGCTGGGTTTGTGTGTCAACTTGACACAAGCTGGAGTTATCAAAGAGAAAGGAGCTTCAGTTGAGAAAATGCCTCCATGAAATCCAGCGGTAAGCCATTTTCTCAATTAGTGATCAAGGGGGGAGGTCCCTTGTGGGTGAATCCATCCCTGGGCTGGTAGTGTTGGGCTCTATAAGAAAGCAAGCTGAGCAAGCTAGAAGAAGCAAGCAAGGCAGTAAGAAACATCCCTCCATGGCCTCTGCATCAGCTCCTCCTTCCTGACCTGCTTGAGTTCCAGTCCTGACTTCCTTTCATGATGAATAGCAGCATGGAAGTATAAACTCAATAAACTCTTTCCTCCCCAACTTGCATCTTGGTCATGATGTTTGTGCAGGAATAGAAACCCTGACTGAGACAGTCTAATACTTAAACTTTCATGACTGCTACACTGTTTTGGCAAGTTACTGCTTCCATTAACATGAAATAATTTAATCTACCTATCTCTCTATTGTTTATTTATTTATTTATTAAAGTAATTTCTGCTGTAAATAATGGCTTATGATATTTATGATATCAATGTTTGGTCTTGACTGATATTCTATATGGTTTTTATTATTACAGGTTTTTTCTTTTTATTAATGTGCAACTATTCCCTAATTTTTGTCTGTTACATTTTTTTAAAATCTATACTTTAAAAAAGGCTAGTAACTAGACATATTTACTTTTCAGTGTAAGTGTGTCTGTCTTTTTAATAGTTTCACACACAGTGACAAAAACCACTGGCTGCCCACCAAAATCAATTTCCCTTTTACTTCATAAAAATGGAGCCGTCACTGAGCACATGAAATTGTCGCTAAGCCACACTTGGGCTTCCATCCTTCATTACACTTAGATGGGCCATATAACAAATTGTTCATCAATATACTGTAAACGGACATACATACGTGCTACTTTCTGAGCCTGTATCTTAAGGAAGAGGTGTGAATATTCTACAGCCATTTTCTCTTTCCATTATTCAGATGGTTGAAATCACGTCAACAGGAATGGGAAGCAACAGCATGCTTAGGCAACTGTTTTTCCATTAATTAAGATTGATTTTGTCCCTTGGAGAACATATGATAATTTCAATTTTGGATGGGTAAGATGAAGTTGCTATCTCCCAATGTAGTAACTCATAGAGGCTGAGGAGAGCACTAAACATTTTTAAATGCACAGAACAACTTCTGAAAAATTGTCCATCCCTAAATGTTAAAAGTGTATAACATTTAAAAAAACAAAAACAAAAACAAAAACAAATACTAAGGCATCTGAGAACTGCGTCAGAACCTTCCCCTAATGAATAAAGATGACAAGGGACCAATCACTGGATGAGTAGGCAGGACTTCTGGGTCAGGAAGAGGAAAGGGGAAGTCAGGAGAACCAAACAGCCCTTTTGGATGGCTGGAGCAAGGGAAGCAGACAGAATGTAGGAAGCCAGAGGCTGTCGATTTGAGTGGTGGATCCACCAGGATCCGTCACTCGATGATTTGTCATAGATTAGTTTACAAAATTAGGATGCTAGGTTCTTTGCCCAGAAATTGTGTTATTTGTGATTCTAACTAAGATTGTGTGTCACCTGAGTTTTTGATCTTAGCCATTCTGACTGGTGTGAGGTGAAATCTCAGACTTGTGACAGCAGATACTGGCTAGGATGTGGAGAAAGAGATACACTCCTCCATCGTTGGTGGGATTGCAAGCTGGTACAACCACTCTGGAAATCAGTTTGGTGGACCCTCAGAAAAATGAACATAATACTACCTGAGGACCCAGCTATACCTCTCCTGGGTATATACCCAGAAGATGCTCCAACATGTAATAAAGACACATGCTCCACTATGGTCATAGCAGCCATATTTATAATAGCCAGAAGCTGGAAGCAACTCAGATGTCCCTCATCAGAGGAATGGATACAGAAAATGTGGTACATTTACACAATGGAGTACTACTCAGCTATAAAAAACAATGACTTCATGAAATTCGTAGGCAAATGGATAGAACTTGAAAATATCATCCTGAGCGAGGTAACTCATTCACAAAAGAACGAACATGGTATGTACTCACTGATAAGTAGATATTAGCCCAAAAGTTCGGAATACCCAAGTTTCACTTTACAGTAACTGCTGAACTTAGAGTGAGGTCCCAGATGGAGGAGTGGGAGAAGGGACTGAAGGAGCTGAGGGAGTTTGCAGCCCCATGGAGGGAGCAACAGTGTCAACTGGCCTGACCCCCCCCCGTGCTCCTGGAGGCTGGACCACCAACCAAAGAATACACATCGAGGGACCCATGGCTCAGACCACATATGTGGCAGAGGACGGCCTTGTTGGCCATCGGGGGGGGGGGGAAGGAGAGGCCCTTGGGCCTGAGGGTGTTATAGGTCCTAGTATAGGGGAATGCCAAGGTGGGAATACGGGAGTGGGTGGGTGGGTGGGTGGGAGGTGGAATACCCTCATAAGGCGGGGGAGGGGGAGGGGATAGGAGGTTTCCAAAGAGGAGACCTGGAAAGGGGGAAACATTGGAAATGTAAATAAAGTATCAAAAGATAACTAATTTTAAAAAAGAAACCATAAAAAAAAAATAGATTGTGTGGTGTTTTCCTTTATGCGGTGACTCACTGAGTTCCTGAGAAAGGTTATGGCAGCAGGTTGTAGGTGTGCAAGAGCACCTCCCAGCTAGTCGTGGGAATTTGGAAGCGTGGAGTGGACATGGCAATAGTCAGCCATGGCAATTTAGCAAACTGGGTGAAGAGAGCTCCGGAGAGGCAGAGCCAGCACGAGACAGGCCCTGGCTAAAAGGAAAGAATGCGGTCTTGGCCTGTCCGCAGGGCTGGAGACAGACCAAGGCTGCTGGCCAGCATTAGCATGGGATGCTTTTTTTTTTTTTTTTTTTTTAATATTTCATGCAACAGAGAACAGTTTCAAAGCAGAAATGAATCTTACAGGAAATAGAGGTTCCCTATGGCCTAGAATGATCCCATAGGCAGGACTCTGGATTATTTTTGTAACACTAGGCCAGCCCTATTATAATTTATTTATTGCAATTTAGACATGCTTAGAATCAGTTCTGTCATTTTATATTGTGTATCTTCTTCTCTTTTTAACATTTTTATACAGTTTATTCTGATCATGGTTACCCTCGCTTGTTTCTTCCCAGATCCTATCCACCCATGAAACCCCGTGCCTTTTTTCTTTCTTTAGAAAAAATGTCCAATAAAAAAGATTAAAAGACCAGCAGTCTCAACTAACCTGGACCCCCGAGATCTCTCAGACACTGAGCCACCAACCAGGCAGCATACACCAGCTAGTCAGAGTACCCTGACACATATACAGCAGAGGACTGCCTGGTCTGGCCTCAGTGAGAGAAGATGCACCTAACCCTCAAGAAACTTGAGGCCCCAGGGAGTGGGGAGGTCTGGCACGGGGGGAGGGGGGGATCCTCTTGGAGACAGGGGAGAGGAGGAATGGGATGAGAAACTGTGGGAGGGTGGACCAGGACTCGGGCAACAACTGGACCATAAAAAAATAAAAGTAATAAAAAAAGGATTAAAAAACAAACAGAAAAGAAAAAGCTTGAGAAACACAAATGCTCATGCACACACACACACGCACACTTTCTCTCTCTCTCTCTCTCTCTCTCTCTCTCTCTCTCTCTCTCTCTCACACACACACACACACACACAACATAAAAAACATGAATCTGGAAACCATAATGGATAAGAAAAAGACAAGTAAAGTAAAAATTGCCCAAAGTATTATAAGACAAAACATCTCCAGAAATGCCATTGACTTTGTTTTGTGTTGGCTATCTACTACTAGGTATGGGATCTCCCTTAAGTATGATTTGTATATCCAGTGAGACATTAGAGAAAACTTTTTTTCCTTTGCGAGCAGTTGTCAATTATAGATAGCTTCTGGGTTAGGGGTGGGTATTTGTTTCCACTTCCCCTTTCAGTGCTGAGACGCCATCTGGTTTGGACCTGTGCAGGCCCTGTGTATGCTGCTGCAGTCTCTGAGTTCATATGTGTTTCACTCCTGCTGTGTCTGGAAGACACTATGTCATTGTTGTGTCCCATACCCACTGGCTTTTACAATCTGCAGTCCTCCTTTCCTGCATAGTTACCTAAGCCCTAAGTGGAGAGGTTTGATGAAACATCCCAGCTAGAACTGAGTGTTCCAAGGTCTCTCACTCTACACATTGTCCATTTGCAGGTCTCTGTATTTGTTCCCATCTCCTGCAGTAGGAAACATCTCTGATGGTGACTGAGCTAGACAATGATCTATGAATATTAACAGAATGTTATTAGGAGTCATTTTATAACTAAAGTCCTTTATCAGAATAATAGTATTTTCTTTTGCCCTACATCCATGCCTATCTATGCTCAAGTTCTTTGCCACCCCCGTGGTGTCAGGCATGACTTCCTTCTTATGAAGCAGGCCTTAAATCTCATCATATAGTGGCTGGTTACACCCACAAATTCTGTGCCACTATAGCACCAGCATATGATGCAAACAGTTTACTCTTGTAGACTGAAGGTTTCATTCCATGTTGACCAAGGGAACCATCCATCAAGATCATAATAATCCTCACTGGTTTTGTACTATGTCATGGATTTTCATTGGAACCAATGGTGACTATATAGAGCAAAAGTGATGAAGCAAATTTCAAGTACTGGAAACTGTGTAGAAACATCACCCACCTTTATGTCCCCAGTATCTACCACAATGCTCAGCAGGCTATTCAAGCTTCATGGTTGCTCTTTAAAGCGAATAGAAAGATTCTTAGGCACAAAAATGGTAACTTAAAACTCAGAAGACTTTTTCAGAGAACTGGCTGCTCTTCCAGAGGTCCTGAGTTGGAGTCCCAGCAACCACATGGTGGCTTACAACCATTGGTAATGGGATCTGATGCCCTCTTCTATCATGCAGGCATACTTGTGAATAGATCACTCATACATAAAAATTAGAAGACTGTATTTTTGCTCATGTGTTTTTCTGTATTATTTCTTCCCATTCCTATATACAAGATCTACTCTAATGATATTTTTTAAATGACTTCTCTTTGTGGTTAGTATTTTATTCTAAATCATCAAAGAACCATGAAAGGTTCCCAAATTGTTCTCTTTAGTGACTCCTCTGGAAATACTGCAATGCAGGCAGCACTTCCATGCTAACTGGTTTTCCAGAAGTAACTTTAAAAGATCTATATCAGTCTCCCATATTCCAGCCTCTATTTTTCATGAGAAACTTTCCAATCTAGTCAAGTATGGATTCAAGTATGGTCTATTAAATATACTTCATATATTCCCTTGTTTAGAGGTTCATCTACTATATTCTTTCCATCTAGAAATAGAAGGCACTTGACCAAATAAATAGTCAAGGGAGGGAGATGGAGGGAGGTTCCTGTGTGGGAGAGGGGAGGGGTAAGGAACAGGGGGCAGGATCAGGCATGGGGAGAGACAGGAGATAGTCTCAGAGGGCCAGGAGAATGAATGGAAATGTACAGCTACCAGGGGTAGGCATAGGGGGATTCTCTAGGAAGTCCCAGAAACTTGGCATGAGGGAAGCTCCCAGAAGTCAATGCAGGTGACCTTAGCCAAAATGCCCAATAGTGGGGATATGGAACCTAAAGAAACCACCTCCAGTGGTCAGACAGGACCCCCAATGGAGAGATGGGGACACCAACCCACCTATAAAACTTTTGACCCAAAATTGTTACTGTTCTAAAAGAAATGCAAGGACAAAGATGGAATACAGACTGAAGGAATGGCCAACCAGTGAAGGGCCCAGTTTTAGACCTATCTCATGGTCAGGTACCAATACCTGATACTGTTACTGATGCTATATTGCGCTTGCAGACAGAAGCCTAACATGGCTGTCCTCTGAGAGGCTCTACCAGCAGGTGACTGAGACAGATGCAGATACAGCCAAATATTGGACAGAGTTAGGGGAAGGACTGAAGGAAGTGAAGGGGATGGCAATCCCATAGGAAAAACAACAGTGTCAACTAACTGGACCCCTCAGAGCTCCCAGAGACTGAGCCACCAACCAACGAGCATACATGGGCTGGTCCAAGGCCCCTTGCACATACGTAGCAGAAGGCTGCCATGTTTGACCTTAATGGGCAAGGATACATCTAATCCTGTAGAGACTTGATGCCACAGGGTGGGGGTATACAAGGATCGAGGCTGCCCTCTCAGAGGCATAGGGGAGGGGTTATGGGGAAAAACTCTACAAGGGGGGACCAGGAGGAAGGCAGCATTTGTGATGTAAATAAATAAATAAATGAATAAATGAATAAATAAATAAATAAATAAATAAATAAATAAATAAATAAATAAATGGCGCTTGACCATTTTCCCTACAACTTTTAATTGATTATCCTTTGTAATGGTTCATCTGGAGCCCCACATCTTCCACAGTCTTTGCTAAACATATATCCTTGAACATGCCTGTCTCCTCAATACTCTTATTGTTCTTACTTAAATTAAAACTGTCACACCTTTGAATGTTAATGTGCTGTACTGTAAAGTATGTCACTTCATTGTCAATTGAAGTTTTGACTATTGGGAACAAGGACACAGCCTTTTCTTTTTTTAGTGGTGTTTCTTTTTTGTGGTCAACTTATTTGTCTTTGAATAGTAGATCCTAAATAAATTATGATGGTAATGATGAGGTGGCTGTTGTCAGTGTTGTTGGATATCTATTCTTCCTTGTTCCTGATAATGAGTATATATTTTAAAAAGCCAGCTGTGTTCTCTATCTTACTAAGAAGATTTGATGCAAACATAAAGAAGACACCATTTCCAGAGATGCCCATGTCTGCTAAAAAAAGAAAAGAAGAAGGGGTGGGGGATATTACCAGAATGTTACAAACAGGCTGCGAGAAACTTAGGCACATGGCTTTTATTTCTTGTTTGAGCTTGTTTGGACAAGAATTTTACAAAGGTGCAAGATTTTGGTGCATATTATGAACAGCCTTCACAAAACTGGCACAGACTTTTTATACCGCCCACTTCTCGAGCTGCCAGTCCTGTGCTGCAAGAGATAGTTAGGCAGACTAAATTGGCTCATTGAATTTTCCTGTGCACATGAATGAAAGCGATACTTTTTAAAATAAGAAATCATGTAAGTGTGATATCTCAAACTTTAATCACATCACCCATGCTCCACAGCAGTGATATCCTGAAAGAAATTGTATGCAGTACCCCATTCAGACAGATGCTGTCATCGATGCTACCGAACCATTCAGATAAGGGACTCTAGGCGATTTGCTCAACATAAAATGACTATGGAAAGCCACAGTTGCTCTTTTCTTTATTGATATATACTCATTCTACATAGATCTAGATTCCATAAAGACAATTACAACAACTACACACATGCGCGTGCGCGCGCACACACGCACTCACAGTCACACACATACACAAACCACACCACGCACCATAATATGTATATCATATTCTTTCCTCTGTCTTGTCTTCCACTTTCTCCCCTCCTTTCCCTTCCTCTAGTCATCCTCCTTCCCTCAGCCTCACTTTTGATCTCATGTCATGCATGTACAAATGATTCTATCCATATAAAATGTATACTCAGTTTGAGAAAGAAAACATGAAATATTTGTCTTTCTGAGTCTGACTTAACTGATTTAACATATGATTTCTAGTTGCATACATTCTCCTCAAAATGGTATAGTTTCCTTCTTCTTTATGGATGAGAACACCCATTCCATACATACTACATTTTATCCATTCATTCGTCTGTTGATTGACATATAAGAGAACCACGCCTTCTCTTTAAACAGTAAATTCACTGTGATCTCTTTCTAATTTGCTCAACGAGTCTTTACTTAAGACCTAATTGAGATAGGTAACACTGAAGCAAAAAGACTTTCACTTCTGAAATATTTTCAGAGCTCCCACATATTAAATATTTGCATGTACATACATATTGTTGACCATGGTTGTGCTTCTGTATAAGTGGGGTTGGTTTCTTTGAAGGTTTTTATATTTATTTATTTATGTTATTTTATGCATATGAATTTTGCTTACACACACACACACACACACACACACACACACACATCCCTGGTGCCTAAGGAAGTCCCAGAAGGGGTTGGATCCCCTGGCACTGAAGATAAATTGTGAGTCATTTGTGGATGATTGGAATCGAACCCAGGTCCTCTGCACGAGCAACAAGTGCTCTTAACCACTAATTTATCTTTCCAGCACTAAGCAGTTCTAATCTGTTCGTTTATGTATGCCTTGCCCACTTTTTAAGCAATAGTATTACTTTACGAGGATTGGCTTAATTAAATGCAATCAACCCAGCGGCTTAAATCATCAGAAATTTTTTTCTCCTTAGTTCTAAAGGCTAGAAGTCCAAAGTCAGGTGAAGCCAAGTCCTCTCACAATTCTCCAATGAGACATTTGCCTTGACTTCTAATTTCTGGTGGCTTCATGACAGCATAAGTCCTATCTATGTTTATATCCTCATAGGACCATCTTCCCTCAATGTATGTCTAGCCTTTTTTCCTATTCCTATTAAAAAAAAAAAGTATTATATTGCATTAGGGTCACCTTACTTGAATATGACCTCTTCTTAACTTGACTATAACCTGGTTCCTATTGAATGTAACATGACATTTTTCTTGAGTGCTCAGAGGGGAAAATGTATATATTAAATAATTTGTAATTTTTAAAAGGTGTTTTATCATGGTAATGAAGTGCCACATAACTATGGAGAAAGGGGTTCCCAGAACTTTTTTAGCTTACTAAGAAAATACTTTTGAGATAGAGGTTAAGGCATAGCAAGAAAGAAACAACGTAACTGAGAAAATTACATTTCACCAGGGATTTTATTTGTTTTAAAAGTTCTAGTGCTTGTTGATAAATAAATTCCCACAAATACAAGTTCTTTCATTATAACAAATGGGCTCCTAGCTGAGTAGTCTTAAAGGTCATTTACATTAAATCAAAAATTGAAAGATGAAAGTATGATGATTATACCAATAAAAGCACTTTCGGGAAGCATTTTCCCTCTAAGTTACACCTCCAGTGGTACCTTTGACTCACAGATAGTCCAGAAACTATGTGACATAGTTGCTTTCTCACAGACCTGATGAATATGAGCAATCCGTACCCTTTGAAAAATTCACTTTTTAACATAAAGTGATGTAAAGCCCTGACAAATCTGCCCTCTTCAATTTTTATTACTAGTCTCTCAACTTCCACATCAAAAGCATTTCAAGAAGTGGAAACTCAGCACATTAATGTTCTTCAGCCTTAGAACGAAATCCCACCGATACTTTATAATAATGCTAAAGGTAACTAACAATCCAAAATGCCAGTGAACTTTGAAAATCAAATCTGGCATTAGAAAATTACACTGGACTGCAATAACAAGAATCCTGCCTGCATATTAAACAAGGAAAAGTTAATTAAGGAAATAGTTACTTATGAAATTAATTAGTTGGAATTAATGTTGTTGACTAAAAGTCCCCCAATATGTCTCCCCAGGAAGCCAGGATGTCATTATGAGAAATCACTGAACGAACATAACACAAGTACATGTATGCTGCACTAAAAGAATGCTCTCCCTCAGCAAGACAAAGAAACCATCCATCCAAATATAGCATCCCTAAACTAAATCAAAGTGTTCAGTAAATACTATTGCAAATGGCTGATTGTAGCAGAAGACTAAAGTGACTAAATGTGCTTTGTGAGCAAATCTGTTGCATTGGAAAATGGAAAGCAAGATCATACTCAGATTTCTCATATGTATGCTAGCATATATGTGAATTAGAGAAGACCTTTGGCATCTAGGAAAACTATCTGTTCTCCCACATGAAGAAAGGCACTGTCATCTGAATCTAAGGAAGCTCATATCTTCACCCTTCTTCCTGCTGAAAACAGGAACAATTTCTCTAGAGAATGAGTGAAGCTAAAAAAAAAAAAACAAACAAAGAAGAATGAAGGGAGTGTTTAGATTTGGTGGGTCATCTATAGTCAGAACACCTATTGCTTAGTTTGTGATCTTGGTGAACTCAATTTAATACACTGCATTGTCCACTGGTTCTAAGCAGCGATAGCACATCTGATTATATTGTCTGATTAGATGGCAATGATAAGTCATAAGAAAGAGTGTGCCAGGAACATTTGACAAATAATGAAGAGACTGGAGAGGCTGGCATGGCAGCAAAGCATGAGATGATGTAGGACCTTGTACAGCGCTGTAAGAACTTTTGATTTCAGCCTAAGTAAAATACAGCACCAATGTAAAGTTTTGAATAAGATGCCTCACTCAAACAATCCCTATGAGAATAGACTGTGAGGCCAGAGGGTGAAAGAAAGCAGAGCAATGAGGTAGCTGGTGCAATGCACTAAGTAAAGGAGGACTCCATTAGTCTCATAGTGGTGGCTGTGAGAAACATTCGAGAGTGATAGAAAGAATAAGACAAAGGACAGAAAATTAGAAAGGGAAGAAAACTAGGAAAATGAAAGGAAGGAAACTAAGGTAGATATCAAGGTAGAGTGAGAGGAATTTGGCCAATAGATTGGACAAATGTGAGAGGACAACAATCAGAAAGGTATCAAGGAGTTCCCAAATGTTTACACCTACATTATTAAAATGAACAGTTGCATCAGCATTAATTGTTATCTGGAACACAGTTGGGAGAATAGATCAGGGAGCTGATGCAAGTGTGAAGTTCTGCTTTTAAGATGTTATGCAGAAATGGCTATGAACTATTCAAGATGTACCTCATACAAATATGGACTTCAGTGGACATTTTTAGATGAGTGCTATATATCTACAAAACTGGAAAAAAAATCACAAGAGTTAAGATAAATATTTTTTAAAAGTCCAGGTATAGGTTTTAGTCACTCCAATGTCATGAAGTTAAAAGATGGTGTGAGACAGCAAAGGAGACTGAGAAACAGTGACTAATAAAGAAGGAAGAAAAAAAAAAGAACAAACAAAAACAATACTTCGAAAAGAGAGTAAAAGAAAAAACCATCAGAGCAAGTAAAGCATGTTGTCTAAGAGGAAGAGGTGACTGATGGTGACAAATGTTGCTGATAGAAATTAGATGTGAATAGAGAATTGGCTATTGAATTGGAAACACAGAACTCCTAATGACCTTTAGAAGAAGTACACGGAATAATGAGTAGGAACACCTACATGGAGTGTGTTTAAGAAGTGGTATACTCATTACTTTTACATCATTGTGTCCAACTGCTTCACAAAATCAACTTAAGAAGGAAATTTTTCATTTGGAATGACAAATTGTGAGAGGAGAGTTCATCTTGGTGGGAAAGACATGGTAGCAGGAGCGGCAGAAGTTTGTGATGTGGCACTCACAGTTCAGAAAGCAAAGAAGTCCAACCTTTCAAGTGGAGCTAGCCTTTAAGCCTTAAAGACTACCCCACTGTCCAACAACTGCCATCTGGGCCCCATATGTAAAGGTTTGACAACCTCACAAAACTAGGCTCCAATTATTGAAGCTCCCTCAGGCCATGGGGTCATTTCACATTTAAACCATAACAAATGAGAAAAATGAATTGGAGACAGCTAGTGTAGATAATTTGATGAACTCTTATGTAAAGGAGACATGGGAAATTGGATTATAAGTCCATGAGTCAACATGGAACTATTTCAAACTAAGAGAATAAATAGCACCTTTTCATGCTGAATGCATTTACCCAAGAGAAAGGAAAGTCGCCATAAAGAAAAGGGAGAATTGTTGGAGTGCTGTCCTCGAGTCATTAAGAAGGAGGATCTACTATAGAGTTGCTCTTCAACAGAAGCAACAAGAATTTGTCTCTACTAAGAGCATAGTAATCTGGGGATATAGGCACATACAAATGGCTAAGGGTATACGTTTGGAGAAGAATCTGGAGCAATATCCTTCTGACTATTTCAGTATCATCAATGAAATAGGCAATGTGAACTCTATATGACTGAGAAGCTTGAGGAAGTCTTGCATGTGGGAGACACCATGTGGGGTAATGGCGTTAGTGAGTGGTACTGTGGGTCTATTTATAGTTCACAAAAGTAATCAGCAAAACTGTTCCTGCCCATATCAGGTGTAGTTGCACAGGTAAATTGACTGAAAAGGCAGAGATGCGTTTAACAAGGGTTGTGCTTTGGACAGGTGAGAAATGGAGGCAAATGGTTAGCAGGCATATTTTCACAGGATCAATACAATGATTGAGCATGTAATTTAAACTGGGGAAAGACGAAAAGATAAAAAAATAGATGTGTGTGCTAGTTGGCTTTTGTCACCTTGACACAACCAAGTCAAGAAAAAGAGGGACTCTTAATTGAGAAAATGCCTCCATAAGATTGGTCTGTAGGCAAGGCTATGGTGCATTTTCTTTTTCTTTTTTTCCTTAACTTATTTATGTATTCACTTTACATCCTGATCACAATCCCTTCTCTCCTCTCCTCCCAGCTCCACCCTCACACTCCCTCCGCTCTGTGAAGGGAAGCCCCCTCCATTGGTACTAATGTGCTCTGGCACATCAAGTCACAGCAGAACTAGGTACAGCCTCTCCCACTGGTGACAGACAAGGCAGCCCAGCTAGGGAAAGGGGATCCTAAGGGAGGTAACAGAGTCAACATAGTGAACCCCTGCTCCAGGTGTTACAAGACCCACATAGAGACCATGCTGTACCTCTGCTACATATGGGTAGAGTGCTTAGGTCCAGCTCTTTGGTGGGTGGTTCAGTCTCTGTGAGCCTCCATGGACCCAAGTGATTTGACTCTGTAGAGTGATTCAACTTCTTGTGGTATCCTTGACACCTCTAGCTCCCACAGTCCTTCCTCTCACTCTTCCACAACACTCCCTGAGCTTTGTACAATGTTTTGCTATGGGTCTCTGCATCTGTTTCCATTACCTGCTGAGTGGAGTCTCTCAGAAGACAATTATGATAGCCCCCTACCTGCAAGTATAACAGAGTATCATTAATAGTGTCAGCTCTCTCCCATGGGATGGGTCTCAATTTGGGACAGTCATTGTTGGCCATTCCCTCAATCTCTGTTCTATCTTTACCCCTTTACATCTTATAGGCAGGATAAACTTTAGGTTGAAGGTTTTGTGGATGGGTTGGTGTCCTCCTCCCTCCACTGGAAGTCCCACCTGGTGATAGGATATGGACACATCAGCCTTTATATCACCCGCTGCTAGGAGCCTCAGCTAGGATCACCCCCACAGACCGATGATTGATGTGGGAGAGTACTGCTCACTGTGAGCAGTGGCACCCTTGGGCAGTTGGTCTTGGGTGGTATAAGAAATCAGGTTGTGCAAGCCATGGAGAGTAACCCAGTAGCTAACAGTCTTCCATGGCTGCTACTTCTCCGTTTGCCTCCAAGTTCCTGCCCTTGAGTTCTTGCCCTGCTTGAGTTCCTGCCCTGACTTTCCTAAATGATGGAATGTGACCTGGGAGTTGTAAAATGAAATAAACCCTACCCTTTCCTCCTCAAGTTGTTTCTGGTCATGGCAATTATCACAGCAATGCCCTAAGACAATCCCTGTCCCAGACAATATGGGCTTGCAAATATAAATTCCAGTACCAGTTACAGGTACCTCTTCATGAGTTGTTGGTCAGTAGGATCCCATAGACCAACTCAAGCATTCCAGGGTATTGAACATGTTCAGTGGGTAAACTGAAATAAACCCTTCAACTCCCCACTCTGACTTGGTCACGGTGTTTTACCACATCAGTAGCTATCCTAACTGAGAAACAGGTAAGAAACAGTGAGCTGTAAGAGAATATGCTGAAACACCTAACTCCATGTCTACTACTCAGAAAACTGGGGAGAAAGACAAGCCCAATACATTTTAGGGAGTTTTAAATGTACCAATTTATATAACAATGGGATAAGGCGGCACATAGGTCTCATGACGCTTGACCAACCCGGATTCACCAGTACTCACTACCTTTTCCAAAGGAATGTGTGAGTTGGAGTAAAACCAACACTAGTAAAAATAATATGGGTGGTATACAGGGATATTAATATATTTAACAAAATGTGTGTTAGTGTTTGTGTGTGTGTGTGTGTGTGTGTGTGTGTGTGTGTGTGTGTGTGTGTGTGTGTGTGTGTTTTAGAGTATTGCCAGATAGGTACATTGATAGAAAAAAGACATTAAATAATAAGCCACTGTTTGTTTCACATCCTTAATCTATTGCCTGGCCAGTTCATTCTATTTTTCTCCATGCTAAGTTGATTTTCTTTTTAGGATTCTTTCTTTAAAAAATAATATTTTACATTTGTACAATTTCATACTTATGTACGATGTATTGTGAACCCAGTTGCTAACCTCTCTAATTCTCCACCCAGTCCTATAGTTCTCACTGGCAACTGTAGCACAATTGTGTAGGGGGTAACCTATTACTTTCTGATTGGATTTGAGGCCCACTCCATGGGAAAGAATACATACTGTAAACCTAGGGATACCACAGGACCTAGGACAGACCTTATTATTGATATTAGGCTAAATAGATATGTAGTTAAACTGCCTTTTAAATATTCATATTCATAACATTATACTAGCACTGTCATATATAGGGCTAGAGAACAGGATGGGGGTCCTTAAAGGGATGTTTGAAGAACATGTTCCCAACACATAATTTTTTCTGAAAATTCCCTATCATCCTGAAGGGTATTTCACAGTACAGAGGGATCAGGGTTAAAAGGATAGATGTATATAAGGAGGGGTAGTGTAAAAGATCATTGTGTTGTGCTGAACAGCAGCAGGCGGCCATCCTGGGTTACATAAATACGAGTCTCAAAAGAAAAGAAAGGAAAGGAAGAGAAAGGAAAGGAAAAAACCCAAGCCAGAAAGTTCAGACAAAGCTGGCATTGAAAAGCAAGGTCAAGCTGAAAACTATGCAAACCTAGCATCTTAGGAGGAAGGGAGGGAAAGGACAGGAAAGATGAAAAGTCAAGTCACTCTGGAGGAGAGCCTAAGTCAAAAGGTAGAAATAGAATTTTTTGTGTGAAATGATTTCATGGCATAAAATTAATGGTAAATAATACAGGAATTGGAGTATAATAAAATCAAGTCAGAGAATGAAGAGAGACATAAAGGAGCTACTAATATGAAATGAAATCCCATATATTAATATCCATATTATAATCAATTGTAAGCAGAAAGAAAATGGAAAAAACTGAATGGATAAAGTATTTGAGATAATGAATATGAATGTACAGGAAAAAGAACATCACACAACCAAAGAATAAAATAAATAAGGTCCACAGATAAAAGTGACCAGACACTATATCTCTGAAATAAGGAGTATTGCCATAAAGAAAGAAGTGGGACTTCCAATCAAAAGATGTGCTACACACTAGGAAACATGAGCATTACACTAAAGCATGAAACCATATTTTCAGAGAGTGACAGATTGCTCAGTGGTTAAGCACGCTTACTACTCTTCCAGAGGACTTGTTTTCTGTTTCCCCATATGGCTCATAATCTCCTCAGACTCCAGTTCCTGGGGATGCAATGCCTCTTCTGACCTCCACAGGCTTCTGCATGCATGTAATGCACAAACATACATTCAAGCAAATACACATATACATTAAATAAGTAGATAAATAATCTTAAAACCCCATTTTGTTGTTATTAAACCTTAAGTAGAAAGAAATTATTTACATATCCTGGGAAAGAATTAAAGGAGAATTTCTCACATGTTTTAGTGCTACAAGATAGAGCTAATTCTTTTCTCAACAATATTTTTATTGTTTTCCTTTGAGAATTTAATTCTGTAAAATGTATTTTGATCATCACCATCTCCATCCATCTCCTTCTAGACACTCCTCAACCTGCCACCTGCCAACTTCATGTCTTCATAAAGAAAAGCAAATGTGACTTCAAAACACTTGGCCCAGACAAGTGGTTCAAATATAAAAGTATAAGAGCAACAGGCAGAACATCTCAGACATGAATAAATTAAGAACTCAGGAAATATAGCCCTAATGAGCTCTCTTTTCAAAAAAAAAAAAAAAAAAAAAAGAACTCTACTTGATAATGAAATTCAGTCAACCAAGAGAGGAAACTAATGAGGAACTTAGGGCAAGATAAAGTAATGGGACAGTAAGTATTGAATCCAATTAGATGTAGAATTTAACTGAGAGGATTGTGACTGCAGAATAGCATGTAAATATTGTAAGCCTTGATTAAATACAACAGACAAGCAACAACGATGTAAAGCAGAGCAGAGGGAGTCAGAAGAAATGAGAAAGCCAAGTCGCTCATCTAAGAAGGTGCTAAGCTCATTCAATTCACACTGTTTCAAATTAAGATATGAAATCCTACAAGAAATCAGTTTCCTAATGATCTTCATAATCTATTCTTTTCTTTATCTTAAAGTGATCTTTTATTGCTTTTGGCAAAGAGAGCTTTTCCTACGGTGTAGTGACTTCTTCATTTTAATTTGTTAAACTAGGAGAAGACAAATCTAACAGCTTCTCATGTTAAAATAATAACGTGCTGTTTATATGACCCCATACATTTTCCATATGTTTCTACCTGCACACCTACACTTGAAAACATGCAGGATGGAACACTATAATGTTATCCAGAAAGTATAATGCTGTCACTTATCTTTAAAATTCTGGGTTCTTCAAGTATATTTGGGGGCTGGTGATAGACCTCACAGCCATGAAGACCTCAGTTGAACCCCAGCGTCCACAGAAAATGCTAGACCCAGGGCGACGTTATCTAGAATCCTAGTGGGGAACCAGGCAGGAAGATCCCTGAGGCTTTCTCGTTAGCTAATCAAGCTGAATAATGGAGGTCCAGGTTCAGGGAGAGACCTTCTCTCAAAATTTAAGGTAGAGAAACAACGGAAGAAGACACCAAATTGTGGCCTCCATTCATGAGGAAGCACGAATACACACACAAATGCACATACTCATACATAAAATCCAATTTGGAGGTCCCGTGGATCTGTGTCTTGCTTCAAGTGTTTGGACAGAACAGACCCAGGTATTCCCACTTAATTACCTTTTAGCTGCCTTACAACTCTCTCCGTCGCAGCCTCCGGGACAATCTCCTCGCCACCTTCCGCACCTAGGACCAGCCAGCACCGTCTTCGAGATTAGTCCCATACTCCAGATCAACCATGACCTCTCAGATACATCAGAATTATCCCACTGAAATGGAAGCTGCGGTGAACCACCTTGTCAACTTGGGCTTCTCTTTTGATTGAGATGATGTGGCATTGGAGGACGTAGGCCACTTCCACGAATTGGCCGAGGAGAAGCGCGAGGGCACCGTGTCTCCTAAAGTTGCAGAACGACGTGCACTCTTCCAGGATGTGCAGAAGCCATCTCAAGATGAATGGGATAAAAGCCCAGGAGGCCATGGAAGCTGCCTTGGCCCTGGAGAAGAACCTAAACCAGGCGCTCTTGGATCTGCATGCCCTGGGTTCTGCCCGCACAAACCCTCATCTCTGTGACTTCTTGGAAAGTCACTTCGTGGATAAGGAGGTGGAGCTCATCAAGAAGATGGGTAACCACCTGACCAACATCCGTAGGCTGACAGGGCCACAACCAGCGCAGACCGGTGTGCCCCAGGCATCTCTGGGCGAGTATGTCTTTGAACACCTCACTCGCACACGACTAAGAAGCCTCTGTGCCTTCCCAGGGGCTCCCTCCTCTTCACCTTCCAAGGGGCTCTGCACCAGCCTGCCTCAGGACCTCCATCTGAAAAAACTTCTCAAGCCAGTAGGCAGCTTTGAAACAGCCTGGAGCCTGTCCCAAGTCTTGGACCAAGTAAAAACAAAGCTTTTTGAAATAGCAAAAAAAAAAAAAATCCAATTTCTTTTCATTTATAAGAGTATATAGTTGGGACTAGAGTGATGACTTGGCAGTTAAGAGTACTTATTGCTCTTACAGAAGTCCCAGGTTCCATTCCCAGCCCCATCAGGTGGTTCACAACTTCCTGTAACTCTATCTAGTTCCAGAGTGTTCCATGCCCTCTGGCCTCTGGAGCACCTGCATGTGTGGGGGACACATAAACTCATGAAGTCACACACATACACATAAATAAAATCACATTCATTTTAAAGTATATATTCTTTATAATTTTTATAATAATAACCTTTATATTTTCTAAATTCCTATTAAATAAGTTAGAAGGTCATTGAATGGTAGAGGGAAATAAGAGAGAGCTGACTAAATATTTAGTTTTTAATCCTAAAAGGAGGCTTTATACATAAGTCTCCTAAATCAGGATGACTCTACACAGTCATCAGTTTGGTCAATTTCAACTTTATTTAAGTCAATGAACATGTGCTACCTATACTGTTCCAATATGTAATTTCTTCTCCTTTTGTTTGTGATAAAATAAAGTCTGGCCAAGAAAACACTGACAGAAGACATAAATTATGCTGTGAGCTAAAGAGGGAACCAAAGACTTTATTGTCTGTGACTGTTTAAGGAGCTGTTCAGAAGGAAAATTAAGGATCCCGGTAGTGATAGCACTGTTGCTGCAATATAGGTTGATAGAGCGTTAGGTGGCTTTGCTGGCTTTGCCCCATTCCACATGCATGCTCATTCTAGGTGTCACAATACATTTGCCAGGAGGTGCTTGAAACAACCAATGCCTATTTGGAAGCTTACAGAAAGAGCATAATTGTGAGTCTCTAGTTTCTGACTCAGAATTATTTTTATAAAGTTCTGAATCTGAAGATGAACTATCAGCCTGCAGAAGGCATAGCTAGAAAGTGTGTGCACTATGGAAATAAAATAGGAACCAAGTTTTTCCTCTTGAAATCCAGGTAGGTGATAAAACCCGAGAGCTTCAGAAAGAAACTTTTCTAGCAGAAAATGGTGAAAACAGTAAATGGTTCTTCTAGCTTCCATTAATGTTAACATCCTGCATATTGATACATTATCAAGATCAGAAGCTAAATACTGATGAGGCATCTTCAAATTTCATGGTGTTCTGTTCTCGAGCTCTTCTTGAATTCACTTGTGATTTCTCTGGTCTTCTCTGACCTGTAATTTTTTTGTCAGTCTTTCTGTGACTTATGGCCTAGGCCTGTCTCTCTCTCTCTCTCTCTCTCTCTCTCTCTCTCTCTCTCTCTCTCTCTCTCTCTCTCTCTTTCTCTGTGTGTGTGTGTGTGTGTGTGTGTGTGTGTGTGTGTGTGTGTGTGTGTGTTGATGTGTATATGTACGTCTGTGCCTGTACATGCAGGGTCTAGAGGTGAACTTCAGGTGTTAGTCCTTGAGCGTCATCCACCTATTTTCAGTATTTCTCACTGGCCTGGAACTTTCCAATTAGTCTAGGGATAAAAATTCCAGGCACCATGCCTGGATTTATTTTTATATGGGATCTTGAGAAGACCAAGTTACACAGCCATAACTTATAGGTGGAGAACCTAGGTCAGACCCATACAAGCTTCCTGATGTGCTGGAATAAAGGTGGCACAGAAATTGTGGGAGTGGCCAACCAATTGCTGGCCTAACTTAAGAACTACACCTGGAAAGGGGAAAACATTTGATATGTAAATAAAGTATCAAAAAGAAAAAAAAAAAAAAAAAAAAAGAACTACACCACAAGAGGGAGCCTATGCCTGACACTGCTGGAGGACCAGGACCCAGAGGCTGGATAGTCCGAAAAAAATACAACTGGGGGGAAAAAAAGCAATGAAATGATTCCTAATGCTATTCTGGTATACTTGTAGACTGGAGCCTAGCACAATCATCAGCAGAGAGGTTTCATCCAGCAGCTGACAAGAGCGAATACAGAGACTCACAGCCAAACACTGGCCAGAGCTCAGGGAAGCCAGTGGAAGAGGAGGAGGAAGGATGGTAAAACCCAGAGGGGTCAAGGGACACCATGAGAACATAGCCCACAGAATCAACTAAGCAGGGTTCATAGCA
Source organism: Uromys caudimaculatus (assembly GCA_028551405.1). Classification (NCBI taxonomy): domain Eukaryota; kingdom Metazoa; phylum Chordata; class Mammalia; order Rodentia; family Muridae; genus Uromys; species Uromys caudimaculatus. The sequence continues at coordinate 102,105,353 of CM052722.1, forward strand.
ACTAAGCAGGCTCACAGAGACTGGAGTGACCTACTTCTTTAACTCATTCCAACTTCCCAATAGTACCATAATATTATGCTTCTATCAAGGTATTAATCCATTCATTACGGACTAATCATGTCCAGAAATGCCCTCACAGACATTTCTAGAGGTTGGGTTTTAATAATCTTGTAGGTATTTGAGGTCTAAAGAGATGGCTTGGTGGTTAAGGATGCATACTAACCTGGGTGAGATGACATGAACCTTTAATCTCTTGATCTCAGCACTCAGAAAGCAGAATCAGAGAGATGTAAGTGAGATCAAGCTATGCCTGGGGTATATAATAAATTTTGTACCAAGCAGGGCTACATAGTGAGATACTGTCTCAAAACAAACAAACGAACAAATGAACAAAAGATACCACATACTGCCTTTGTAGGGAATTCAAGTTCGGTTCCCAGCATCTACATGTGGCAGCTCACATCCACCTATTAACTCCAGCTCCAGAAGCATCCAACACCTGTGGCCTCAACAGTCCACTGTATTCCTGTGCACATACCCACAGAGACACATCATCACACACATAAGTAAAAATAAAGGAAACTTTTGAATTGTCTATAACAGTCTCCTAAGAACTTCTTAATCCATTTGACAACTAACATTAACCATCAGCCTGGGTTATGTGAAACATTACCACAATAATTCTAAGTCAGAACTACACAAAAATATAAACTATTAAGGAATATCACTGCCTCCTTCTCCTTGTCGTTGTATCCCCATTTTTTACTTTTTTCTATCCATTTCTTCAGACCCTGTAAATACCCATTGCTTACTTTCTGGCTCTTATTTCCTCTTCCTTCTGTACAAATTCATATGTGTTTATATTTTTCTAATATCCTTTTTGTAATCACAGAAAGATGAGGCTGTTGCAGATAGTATTTTATGCTTTGGGTATTTTTCCATTTTTATTTCATTTAGTGTGGGGGTAGGGCTATAGGTGTGTATTAGTATGTGTGTACATATAACACGGCCTATGCATGGAAGTCAGAGGGTAATTTTCATGAGTCAGTTCTCTCCTTCCACTAGGGATTCTGGAGATCAAACTCAGGTCATCAGACCTGTGTGGCAAATGCTTTTCTTTTAAACTACCTTACTGCCCCCATTATTATCGTATTACTTAACATAATTTGTGCAATTCATTCCATATTATTTCATTGATGGTCTTCCCCCTACTTTTTAAATATGCATAGTCTTCCATTGTATTGATGTACGAAGATTTTTTTTCATTCACTTGAGAACTTTTTCTTATTTCTTCTGAACAAGGAACATTTCTTGTCATATTGAAGGATAATTTTTCAAGTGATAAATATGAACTAAGACTGTATTTCTTCTAGATTTCTCTGCAAATTAGGAAAACAATACATTCTCTCCACTTGGTAAGTAGAGCTAGAAATCTTCACACTTCATTAGTGGTTTTGTGAACTGAAATATCATTTTTAAAGCAACACAGCAATATGTAACCATCTACATCTGACTCACTAATTTAACTAACAATAATGTGCTCTGAGAAAATAATTTAATGAAAGGTGATGTCTTGAAGCAAAAGGATATACATAGAAAGTGTATAAATGTCAAGACTAGAAAAATAATCCAAAAGTCTAACAATGATCTAATGAATTAATACTAGCCAGGACAACTGAGTATTATGTAGCAACAAAAACCATTATGTAAACTACACAGATAATAGAAGTTATATATTACCAAATAAAAAGAATACAAAATACTGCAATATGATTGCAATGATGCCAAATTGAAATAGCAGTAATTGTGCCAAAAAGAAACTGCCTCATCAAATAATAAGTTTCGCAGCACCCATTGCATTCTTGTAAAATCATGTTGGGTTAGCTATAACCCAAAACTATACAAAATTTCGGTGATCAACTTCCCTATCCAACTTACTCATGAGCTCATTTTTCTTATCTGTGAGTTGGAGGGCAATGCAAAAAAAAAAAAAAAAAAGTATGACATAATTGCTGTCAGCCTGAGTCCCTTTGTATTCCACAGATCCTCAATTATGCTGCTGTTTCCAGGCTTTCATGAGCAAGAAATTAGTATATGCAATGACAGTCCACCATGTTCTCCTTCTATAATAGTATTGTTTTAATAGTGTATAACTTTAGTAGGACTAGAGAATTATTTTACTTTCACATCTTACTTTAATGTTATTATTTTATCATTGATAGATAATTAACAAAATGTAACACTTCAATTTGTATGAAAAAAAAAATGAAGGGCTGGAGAGATGAATCAATGGTTAAGAGCATGTGTTGCTCTTGCAAAGGACCTAGATTTGATTCTCAGCATCCACATGGTGGCTCACAACTGTCTCCAACTCCAGCTTGCTGTCTTTTTCTGAATTCCGTGGTTACTATGCACATTCATGGTGCACAAATATATGTGCAGATAAATGTCTATACACTTACAAATAAATACGTATTTTAGAAAGAAAGGAAAGAAGGAAGGAAGGAAGGAAGATAGGCAATGAGTCATTAGTTCTCTTTCCTTTGGTTCCTCATTGGAAAGATGGTCAAGAGAAGCCAACATCATTCAAGTGACTATTCTAATCAAAGTTTCAGAATATCCCTGGATAAGAAACTCTTTTCATGTTCTTTTGACTCTCAAAAGGCTATAGTGACAGGATTGATCCAGCCAGCAGGAATACAATAATCTAGGAGGCTAAGAGTATCAGAAATTTGGTGATAGAAAAGAAGACTAGCAATATATCAAAGTATCACTAATCTAATTGTTCTAGCAAAGATATATGAGGCTGAACAGCTGCCTTAGGTTTGTAAGACATTTGCTGACCCCAACCTCCAGACCCGGACTAGAGGAGGTTACAGGGTTATGGATCATCAGCCTTAATACTGCAACCACAGCTATGAACAGCATCACTTCTTAGGCTGGAACTCCCACTACTCGTTTGTCTCATGTGGCTCTGTGCTGCTAGTGCTCACTCCTCCTCACTGCACTCAGAAGTCAGAAGCTAGACAATCCAAACTGCAGTTAAAGTAATCTATTTGCTTTAATCTCTCAGATGAATGTTCCTCATCAGAAAGCCACCACTAGATCAAGGAAAAACTCTGACATCCATGGGATTTTAGAAGTTATTCAGTACGTACTATATTTTTGGTGTGTGTTTGGCATGTATCTCACATACGCTTCCTGGCATTTTCTTCAAATCAGTGCTCGGTCTCTTTTAAGTAACGCTCATTCTTCTACATATCTCTTTATTTCAGATCACGGAAAAGAGTAACATAGGTCTCCTACACCCACATATTTTGTATGTGAAATACATTTACAACCACCCAAATGCCCAATGGACTTTAACTGAAGGATATTTTCACTTTTAGTAAGGCACTGATCCAAAGATGTTAGTGTATTGAGGAATCCAATAAGTTATTTATTTGTTTTAATTAGGGAACTTTTCCATATAAATATCTCTCCGGATTAAACTGACTACAACAGATAAATCGAACTTTCTAATGAAGCACTTTTTCTTTTATGTTTGGTTGCAAATAATTTGGTGTTATGTCTCATTCCATGATATAACCAACTTTGCAAATAATCAGTTATTCAAGCTCATCCTTCCCCTTATATGAATATAATCAAAACTCTCATATTGAATCTTTAATGGGTTCAGTAATGTAGTGCTCTTGCAAAACTTTTGACTTACATCTATTTTTACAAAGATCAAAATTCAAAGAAGTTATTTGAGTTTTCTTATGTCATATGGAATATAATCGAGAGTAAAAGATCTGAATTCAATTTTTGGCAGATTCCAATATCTAGATTTGTCCTGAGAGAGAAAAACAAAACCCGAGTATGAGTGCTTTCTCTGTGCAGAGCAGATCTTGTCCTTGTATTCATGTGTGATATATATGTGCAGGGGCACACACCTATATGTACAGAGTCCAAAGGAGATATTGGGTGTCCTGTACTATTGCTTTCTGACATTTCTTTGACACAGTATTGGTCACAGAATCTGGAATTATCCTGGCAGCACATCTACTGAAACTTCACTGCAGTTACGGGTGCCGATGCAACCATACCCATCTTTTTACATGGGTTCTGGGGATTTGAACTTAAGTCCCAGTGTTTTTTCAGTGTCTTAGTCAGGGTTTCTATTCCTGCACAAAATATCATGACCAAGAAGCAAGTTGAGGAGGAAAGAGTTTATACAACTTACTCTTCCACATTGCTGTTCATTACCAAAGGAAGTCAGGACTGGAACTCAAGCAGGTCAAGAAGCAAGAGCTGATGCAGAGGCCATGGAGGGATGTTACTTACTGGCTTGCTTCCCCTGGCTTTCTCAACTTGCTTCCTTATAGAACCCATACCAGCCCAGGGGTGGCACCACTCACAATGGGCCCTCCCACCTTTGATGACTAATTGAGAAAATGCCTTACAGCTGGATCTCATGGAGGCATTTCTTCAAGGGAGGCTCCTTTCTCTTTGATAACTCTGGCTTGTGTCAAGTTGACATACAAAACCAGCCAGTGCACACAGCAAATGGCCTTGTTCATTTAGTCCTTGATCCTGCCCTCTAATTTATGGCAGGTGTATCATAGAACAAATAGCACTATATATAGATATTTCATAGAGGAGTTGTTGAGCCAGTGTAGAAAGGACAGAATCTGTCTCTAGGAGGAGCTACAGGGACTTCCACTTGTTGTGCTTCATTTTTGAATAAAGTAAAGGTGAACAAATAGGGTGAGTTAACAAAAAAAATGCTATAAATATGTATAAATATAAATAAAGTGCCACCATGCTGGCAACTTGGAACACTGGGCAGTTCCATACACTGAATTCCAGGTGAACTGTGCTATATAATAAGGTTATATCTCAAAAAAGATGAGACAGAGAGAGAAGAAACATCCAGAAAATAAGACCCACTTTTATGGATTAATAGTTTTAACCATATAGGAGGAAGGGAATAGGAGGGATAGCAGTAAGTTTATTTGAAAGGCTTGTAAACCCTACATATTTTTTAAGATATTTTAAGATATTAATATGTCATCATGGTGGCTTGAATGAAAATGGCGCCCATAGGCTCATGTCGAGTGGCACTTCTAGAAGGTGTGGCCTTGTTGGAAGAAGTGTGTTACAGGGGTGGACTTTAAGGTTTCAAGTGCTCAAGCCAGGCTCAGTGTCACTTTCTTTTCCTGCTGTCTGCCAACCCAGGTGTAGAACTCTCAGCTACCTCTCCAACACCAAGTCTGCCTGTGTGCAGCCATGCTCCCCATCATAATGAAAATGGACTATATTTCTGAACCAGTGAGCAAGCCCCAGTGTTTTCCTTTATATGAGCTGTCATGATCATGGTGTCTCTTCACAGCGATAGAAAGGCAATTTAAAACAGACAGACAGACAGACAGAATCATTGTAATTGTCCTGCACAGGTGGATAATGTTGCTCTCAGAAGTCATAGATTAGCAGACAAAATGGCCAGTGCCAGACATAGGAAACCTTCCTTAGAGCCACTGAAATAATATGGGTGATTGTCATTGCTCTTCTTTTGACCAGAATGTGATTGTGATACCCTATTGCTGAAGATAGCATACACTTTGGTCACTGCACATAAAGAAAACAACCCAGCACTCACCTGGAAGGTTTCTCCATTATTAATAGCTTTCATAGTGCCATAAAATGCTATACAGCTCCTGTATGAGAATTCATCATCAGCCTTACTAAACTGTGAAGCCTCCAACCTATAATAATAAGCGCATCAAGACATGCCAAGTAGTGCAATAGTAACATGGATATCACAGGGTAACCAACACCATTCTGGTTGAATTTAAGGCCTATTACACAGAAGGGAACTGTAAATTTGGCCAATAGCTCACAGGTATGGAGGTCATAAGCCCAAAACACAACTCACTACTAACATTCTGAAAATTGGACATAGTATAACACTGCCTTCTAAATATTGTCTTTATACCCATATACTAGTGCTGACTTCATTCCTTCTCAGAGAAGAAACTTTTTGCAGTGGACAGAATTTAATACAAGGACCACAACTGGACAAAGTGCAGAGAAAAGGTGACTGTTGGGTTACCTCTCTAAATGAAATATCTTTATCATACCTTTCCCCATAAAACTCATGGAACTTTATGGAAGAGAAGATAGAAAGCCTATAAGAGTTTGAGGATAGGGAAGACTGTGGCTAAAATAGTGAGATACATAGATAGATAGAACCCATGAATTCAGGTTTCCTGCACAAGTCTTACACAAGATCAAGCTAGCTAGCATTCCAGTATGTATGACAGAGGGAGACTCACAGGGCCACATTCTTAGCTAAGGAACTACTGGTACTTTATGACTAGTAAATAAAGGAGAATCAATTTCTTTATATGTAGCCCCAGATGGGTTGCTCATGCTCCAGTGAATGGTCCTACATCCATGAGCATATGAGTATTAATTGGACTCAATGGGTTATCAAAAATAAAAGACATGAAGTTGTGTGCAAGATGGATGTAAATTGTTCTGGAAGAGTAGGAAGAAGGAAGGCAGATATTGATATAATCAAAATACATTATATACATGTGGGAAATTCTGAATGAATAATTTGGTTTTTTGTTTTTTGAAACAACATCTCTCTATGTAGTCCTAGCTGTCCTGGAACTCACTATGTACACTAGGTTGGCCTCAAACTCACAGAAATTCACCTGCCTCTCTGCCTCTTGAGTTCTGGGACTAAAGGTGTACATCACCATTCCTAGCCTTGTAATAATAATTTCTTTAATTGAGACTTTGTTTTAAAGACCATAAAGGAGTTAGAAATTAATTTAAAACAATTTGACCTCCTTAGCTAAAGTAATGTGGCAAGGTAAACTGAGGGAGAAACACTGCCCCTTTTTTAAAAACATCAGAAATATGCAATGACTGTCCTGGCTACTTTAACATCAGCTTGACACAACTAAAGTCATCAGAGAGGAAAGAGCCTCAATTGAGAAAATGCCCCCATAAGATCCAGATGTAGGGCATTTTCTTAATTAGTGATTGATGAGGAAGTGCCCAGCCCATTGTGGGTGGTGCTGTCCCTGGGCTGGTGGTGGTCCTGGGTTCTATAATAAAGCAAGCTGAGAAAACCATGAGGAGCAAGCCGTAAGCAGCATCCCTCTGTGGCCTCTGCATCATCTCCTGCTTGAGTTCTTGTCCTGACTTTTTTTCAATGCTGAACAGTGCTGTGGAAGTAAAAGCAGAATAAACCTTTCCTCCCCAAGTTGATTTTGATCATGGTGTTTCATCATAGCAATAGTAATCCTTAACTACAACAATGACCTTTTCAGGCTGCTTGCCAAATGGGCTCTAGAAAATAGTGCCACACAAGTTTTATCACTATAGTGTATATCGTGCTCTATGAACTTTCCAAGAATTTACCTCCCCAAATACAGGTACTCAAAGGATACCAGTTCTTCTAACCCCAGTAAATACCTGATTTACTCTAACCTCCACCTAAAGGTCTTAATCTTAATGAACAGCTCTTTTAGACACACACCAGCAATCATTGTGATTACAAACTTTCTAACCCAGGTTAAAATTCTACTCTCCCCTTTAAAACATATCCCTCCCAAGAGAATATCTATCATCCTGATATAACAATTATCTTACAGAATGGACAGATATCCATTGAAAAAAAGACAACTACAGTTCTGGGGGCCAAAGCATGTTACAGAAAGGCTCCTCCATCATCAGAATATAACCCTTTCATTTCTAGATAAGCAGGAGGGAAAGAGAAGGTTTGCCCTGTCTATGTAAGGCAGCTTAGCACTGTTCTTACTGGAACTACAGTTACGATAAACCAATCAAACTCATTCCCTGACTTCGTATAGTTATTGAATATAGTTGCCATTCCCACCAATGGAAGAGAAGGATGTGGTCAGAGCAATAGAAATAGTTGTAAGTATAGTAATTGTCAGAGCAGAAGAAGCAATTAAGGTATCATCCAGTAATGATCAAGCACTGAGCTAGGCTTACATTCCTTATCTCTAGCCTTCAGAATTTATCAGATACAGCTTGCCTACAGCCTGTGGACAGATACACAAAGTCTCAGAAACACTAAGTTATCTGGCTACAAGTTACACAATTCATCAGTAACAGAATTAGAGGCATATTAGAACCCAAGACTCCAAAGCTTACAGCAATTCTTTTATGAAATGCCAGTTTCGTTGGATGCAGAAAGAAATAAAAACCAAATGCGATCCACTTGGAGTTTCCCTGTTAATGGCTTCGTGTTGGTGTGTGCTTATACAACCAATACTTCTGTATTTCTTTTTTTTTTTTTTTGATACTTTATTTACATTTCCGATGATTCCCCTTTTCTTTGGAAACCCCGTGTCCCCTCCCCCTCCCCGCCTCTGTGAGGGAATTACTCCT
>CM052722.1:102114267-102140997 GCA_028551405.1 Uromys caudimaculatus
TCCACAAACCCAGCCCTACAAAGGATAATGGATGGTAAATGTCAACTCAAAGAGGGAAACTACACCCTAGAAAAAGCAAGAAAGTAATCTTTCAACAAACTCAAAAGAAGATAGCCACATAAAAGTAAAAATAACATCAAAAATAACAGGAACCAACAATCACCTGGTCCTCATAGAGGCTGGACCACCAACCAAAGAATACACATGGAGGGACCCATGGTTTGGACCACATATGTGGCAGAGGAGCGCCTTGCTGGCCATCAGGGGGAGGAGAGGCCCCAGTAAAGGGGAATGTCAAGGTGGGAATTTGGGAGTGGGCAGGCGGGTGGGTGGGAGGTAGAATTCCCTCATAGAGGTGGGGGAGGGGGAGGGAATAGGTGGTTTCCAAAGAGGAGACCAGAAAGAGGGAAACATTGGAAATGTAAATAAAGTATCAAAAAATAAAAAAATTAAATAAATAAATAAATAAATAAATGAAAAGAAAGAACACTACTTGATATAACATCACCCTCTCCTAACACACATTCCCCCATGTACTTAGAGAGAGAGAGAGGGACTAGAACTTCGAATTTTTCCATACAGGCTGTGTAGCCAAGACAAAGTTCACCCCTCTTTGTTTAAAACTGCAGTTCCTTATTGAACTAGAGTCAATAATGTCTACCCTTTCTCTTTCTCTTAAGACGTGCCACAATTTCCACCACCCGTTCCTCAACCTATGATCACTGGAAAGGCTCCAGGAAGCCACCTTACTCCTTTAGCCCCAAAGATTGGTCTAAAAAGAATTTCATATGATCTCTGCTACTTACTGGGCCTGAAATTCACTACGCATAATCAATCACACACATAGCTAGAAATCCATAGAATGTAGTTGTGTTCTACTGATAACTTACTTGATCATGAAATAATTAAGATGAAAGAACCCCACCTACTTCATGATAGGAATTGATGACAAAGGCCTGTGAGTAATTACAGATGAATGGAGATGGAAGGATAATACAGATATAATACAAAAACATTTTAAATCTTTGTGAGGATATCATGAAATACTGTGTATGCTGATTACAAAAGTGTCATCATCTGGAGTTTGATAATACATTCTAAGTTTTTAGTAGCACCACTGGAAAAAATGAATATAGTCTGTATTGTTTCTTACAACTGCATATTATCTTACAATTATGGTCAAAAAAACTTTAATTAAATTAATGAATAAGCATTTTTTAAAAGTTAGCACTTTAGAAGTTCCTCTTAAAATTCCCGTGAATCCCAAACTACAATTATGGCAAAAATAACTTTAATTTAAATTAATGAATAAGAGTTCTTAAAAGCTAATGCTTTAGAAGTTCCTCTTAAAACTCCTGTGAATCCAGAAACTACAGTTACCACTGGGCCTGCTCAAAACAGGCCACTCAATAGTCAGTCATGGTTGAAGAAGGGGCTCATGGAATCCTGCCACTTACTGCTGAAATATGAGCTACTGATTGAAAGACTCTGGAAGAAGGGATGATGTTTTTGTCAATGGTACATCTGCTGAGGAACCCATAATATGCCAGTAGATAGTTTCAAATAGCCACACAAATGGCCTTGGCAAACCCAGAAGGACACAAACGTAATGAGAAGATATGAATATGACAATGGGTTTACTAGAAAAGAAGATGATGAGTAGGCAGGGAAAGGAGGAAGGTGTGAAAGAAGGGTTGAGAACAGTTAGAAAGGATTATGTACATGGATGAAATTCCCAATTGTTTTTCAATTAATAAATAATGTCCTGTGTATACATGTAGAAAGGCAAAGAATTTTAGTTTAAAATGGCTGGAATTGATTCCTGATGAGAATTCAGGTTATGTGATGAGAATTCACAGTTGTGCATGTTCAATAAGGAAAATAATAACTAAAAATATTCATAATAGTAAAATGTTCCTGTCTTAGTTAGGGTTTTACTGCTGTGAACAGACACCATGACCAAGGCAACTCTTATAAGGACAACATTTAATTGGGGCTGGCTTATAGGTTCAGAGGTTCGGTCCATTATCATCAAGGTGGGAGCATGGCAGCATCCAGGCAGGCATGATGCAGGAGCTAAGAGTTCTACATCTTCATCTGAAGGGCACTAGGAGAAAACTGGCTCCCACATTATTAGGAGGAAGGTCTCATTGCCCATCCACCACAGTGACAAGTCCACACCTACTCCAACAAGGCCACACCTCCCAATAGTGACACTCCTTGGAACAAGCATATTCAAACTACCACAGTTCCAGAATTCCCCATATAAACCATCCAACACCTAAATATAATACAGTAAAAACTGGTCAGAACAAATTACTTAATCATTTCAGTATACATACCATGCAGGTCATAATGGTGGCTGTAGGGTTTCTAACATATCCCACTTGGAAATCTAGAACTTGAAATAAAATAAATTTCTCATTCTCTTATAAGTTAGATAGATAAACTATGATTAAAACTCACATTCCCAATGACACACTGATATCCGCATAGATCAGTGTATCACTTGACCTTCATCAGAGAATCTTGTTGCAGTAGATTAGAATTAACACAGATACCCCAAACTGGACAAAAAGCAGAGAAGAAACTTTGGAGCACTCAGCCCTAAATTGGATGTCTTTATCAAGCACCACCCCTCAAGGCTCAGCAACCTATGTGGAAGAGGAGGCAAAAAGATTTTAAGAGCCAGAGGTGGTGGATGACCCCAAAGGAACTGTCTTTCAGACACAACAAGACTGATATACACATAAACTCAGAGAAACTGTGACATCATGCACGAGTTTGGGCCTGATAGGGTTCCAGCACTGAGAGGGGAAAGTGGACACGGGGTTCCACCCCTAACCAAGAAGCTGCTTGAAACTGATACCTTCTGGCAACTCAAAAGTCATTTTTCTCTGATAGAATGATGGAGAATATCAAACACACTCCAGGGCAGGCCCCATGCCCAGGAGCCCAGGAGCCCAGGAGTAGCTGACCATAACAGACTCCATAATTTTTTCTGTGCTTTTATAGTAGTGGTGGTGGTGGTGGTGGTGGTGGTGGTGGTGGTGGTGGTGGTGGTGGTGGTAGTAGTGTAGTTGTTGTTGTTGTTTTGTTGTTTTTGTATTTTGGGAAGGGTGGTTTGTCTTTTCAGTTTTTTGTTCTTTTAGGTTTTCTTGGGAGGGGTGAACTTTTTTCTTTTGAGAGAGAGAAAGAAGATGAAGCTGGATGGGTAGAGGAGTAGGGATGAGCTAGAAGGACGAGGGGAGGGAGGGGAAAGAAGATAATCAAAATACAATGCATAAAATACTTAAAAATAAGTCCATATAATGAAGGAAAATCCTTATAATTCCTAATTATCAAAAGAAGTCCCAAGTCAGAACCCAAAAGTCAACTAAATATATTTCTAGCATTAACATGGATCTCTTTTTGGTGGTTGTAACATAAACGAAATCACTGGCATGATTACAGATATACTATAATTGGTTAAGTAGTGATGCTGTTTTACTTCCACATGCATATTCACTAGGAAATAATTATAATCTCTTTGGGTCTATCCTTGAGCTATTATTAGTGATAATAATGATGAGTGCATGGTGGTGCAGTGGTAGCAATGACATTAATGATAATTGTATTAAGAATTTGGTTTTAAGATAAGACATTCAATCTAATGTCTCAATGAGAAGTAAAGCACTTTCAGCGAGAAACCAGAGTAGTTACAAGTTACCAGTACTGTCTCTCTATGACCTCTGATAGTTCAAAGCAGATAAAATAGGAGGTGATTAGCCCCCAATTAAAAAGACATTTGGGCCACTGTTCTGAGTGAAAATGAAGGATGACCTTAAACTTCGCACTTGTAGTCATTAGCCAAGGCTTCAAGCTTTCTAGAAAGAAATCCAGAGAAGTGGAACCATCTACACTCAATAAAGTAGGAACATTCCAGGTCTCCATGTTGGCATTACTAGAAGAGATCTGGCAGGAAAATTCAAGTTATGAGTTAAGCCAGAAAAGGAAGAACATAAACTCTTACAACTAAAACCAGCCATCATTGGTAGAAAGAGAACTAGCAGAGAAAGTAGATGAGCTTCACAGGACACAACTAAGGATAGGCCTGTGCACATTTGCCTTTTCTCATTTCTACTCACAGTGCCTTCTTCACTCATTGGTTTTTATCTGATGCAATCTGTTTCATTCAAGTAATCTCAAATCCTTTCAGGGAGAAAGCAAAAATAAAATAGTTAAAAAATGAAGGTCAATCTCTGCTCTATCCCCATCTCTGTATTTCTTGTAGGCAGGATAAGTTTTGGATGAAAAGTTTTGTGAGTAGGGTGGTGTCCCTATCACTCCACTGGGGTTCCTGCCTGGCTACAGGAGGGAGCTTCTTCAGGTTTCATATCCCCACTGCTGTGAGTCTCAGGTAAGTTCACCCTCACTGTTTCTTGGGAGCCTCCCTTATTCCGTGTCTCTGGCAAGTCCTCAAGATACCCCCTTTCCTGCTAGCTGCAGGTTTCTATTCATTCTTATGGCCATCTGGCCATTTCCCCTGTCCGTATTCACACTTGATTCTGACCGCCCCCCAATTCTCCTCCCCATCACCTTTCCCACCTAGTGCCCTCCATCCATCTGCCTCCTAAGACTATTTTATTCCCTCTTTTAAGTGAGATTCCAGGATCGTAGCTTGGGCCTTATTTCTTGTTTAGCTTTTTTGGGTCTGTAGCAGGGGTACCTTGTATTTTATGGCTAATATTCACTTACAAGTGAGTACATACCATGCATGTAATTTGGGGTCTCAGTAAAGAGTTCAAAGCATTTCTTGACCAAATTCTTTCTGATAACTTTCAGAATTTTGCTTTGTTGCAGCATTTCATGGGAAATATTTAGAGGGAGATCCTCAGAATCAACCACCCCTCTAATGAAATTCAGATACTCGGGGATTAACTCCTCAAAGTTATCCATGATAAAAACTCTACAAACATACAACTTGATGTTGTTCTTTTTCTTTCTGTTTTCAAACAGATCAAAAGGAGCACATCTTGGGACAAAAAGAAGGGTCTGGAATTCTAGTTGTCCTTCAACAGAAAAATGCTTTATTGCCAAATGTTCTTCCCAATTGTTGGTTAAGCTCTTGTAGAACTCGCCATATTCTTCATTAGTAATGTCATCAGGATTTCTGGTCCGAATAGGCTTTGTTTGTTGAATTCTTGATCAATGTACTTTTCCTTTATCTTCTTTTTCTTCTTGTCACCATCCTTCTTCTCCTCCTCCTCTTCATCAGAACCAACATCTTCTTTTTCGGGCTTGTCATCAGACTTCTTTTTCTTTCTCTTTCTCTTCCTTTTCTTCAGCCTCATCATCACTGATTTCCTTATCACGTTCCTTCTCCACAAAGAAAGTAATGGGATGGCCAATAAACTGAGAATGTTTCTTTCTTTTTTTTTTTTATTGTAATAGTCTTTAATTGAGTTCGTCCCACATTACAGTCTATTTGGAGGCAATGTGTAGAGCCTTTTTTAATGGAAACAAATCAAAACAATAAATAAATTCTTTCCTACCCTTCTCTCTTTTCAGTTTTTCATCCATGCACTTATTAAACATTTATAAAATACCTCAAATGTGCAAATTCAAATAAACTTTGAGGAAAAAGGAGTGATTAATAAACATTTTCAATGTTAACAGTTTTTGGTCATCCAGAATTTAAACAATTAAATGCAGCCTATAAGAGACAGTAGCACTTAGGGAAATACCATCATAATTCAGTGTATGAAAATTTATATTTCCTTAGACTTGATCTCCTTAAGATTGTCTTACCAGGGCTTTTAACAGTGGTTTAAGCACATTGCTATCCCCTGTTGAGTTTGAGGAGCATTTGTGTTTTGGTGAGTGGGTAAACACAGGAGTGCAAGGTCAGTTTTCTGCTTATTTAGTGATCTCATGGAGTGAAAGAGTAAGAACAGCTGCAGAGAACGTCCTAGAGGCAGAATGCTGATGGAGAGGTGTGTCTCTTGTATTTTTTTTTAAAAAATTTATTTATTTTATGTACAGTATACACTGTAGCTGTCTTCAGACACACCAGAAGAGGGCATCAGATCTCATTACTGATGGTTGTGAGCCACCATGTGGGTGCTGGGAATTGAACTCAGGACCTCTGGAAGAGCAGTCGGTGCTCTTAACTGCTGAGCCATCTCTCCAGCCCGTCTCTTGTATTATTAACCACTGTATCTGAGGTGATAAATTGATCAGCATAGAAGATTCTGTTGTGATCAGTGTTACCTTTTTTTTTTATCCAGAGAGCCATGTGTTAGGATTGCTTTATCCTTTGGTTTAATTTTTAAAAATGTTTGAGATAGGATCTCTCTGTATAGCACAAGCTGGCCTTATTTAACTGCTGGGTCCTCTTGCCCTAGCTTCCTAGATGATTTGATTTAGGTCTTGGCTACCATACCTGGCCAGATATAAATTTTTTGCTTGCTTCTTTGAGGATTTTTAAATTAAGTACTTTTCCTTAACATCAACATTCTTCACAATCTCCTTTATTCTCCTTTCCTCCAAATACTCAGTTTGGTCTTCTTTCAGATGCAACATAACCTTTGTCCCACGACCCATTGGCTCACCTGTGTCAGTCCTCACTGTGAGGGAATCCCCCAGCTGAGGATTCCCAGGCATACTGCTCATCATCATTATGCTTGGTGATGACAGTCACTTTCTCAGCAACCAAATACTCAGAGTAAAAACCAACACCAAACTGACCAATCATAGAGATATCTGCACCAGCCTGCAAAGCCTCCATGAAGGCTTTGGTGCCTGACTTGGCAATAGTACCAAGGTATTAATCAAGTCAGCCTTGGTCATCCCAATTCCAGTATCCACACTAGTGAGGGTTCAATCTTGTTTGTTGGGGATGAGATTAATGTGCAGCTCCTTTCCTGAGTCAAGTTTACAAGGGTCTGTCAAGCTCTCGTACCTGATTTTATCCAGAGTGTCTGATAATTGGAAATGAGCTCCCTCAGAAAGATCTCTTTGTTCGAGTAAAAAGTATTGATGATCAAGGACATTAACTGAGCAATTTCTGCCTGAAAGGCAAAGGTCTCTACCTCCTCCTCCTCCATTGGTTGGCCTTGGGTCTGGGTTTCCTCAGGCTTCTTAGCTGAATGAGCAAGCACTAAACATGACTAACCTCACCAGGACATTGAAGCAACTCCTTCGTGAAGCCTTATGACTCCAATGAAGACGTGTACTAGTTAGTGGAAAAGATTGGACCTGAGCACCAATCTTATGTCTACAAGCTTCTCTTAAATGCAATTTCCTTTTACTTTTTTCTTTTCTTTTTCTCTCTTTTATTTTTGTGTGTGATACAGGGTTTCTCTGTGTAGCACTGGCTGTCCTAGAACTCACTATGTAAACCAAGCTGGCCTTGAACTCCCATAGATTCACCTGCCTCTTCTTCCCAAATGCTAGGATTAAAGACATGTGCCACCATGCCCAGCTTAAATGCAAATTCTTCCCTCTTTCAAATACTACCTCTTCCACAAATTCCCCGATGATCCAAAAATAAGCTTTCTTTACTCTGATTTTGTTAGCACATTCTCTGCTCATTAGGTTATTCAGAGAACAAATGAGCCTGTATGCTAGCTTCCCCTGTGAGTGCTAAAGAAGCATTAGTAAATGGTATAGGATTGAGCTTGCTCTTATGGATAGTGTATTTTCATGACATATATTATGGAATCCTAGAATCATAATTTTAAGTTCATGTCTTAGCAAGCTATTATTTTGAGGGTGACTAAATTCAAACATATCAAGTTCAAAGCCATGCCATTGGAAGAAGAGCCCTAACTGTGGCCTTTGTCTATGCTTCCCATGAACGTTGTTTGTATTCGAGATCTCTGTTCCCTAATAAGTGATTATCTCTGTATCCCTTAGAATTAATACAGCCACTGAAAAACAGGTGGAACATATGATGGTAGCATATGGGAAAGACAGAACATCTGCATTTTTTTTATCCAAAACAGGCACAAGAGTCATACTTTTTAAACTGTTAAAAGATGCTGCAATTGTAATGTATCACCTCACATCATTCCTCAACAATGGACCTTTCATAAATTATAGATGGATACTGTAGAGTCTAAGTTGTAGAAAGGATCACATTGGTAAAAGAAAGAAAGGAAAAGCATTTTCTATGAGAATGGCGTTAATTTCTCACTGTCTTCCCCATTAAATCAAGCTCTAGGAATCATGAATAGCATATTGGCACCCAATGTATCTGGAAGCAATGTACTTCCTATCTTAAAAACAAGAAAGTCACTTAAAATACAATCAAAGTGAAAATCCCTCTGAGCAGCGGAAATACATTCTGCAAAGCATAGGCACTGAAGAAACACAATCCATTGGCACCGGTGTTTATTTATTGCAGTTTCTGAGTTACTTTCTCTGTGCCAGGAGATCAGCTTTGCATTCTGAACTCTTTTTTGTGGCATGAGTCAAACAGAAATAGATACCTGATTTTCATGTGCCACAGCCAATGAAAAGCATCAAACAAAATATAAAAAGCCTTAGCCAGAATCAGGCTATTCTATCCCATCCTACTTCATTGTCATGATAGTCATTTGTCTTAAATGGCAAAGGATGAAGACAAGGCAGGGCCAATCTGGACTGTAGCATTTCACATTTGTGAAATGTGTTACATGTAAATACTCTACACACAAGAATTTGTATTCCTCTTTAGCCACAGCCAGTTAATAATCAGACTGTAATGGCTAATGGAAAAAAATATTCATTTCTCTTTCTTTACCTAAAAAGCAAAATCATTAACTAGGAACAAGTGTAAGCATTTTATTACCATGTGACACTAATTCTCATGCTTTACATGACTGAGCTTCTGAGCAGAACACGTGTGGTTTATGCTCACCAACAGAAGGAGGTTCAAAGCACAGAACCTCGTAATTGCCACATATCAGCACAGTGAAGCTTTTCTGCAGTGTGACTGAGAGCTTCACTTTAGCAATGCAGTCTAATTTACAAAAATCAAGAAACATCTACTAAGGTAGGAAATTTAGCCAAACAAAATTAGCCAAAGGGAACACTCCCCTCACTGCTCCAAGAACCTTAACTATGTCTACACCCCTTCACTATGACCACACACCCTTCTGGTCTTTAAAACAATTTCCCCTAGTTTTCAAGTGAAAAGATATATGCATATCAACACAGAGTGTTTATGCCTCCCTACCTACAATGAGACTGAGGACATAAAGGCCCTTGCTATTTTCTTTTAATATGGACATCACTATGGTTAAATCCACTTCTTTGGCAGGACCAGGATAATGGGCAGGCAAAGAGGCCACGTTCTGATGGCTTGACTCCAGCATGATTTCAACATTGACCTGAATGAATGCCTGTGAAGGAACATAGCTCTTAAGATTCTCCCAGGAAAATAACTATCAAAGTGGTAACTAGAATATATAATTAACCACTCCGCCAGGTCACATAGAAAGAGAAAGGGGTTGTGTAATGAAGTACCATTTTGTGAAATTATTAGCAAGTTCTGAAAGACCAGAACAAGAGAAGGCAGAGTCAATCCAGCAGAAATCCAAGTTCGAATACAAATTTGCTGTATAATCATAGGGCTTGAACAAGGCAGAGACTCACTCTTTGCATCAGTTTCTCTATCTGAAAATCAAGGGGGAAAGTATGGACTAGAAATTGATAATCTCTCTGAGTCCTAATATTCTAAGCTCTATGAATCAACTAAAATATTATATGTAGGAACAGCACTACCTTCCCAACAAAGGTTGGAAGGTGTATACGTTTATGCGCCTTAAGAAAACAGAATAGGCTGATTGTTGTAATTAAAATGGATCAGTCCTCCTTTGTGAATACATTTCCTCTTCTGTTCAATGTCTAACTATATAACTATACTTAGGAACAGGAAGCCTTGCTCCTGTGAGTTAGCTGCAGAACTTCTCTCTGGGAGATAACTGTTTTTTATCCATGTTTGGTTATAAAGATGAGTCCTCTGGGCAGTGCCTGAATGGTCTTGCCTGAAATCAACATCACAGCTAAACTACTTGCCATGAGGAATTCAAAGACTGGATAGTTAGAAAGAAATGAGCTGAAGAAGAAAAGAAAAAAGGGTAGAAAGCATGAGCAAGAATCCAGTTGCCTTTAACATCTGTATCATGAACATAAAGGATCTTAAGACTATTCCCTAGGTACTAGGGTTGACAAATCAGATTTAGCTGGACATCTGGTATTTTAATGCCAAACAAACACAAATGAGTTTTTAGTATAAGTGAGATGCAAATATTGTTTGAGGTATAAAAATGTAACAGCCAGAGAAGATGCACCTAACATTCGAGAGACTTGGGGACTCAGGAAGTCGGAAGGTCTGGTGAGGTGTGGGGGGTGTGGGGACATCCTCTTGGAGACAGGGGAAGGAGGTGTGGGATGTGGAACAGTCGGAGGGTGGACCGGGAGGGGGATAAAGTCTGGCCTGTAAAAAAGATTAAAGAATAAATAAACAAAGAAAAAATCATTTGATCAGAAATTATAGTGTTAATAAACATCCTACATTTTTCTTTAGGAGATCAGAAATAGAAATGACATTTTTAAACACTCTAGCTCTGATTGCTCAGCTGGAGTGGTATCAAACCTCCCTGCATACTGCCAGTACTCCATAGTGTTCAGGTTAATTAGGAAAAGCTATTCTTGTCTCCCAAGACCAGGTTAACACATGAGGCTCATTGAATAGTTCATGGACTGGATATAAACCACCATTCTCTCCTCAACCCTGCCTTCCTTTACATCTTCAAAGCTTTAGCACCATCAGCATCACGTAGCCCCAAATGAAGACTATGAGGACAATGAAGGTCCCCTAGCACTAGAATGCATGATTTGTAGGGAGAAATGAAGCAAAGGGGAAGTAGGCTTATATCAAGAGATAATCTCCAGAGCAGTGGAAAAGATTTGGTGGTAACAGGGGGAAAAAGTCAGCCTTGGTTGGTCCTTGTCAAGCTTGGGTATTAGTGTTAATAATAAGGGCCGAAGTAAAGCCCGAAGAGGGGATGATCTGAAATGAGATTGTAAAACTAAAGGGGGAAATAGATGAGTTCATCAAGATGCAGAGATTGTGGAGGAAATAAAATCCTTGAATCCTAATTCATCCTTTATGGCGAAAGCTAACTATCAAATGATCTGTAAAGCTTTTCCAAATAGCTCCAGACAAAAGCATTCATTATTTCTTTTCTGTTGTGAGAATTTTGGAATTTTTGTTTCTTTTTAAAAAAACACACAGAAATATTAAAAGAATGTGTTTTGATTTTAATCCCAGGTGTAGGGATGTGGGGCTGCTTCAGATTGTCCACAATAGCTGACTAGATTTGCCTTGTGTTCTGTCGGGGCTGTGATTTTGCCAGCTGCAAATAGTTTCTGAAATTGTGTGATGTTTGGAATTCTGGGGACTTTTTAGAGGGTATATAAATGCTAGAGGCCTGAAAGAGGTATGGGTTATTGGTTGGGTTTTGGTTAGCTGTTGTTGACTGTTGTAGGTTGTAGTTTGCTAAATAGCCATGTGCAAAGAAGAAACAACAACAAGAAGACATTAGATAGCCTACGGGTGAAGAACTTGCTGGCAAGGAACTTGAGGCCCCTAATCAGCAGGAAGTAGTCTAATAATAACAACGTGTTCCCCTTTCCAACCCATGACTTTATTCAGGGATCTCTCCCCTCTGTTTTTTTCTCCTGTTTAGTGTTAGGGGGGGGTGAAGGGGTGGAATAAAAAGGGTGGAGAAGGGTGGAAGAAAGAATAGCCCACAAAATAGCGAAAGATAAGGTGTACACTTGTTTTCTGCTATTCTTGGTACCTACTATTATGGGATCATACAGAAAGAAACAGAAGAAAAATAATCTCTCTCTCTCTCTCTCTCTCTCTCTCTCTCTCTCTCTCTCTCTCTCTCTCATCCCTCTCCTTCTTTCTAGCCCTCTCTCTAGTTCATGAGTTCTTTGGAAACCAAGACTGACTTAGTAACTTGTTAGTGTAGCCCATTAGTCAATTGACACATTTATAAGAAAGAGAAAATATATGTTCAATTTGAAATTAAGACATTAGAACATTATAATAACATTCTTCATGTATATAAGGGCTTATATTATTATGTCCCATGTTCAACAATATTTCTCTTTTCCTGAAATTCTCCCTAAATCTGTGTACTTCAGCTGAAGAAAACAATAGGTCAGACATCTCAAAGGTGATATGAAAGAACTAGGTTAGCCATAAGAAATAGCAGAACGGCTCTGGAGACGGGCTAATCCACCTTTGGTGCATGCTTCTAAAAGTAGAAAACAATTTCTCCTTTACTTTGGTCAGTTTTTATGGTCCTAGGTCAAGTTCTCTTGAAATACTAGAATCATAAGTCTCATGACTCTGAACTGTCAATACACCAGAAGCACGAGCATCATTCTTTTTCTAAGCCAGAAGAGTCAATATTCCAGGTGTAATGATACGCTAATAGACATGTAACTATTACTCCAAAAAAATTAACATGAAAATGTAGTTCCAAATGGGAAAAATCAGACTGTCACTCAATGGTACTCTGTGAGTACTGAAATATGAACTTTGATTCAACTCTGAACTTTTCCTTTAAGGAGGGAGCGAGAGACTGGACTCTTGAAAGCTAATTCAGTCCTGTTGACTAATCAACTTGTGTTAATTTTGGAACTGCTGGAGTGGTCTGAACTCTCATATGAAAGAATTGTAAATAGACATCTGAAAAGGAGAAGGGAAGGATAGGTCAAGTCTCAGAATAATACTGCTAATGAAGATCACGAGAAACTTTCTTATTCTACAACATACTCCCCTCTTCTGTTCATGTTCATCTTAAATAAAGTGATTCATGTCTCCTTTCCAAGGTAAAGTACACTCTGTCCAGTGCTCTTGTTCACATCTATCTTGTAGGATTTCACTCTATTGGGTTTCATTTTATTTCTTCTCTTTCCTTTTTCAAGTACTTTCTCTGCCTTATTTCTCTTGGCCTGCTCATACACTCTTTGTTTTGCCAGGCTTAAACTCCCTCCTTCCCAGGCAAACATGACTGATTCTCTAGTACCCAGTGTGCTGATTCTCCCTGATGTACAAAGTATATGTGCTCCACTGTTGCAGTTGAGTAGGTGCCTATGACTATTTTTGACCCATGACTTGTGAGTAGAGGGAACATGACGGCAGAAACTAATAGGAGCAGGCATGAATTATCTATGTACCCATTTTCTTTGTAGTGACTCAGGGGTCCTCATGTTCCAGACAATACAGTAACAGATGATTCACATTTCTGAGTCAAGTAGAAACTTCTCCTCTAGGTTAAAATAATCACAGCTTAAGTGAGAAATCTGACTGCATATAACGATACTCATTGGGCAATATTTGTTGGTTCTGTTGTTCTGGTAGTGGTGGAGATGATGGTGGTGGTGGTACCAGCAAATGAACTTAGGGATTCACACAAGCTAGGTAAGTACTATACCAGTGAACTATATTCCTAGTCCTAGGGCTAGGAATAATTTATGAGCTCAGTATTACCTTGCCAGTCCTGATCAGTGATATCTTCTTTCTCTCTTCCAATTTCCTAACATGTCATGACAATAGTAGTAGTCTTGGTAGAGGTTCTTTAACAGTTCTGAGGACAAGAAGCAAGACCCAGGAAGCCCCACCAATCTTCCTGTCTCCACCCATCTTCCCCTAGCATATGTGACCATACCCAGATTTTCCACATGGGTGCTAGAGATCCCCAACTCAGGTCTTCATGCCTGCATAGCAAGTGTTTCTCTTCACTGAACCATCTGCCCAGCTGCTGTGCTGTTTACTTCTGCAATTGCGACTCTGAGAGAGAATCTGCTTCAGACTCCTCTAACTACTGTAGCCGCGTGCCTCTTCACAGTATCTTCCCTCTACCCATGTATTTTTGTTTCCAAATTTACCCTTTCTCATAAAAGCACCAGTTATACCCTTTCTCATAAAAGCACCAGTTATATTGCATTAGGATTTGCCCTAATACATTTATGTTAACTTGATTGCCTCTGAAACTACCCTATCTCTAGATAAGGTTGTATTCTGAAGCACTTGGGTTAGGACTCCAACATACGTATTCTTTCTAGACACACAATTCAGTCCATTGTGCTCTCCCAATCATTTTATCTCCTCAGTGACTAACATAATCACCTCTCTGAATATGATCCACTTGTCTTCCAACAAAAAGTTGATTTTTAAAAGTATTATAAACTGGGGTCTTTCTCTGCATAGAGCTAACAGAAACTGGAAAATAGCTGCAATTTGAAGGAGGCAAGCATGGGGATAGAGAGAGTGGATGGATCTACGGGCAATGTTACAGTGAGATCTATCTTTGTTCCATTTCACATTTCCAACTACATTTTTATATCTTCACTCAGAATTTAACCAACACTGCATGACCAACATTGGAAACCACACAGAACTTCTAACCCTTGTGAATCAATGATGCTATGTTTCTATGAGTGATAATTCATCTCTTTATGCAGGCCTGCAAACTCACTATAATCTTTGTTTCCTCCCCACTTCATCCCTAAACTTCCATGTTACCGCATCATCAGTAGAACTCTCTGATCTGTCAGTAGTACTTCTTCTGTGTTATCACTACACATAATCCTTATTCAAGGGAATACAATGACCTAACTTCCTTCCACACTCCCACAATGTTCTATTCAATGCAATCAAACTCATGTTCAGAATGAGAGCTATCTGACCAGCTTTGGGGTCTATCTCTAATTAGCTTTCCAGTCTCTTCTACGTTACTTGTCACCAAAATGTGACCCCTCCAGTTTTCAGTTCCTCTGCATGCCTTTATTTTCTAAGATGAGATGCTGCATATTTACTGCAAGCAGGAGATCCATTTAGTTTGCATTCCTCTGTGCTATAATGAGAGTGCCTCACATTTACAAACTATGTTCAGAAGACATTTGTTGAATGGAAGTGTATGATGTTCTGCGCTTTATGAGTGATACATCATTAGTCTGCAGATTTGCCCTTTAACAGTCTATGATCTTCTCTACTTGAAACATAGTCTTCATGGTTTTTAACCCTGAGCTAACGCAACCAGCCTAAGGAATTGGGAAGTGTAGCCTGAAGAGCATGGGTCCTGCCCAGGGAAGCGGGCCATGGAATGCAGAGGAAGGTTGCACTAAAGAAATTATTTGGGGGACTAATTTCAACCTCTTGTATCTTGTTTTCTTCTTTGTCCCTTATGCTTATCTAGCCTCCAGACATCACTGCCTTCCAGGGTCATGATCTATTTAGTCAATACTCTTTATCCTTCTTTCTCCATCCATCCCTACCTATAAATTATATTTTTCTTCCAGTCTAAGACTCAGATCTAAGGCATTTGGCATGGCTCCAGGACGTCAAGGCTAGAAAATAATATTTTGGTCCTTTTCTATTGGGGACCAAACAATTATAGGACTGCTTTTAGATTTTGTGCTCAAAGGTCAAGACTCTGCCAGCTTCCTTTAGCATGAGTAATACAACTTGACAGTGCCTGAGTACAGCATCTCCCATCAGTTATTCATGAAATTCTAGGCCCTACTGTGGAGGGCTGTAGGAATCAAAGTTGATTGGTTGGTCCCTTAGCAAAATCTCCTCTGGCCACTGTGTTTATTGACCACAGAGGGGCTTTGCATTGATTTCCCCCATTGTGTATGGTATCCTTATCACCTTCCAGCACACAGCTCTTTTATTGATACTTTTTCTGGACAGAAAAAGAGCTAGCATTATCTGCTTTTTCCCATTCTCCCCTGCTAAAAATCCTGTCACGTGTTTATGTTTCTGAGATGAATGATAAGCAGGCCTTGTCTAAAGGACTCCAGTACACTAATCCTGACAAAGGGCAAATCTAGTTCCAAAGCATGCGTTCTGTTCCTGGCTTCACAACTCTTGAATCAAAAGGCTAGGGTCATGAGGAGCATGTTGACTTGTCGATTCCACAAATATCTAAGGAGCTGATCATTCCAGTAACTACAGGGCAATCAGATCCTTCCCGAGACAAGCAATTCACAGGATAGTACAAAAGAATCAAATAGATTGTGACTATTCCTGTTACAACCACTCACAATAGGGATTTCTTTACATTTGAGAGGCCTCTCTGTTCAGCTTTTTATCATCAACTTCTGCCATTTTTGTTGCGAAGAAAAATTAATGGTTTAATTAGGTAATTTTACATACAGATCCAGTAGGCAGAAAACAAAATATTTCTAAGGCATTGGCATGTTAATATCCTTTCTTTAAAGGGATTATTCAGTCATAAAAATATTCCATTCATAGAGAGTTTAGTTCATTTCATCTCACTTTCTTGCACCTTGTGAAAACTCTATTGTGAATGAACATGGACTTTAAGATGCCCCACTTCAACAAAAAGATCATACCTATACCCACTGAGAGTAGATCAGAGTTTTTTTTTAAAGGAAGCCATGGTGTAATAGAAACACAAGGAAACAGGCTTGGTATGGAGTATGGGCTCAAGGATCAGAAAAGTGTTACAAATAACTCTTAAGCTATGTTTGAAACATTAAAAGAGTGGAGGAGGGTGAATCAGCTTACTAGGACCAGAAGAGAGGAGAACCTTGATCCAAGCAGATAAGAGAGTGGGTACAAAGGCCTAGGGATGAACAATAGCAAATACCAACAGCACACACACAGATCACTGGAACACAGACGCAGGGGACATGAGGCTGGCATGATAGATTGTGTCAGGTCCCCAATTCCTTAGTAAATAGGAACAACAAAATGCATACAAGTTCTCTACATGTAATATTTGGAGAAACATTTCTTCCCATGTTACTTTAAAGAATTTCCCTTTCTTTCCTAATGGGAAAATAATCATTCTGAGTAGCCTGGGTACTAGTGTCATTTGGGTGTTTTTTTAAGTTACTGCAGACAATTTAAATGGTGATCAAAGTCACTGGCTCCCCTTTGAAAATCAAGAGAGCTTAAGCCCTTTTTTAAACGTGTCAAGTAATGATGTACAGTTGTCAAAACTGGATGACAAGCTCTCATAGGACACGTGGACCATATGACAGGTAAAGTCACCACAGGCAGAGTGAACAAAAGGAAGGTCTCACAAATGGGAACAAAGAAAAGATGAGTAAGAAGGAAATGGATAGCGAAGCTGAGGCGGAACTCAGTGCAGTTCTGTGAAGATGGTGGAAAGAGCAGAGCAATGCTGAGCAATGCAAGATCAGCCCACCCCAGGCAGATGCCCTATGTAGTGAGAAACCACCTGCAACCTAGCCCAGGACAACAAGTATTGGTTTCCTGTGGGCTATGATAACAAACTACCACAATTTTAAAACCACAGTAACAAGAGAAAACATTTTCATAATTCAAATGGCTAGCAATTCAAAAGCAAGGTGTTACCAATGCTACACTTCCTGTGGAGGCTGTAGGATTACTTCTTTGCCAGTTTTAGATTCTGGTAGCGTGTCTCAGCTTTCATCTACGTCATTCCAATCTGACTCCATTTTTTCATAGGTCTTTCTGCTTTGTACCCCCTTTCCCCCCTATTTGTCCCATATAAAAACACTTGTTAGATAGATAGTCCAGAATGACTGCATCGTGAGATTCTTAAATTAATTTTTTACAAAGGCTCCTCTTCTAAATGAGGCCACATTTGTAAGTTCTAGTAGTTAAGACATGGGCATATATTTGAAGTAGCCAACAATCAACCTATTAACAAAATGAAAGTGGGGACTGAAATGGTAACTCAAGTTTGCTTGCTTTACAGCAAGAGGGCGTGATTTTAAACACGAAGATCTGAGTTCAGATCCCTAGTGCCCATGTTAAAATAATAATAATAATAATAATAATAATAATAATAATAATAATAAAGCTAGGTATAGTAGCATAGTAGTATGTGCTTATAATTCCAGCATTGAGAGACAGAAATTTTTCAGTTTTTCAATAGTGAACAGGCTAGCCAATCTACCATTTGTTGAACTCCAGATTCGGTGAGTAACCTTGTCTCAAAAAATATAGTGAAGAAGTGATGGAGAAGGACATCTGATATCAACTCTTCACCTCTACACACACATGAATAGACAAGCATATCTATATAGACAGGTATATACCGGGGGGGGGGGGAGAGAGAGAATATAAATGTAGCCCTAGCTAGAATAATTTTCTGAAGTTTAAAAGGAAAAGAAAATTACTGCAAAAGAAATCTACAGGATTTCAGATTATTTTTAAAGAAAATTATCATTTTCTGAGGAAATCCATTCTCATGCAAAGTCAAAGAATAACTTTTTTGAGGTTATAATATGCCCCCCTTCCTTTTCCTCATTCTAGCCCTTCTCATGGATCAACACCTTTGTTCTTTCAAATTCATGGTATCCTTTTTATTAAGTGTTGTTTCATATATAAAGACTGCTATACATATGTATTTACATGTGTGCATACTCCTAAGTATATAAATACAACTAGCTCAGTCTGTTTGATACCCAGCTTGTCTCCTAATCATAAATGACAGTAGGACTACAAATCCAGCATTGCACAGAGGGGAAGGATGCTGGCATCATCAGAGTCTTTTCTCTCTCTCTCTCTCTCTCTCTCTCTCTCTCTCTCTCTCTCTCTCTCTCTCTCCCATCACAATTTCTTAGACTCCTCATAGCATATATTTATGAATGGAGTATATATATAGCTTACCTGCCTAAGAGCATGCATGATTCATTTCATATAAAATGTGACATCTTCTAAGGAAGCACATCCTCTAATCATCTTATTTTTCTACTAATTTAATTGTTATCTCTTAGACTGAAAAGCTCTCATTAACCAGAACCCTCTGTTTGTGAGTGCATATAAAAGTAACCAAGAAAATATTTCAGTAGCTAAAGCAGTAAGCGCCTAAGTTTGATATGCCTAGCCCCAAAAGACAACAAAGACATCACTGCATCTGACAGGCTCAGGAATTATGCCCTTTCCCTTTAAGACGTTATACACAGAAACCAGAATTTGGATATTTTTACCAAATTATATTTAAAAAATATGTAGTCCAACTCCTACATATCCTGTTTTTCATCCCAGTATTTTGTTTTCAAAGCAAGATTCACAAGAAAAAACACATTCCAGAAACAATGTTTGGAATAATTCAATCAACTGGCATGGGTCTGCTTGCATTTTCTCTTCCCCGGATCCATTTGGGAGCTAAGAGGCAATTAGTGCTGTCTCTATGCACTCTGCTTAACCACAGAAGAACTCAATTCTGAAAGTCCAACTGTTGCTCACTTGCACCAATTAAAGGACTATACTTAAATCTGCTCCAGGCCATATTTTAGAAATGGGTCTCTGCAAGCAAAATTCTGAGAAGTAGAAAGGCAGCGAAAATTAATTAGTACTATTCCTAGTTACCAGAAGAATGCTGAAGTTCCACTGTGCTTTATGAAAGCTCAGCTGGGACTTGAAGCCCTGCTCAGACAGTACACTATCTCACCTATTTTTAATTCTTACAAGTGACAGACACTGGCAGGTCAGTTCAGGTAAAGTAAAATTTAAAAGCCAACAAAGTAAAAGTTAGGCTATTGTCTTAACCTTCTGTTTTAGAAGTCTGGATATCAAAAATGGCTCTTCAAATAATCAGGGATATGGAATCTGCTTCTAAGTTGTCAGTGGTAACATGACATTTAATGGTGACAAAATGAAAAGTAGCCCTTGAGTCTACTTTTATGTGACCTGTTGTCGAATGTCAAAATAAATGGTGCCATATGTTCAACCAGTTAGCCTTTCCTCCCCAGTGCAAAACTTCCTAACTCTATCCTGTCTCATACTGCTCTTTTCCCACACATACAGAAACATAAATGTCACCATTCTAAATTGACTCGTCCTGGGGATGGAAAGCAGCAATATCTTAATTATAAAGTTCCGCAGTCGCTTAAAAATAAAATTGGTTCTGTTATAATATTTGCTTCAACACACGGCCAGCCACTGCTCATCATCTCCTTGGCACCTTGTAGTCAAGCAAACTATGGGGAAATTCTCTCCTACCAAGCTTCAAATACAAATTGAGAGTCTCTAACAGCTAGCTAACTGGGACGGCCTTCACACTCAGGGAGGAGTCAAGGCCTAATAGAGTGATGGAAGCAAATTTAGTTTTCCACACATTCCCTCTGTCTGGCTCACACTTGGGTCCTCTTGGATCCCCAAACTGGCTTCTCTTTTTCAATGACCTCTGCTAGTTACCCTATAGCCATTTGCACTTTAAAGTATTAGAAGGCCCCAGTCTTTTGACATCTTCTCATCTTACTTCCCTTTGTGATACTGACAATTAAAGCCAAGACTTTAAAGACACTACTCAAGTTTTCTACCACAGAGCTGCAAACTCAGCTTTGGTTCTCCTTTCGTGTGTGCTTACACTGTCAGTAGTTTCCTTTGTCTTCTGTCTTTAATTCTATCACAGGCAACTCCCAAACAGAGACATACTGTCTAGGAGACAGATAATTGATTGCAGCTACCTCCTCATTACTGCCACCTCTGTATATCAATAGACATTTACATCTTTTCTTTGCACACTCTGCCTCATCAGTAAGAAGATCTGTAAAAATGCATCTGCAGTACTTTCAGATTACAACCAGAATCCTATTGTTTTTCCTATCCTCTATATCACCCTGGTACAGCCACTAAATTTTAGGGACAGCATTCTCATTGGTCTGTCTCTGCTTTTGACCATTCAATCTGTGAGACAGTCAGAATGATCACTATAGTATGTATCATTTCTCTGCAAAAAGTTTCTACTGGTCCCCAAAATAACAATTCAAGTCATCATATTGACCTGTAAGACCCTCCATAATATAGACCATTATGTGGTCCCTAACATTATCTCCTATCAGAATTATGCCTCCCTCTCGCTAGACGCAGTGTCTCAGCAATTGGCCATGATAGGCCCAAATCAGAGCCTTTTCACGGACTGTCCTCCCTAGCCTGGAATAGTCTTTTCCTTAGATATTTGCTTGTTTCATTCCCTGAACTTCATCATTCAAATGGTGCCTTTTCACTAAGGTATCCCTTAACCATAGATTACCAAATGATACCCTCTCCCATGTGCCACACGAGCACTCTCTCCCACTAGCTATCTCTGTCCCTTAGTACTTAACACCGGTATATTATACACTTCCTATTTTGTTAAAAATCTGTCTCCCTGACATATGAAGGTCTGCCTGTTCTGTGAAATTGGGAGTTATGTCCATCCTAGTCTCTGTTCTATCCCAGGTACCTAGACCAGAATACTTAACTCATTAGCAATAACCAATAAACATCACTTGAACATATGGATTTGATTTCTTGGATCAATTAGTCAATTTAAGTATATATACAAGAGGAAGAGAGATAGCTCAGTGGTTAAGAACACTTGATGCTTTTGCAGAGAACCTAGGTTTGGTCCCCAACATCCACATAGCAGCTTTCAATATCCTTAGGCCGAGTCTCAGGATCCTCCACCATCTTCTAGCCTGCTCTGTCATGGCACACACATGGTGCATAGATATGCATGAAAGTAAAGCACCATAACACAAACTCAAACAAATCTTTAAATATGTATATACACAAGGTAAAAATCATTGAATAAAATGAATCTTCATGTGACTGTTCAGTTATTTGAATTGAGAAAAAGAGAGGTATAAAAACTGAGTTAGCACTAAAACAATAATGTCAAGAATGAGAAATGGTTGTCTGGACATCAGTGTCCCCAGAACCTTGTTCTCTAGAAAGGAAACAAATCCAATTCTGTAGGCCTGATGCTTTTTCCAAAAAACAACTTACCAAGCTTATGATGATGTACTACTGACAATTCAATTTCCATATGAAAAAATGAATTATGCAAATAAACTAAATGACGAAGTCTGATTATTTCTTTTATCTAGTAGTCCACTGCCAATAAAAACAGAATAGACTCTACAAGAAAAGTGAGTAACACCATAGGAGGAAGGTGTGGCTCAGCAATGGATCCATAATCACATTTGTTCTTTTTACTTTAAAGTCTGGCCTTCCTTGCTACTCATTTCTCTCACTTGATTAGGAAAGTTATCTCTACAGGAAATTATTAAGTCAAGAAAGTCACCTCTACCTGTATTTTTTTGATATTTTTATTCTAAGAAGTATTTTACTCTGACAGGATTTCTCAGATGAAAGCAGAGTTCAAGACAGTTACTACACACAAATCTAATTAAATATGTGAGAAAGTGAGTCTTTTGACCCAGAAAAAAAGCTCAAAAAATATGCAGTCATTTCCTTTTTAGAAAACCAAAAATTTTAGATTGTCAATTGTTTGTGTAGATATCTAAAATGGTTCAACAAATACTAATCAACACATCCCCTGAAGTGGCAGGGTTGAATGGGAGGACCCAGAGTTTTGGTTTCCACACAATAGTGATTCAAAGTCCATCCCAAATGATTCTGGGAGATGCAAATATGGAAATGAATGGTAAGTGGCTCCATTATAACGTATTGTACTTATATATCAAACTATGGGGAAAAGTTAGAGGAGGGCTTCTACTTAGTTCCCAAGCTGGGGAGCAAATGGAATTGCTAAACTATAGTAAAAAAAAAAAAAAAATAACTGTTGAATCACGCAAAAATTCCTCTCACCTTATCTGTTATTATATAATATCTTTGGAAACAATATGATATTTGTCATCTAAGCCACAGCTTTTAGGAAGAATAAAAAGAACTTCAGAGAAGCCAATGGACTTTTCTTGGATCTCCTTTTGAAAAATGACCAGACATAAATTCTTTGCTCTCCATTTATGTCAAAAAACAATTGATAACCACAGTGACTAGCTGATTTACAACTGGCTAGCCCCTACAAATGGGACTCTTGAATCTATGGCACAAGGATGCGGCAACTAACTGCTTTTTAAGAGCCTGACATGCAGATCCAGTCAGACTACTGGCATACCTACTAATGTTTGTGTCAAAACTCGTGTAATCTAGCTTGTACAGTGTGGTGATCTGTGTTTTTCCTTTTATCTCTATAGTCATTTTATGCTGCACTTTTTGTGTTCTGTTCCTTCAGTGCATTTGTTCATCTGAAGATTCTTGCAGAGGTCTTTAATCATGAACACTGCATCCTCTACGTGTAATTTATAAATAGCAAAATGACCGCTTAACTTGCCTCAGCAACTGAAAATAAATGTGGTTCCTTCTCAAATCATCCACTGATACAACCCACTTCTCCATACTATAAGAATAGATAATCTCTCGGATCAAGTTCAGCTTCTATAAGCCTGGTGTAGTTTGAAATCAACCTCCTCCCTCCCACCACTACCACTGCACTATAGAAGTTCTTAACACTATCAATGGATGCCTGCATTCAGAGACATTCAAAGAGCCTCCATGACAGTCGTGAATTTTAACCTCCACTCTAGTGTGGTAAGTACTTATCAGAGATCAAAGCTTTAAGATTATGAAAGGAAGCTAACATTTTATTGAATGCCTACCAAATGAAAAGGTCTTCATAGACATTATCTCACTTAATCATTTATTCATGAGTAACCTATTAACTGTCAGACAATTGACAATAAGCAAAATAGAAAATGTTCTTGCTATATTCACATAGCTTACAATTGAATGTGAAAGGCACATGCCCTTTTTTTAAAAAGTCAATTAGATGATGCCTAATGGTATGGTATTCTGCTATACTTATAGATCGGTACCTAACCCAATTTTCATCAGAGAGACTTCATCCAACAACTGATGGATACACATGCAGACACTCCATAGCTACACATTAGACAGTTTGGATAATCCTGCTGATGAAGGGGAGAAGGATTGTAGGAGCCAGAGGGGTCAAGCACACCACAAGAAAACCTACAGAATCAACTAACCTGGGCCCATAGGGGCTCACTAAGACTGAACTAACAATCAGGGAGCCTGCAAGGGTCTGAGCTAGGCCGTCTATTTATATGTTATAGTTGTGTAGCTTGGTGATTTTGTGAGACTCCTAACAGAGGGATCAGGGACTGTTTCTGATGCTTTTGCCTACTTTGAGGACCCTTGTCCTCTTACTGGGTTGCCTTGTCCAACCTTAATATAAGGAGAGGTACCTAATCTTCTTGCAACTTGATATGCCATGTTTGGTTGATATCCATGGGAGGCCTGCTCTTTTCTGAAGGGATACAGAGGGAAAGCAGATGGGGAGGGAGGAGGTTGGGAAGGAGATGAAGGAAGCGGCAGGCAAGGGAGGGAGGGGCACTATGGTCAGGATGTAATATATAAAAGGATAAATTAATGAAAAAAATATTAAGCAAAATGAAAAGAAATCTGAGTAAACTCATGTTTAGAAAAACAAAACAAAAAAAATCATCTATCTCTGCAATAAGTCACAGCAAAGAAAGATACCTATGGTGCTAACTGCCTAAACAAGACTACTTCATAAAAACCGTATGATGAACTGAACTTCTAGGGCTTAGACAGCCATTCCAAGTCCTTGCAATGCACAAAAGAATACAGGGAACTCTACAAACAGAAGAAAAGTATCCAACATAGCAACGAAATGCAGGGAAAGAATGAGGAAAAGAGAATGTGCTAATATCAATAAATTTTACTTCATATAGTAATAGTAATACTTCTTTATAGAATGCATAATAAATAAAAATAATAAAACAAAAAGTGTATCTAAGCTTTCTGTGGGGTTATGGCAAAATAATCACTTGTATTATCATGTAATCCATATATGTATGTTAGAAACTCTAGGGTGACTTTTCAAGTATAACAAAGTAGTTGGGTGGTGGTGGTACACACCTTTGATCCCAGCAAAAGCACAGGCAAGTGGATTTTTTTTATTTTTTATTTTTTATTTTTGATACCTTATTTACATTTCCAATGCTTCCCCCTTTCTAGGTCTCCTCTTGGGAGATCATTTATCCCCTCCCCCTCCCCCATCTCTGTGAGGGAATTCTACCTCCCACCCACCCACCCACCAACTCCCATATTCCCACCTTTACATTCCCCTTTACTGGGGCCTCTCCTCACCCTGATGGCCAAAAAAGCCCTCCTCTGCCACATATGTAGTCCAAACCATGGTTCCCTCCATGTGTATTCTTTGATTGGTGGTCCAGCCTCCAGGAAGACCGGGGGAGGGGGGGGTTCAGGCCAGTTGACACTGTTGCTCCCTTAATAGGGCTGCAGACTCCCTCAGCTCCTTCAGTCCCTTCTCCAACTCCTCCATCTGGGACCTCTCATTCCAGCGATTACTGTAAAGTGAAACTTGGGTATTCCGAACTTTTGGGCTAATATCCACTTATCAGTGAGTACATACCATGTTCGTTCTTTGGTGACTGAGTTATCTCGTTCAGGATGATATTTTCAAGTTCTATCCATTTGCCTGCAAATTTCATTAAGTCATTGTTTTTAATAGCTGAGTAGTACTCCATTGTGTAAATGCACCACATTTTCTGTATCCGTTCCTCTGATGAGGGACATCTGGGTTGTTTCCAGCTTCTGGCTATTATAAATATGGCTGCTATGAACATAGTGGAGCATGTGTCTTTATTACATGTTGGAGCATCTTCTGGGTATATGCCCAAGAGTGGTATAGCTGGGTCCTCAGGTAGTCTTATGTCCATTTTACATTTTTTTATTATTATTATTTTTGATACTTTATTTACATTTCCAATGTTTCCCCTTTTCTAGGTCTCCTCTTTGGAAACCCCCTATCCCCTCTGCCTCCCGGCCTCTATGGAGGAATTCCACCTCCCACCCACCCGCACAGTCATTCCCATATTCCCACCTTGACATTCCCTGTTACTGGGACCTCTAACGCCCTCAGGCCCAATGGCATCTCCTCTCTCCCTGATGGCCAACGAAGCCATCCTCTGCAGCATATGTGGTCCGAACCATGGGTCCATAGATGTGTATTCTTTGGTTGGTGGTCCAAACTCCAGGACAACGGGGGGGGGGGTTTCAGGCCCATTGACACTGTTGCTCCCTCCATGGGGCTGCAAACTCCCTCAGATCCTTCAAACCTTTCTCCAACTCCTCCATCTGGGACCTCACTCTTAGTACAGCGGTTACTGTAAAGTGAAACTTGGGCATTGTGAACTTTTGGGCTAATATCTGCTTATCAGTGAGTACATAACCTGTTTGTTCTTTTGTGACTGAGTTACCTCGCTCAGGATGATATTTTCAAGTTCCATCCATTTGCCTGCAAATTTCATTGAGCCATTGTTTTTAATAGCTGAGTAGTACTCCATTGTGTAAATGTACCACATTTTCTGTATCCATTCATCTGATGAGGGACATCTGGGTTGTTTCCAGCTTCTGGCTATTATAAATATGGCTGCTATGAACATAGTGGAGCATGTGTCTTTATTACATGTTGGAGCATCTTCTGGGTATATGCCCAGGAGAGGCATGCCTGGGTCCTCAGGTAGTATTATGTCCATTTTTCTGAGGGTCCGACAAACTGGTTTCCAGAGTGGTTGTATCAGCTTGCAATCCCACCAACTATGGAGGAGTGTTCCTCTTTCTCCACATCCTCGCCAGCATCTGCTGTCACCTGAGTTTTTGATCTTAGCCATTCTGACTGGTGTGAGGTGGAATCTCAGACTTGGTTTGATTTGCATTTCCCTGATGACTAAGGATGTAGAGCATTTCTTTAGGTGCTTCTCAGCCCTGCGAATTTCCTCAGTTGAGAATTCTCTGTTTAGCTCTGTTTCCCATTTTTTGATGGGGTTATTTGGTTTTCTGGAGTCTAACTTCTT
>CM052722.1:102141497-102185684 GCA_028551405.1 Uromys caudimaculatus
TCTTGTCAAGGTCTGTTTTAATCTTAGAAAGCTACCGTTTATAAAGAGTGAAGGAAAGAGAATTGGAGTAAGGAGGGTAGGGGAAGGGGTAATTCAATAACCGGCTTGAGCAATGGGTGACGTCTGCTGATGGAATCTTGTATGGTTGGTCTTATCTTGCACGTCCTGTGTTAAACCCTATCTCGGGATTCCCAAGCTAACTGCGTAAGCACTATCTTAGCGCAAAAGGTCAGGCTCTTGCACAATGGGCGAGGTCAGAGGCCAAGCCCTGGCTCCCAACAGTTTCTTCTCCTTCCTCTATTCCTATTATTCATAGATTTGGTCTTTTCATAATGTCCCAGGTTTCCTGAACATTTTTGAAAGGATTTTTTTTATATTTAACATTTTCTTTGATTAATGCATCCATTTCTCCTACCATGTCTTCAACACCTTAGATTTTCTTTTCTACTTCTGGTATTCTGTTGATGAGGCTTCTCTCCAATGTTTTCAAGTTCCTAAATTTTTCATTTATGCTTTCAGGTCTTAAGCTAGTTTATTAATTCTCTTCCAGTATCTGTTTTTGTTTTCATAGATTTCTTTACAGGATTTATCCATGTCTTCTTTAAGAAGTTCTATCATATTCATGAATGCTATTTTAAGGTCTTTGTCTTGTGCTTCAGTTATGTTGCAAATCGCGTTACCTACTGTGGTAGGATTGCCGGACTCTGCTGAAGACATTGTCCTGGTTGTTACTGATTCTGACACTGATGTCTAGGCATCTAGTTTCAGGGAGATTGTAATTCTAGATGCTGATATCTTGTCTTGTCTTTGTTGGTATGATGTCTTGTTCCTTGGTTTCAGCTGTAATCTCTATTTCTGAGTTGCCTAGTACAGAATGTTTCTGGGATCCTGGTAGGTGTTGCAACTGGGGATTCTGGGAAAAAATGTGTTTCTAAGTATTAGGAGCTGACACTTGGGAGTGGAGATAAGATAGGAGGAGTTGAAGAGTTTATAGGAGGAAGGAAAGCAAGGTCTTCCATGGGAATCTGTTTAGTGCCCTGGAAATAGGAGCAGAGAGTAAGACAAAAGATAGTCTGCTATAGAGGTATAGAGATGAAACTGGGGGATTAGATTTGGTGGAGAGTGGTGAGAGCAAAGATCTGATGCTTGCCTACCTGCTATGCTGGCCAACTTGCTTCTCTGGCTGATGTAGCTGGTATACCAAGAGTGGGGAAGAATTGGAAAAGAATATCTGTACGATCCATTGGAAGTGGGGAGAGAAAGGGAGGTGAAACCACTTCAGGTGGTTTGCTACAGAGCTGGGGATGAGACTAGGGAATTGAAGAAGAGGAGGGAGAGGTAAAGATTTGCATTTAACCTACCTGCTTCCCTGTCTGGAGTCCACATGAGTTGTTTGTTTCTTTGTTTCTTTGTTTTGGCGGGGGGTGATTTTTTTGAGACAAGGTTTCAATAGATAATTTTTGCTGACCTGGGGCTTGCTAGTTAGATAATGTCCATTTTGAACTTTCAGAGATACACCTGCCTCTCCCTCCCAAGGGCTGAGATTAAAATATGTGCAAATTTACCTGCCTTAGCCAAGCAGATTCTCAGGGGAGGGATAAGGACAGCAACCCACCCATGAAACCTTTGAACCAAACTGCGTGCTGCTGCAAGATATGCAGGGACAAAGATAGAGCAGAGACTGAGGGAATGGCCACCCAGTGACTGGCCCAACTTGAGCTCCATCCCATGGGCAATCATCAATCCCTGACACTATTAATGATACTCTGTTATGCTTACAGACAGGAGCCTAGCATGTATAGCTTGTATACTTCAACATATCCATGGGTATAGTCACACACACATGTACATATACATATGTGTTCAAAGACAGGGCTACATATGTCACTATATTGGCACATGGTATAAGAAAGATTATAAGTTCCTGATTATAGTGAAGTATATAAAGAATATTTCAGATTTAGTAATTCAGTTTGTAAACATATGTTACGCTATTTTAACATAAAGAACCAAATAAAGGGATTCCCTTGTTCTCCTTAAACACTGTATTATTGCTCTGTGATGAAGATAAACTGAGTTCTAACAGATAAAGTTTCCTAGGTGCACAAATGCCCCAATGGCAGCAGCCCATGAAACCAGAGTGCACTTTAATGACGAGCCCTGAACATTCTCTTCACTTGACCCAAGAAATAACTGGAAATAGCCCAAAGACACACTGAGGGAGGTGGACAACAATTTCCCAAAACTAAATCCCATTTGGCTTGTACTTTGGAACAATTGATTAGCCCTGACACTTGCACAATCTCCTAACAAAGGTCATGCAGCACCCGAACACCATCATGGCAGAATCTCTGGGTCTCCTCACCATCTTCCTTTTGGGACATCTACTCAGTACTGAATGTGCAGGTTTGTTTCTTTTTTAATGCTACACTGAATATGCTTCTCTTTTAGAAACAAATATTTAGAACTACCTTTATCAAGTAAAGCAAGATTCCAAGGTTTGACAGCTATAGTTTCTGTTGTAGCAGGCAGCTTGTCAGCCAGTAACTCTGGCTCTGTGGTAACTTCAGTTTCAACATTAGAAAAAACAAACTAGATTTACAGTGCTTGTGGTGCATTTTTATTTAATAGATACAGTTATTCTTATGATTTGACAATATAATTCCTCTTAAAATTTCTGTGTCCTTGGTTTAAAAAAAATGAAAGTCAGAAAATGTCTTAGCAAAGAAATTGCAGAATTAGCAGGAAAACATGTTATTTTAGGATTTTAGACTCACCACCTTGAAATCAAAAGGGGAAACATCAAAACCACAATGGTTTATTTACATAAAAAGTCCTCTTGAATCTACATTCGTTCCAATATTTTAGACCTAGATGATAAGGCATAGTTATAATGTTTAAATGTATATATTTATAATTTAATTCCTCAGCTACAATTGGATGATTGTGCTTTTGTTACTAAGTTGCTATCTGTCATGAAAGCTTTAACATAGATGGGAATAAATCTGTCATACATCTCAGAGCTGATGTTTAGAGAACCATAATACTCAGAGGCCTCCCTAGAGGACAAAAGTAAGTATACAAATGGCTAGAAAGAAGAGGAGCATAGTTCATGCAAAGTACAGCACATCAGGTTTTTGTTTGGTTTCTTTTTTGTATCAACAGTGAGGTTACTCCCCAGGAAAAGCCATGCAGGAAGAACTTACTGCACTTAGACAAACAGCCCACTCACCCCAGATGCATTTATCACACTTACTAGTCAACCTACTAAAATCAAGCAAGTGACAGTGCCAGGATCAGGGGTGCCAACCCTGAGCATGCCCAGAAAACAGGCTGGTCTCCTGGTTCCCACTCCAGACATGATGTCAACTGTGGAATCAGACGGAAAAGCTGAAATGATGACATGAGAATGCAAAGGTTAAACTGCACTAGCAAAGTGGGTAGAGATGAGAATACATGTTGGAAAACTCATTATGTGCACCATAAAGGCAGGTCATTCAATGTATTGCACTGGATTGACCTATGTGAGAAGAAAAGATCCAAGTACTTCTTAGTAGTGAGGTAATCTCAGATTTAGAATGATAGAAAAAAATCGTGATTTCAGAGCTGGGGCAATAATGACTAGAGATAATCCTCAAGGGGTGTTAAATATATGATCCTCAGACAAGGAAGGGTAAAAGCAACAAGATTCTACAGTCAGTTGGGTCAGGGACCCATGGAAATGTCCTTGGCTGGGGATGGGAGGTAGGGGTAGATATTCATGTAGCACTCTCTTCTGTTAAACTATCCTGGGCTTTAGAATGGAAAGACCACATGTTCATAGCTACTGCCTTATTGTGACCATGTAAAATTTGGAATCAAAATTAGTCTGTGAAATGAATTTGGGTTTATAATGTATATAAATCAAAATTGTCTTTCATGCATTCAGATATTAGTCCATACTGTTATGGTGCATGGTACCGTGACAAGGAAGTAGTGGCAGAGATAAACAGGTTCTGCTCTCTTCCTAAAGCACCATGGGCTCAGAAAAAAGACTTTAATAGGGTGGGATAAGGTGTGTACCACATACTTAGGAAGTACAAAAGAAGGAACATAATGGATGTAAAATCTCCTGGCAGAGACAATGTTTGGCACAAGATCTCAAGAGACGAATAGTTATTCAGTATTCTTAAATGTCTCAAGCTTGACGACCTAAATTTAATCCCCATGATCTATACAGTTGCTGCAGGATTTTCCTTGTCCAATTACATTAGGGCAATAGGAGCCCCGTGATTGGACAGGGAACAAATGATAATTATCATTTGATAATGATAAAAGCTGCCTACCTAGATTAGACAAATTATCCCCAAATTCTAACCTTTCATGATATCAAGACTACCGGCGGCAAAGATTACAGGTGGCACTACACCAGTTCACGTCCACAACCATCTTCCTCCTCCTCTCCCCCCCAGACACCCTCTCCTGTGCAACTCTTAGCTCTGCCTACCTGTTCCCTGTCCAATCACAAGGCTCCTATTGCCCTAATGCAATTGGACAGGGAAAATCCTGCAACATACAGTGAATAAGAGACCTGCCTTCCAGGATTGTCATTTAATGTCCACATGTCTGAGAACACACATAAGGCATGTATACATATATGCAGAAGCATGTATATACATGTGTGCATATATGTAAAGACACACACATATTCTTAGGGTTTCTGTAGCTGTATTAAATACCATGACCATAAGTAACTTGGGAAGAAAGGGTTTATTTCAGCTGAGAGAAGTCAGAGAGGGAACTTAAACCAGACAAGAACTTGGAAGCAAGAGCTGATGCAGAAGCCACAGAGAAATGCTGCTTAACTGTCTTGCACCCCTGGCTTGCTCAGACTTCTTTCTTATACAACTCAGTATCAGGATCACCGGCTCAGGAGTAGCACATCCAAAAGTGAGCTAGGCCCTCTGTACTGGCTGGTTTTGTGTGTCAACTTGATACAAGCTGGAGTTATCACAGAAAAAGGAGCTCCATAATGTCCAGGTGTAAGGCATTTTCTCAATTAGTGATCAAGAGGGGAGGGCCCCTTGTGGGTGGTGCCATCCCTGGGCTGGTAGTCTTGGGTTCTATAAGAGAGCAGGCTGAGCAAGCCAGGAGAAGCAAGCCAGTAAGTAACATCCCTCCATGGCCTCTGCATCAGCTCCTGCTTCCTGACCTGTTTGAGTTCCAATCTTGACTTCCTTTGGTGATGAACAGCAATGTGGAAGAGTAAGCTGAATAAACTCTTTCCTCCACAACTTGCTTCTTGGTCATGATGTTTTGTGCAGGAATAGAAACCCTGACTAAGACACCCTCCCACATCAATCATTCAAGAATTCACTCCAGTCTTTCTTCCAGGCCATTTTGGTGATAGCATATTTTGAATTGAGGTTCACTCTTCCAAAATGACTCTAGCTTGTGTCAATTTGACATAAAAACTGGCCAGAACACACACACGCACACACACACACACACACACACACACACACACAAACTGAGAAAGCAATAAAAATAGTCACTAATGCAGAGCATTTTACATAGATAGTAACCCTCACACAGAAAGAGCCACATCCACAACAATGTAAATATTCAAGATACTTCATTTGGTTTGAATATTGACTGTTAGAAGTAAGGCAAGAAAATGGGTACTACCAAAAAGAGTCCTAAGCTAAGGAGATGGAACAGTAGACAGCAAGTGGAGGTGTAAGTGTAAGAAGCAAACCCCTCACTGTGTTGTAACACTCAGTCTGGTAACACTATAAGCAACTGATGAGGCCCCAGGCTAGGGAGCCCAACCTTAAGTCTCTTGCAATCATCCAATGGGAACAAAAGGGCATAATGTGGACAGTAATAATAGGAAGAGGATTTGCAATTGGAGTGATAATTATAAAATTGTGCTGATATGATTTAATAGGCGCATGCATTTGAAAGTTTGGGAGACATATATGGAGTGTCTGGGGTTGAGGATAATGTGATATCAACACAGGACAGGGTCTGTAGTCTGACTCCTGACTGTAAATACAGGCTGATCCTTTATTGTGTGACAAGCAGTCAGGAAATACGTGAAGTCAAAAGGATTCTTTACATGGTTACTACCAATGATGACAATGGTAATTTCCTTGCACAGAGAGCAGTGAGAAAGTAAAGACACTTTCAAGTGCATAGAAGAGCTGGAGACGATCGAAAGCTAAGACGGGAGAAGGGGAGATAGGATGAGCAACATGGGAAGAAAGTGAGCAGCCAGGATACACAGCCTATAATTTGCCTCAGAGACCCATCAACATGATGATGAGGCACATACCCTTACACTACTGTTACATTCATTTTACATTTTAAAAAGTTAAAGTCCAGACGTTGTATGGTTTGTCCATGTTCATGCAGTCAGTAAGAATTAGATACATGTGACTCAAGGCATACATACATGTATGTATGCTGAGGGAGAGAGACGAAGCGACAAAAATATATACAAAGAGGAAGAGACAAGGAGAAGGAAAAGGAAGAAGGCAGAAAATTGAAATATTTTGATCCTCAAAAAAGCAAAAGTATCCTACAGAGTAGGCAGTTGTAGCTAAAAGAAACCACATCATGGATTTCAGTGAAGTGCTTACATCACTGGCATTCCTGTGCCAACTACAGACATCATGGGCCCGAAGATAAAATCAATTATGTCATGACTGTTCCTTACTATCCCATGAGAAACACTGGAGTCACATTTGCAGCTGGCCTACAGTTGGAATGTTGTTGTTTAATATATTTTCATACAAAATATTTTGATCATATTCTTTCCCCTCCCCCCAACTTCTCCCAGATCCTTCTTATCTCTCTACCCACCCAACTTCATGTTCTCTCTCTTTCTCTGCCTTTCTTTCTCTCCCTCCCTCTCTCTCCAAACAAAAACAAAATGAAAATCAAACCAAACACAAACAGGCTTCTGTTCCTCGCCACTATTTGTTGCAAAGTCATTGGAAGACAACATGCTGGAAACAGCCCAGCCAGGGGAATGATGGATCACCTTGGAAGGATCCTGCACTGAGCTATTTTCAAGTGATGACAAAGTGTGAAGTGAACTTAACTGCTTAGTTGAGAACTTTCTTTTTCATCCAAAGTTAAATACAAATACAACTGAAATGTGACCTTTTATTATTGGCACTCTACCAATTAAAATTAAAATTGAATTTTAATTCCTAAATTTCCATATGTATACAGTACTGTGAAAAGATCATAGTTTTTGGCTCTATGCCCCAAAGAGAAATTAGCTATGGAATTACTTGAATCAAAAACAAACCTTTTCTTTAAATACATATTTAGTTTTCAGGGTGTATTTTCTTTCTAAAGCTAAAGAACTGTACTTTTAATTTCAGTTTTCCTTGATCGTGAAAATGCCACCAAAATTCTTTCCCGTCCAAAGAGATATAATTCAGGGAAACTGGAAGAGTTCGTTCAAGGAAACCTTGAAAGAGAGTGTAGAGAAGAAAGATGTAGTTTTGAAGAAGCACGAGAGGTTTTTGAAAACACTGAAAAAACTGTGAGTATACCCACATCATACCTGAATAACATGTCCCAGAGAAAAAGATGGAAAACCTCAATTTTAAAAAAGAGTGTATGACTAGAGAGATGACCCCATGTTTAGGAGCACTGGCTGCTATTACAGAGGACACAGGTTCAAATCCAAGCATCTAGGAAACCCAGCACTTTCTTCTTACCTC
The DNA here is from genome assembly GCA_028551405.1 of Uromys caudimaculatus. Taxonomy (NCBI): domain Eukaryota; kingdom Metazoa; phylum Chordata; class Mammalia; order Rodentia; family Muridae; genus Uromys; species Uromys caudimaculatus. The sequence continues at coordinate 102,149,219 of CM052722.1, forward strand.
CTTGAGTAGCACATACACATGGTCCATGTATGCACGCAGATAGAACACTCATACACATAAAACAAAATTAAAAACTATTTTAGATCAATTATTAAAGGAAAGAAACTTGTATTTGGAAACTTAAAATATCAGTCCATATCATATTATATCATATATCACAAATGTCATGAAAGGAAAGGAATCCACATCAAAATACTTCAAACACTAACATTAAGCTGTTCTCCTTTTTCCTTACAGACCGAATTTTGGAAGCAGTATGTTGGTAAGCAATTCATTTTATTTCCTAGCTGCTATATGAAACACTTGAGAATTATGCCTTTTTTCTATATATAAATAGAGGTTGTACAGTCTCAGTAAAAAAACAAAAAAAAACTTATATTTTTGGTTGTGAGCCTAGCCTTTAACGGCTGAGCCATCTCTCCAGCCCATTTGCAGGAAGAAAGCAAAACAATTGCATCTTAAAGCTAAACGAATGAACGTTTGCTGTCACTAGTGGACTCAGAGATGATTGGCAATGTTTACCATGTTAAATCCTCATGATTGCAATTGTTTCCAATGCCCTCCGTGTCTTGACCTACCATCCCTTCTTGTCGCCCTTCTGACCACCTCTACTACTACTGTTCTCATTCCACAAAGGGGCTCCTTGCACACCCTAGCAGTGTTCCCATGTTAGAGGCGTTATCTGGCTATCCCTGTTAGCTGACTCTTCCCAGCTTCTTCTAGGATAGCTTCCTTACCTTGCTCAGGGACTTGTCCAAAATTCCACCAACTCAGTGAGTCCTCCCTTGATGAGGTATTAATATTCTAACCTGCTCTCTGGTAACTCTGCCATTTTAGACACTTATGTCCTGATCTATTATTGGCATATATGTAATGAAATATCTTTGGCATGAGACCCAACTCTAAATACATGATTTGTTATATACGCATATGTGTTTACATAAGTATCTGAATATATTTTAAAACACATTGCCTAAAGATCCTGTCATACAATAATTTTAATGATTTTGTTTATGAAACAATTTCACAGCATGGTATTTTCCACTTGCAGCACCATGTTGGTATCCAAATAGTTTTAGGTTTTGGAGTAATTTGAAATTTGAGCTTTTGGATTGAGGCTACTCAACCTGTAGCACTTTCCATAACAGTGTCTTGTTCGTTTTCCTATCCTCCTAGAATGCGAGCTTCAGTTGGGCAGGAATCAGTAGCTTGACTTGTTGACAGGTTCCTGACACCTACAACACTATCTACAATGGAGGCACTCAGAAATATCTGCCCAATGAACTGACCCAAAGGAAGAAATACAATACTTTAACAAAAATCAATTTTATTATTTACATTATATCATTGTACAGTTTTAAATTTTGTCCGCAAATACAAATTTCAAAAAATTGGAAGTCCAGAAGTCAGACCTGGAGGGACATTTCACAGGCTGACTTCTTTCAGAGTATCTTCGTGGGCAGAACACATGAACTTGGACACTCTATTCACTGAACTCCATCTACTTGAGGTCAAATTCAATTTTCTAGAACTCCATTTCCAAAGAAACTACTAGAAAATCTCATACCTTCATAACTCACTCTTGTTTCTCCACTTTCCATTTGAAGATGTAAAAGAAAAGAGATTCTCTCTTTGGTCTTCCCTATTTTTAAAGATAAATGCTACCAAGCCCACTTCTGAGTTGGCTCACAAATCTCATGCAAATTATTTATATTCAAGTTAAAACTTGGAAGCTTAATGCTTGTTTTTAAATGCAAACCATGGGGTTCGGGAAGAGATAATTCCTGTTAGTAATGTGCTTTCTATTTCTATTAGTAAACACTTAATCAAAAGCCACTCCGGGAGGAAATGGCTTATTTGGCTTTCACTTGCTGAACACATTGATGGAAGCCAGGGCAAGAACTCTGGGCTGGGAAGTAGGAGCAATGAAAAGAAACATGGAGCAATGCTCCTTACTGGCTTGCTGAACTACCTTCTTTACACAACCTACCAGTGGCATTACCCATAGGGAGCTTGGCCCTCACACTGCAATCACTAATCATGAAAAACGATTTACAGGTCAATTGATGGAGGTATCTTCTCAATTGAGGTTCTTTCTTCCATGATGACACTGGCTTATGTCAAGTTAACAAACAATCAACAAAAGCTGTTCAGCCAGCACAGATGAAAAACCTTACTTTAATCCTCATAACCCACCATTTTTGTTATTTGTGTGTATTTGGTATATACAGTTTCAGGACTGACCACTTTGTATTACAAAACCAATTGGAAGGCTGATACTTGGAGAAGTCTCTCTCTCTCTCTCTCTCTCTCTCTCTCTCTCTCTCTCTCTCTCTCTCCCTCCTCCCTCCCTCCCTCCATCCCCATCCCTTCCCCCCTCTCTTAGCAGTTACCTGTAATTGGTTAGTCTAGGGATGAGATGCTGAGATATTTTTCCTCTTCCACATTAATATATCTATTGATACTGTTACTGTTCAGAGCTTGTTTGTGCAGCCATTTCTAGGAGAGACTGTTTCACAGGATACTTACTGGTTCTTACAATCTTTCTGCTCCCTCCTCTGAGATACTCCCCGAGTCATAGATGCATGAAGATTATGTAGACTTATCCACTAAGGCTGGTCTCCCCCTGATCATTGATCTCTCCATTGTGTCCAGTTGTGGTGTTCTATGATGGTCTCCATTTGCTGCACAGAGAAGCTTCTTTGATGAGGGGTGGTAGCTACACTTAGCTGTGGGTATAAGGAGAAGATTTAGAACATAGTTAGGGATTATGCTGGTCTAGCAAAGTGACAGTAGCAGGTTCTCTTCTAAGAGGCATGACCTCACTAACCCCAAAACCATATAGACACAAAGAACAAAAAAATGGCCCATCAGATTATAGTTAAATATTTTTGCATGTATGTTTATGTAACAATAATAATCAAAGAAAATGAATTATCAATTTGGGTGTGGGGAACATAGAGGAGTTTGAGGAAGGGGTTTGAGAAGCTTTGGATGATACAAGGGAAAGGGGGAAAGTGTTGGAATTATATTTTAATTAAAAGGTAGTGAAAATAATAAAAGTAAAATAAATGCAAAAAAAAAAAGCTAGGTGTGGGTGGTGCTTGCCTATAATCCCTGAATTGAAAAGGTAGTGACAGAAAAATCTCTTAGGCTTGCAGCCTAGGCCGCTTAGCCTAATCAATAGTCTCCAAGTTCCGTGAAAGAAAAACAATGTAATGGCTTTCTCTCCCATTCAAAAAACAATGTAACAAGTGAAAAAACACACACACTGAGGGTTCTACATACACATATATGTGCATATGTACATACACACACACTGAGAGAGGGAGGGGGAGAGGAGAGGAAATCAGTATTACGGTTGGACTTTCATGACCCCTTCACACTATCCATCCTATACACACCCCAGCCCCAGCCCCAGCCCCAGCCCCAGCCCAAGCAGCGTACTTTGGAGTTGGGCAATGACTTTCCAGGTCAGCTAAGTACAATGTTTACTATACCTTGGTTATAACTTCCCATGAGACATCAAGGACATAGTTCTGCCATTACTATTCTCACTACAAAAACCTAAAACAACACAAGTTGAAACAAAAAAGCAACACGTACACTCATACTTGCTTTTACATGTAGTTAAGGTTCCTACCTACCTATCACAAAACTAGCCTATACTCCTCAACAACTGCCTGGGCCCAAGCTCCTCACTGCTGTGTCTGTTCTATCTCTATCATGACCTCATCATACAAAGAGCCTGACTGAACCACCATCTATCAGGCATTGTTGAATACAGTTCACAGAAGCAGTTTATAGAATGCTTATCCCATTCAACTCTCACAGCAGTCCCATGGGTAAAGCATTGTGAATTCTGCTTCACAGAGAAGGAAACAGGCTTAGAGGGGGTAAGGGATCTGCCTTGGATCACCCACCCGGGAAATCACAAGGCCAGGAAAGGAAACCAAGCTCTCTTTTAACCAACTCTTTCTTTCACTATAACATCTTATGATCTTGAAATCTGAATGTTGTTGGTTGTTGTTCTCCTCCTCCCCCTCCTCCTCCTCCTCTTCCTCCTCCTCCTCCTCCTCCTTCATACAGGTTTATTTATTTTCATTTTATGTGTATAAGCATGTCATCTGAATAAGTGTCTGGATACCACATATGTGCCTGGTAACTGTGGAAACAAAAAAAGGAGTATCAGATTCCCTGAAACTGTCGTTATGGGCTGCAGTAAACAACCATGTTGGTGCTGGGAACTAAACCCAGGTCCTCTGTAAGAGCAGCAAGTGCTCTTAACAACTGAATCATCTCTCCAGCTCTAGAACCTAGTAATCTTAAAAAAGAATCTCACATGGCAGGTTCTTGTCTCCCGTTGTCTTTGACTCCTACTAACTATGGCTTTCTCCTGGCCTATAATACACACAAACAAGAGAGCAAAGGAACACTAAATTCAAAAGAAAATGACACTCATTTTGAAGATATGTCTCAGCAAATGAGTTTCCTGTGTGGCTGGCTGCAAGCCCAGACCCTTTCACTAAAATGCCCTAAATAATTCAGATTCATTGGTCTATAATATAAAGTGCAAATGTAGCTCGTTTTTAGACCGATTCTGCATATCAATAATAATAAACCAGAGATAATGTATTTTGTTTTCATAGAATTGGAACAAACTGCAGTATCTGTGCAAAAGCACATTGAATCAAGGGGCAGAGAGGGCAAAGTCTAATTTTTACAGCAATCCAATTTTCCAGGGAGTTTATTTCTGTAAAAGGATACTAAGCCCATAGCCAACAGACCATGGACACATGCTTCTATCAGAGAATAGGGAATGTGGTCATCTACACAATTAATGTCAAGGGATTTGGCTATAAAGTATGACAATAACTAGAAATTTCTTTTTGATTCTTCCCATTTTTCTCTCCTTCATACCATTTCATCTCATAGTTTTCGTTCTCATTTGTGAAGTCTTACAGAGTTTTTCTATAGCTCAGAATACATAGCCCTTTCCTTTTGGTTGGGTTCATCCTGTCCCTTGATGCTTTCTTAGTAGTATGAGTGGAGGCTGGACACTGAGAAACCAGACTTAAAGGTTTCCTTCTGTTCCTGACCCTTCCTGCCTAGTTCCTCTCCCTGTTTTTATTTTTGTTTATTTTTTGTTTTTTTTTCTATGATCAGTGTTTGCAAAGGCTCTGTAAACAGAGAAACTTCAGAAAACACAGAATGGAGACAACAAATGCATCCTTAAAGTTCATCCAATAGCACTTTGAAATTTCTGATGATGTACTAAACATAGGTGCCCACATGGAAACTAACTGGTATGCAAAAAAAAACAAAAACAAAAACAAAAAAACAAAAACCAAAACAAAAACCCACAAAACTACCTTTACGCTTCTGGCAACTTTGCTGTTATCACAGCCCCTTACTTCATATCATACATAAACATTAAAGGGCAATACAAGGAAGTAGATACGTTTGCCCTGTGCCTGGGCTACCAGTCCATGAGTGGAAATGCCTTTAGTGTCTAACACAGATTGTGGTGCAAGACCGGAAATAAGATGTCCTCATATGACATATAAATAGTACTTGTTGAAGTAGTTCAATTTATTTTAATTTATGATTAACTTGTTGCCATTCCATGAAGAAACATTGACATTCCTTCTCATTGTATGCTGACATAGTATTCCCACACAAACACATTTTCCCCTCTTTCTTTGGGTTATATAAACTGTGTATGCCTCCCTCTGTGAAATTTCTGAGGCTGGCATTAGCCTGACAACCTTTGCTACAGTGGCTTTTAGAAACTTGGGGAAAAAAAGCAGGCCCATCACTTGCCTATATGCATGCAGCTTGCAGCTCAGTAGTTCTCTGATCCTAAAATCAGATTCCTACCCTCATAAATCTGTTCAGGGGAGGACTGGGTATTTTGAGCAGCTCATCTGATAATTCAGTTCTTAACCTGTCTTAAAGATGGAGATCAGTGTGAATCTAGCCCTTGTTTAAATGGTGGAATATGCAAGGATGACATTAATTCCTATGAATGTTGGTGCCAAGTTGGATTTGAAGGAAGGAACTGTGAATTAGGTAAGTAACCTTTTATTTATTCATGGTTCAAAGTTTCCTTTTTTAAACCATATGAAACAGGAAATTTAAATATTTATATACCACACAATTCTCTTAAAACACATTTACTGTGCTTATAAACATTTACTTTCTCTATAGTCACTTTCTAGGATATGAATTCAAGCTAGTATTTAGAGGTAATGTTCCATTCCCTTTATGTATTAATCCTTAATGTGTCTTCAGTACCGTGATTATACCCATTTTATGAACAAGAAGACTTTAGCTCAAATATCAAACATAGTAATGGTTGAGCCAGGAAGTGAACTTCTTGGACTGTACTCAAAACTCTGCGAAAACTGCACCCATGAAAAGATTTGAAGTTGTGACTGAGTCACTGTGGATTTAGATAAAGGAAATGAGTAGCCTATGTAACAGCCCCCCATGAAGTAAGAACTCTTCCAGATGAACAAATAATTTTATAAGTTAAATTTGTTGTCAAAATCAGAGGTTGTTCCTTGATGCAATGTATTGATTATATCAAAGAGTAACAGAAGAAAAAGGTATCTTGCAAATGTAAGATTTTGGTTTACCTCCCTGGAACATTTCTTTTTTGATATTGTGGTCATTTGAGCAGTAAACCCCAGAGTCCTTTATCTCCTTAGTTACTGCCTCTAGATGCAGTTTGCTGACATTGTGGTTGAGAGAAGCACATGGGACCAAGAAAAGATGCTGCACTCCAAAATTCTGAGTACATAGAGGTGCAATCTGAGGGAAAGAATCTCACACCACAGGCAACATGGCTAAGGATAAAGAGTGAGACGTAGCAGGACCCTATTAAGGCAATATAGCCATCACTCTGACACATGAACAAGGCCTAAATGAAATGAAAGGCAGCAGCTGCACTGGTTCTATTGAGAAAGGGGATGAAAGTCCCTGTAATATTGTTCGGTGCCGAAGGGAAGTTCATTGATCATCTTCCTTTGAGATCTGAAAGATCTCAGAATAAAAAGAAAAGTTGAAAGGACAAAGGAATCTAAAAAGAAAGAATGAACATAAGTGGGTGAGCTAGCATACTCAGGCTGGACTGCCATTTATTTAGGATTCCTGGTGTGGCGATAAACCGCTGCTTGAGTTCCCACTCCCAGGGGTATGTCAATTGGTTCAACATCTCTAAAGTGCCATTTGGTCTGAAAGATTATAATTTCAAATTCCAAATCAGTGAAATTCAGTCCTCATATTTCAAATACATACAGGAGTACTTCGAGTAGTTACTCTGAAACCATTGCAGTAAAGGGAATGCATAAGTCTGTCTTTGCTGTAAGTGAAGGTAACAGTGTAGTAGATAATTGCAAACATAAAGGTTGGGCTAGAGAGATGGCTCAGCAGTTAAGAGCATTGGCTGCTCTTCCAGAGGACCTGGGTTCAATTCCTAGAACCTACATGGTGGCTCACAACTCTCTATAACTACAGTTCCAGGGAATCCAAAGCTCTCTTTTGGCATCCTCAAGCAAACATACACATGGTGCACAAATTTATATGCCGGTAAAACATACATGTGAAAATATAATAATAAAATACATTTTTATTTATACAATTTAAAAAACATAAGTCTCTATCTAGTTTAAGGTTTATTTAGTTTAGTTTTATTTTATGTTTAAGGATGCTTTGTATGCATGTTTATCTGTGTACCATGTGTATGCAATGCCCATAGAGGCCAGAAGATGGCATGGGATCTTCTGAAACTGGAGTAAAAGGTAGCTGTGAGCCTCCATGCGGGGCTTTAGGAACTGAACTTGGTTCATCTGAGAAAGCAGCAAATGCTCTTAACCAATGAGCCAGCTCTCCATCTCTCTATCTTGTTTTAAAAGATAGTTTAAAAGGAGGAAGAAAACACCATCGAGGAATGTGGACATAAGCTCAGAGTTCTATAATAGGATGCACTGTGGTTGAGGAGGTTATGGTCCAGATAGAAAACGTGCTAAGTCTGCAATTGGCAACATATCAGTACTCCTTGGTTTCCACATTTCTGTTTGGTCAAGGCTCTAGCTGTACTGCAGCCACCAACCACTCTTAGCCTCTAGGGTATATTGATCAGATCCAACCAATTTGAGAGAGGGTTTTTTTTAAAAAAATCTTTTCAGCTCTGCTGATTCAGAAAAAAATGGGAATTCTGTCAGAATACCCTTTATCTCAGATCCTAGAGGAGAGCAGCAACAAAGCATAGACAAACATTTGAGCTTCTTGCAAGCTGAACTAAACACCAGTCTGAAACGTCACAAGGCATCACAGTGTAGAGGTCTGTGGGCCCATACCTTACCTTGTCTTGGAAAAGGAAAAATTTCCACCATTGCAATCCTTTGTTTTCTTTTTCCTCTGTCCATCAGACAAACTCTTAGGTGTGGGAGTAAGGAGCAAATATTTGGGGTATGCTTTCTAGTTAGGAAACAAAGAATTAACTGGCTATTGGTTCCCTTTGGCTAGAATAAACATCTTTGAATTTCCTCTGCTGCAGTGTCTACCAGGCAGAGCAAGTTCTGCAAGAATCTAGTCATCCTTTCCTCCTGAAGAATGCAGAAAAACAAAGTGGAAAGAAAAAATTATAAACAAAAAAATATTCTCTGAGGGTCTTTTATTGTTAATTTTTTGGTTTTTTAGTTTTTCAGCATATCACAGACCCAACTATCTCATTTACTATGTGTATTTGGGGGTGGGAAAAATGTTGAGGTTAGCTGAGTAAGATGTTTTCTGGCAAACCTGTTTTAAAAAACCAAAATTTTGTTAAGGCTCTGGTGGGCAACCTTCTGCTATCATGAAGAGAAAGAAAACACAGGATTTAAAAGGTTCTTCAATTGCTATTCTAGGTACCAAGTCCAGCCCTGGGACTAAGGAAAACCCATTCCCAGCCTACCATGTGGCATCTAAGCGCTGAATAATTGATTGAGTTCAATTCTGTTTCTCAGGTCCTGCTCTATTGACCTCTCCCCCTGGAATTTCTTGTGCTCTAATTCTATTTTTAGAATCCTGAACCTTTTGACTGCAGGCAAAAGCCTGCTGATGCTACAGCAATACATCCATCCTACTACCTGCACCAAACAAGCCAAAGATCAAGAGTAGCAGCAACATGCTGGGCCCAAAAGGGCAATAGCAAACAGGAAAAAGATTGAGATGTTTGGTTGCTTAACCAAGAACACAGACACAGAACAGAAAAACCACAGCAAGTTTACTCATTCCCTTTGCGCTGCCTCTGGACACAACTAGGATGTTCTCCCCACCCACCTCTGTTAACTTATCGCAATCTCATGTTGAAGGAACATTTTCTACAGGTAGTATTTGAGTTGGCTGAACACTTTAGTATTGCTTTGTAGCAACAATATGATAGCCAGGAACAAAAAAAGAACCAGACATGTTATCACCACTCACGAAGGGAAAGGGCCTCAAAACTAAGGAAATGCAAAAGACCAGATGCCATCTTTTTATCATAAACTTAGTGGATTAATAATAGCAAATATGAAATCTCATGTCATTTCCTTTATTTCCTTCCCCTGATAATAGTTTCTTTTCCTCCCCTGATTTATTGGACTTGCAATTAAAATAAACATACAGAAAATATTTTGGCCGGGCAGTGGTGGCGCACGCCTTTAATTCCAGCACTCGGGAGGCAGAGGCAGGTGGATTTCTGAGTTTGAGGCCAGCCTGGTCTACAGAGTGAGTTCCAGGACAGCCAGGGCTACACAGAGAAACCCTGTCTCGAAAAAAAAAAAACAAAAAAAAAAGAAAGAAAATATTTTGTATATGAAGGCAATAAAAATACCAATTATATTTATACCATAATAAACAGAAACTACATTTTGGAATAGTGTAAAAATTCAATGCTTAGTAATAAAAGAAAGATGCACAAGTACTCTACACATACTCTGGCTTCTTTGGATGCACACAAACACACATACACACATGCACATAAGTATTTTGAATAAATAGTAGAATAGGTGGGTGGAAATGTATTAGTACAATGGACTGCTGCACAGCAGTGTAAATGAACTATTGGTTTACAAAACCACGTAGATGAACCTCGCAAACAAATTGCTAAAACAGAAGGATATACGTGCTGTTTCTATAAAGCTCATGAGCTACCAACAGTGTTTACAATAGTTGAAGTGCAAGTAATAACTTCTGTAAAGGAGGAAGGGTAGAATGGTTGGGAGGGAACACTATGGGACTTGGGGCAGCTGATGATGCCTTCTATTTATTAACCTGTGAAGCATTTAAACAGGTACACTTACTTTGTAAAACTTCACACAAAAGTTTTATCGACTTTCTTGGATTTGTGTTTTACTTTAATAAATAGGTTTCTAATTGTAGTTCATGGTTTAGTTAAAGTACAATATCCAAATATTTAGTTGTACACATCAAAATATTGCTGGCACCATCGTCATGCCTTACTGAGAATCTTATTTTACCTCAGTTTTCGTCTCTTAGCTCTAGGCTCCCAGATTGTTTCAATTTGTGTTTAACCCATACGTGAGCCAGTAGTTTCATGTACTTTTTTTGAAGTTTATGTCAGATGAGCCATTAGGTTTTTTTCTTTTCTTTTCTTCTAGATGCAACATGTAACATTAAAAATGGCGGGTGCAAGCAGTTTTGTAAAAATAGTCCTGATAACAAGGTAATTTGTTCCTGCACTGAGGGATACCAACTTGCAGAAGACCAGAAGTCCTGTGAACCAGCAGGTCAAAATCTAAATAAGTTCTTTAAAGAAAATTTGCATTTGAATCTTTAGCATTTAAACTACACTATTTTAGGCTTTTTAAAAAGGATTTATTTAATTTCATTTTATGAGTGTCTTGTCTGCATGTATCTTTTATGCCATGCGTGTGCAATGCTTATGGAAGTAAAAAGACGGTATCAGGTCCCCTCCAACTGAAGTCTCAGAAGTTTAGTGAGCTAATGTGTAGGTACTCACTAACCCGCCATAACTCCAGCTGTAACCCAGGTGCAGATCCTCTGTCCCTAAATTACCTTATTTCAGAACTTGCTGAAATCCACTCCCTTTTGTAATTGAACAAAAGATTAGTATCTTGAAATAAACAAATTAACTTTCCAAATGTCACCCTCATTTCACATTTTAATAATTATGTACAGCCTGAATTCTTTGCTGGGTCCATGTTTTTTCTCTTATTTCTATATTACAAAGAAATGGATTTCTGTGATCTCTATGTGCAATATTTGAGATTCCGTACGTCAAATCAATAATACGTTACCATACCATAACAGATATATAAATACTTGGCTGACTGATAAGTTTCTAGTAAAAAAGATGCTAAATGTTAAGCATAAGTCTGTTGGAGCCTAGCTACTTCAGTTTATGAAAATTACCTTCTGACTTGTGTCATAAACTGAGTTTCGGTACTTGCTGTCGGACTAGATCCAGCCACTGTTTATGCTTCCCTAGGCTGATCTACATCGGCTTTACAGTAAAGGGAAGGCAATGTTTCACAGCTGTGTGAGCATGCTACCATGTTGACACCTAATTACTGTATTTAGAACATCTCCACACTCATTGCTTACCTCTGAAATCACAGTTTTGATTCAGAGAGGGGAGGCAAGCTTTGTAAGAATAACAGAAGGGAAATAAAGCAAAAATGTATGCAAGCCTGAGGACCTGAGTTCAAATCTTCAGTATCTAACAGCAGGCAGTGTAAGCCCAGCACTGAAGATAGGGCCAGCCAGAAATTGTGAGCTCCAGCTTCAGTGAGAGATCCAGTCTCAAAGAAGTAATCAGGAGAGCAGAGAATTAAGTGAAGATGTTTGATGTTAACCCCGGCTTCCACACATGCAAGCATGGGCACTCATACCAGCACATACATGTGCCCACACCCATACGGCATACTTACAAATAAAATATACACACACTTTTAAAGCAAGCCAGATAGAGTTTCTCTTACATTTCCAATGCCAGATCTTTTATTAAATTGGTACATTAAATTATGAACCACTCCCCTGTACCTGTGGGTTTGATACCTATCTCAGCAATGTACCAAGCAGAGGAAATTAAAGAAAGGGCTGGGATACAAAAGCGCATCTGCTACGAACAAAATGAAGAGTCTCTGATGCTTCACCTTCCGCCTGCTTCTTCACATGCACTGACTTACCCGTTCCTTGCCTTAGAAGTGTGTATGTGTTTGTCTGTGTGTGTTTGTGTGTGTGCGTGCATGCGCACTTAACATTTAAAAAAGCTAACTTCTCATGAAAGCAGCTGATGCAGAAGCTTAGTCCTTATAAGCTCTTCTATGTTCTAAGAGAGGAAAAAAATTGAAAAGCACCTCCAACTCTTAAGAGTTCTATTTGAATGTAGCCTTAGCTCTAGCAGAGTAACTAGGCCAAACCTAACATAAGCTGTTCTGCCTTTTGCAAGATAACAGCCCCTTTTTTCAAGCCATTGTTGATCGTGTATATTTATACATAAGTATTTTGAACTAATTTCCTGTTTTTACAACCACAAGCTGCCTTCGTGATACTTAGCCACAGCTGGTTGCTGCAGAAATGTCTGATACATGGAACATATCTAAGAGGAGAGTAAAACATGAAAATGAAGTGTGAGGTGACTTTGGCTACAAATTTCCAATTTGGTGGTCCCCGGAGTATCAGTAGATAATTTGTTGTGAAATAAATCAAATGGGGCAGGATAGGGCAAAGATGTTGTCAGATCCAAGTAAATATGGATTTGGTAACTATATTAGTAACCTATTTGGTAAATTTTTGACAAATATGCAGTTGAATCACAAAGATCTCCCTTCAAATATTCCATGTTAGAATCTCTAGTGCATAAATTGTCTATAAAAAACCCTGTTAATAGCAGGTAGTGGGAGCTCTTTACCTTCTCCTAAAAGAAAAGTTCGGCAGCATCCCTTCTTGATTTCCATCCAGGGTAAGGGAACTTGAAGTAAGACTTTAATTAAGAAACTAGATAGAAAGTAATTAGATTTTTTAAGTCTAATAAATTTGATTTCGGAACACCTATTTTATTTCCATGAAGATGGTGGATTTCAGAGCAAAGTGTTTCCCATGGAAGCTTTGAAAACTTTACATGAAAATACTACAGAATACTACAGTCGGCCTTTTAGTTTGAAAAAAAAAATATATGTATATATATATATATATATATATATATATATATATATATATATATATATATAACATCGACAGAACTTCTCCAATGTGACAGCAATGAATGAAGCTCATTCTCAATTATTGTAATGCATTTCTATATGCCACTGTGAAACATCAGCATATTCTCTTTTTTCTATTTCTGTAGTTCCATTTCCATGTGGAAGAGTTTCTGTTTCATACAGTTCTAAAAAGATCACCCGTGCTGAGACTGTTTTTTCTAATATGGACTATGGAAATTCTACTGAAGGTGAATTCATTCTGGATGACATCACTGATGGTGCCATTCTTGATAACGTCACTGAAAGTAGTGACTCATTTGATGACTTCACTCGAGTTGTTGGTGGAGAAAACGCGAAACCAGGTCAATTCCCTTGGCAGGTACTCTATATTAATCATGTGTCTAAAGGCTGGAACTCAGACGGCAGAAGACAGGCCAGCTGGGGAACAAGGCTAGGATATTAGAAAGACCTGTGGGCATTGTGAGAAGTATTTAGGTAAATTTCATCACTCAGCAAAATAAAAACGCTTACCAGTAAGCATATGGTGAAAGACAAGTCCAGCAGCTATCAGACAATGTTCAAAAGAATTTGGCATTAAACAAATAGCACAGTAGAATTCCAAACAAACAACTTGTTAGCAATAGGCATGTCCATAAATGAGCTCGCTTACTCGCCCCCTCCCTCCCCAGCCCCCCCCCACACACACACACAATGGGACTCAACTGTATACCCCCAGCCCCTAGGAAAACAGCTGAGTCAGATGATCTCTAGGCACAGACTAACTGATAGGGATAAGGACAAAGGACTTGTGTGGAGACGATCAAGGCAAACACTGGTTTCTTAGAATAAGCACATGGGCTCTGATCTACTACCACATTTCTCCAAGTCTGGCAGTATGTCTAGATCACTGGGAATTTGTTAGGTACATAGTCTCATACTCCACCTCAATCTCCCTGGATTTGTACCGTGGGGGGGGGGGGGCCCTGCAGTCTGGGTTCAAGGAAGCCCTGCAGATCATTCTGATAGATACTGTAGTTTGAAAACCCACTGTCCTCAAGGAAGCACACAGAAATCAGCCTCCAAAATGCAAAATAATAGAGTCAATCTACATAGTCCTCCAAGTGTGTTCGCCAAAGAAACTGCACATACAGTATTACCTGTGCATATTGTTTTTAACTAAGAGTTAGATTAGGAGCAAAACTCAGACTTTAACTGGATATTTAATCAAAGCCCAAGTGATTCCATCTGTGACTCGAGAGACAGGCCACCTCCTACCTCGATAAAAGGAGTCAGTCCAGACCTTGCATAAAATTGGGTGGTCCAATAAGGCAATCAATACTTGTGTCTACTTTACTTAACTGGTTAAATACGTTAAAAAAAAATTCAGTTCCTTTGTCACTTTTGCCACACTTCCAGGGAATAATGGCCACATGTGGTTAGTCACTATTTTACTGGACAAGGTGGGTATTAAGTGAAATTTTCCATCATTACATGTATTTCTGTTAGATAGTATATATCATGGTTTAGTCTAGCTTGAAACTCCTTGGGTCATAATTATAATTTAGTAGTGATTTCAATGACTCTTCACACTAAAATAGTTTCTCTAATGAAGAATGAACTTCTGATAGCTTCGATGACACTGCAATCCTCAAATTAGATTCAATTTAAGGAGGTCAGGTAGATGTTTGCATCTAAATTTCACATTTAACGCCACTAAAAATTTCTGAAACTGGCTATGTATGCTAGCTATGTGTCTATCAAGAATTCTTTGAAATGTCTGCTACTCTACCATTTTATAATATATTAGGTGACAGATATCAAACATATATTTGAGGACAGTAAACATGTAGGCAATAAAATACACCGTGTATACATTTCTATGCCCTCTAGTCCTCCTTAAGGGCACCTTTCCAGAGCTACTTCTCTTATTCCCGATCATCCTTTCTTTTGCTCTCCACATCTTTATTGTTCTTCACTATTCTTGGTCAGACTAACCCTCTCCAGTGACCTTTCTTTAAACAATCTCTCTTGAGTAATAACACAAAAATGTTTCCATTCTATTTGATATCGGTGTAGCTGATTCTAATTTTTTTTATTCTCATGCATTTTTCTTTTGTTCCTTATATCCCTAACATACATGTACAAGGTGGTTTACATTAGTTACCTTTTTGTTGTTCTGACAAAGCACCATGACCAAAGGCAACTTATGGAAGGGGGAACCTACTTTAGCTTGTGATTCCAAAGGGACAAGAGTCTATCACATTGGGGAGGCACGGCAGCAGGAGTCGGAAGCTAAGAGATCACATCTTGAACCACAAACATGAGACAGAGCCAGAAAACAGGAAGTAGAGTGAGGCAATGAAATCTCAAAGCACACCCTCCAGCAAGGCTGCCCCAGCTCCCCAAACTGCACCAATAGCTGGGAACCAAGTGTTCAAATGCCTGAGCCTATAGAGAGACGTCTTTCATTTCAACCACCACAGTGACCCTAACCCCCCCCCCCCCAAATAAAACATATAACTGTGATCCTCCATGTACTGTAGGGGCATAAAACAATTTTGTCCAGAGACTTGTTGACTAACAATATCATTTCCTCTTTAAATAAAGGAGAATGATTTTAATCCCAAGATGCTTACATTGTGGTCTTAGCATTGCTCCTCATTAAATGAAATAGGAAAAAAGAAACAGTTAAACCAGAACTAAAATGGGGGGGGGCATAGTCTCAGTTTAGTCACAGTCTGTATTTTCCACACACTCCCCTTACAGCAGAGACTTAGCAAATACCTATGGAGATGTTTTCTTAGAGGAATTTTAGTAAATCTAGAAGAGATTACTAAATGGTGGCTGTATCACTTCAACTCTTTCAGGTCCTTCACCACAGTACTCTTATTGTTATTGGACCTGTTGCCTTTTTCATTAAACCTAACTAAGATCAGTGAAAACACTCACTGACAAGGCACGTGCACACACCCATTTAGTCCCCGTTTCATTCATATGAATTAAGATTCCTTGCGCCAGTAATTGACCTGACTGCTGTTACCTGTAAGTCCACAAAAGAGACAGGTATCTTCCCCTGCCCACTTACCCCAAAATCCCTACACATACCCAAGATGAAAATAACTCATCTAAAGCTTGTGTGTGTATCCATATATGTGTACACACATGCGCCCAGAAGTGTGCACACATGTGTGTGGTGCTGGCACTTGAACCCTGGGCCATACTCTACCATTAAAATATCGTTTCCAGTTCCTCAGGAAAGACTACTAGCATTTAAAATTAAAAGGCAGGTTTTCAAAAGACACTTTTAAACAAACAAGAAACAGGAAGTGAAAGCAACCACAGCCTCTTCTCATTTGTGAAATGATCAGCTCTACCACATGATTATTCAATCACGTGAGAATACTACATATTTTTTTAAAAATTATTTTATTTATTCCACGTGTGTAAATGTTTTGCCTGAATGTATGTCTGTCTACTGCATCTGTGCCTGGTTCCCAGGGACACCTAGATCCTCTAGAGCTGGAGTTGCAGAGTGTTGTGAGCCAAGATGTAGATGCTGGGAAAAAAAAACCTGCCCTCTCTACAAGAGTAACAGAGCCATCTCTCCAGGATTACTAGATTTAATTACAGACAACACTGCACCCAGCTGCTGTGGCCAAGGCATTGTGAGAAAGCGAGAGCTGGTGCTTTCAATGACCACCATATTAAATCTCTGGTTCTGAAATATGAAATACCATTTGCAACTGTCACCTAGAAAAGTGTCCCAAGTTGCTAAAGGCCTTTCCATTCAGAATTGATTCTTTTCTTGGGGAATTCGATTGGAGTAAGGAACAAAGTGAGCACTCAGGAGTGAAGAAATCCCACAGAGAACAAGGAATTTACTTTCATCAGGAATCACCAACAGACTGAATGAACTAGACAAGTTTAGTCTGTTAGAAGGTTTTGGTGGCACTGGTGGTATTTCAGTAGTAGAGTGCTTGCTAAACACGAGTGTGACCTTGGGTTAAAGTCTCAACACACACACACACACACACACACACACACACACACACACACACACACATATGCACACACACACACACAGGTTTAAGTGAGCTATCCACATCTTACCAAGGAGATGGGGAATAGAAAGATATCTGTTTCTTTGTGGACTTACAGGTAAAAGCTGTAGCCAGGTCATCGGGTCTCAATTAAGAACCCCTTTTTGAATCCCTGACTCAGTTTCTAGGCTGGTCAGCTTTTACAGGAACCTTGTTTGAGCAAATGTTTTGGCATTGTCAACTGGCAGAGCTCTCCTGACCCCTGGAGCAGCAGACCTAGCCTGAGAGGCAGAGAGTGTTTATCCATCAAGTGAGAGACCCATAAACTCAGGTTAGGGGATTTCAGGAGCTTGGCTACTGTCACTCTCTTTTCTCACCTCATTCCAGAGCTTCCAGTTCATTTGCCTGGCTAGTGGCCAGGGACTAAGTGGCCTGTCTAGACAGACTGGCAGGATCACTTCCTAGGAACTCTAAGGGTTCTGAGCTGCACTGCTACCCAGTTCAGGCTCAAACTCCACCCTCCACCCAGGCCAAAGGTGCAAGCTAGGCAGCAGAGGTGTTTCCTCAGATTCTCCCACAGCGGGATCAGAGCCTCTTGGAAACGAAGCAGGGATTCTGAAGGAGCATGTCAGGGGATGGATGGGAAACCAGAGTTAAGTATACCACACATTAACAGTAACATGCTTTTCTTAGAAACTGTATCTAGCTGACTGAGAGAACTAAAACAGCTATATAGAAAAGAATAAACGCTTTAGAACATTAGACGGAGGGAAACGCAAACTGTACTGCCCATATTACTAGATCACTTTCCTCAACAACTCCAAAGTAGTGGTTTGAAGAAACAACACAGCGCCTGTCTGAAGCCTTATTTTAGATTTTCTCCCATAGTCACAGCTAATCCACAGCTAGTTTGAGCGTGTGTAAACCTTTTTATGCTTTTAGAGATCTGTGTAGACCTATATATAAATACCTGATCTTTCTCAAAGAGGTACTTTTATCATTTTTGTAGTCTTGTCATAAACATCCTCCTTTTCCCTATTCCCCACTTTCCTTGGCTTGGTCCCCAAACCATCGTTGAGATGACTTGAGCTCTTTGCTTATGCTGAATTTGACATATCTACTCCACAATAGACAGCAGTCTTCAAGTATGAATGAGCCAGAGATGTTTTCTTTTATATGACGATCGTAACTCTACAGAAATGTTTTACTTATCCAAGTGTGGTTGTGCACACCTTTAATCTCACCACTCAGAAGGCAAAAGCAGGTAGATCTCTGTGAGCTCAAGGCCAGCCAGGTCTACAGAATTGAGTTCCAGGATAGCTGGGCTACACAGTGAGACCATGTCTCAAAAGCAGAACCAGAAATGTCTTACTTAAAAGAGACTAGCTTGTATTATTCCTAGCTTAGATGATAAGATTCTAATTAGGAGAAAAAATGGCAAGTGTAATCTCACCTACAACTACAAAGCTAGTTTGAAAACATTTGGACTATTAACCTGCAGGATTGCTTAATGAGGTATATATCAATGTCCAGTGTATTTATTGGTTATAGTTAACCATTAAAAAGCAAAGTGAGAATTCCTTCTGTGCTCAACAAAATAACCTACCGCCATGAATTTGGCAAGCAACATTTGTGGGTCTAGCAAATAGTACACCATGTATCTTGCTATATCTAATAGAGAATATGGAATAAATGGTGTTGCTAGATAGCTGAAGCAGATGACGAGGGAGAATAGAGGTTTTAGGGAACTCACAGGAAAGACTGGGCTAGAGTTAAAGTGTAAAGCAAGAACAACAGGACAACAGCTATTGTCATGGGCTGCCATTGCCGTGAAGAGCAGAAACACAGATTGTATGTATTTTATCAGTCTATAGAGGTGTGTCTGAGATGAGGGTGTTAGACAGAAGCAAGCTCCTACTAGACTGTGACTATGAAAATATTTGACAGTTCAGAACTTGGATGTCTTGCTCAGAACATATGCTTTCCTATTTTCCCCATCATTCTCTGAAGTCTTATAAGAATTTGTCCTTGGCCAGGAAGATGGCTCATCATCCAAGTAGCTAATATTTAAATAGCTATGATCCTGAGATGGCCAAGCAAACATTCCAAAACCATGCATTTGTAATATTTTAATTGCAAATATAGCTTAGTCTTTGTTTTTTGGCAAAGGTGTTTGCTAAAATTTCTAACATCAATTAGGGATTGGCAAAGAATGCTCTTTTAGGCTTAAAAGGACACAGTCATCTACTGGAAAGCAGCAAACCTTTGGCAGAGTCATGAAGAATACATTACAGTCTATGTGTCCAGGGGCTGTGGGTATCGTTCAGGTTGATCTAACTAACACACTAAGCTGGGAGCTGTTCAGTAATCCCATAACAGTACCCAAAAGAGAAATAATATTCTACTGCAGCATGTCAGTTTTACTTCCAGACACAGGTGTTTTGGATTGTAGGATTCCAAACCATGTAGTATTAGAATCATGTTGCCCAAATTCACTTGATGATAAAAATCATATGGCATCAAGATGAACCACCTCATCTTTTGACCAGTACACTTGTACAGTGCTGTATACTGAACAGGAGACGGATAGTATATCAAAGATTAAGTATTTTGTATTTGTACTCTGTAATGGAAGTCTAATGAGACAATAGACCATATGCTGAGGACATGGAACCTGGGATTATTGTAGTCCCGTCTTTTACCACCTCCCACTCCTCTACCTATGGTATCTTGTAACACCTACCTCTCCCCACACTTGCTCAGTGACCACTGCCATCCCCCAATCCATGGTACTCAGGAAAACTTCCTCTCATCACTCCAACACAAATGCCATGACTGCTCTCCCTTCCTCAGGGTTGGCACAGGCAGAGGAAAGATTGAGGTAAAGTGCACATACTCTGTATCATTTGGTGGAATGTGGATAATCACATAGCATCTGTGAACCAAGAATATTGCTCCTTCTGCACATGCAGAAAGTGAGGGGATTCCAGGTCCCATACATGCTCACATGGAGGTGCATTTGTTTTGGAAACACCTTTCAGTCTTGGTGGCTGTGGTATTCCACCAAGAAAAGAGTGATGTACCCTCCCCTGTTAGGGACGGTGCAAGGTGTATGGGGAGGTGTGTCTGGAGCTAGCAGTGAGGTATCAAGACTATGCGTGCTGGGCTGCAGACTACAATCCCTGGGTACATGTGAAGGCTTGCAGTCAGCCAGCAAACATCCCCAAGCCAGAAGGAGTGAGTATAGCACTAAATGAGTTTAAAATGATTGGATTTGAAAGTTGCCATAGAAGAAGGGAGAATGTTTTCTCTTTCGGTATCTTCAATACTACTTATATACTGGCTTTACAACAAGGGGCCTCATATATTATTTCCCACTGGACCTATAAAGTATGTTTTCATCTGGAGTGAACATTTTTAAAACATAGAGATTACCCACCCAGCCATGAGAATTCGGATCCACTAGCCATGTAACACTTCTCAAACATAATTGTGAGAACTGCAAAAATATTCTAGCGTTTCATTTTCTCTAGTCCTACCCACAAAATATTCTCATTGAGTCTCTATGAGCCCCCAAATCGGTTTTTTATAAGAAACTCAGACCATTCTACCACAGTTGGTTCTCAGACCACCTTGAAAAGATTCTAAAAGCCCAGGAGCATCAATACTGGAGCCAGGCAGCCTCTCTCTCCCTCTCCCTCTCCCTCTCCCTCTCCCTCTCCCTCTCTCTCTCTCTCTCTCTCTCTCTCTCTCTCTCTCTCTCTCTCTCTGTGTGTGTGACCATATGCCACAGCACACATGTGGAGGTTAGAGGCCAACTTGCAGGAATCAGTTCTCTCTTTCTTCTATATGAGTCCTAGGGATTAAACTAAGGTCCTCAGGCTTCGTAGTAAGCACTTTAACCCTCTGCGCCATCTCAGTAGTATGAGTGGGTATGTCTCCTTAAACCTTAGTTTGCTCATCTGTGAAAGGATAGAGTAATATTCCATACATGTTTTGTGTTTTGAGTACTAAATGTATATAAATAGTACAATTATTAGCACCAAATCATCTATGTTGGAGAAATGCTGGTGTTAGTTATATAATTATGTTTCTCTGGGTTTTTTGCTATTTTTAAAATACTAAACAATAGCTAAAAGGAGCAAGAGAGGCTTAGTGTGGGAAAGAAGGCAAGAAACCTATAGCAATTGGGTGAGCCCCTTGGGATTCCATTTACAAAGCTAGTGCTTCAGTATCCAGGGCACAGTAGCTGTTCAGTAAGTTGAATTCAGGCCCAGAGCAACCTTCAAAAAGACCATCTCTGTCCAATACTCAAAGGGACCAACAGCCCACTTTGTCTTCTTTAGGAACAGGTTACTTACAACTTAGGCAAAGGCATCGGCTCAGAGGCTAGTGGACTCCTGCAGTTTACCGAATGCTGAGTGCGCCCTCTTGTGTCCACTTTCTCAGCTTTCTCTCTGAAAATCTGGATCAAGATCTTTGTTTATATCAAAACTGAAATTCTCTTAAGTTGATTTAGTAACAACGTTGATGATCCTCTTTGATTATGATGTAAATATAGACAAGAAGGAATAAATTATCCTCTTATCTATAAAGTTTAATGCCACACACTAAACACTCTTGTCCACATTGTATACAAATCGAGTGCAGCGAAATAGACTTTTAGAGTAAGGATAGCTTACACTTCCAGCCAGAGAAAGCTGGCTGTGGTTAGGAGAGATGGAAGGAATGTGTGGGTTCTACTGGTGGTCAGCACATAGGTGACTAATAAATAAAGCTCCTGTGGAGTCCTTGGGTCTCATTTCATAATATTCTAATTTGGATAGGGCTTGAAACAGCTCCTGAAAAAAAAATGCTCATTTTTCTCTTTCAAACAGAGAGATGTCCTCATACAGGGCCAGAGACGTCACAGTAATTATTCATCCTTGGTAGTTAGTCAGTATTTCCTCCCATATCCACTGTATCTCCTTCACTATCCTTCAGCAGACCCTCTAGATAACATGGGAAAGGAACTCAAGGGCCCCACATCACACTCCAAAAAAACACCACTCCTGCGATTCACCTCGCCCGGAGAACCATGCCCACCATACCACCTCTCATTCTGCATTCGCTTCAAGATCATTACAGAAACAACAGTTCAGTTTGTGCCCCAGGAACCCTAATTCATCTGTAGAGCTGACACTGTCCAGAAATCCTTTATTTCTGCCCCGTACCTAGAAGTCAATCTTTCCCCACCCCTGCAAATGGCATATAGAGCCATTTTTCTCTGGATCAAATATCGTGTGTCACGATCTTCTTAACTTTATTTCCACAGGTCATTTTAAATGGTGAAATTATGGCATTCTGTGGAGGTGCCATCATTAATGAAAAATGGATTGTAACTGCTGCCCACTGTCTTAAACCTGGTGATAAAATTGAGGTCGTTGCTGGTAAGTAAACAAAATAGATAATCCTTGGTAACATTAGTGCATGATATACATATCATAGTGTACAAATGTCCGACAGGATTGTTACTGAGTAAACTGGGCAAATGAGAGAGGGGCCATAATTCCAAATCCTAACTCATTCCACCTTCCAAGCCTCAGAATTCTTTTTGTGAACCCATAAAGCACTCTCAGCATAGTAAAATGATTTATTGATGTATCAACTTCCCCACCCACTATATTAGATCATTGGGACTTGGTTGCTAATGATCAGTGAAGCCAAGCAGACTGGGAACCACGGGAAATGCATTGATGTGGACTATAAACTAAGAGATTTGTTTTCAACAGGTGAATATGACGTTGAAAAGAAGGAAGACACAGAACAAAGGCGAAATGTGATTCGAACTATCCCTCATCACCAGTACAATGCAACTATTAATAAGTACAATAATGACATTGCCTTGCTGGAACTGGATAAACCTTTAATATTCAACTGCTATGTAACACCTATCTGTGTTGCCAATAAGGAATATACAAATATCTTCCTCAAGTTTGGTTCTGGCTATGTGAGTGGCTGGGGGAAAGTCTTCAACAAAGGGAGACAGGCTTCCATTCTTCAGTACCTTAGAGTTCCACTGGTTGACCGAGCCACATGCCTTAGGTCCACAACATTCACCATCTATAACAACATGTTCTGTGCAGGTTACCGCGAAGGAGGCAAAGATTCGTGTGAAGGAGACAGTGGGGGACCCCATGTTACTGAAGTAGAAGGGACAAGTTTCTTAACTGGCATTATTAGCTGGGGCGAAGAATGTGCAATGAAAGGCAAGTATGGAATATATACTAAGGTTTCCCGGTACGTCAACTGGATTAAGGAAAAAACAAAGCTAACTTAATGAAAAACCGACCTCCAGAGGCAATTCACTGGGACTGAAAATGGATGATGCCTTTTACAAACTAGTCTTTCCAACCTCTTGTTAAATTTAAATGTATAAGTTCTATAAATACTGATTTTTCTCTGTGCAGGGGATGAGCCCATCTAGGATCTATATTGTACTAGATTAAGTAGGTTAGCAAATGTAATCACTAGAGAAATAGGTTAGGAAGAGATTTCCCATTTCTGTAAGCCCAGCCCTTGTTAAAATTAGAAAGTGAGGCTTTCCGTGTTGCTCAGAAGGCACGATGGTTCTTGATGTAGAGATGTACCCGCTCCTCCCTCCTTGACATCAATTCATGTTTTAGATCTTCCTCGCCGCTCTCAAATTTATTGGTTTTCTATCCAGAATCTTTAGCCCATTTAAGGCCAGAAGAACGCAAGAGCAACTGATACATTAAAACTCATCGAAAGCATGACTTCCTCTCCTGATTTTTCTGAATCCTGTATCTTTTTCAACTTCCCATCCACAAATCACTTTCCCCTCCATCATTCTTACCCTCCCTTTTTCCATCGTCACTGAAGGCGGAAGAAGTGTGAGTTCCCGGACATCCACAGCTACACAGAGAAACCCTGTCTTGAAAGAAAAAAAAGAGAAAGAAAGAAAGAGAGAGAGAGAGAGAGAGAGACAGACAGACAGACAAAGACAGAGACAGAGAGACAGAGAGACAGAGAGAAATTATATATATATATGTATTTATATATTGGTAAAATATATATATAGAGAGAGAAGGTCTCTTAAAAACATCACTAAACCTTACTTGTAACAACTGCTTATTTCTACGGTGTAAACACCCTTACCTTGGTAGATTTCAAGCTATTAACATGAAGTTACTGAAAAAGGAGTTGAGAAAACATATGCAAAATCACTCTAAGAACCGCTTCAGCCAGTTTTTAACCAAGAAGCAGCTGCGCTTTCTAGGAATACTTCAACAGTATATCTTCAGCCTTCTCCAGTGCCAACCAACCTAAGTGTCATGTCTCTCACAGCAGGCTCAAGGATGTGAGAGTCATTCAAATGGCCAGCTGAATTGCCCATTTCTGGTTTTCTGCTCACCAGTGAACTGTGTTGTTGTAATTAACCCTGTTATATTGAATTTTCTAGAGGGGTGCTGACCATCCGACCCATTTTTCATCTGTGACTTGTTGAACTGGCATTTTAATATTTATCTGGATATTTGCATGAACTTGTTTGGTATTGACCCAGTCACCCCACACTTAATGATGCATAAATGGTTTGAACACCTTGTCACGGCCACCTGCCCCCACCACACAAAATCCTGCTTCATCACTGCTGACTCAACGTTCCACTATTTACTGCCTCTTTTGTCTTGCAAAAAGTATCAATAAACCTCTTTCCAGATTGCTCCAAGTATTTCTTGTTAAATCATTTAGAGTGGATTCTAAAGAACACAGTCAAAAAATCCCTGAAAAGAATATGTCTGATGAAATGTAACACTGACTTTATGCTCTGATGTCCCAAAACTTCATGCAGGGAACAATGCCCCAAGTCTACACAGCTCTAACTGTGCTTATGGCCTTGAATAACTCACAACGCCTTTGAGGAATCAATACCTCCATTTGTATAATGAGAGATTTTGAGGAGACACTAGTCGAAGGCCTTTGAGATGTTAAGAATACATAGGTTTTTGTTCTTAATTCCTTAATTCAACAAATATTCAAAGAGTGTTCCCCTGTGTAGCATCACCAAAAAAATGCTCATTACACTTTGAAATAAGTATGTTTGTATTTGGAAATTTTTACAAAATGTATGTAAATTACCATCAGTGCCTAGTACACTATGACTTAGTAATTGCTCAATAAGTGTTAGCTGGGACTAGAAAGATGCCTCAGCAGTTAAAAGCATTTGCTATAGCACTTGCTTCTTGTAAATGACCCAGGTTCATTTACCAGCTCTACATCAAGAGGCTCACAACCATTTGTAACTCCACCTCCAGGAGATTTGATGCTCCCATCTGGCCTCCATGGGCACTGCACATGTGGTGCACATACACACAAGCAGGCACACACACACACACACACACACACACACACACAAATAAAAATACATATTTTTACCTTAGGTGAATTTGAGTTCATGTTTGTTTCATAATAGCAATTAAACTTGCATTGAACATCCTGAAAGGGGATCATACTTACATTAAAAAATGTTCCTGAAATGTAAGCCTCATAAACAAACCAGAGCAATAAGTTCTGTTATTGGCTAAAGGAGATGAAGAGGGATGAGCCACTCTACGTGACAATTCTACATTTAAGGAGAATGCTAGTTCATGCGTGAAGCATGTTACTTCAAATCTGAATAACTAAAGCTCTATGACCCCAGTGCTCAGTTGGGAAAAGAGTCACTGATCATGTTGTCATGGAGACCACCCCTTACAAAAGCAGCAATGGTGAACTGCCCTCACCCCTCAAACCATTAGCCTTCTCTGTGGCACAGGGAGAAACTTTTAAGCTTTTCAGCCTCTGAGCCATAATTACCCTTTCTCTCATGAGTTCAAAAATGACTGAATCCATTCTGAGCCAACTGTGACATGTTGCCACTACTAAACATAGAGGCCCTTAAGCACACCTATGAGCCAACAGTCTCAGAGCCAAAGCCTCCCTGGATTCTGCCTAGAGCACTTGCAGTCACTATATAAGACCCATTAGTATATTCCAAATTGTTGTAGCTACTTAACCGAAATGGGCTGAAATATGCTGGTATAATATTGGAAGTGACAGATTAAAATAGAACTCTTGCTGACTGAAGAAAGGTGTGTTAATACCACGCGTGCATTTTACCTTGGTGTTTAAGTCTGATTGCTTTTAGTTCTTTGGAATAGTAGTCACTTTGTGATGTCAGGGACAAAACATGGTCCGATTTTCTCTGCCAAGGGAAAAAGAAAGGGTACTCTCCTGAACACAACCATTTACAGCTTCCTTATAAATTCTACATAATTTCACTCTAAGAGTGTCAAAGATACAAGGCCAATTAAACACCATCCAATCCACTGCCCTTCTGCAAATGAGGATATAGAGGTCAAGAGAAGTCCAGGCCCAGGTAACACAATGGCAGAGCTCAGAAGGGAGTTCAGATCTCCAGCCCTACACTGTGAGCACAGCACTTTCGACTAGAGTACATGCATGCTACTGTCTGTCTTTTTACAGCAGCCTGGCTATCTGCATTGATGAAAAATTATTCAGAATGTCTGGGAGTGAAAGCTACCTAGCATTCTGATGAATAATCCTTTGAGTAGAAAACACATGATAAAATCAAGAGCTGCAAGTAGCCTGGGTGGCAGAGTGGCAGTCAACTAAACTGGAGCAGGAATCTGGCTCATAGCAGGTACTCAGTAAACACATGGATAATAAACCCTCAGCACTTCATCCCAACTGTGAGCACCAGGCCTTCCAGATGTGACATTTGACTTGTAGAGGATGCTGCACACAACCACTCCAGCAGCATAATATTTTCTTCTTTGTAACCATGCTGGGGAAGACATGGACAGCACCAGGAGAAGGCAGGCTACTGCAGAAGCTGTTGGAGGGCTTAACGAGGTCTTCAAAGGCCCGCGGGAACTAGGAGTTAACCATGTGGCACAGCTCTGCAAGCCAGGGAACCATTATAGCTGCTGACAGGCCTATCTGGGGAAGGCAATCAGAAATCAGAGTGCTTTTTTTTTCAGTGTGAGGTTTATGCCATGTAGAAATCTCAGTTATAGCCAGAAACATCTAAAGTGCTCTGTTAACTGTAGAGGCTGTTGAAGGATTTGCAGCAGGAGAAAAAAAAGACTGTGGGAACCCTGGGAATGCATTCTTTCCAACCATCCCACATCCATAGATCTGTCTCCTCCTTTCCTCCCAGTTTCAAGCAGACTTTTTTCATCCTGTCCTGCAGAGGTTTTAGTTAATCACAACTTCTAATAAAGGTAAGGGGAGCAGACACATTCATTCCAAAATCTACAAAGAAACAACAGTAACTGAAGTGGGGTCAAGGCATTTTCTCCACACCCCACAGACTAAGGCAGAGCTCTTTTCCTGGCACAATTGGCTCACTGTAGTTCAAAGTGACCCTTTTGGGTGAGAGGTAAGTGACAGAATCAGGGGCATTTCTGCTTCCAAAGACTTGTATTCAAAGAGCTGCTTTGGGGGCAGCAAGATGGCTCATTGGATAAAGGCAACTGTTACCCAGCCTGACCACCTGAATTCCATCCCCAGAACTAACATGGTGGAAGGAGACAACCAAGCCCCACAATTTTCACCTCTACACACACACCATGACATGAACACAAATGTACCCAAAAAACATAATTTTGAAAAATTAAAGATGTTTCAGTGCAATGTCAAACTTAAATTTTCCAGTCTATAAAGTCATATGAATTTACAGCCAATCTTAAGCTTTTGAAGTGATTGCACATCTGTCCCTTTGACATAGTTTGCTTGCTGAGCTCATTAAGATAAAAAAAAAAGACTCACACTTAACACATGTTTTAATAAACATCCCTCTTTACATAGATTTTCTTCTTGAACTCTTTTAAGAATTAAGCATGTATTTTCATGAGGCTTATTGCTAAAATTCCTCCCTGGAAGGGAGAGAAACAATGACTACAGCCCCCTAAGGTCCTGACCAGAAGTAAGGTTTGAGATCAATGAGTGAGGAGCTATGGGCAGGAGCTTAGGCGATCTTGGAAGGTGTGCACCCATCAGGGATGATGGCTTCCCCAGGGATGTGTAGATGAAGCCCTTCCTCTCATCCTTCCCCATGTATATATCCTCTAGCATTCCCCCAAGATCCTGAGGCCACCGAAATTTAGAAATTTAGGCAGAATTACCCACAACTGGTTGGGAGAACTGACTAGATACTCAGATGAAGGTCCCATGACCTTCCTCACTCCTTTCTTCTATGAAGGGAAGTAAATAGTCACCGTGCCCAGCAGTGCTGATCGCTGGTGAGCAGGCCCAACGGAACAAGGCAGTTGCACCAAGGAACTCACAGAGACTGTGACAGCACACACACAAGACCTATACAAGCTCAAGTCAGACAAAAATCCTGGCATGGAGAGGGGGAGGAGGGCACAACCCCCACCCCACCCCGGCTGAGGACCTATTGGCAGCTGGTACCTGCTAGGAGACAGAAAGTAGGTTTTCTCTAAGGATAAGACCACCTGACAGGTTAACCACATTCTAGGGCAGGCTCAAAACCCAACAGGTTTCCTGCAGCACAAATTGCATTCAGTCGGTTTAAAAAGAACACGTGAAGTTGATGAGTAGAGAGGTAGGGATAAATTTAGGAGGAGCTGGGCAAGGTGGACAAATATGATCAAAATACATTGGATGAAACTCTCAAAGAATTAATAAAAATATTGTTTAAAAAATACTTGGGAAGCTACTAGCCTGGGTTTCCTCGTTAGTACACTAAAGCCTAATGTGAACAGGGGACGGAAACTAGAGATGGTCCTAATCAGAGCCATCAACTAGCACTTAACTTGTTTGCTGTGTTCCTTTGTTCAGTGATCATGGTTCACTGCTCACACTGCTGTAGAGCTCTCAAAGAAATCATGTTAGGTCTGAGCAAGCCCCCATTCTGCGGGTGTTCTTCGCTCAAATAAATGGTATTAAATTGATTTTTGTTCAAAGTGTTCCCTTTTAAACGTTATTTTATTTGTGTGTGTGTGTGTGTGTGTGTGTGTGTGTGTGTGTGTGTGTGTGTGTGTGTGTGTGTGTGTTGCCTGCATTATGTCTGCACACCATATGTATGCCTGGTGCCTCCGGAGGCCAGAAGATGGCATCAGCTCCCCTATACTAGAGCAATATCTTTTCCTCAATTTTACATTTTATGAACCAAGGAATCAGGAGTTCAAGGTTTAACAATTTATTAAAGGTTCAAAGATTGATTTATTTTTATTTTATGTATATTGAGGTTTTAATGTATGTTCATGTACCATGTACATGCAGTGCATGACAGGTTTCTTTGGAGGCCAGAAGAAGGCATCAGATACTCTAGACAGAGTTACATATGGCTGTGAGGTACAATGTGGTTGCCCTTAACCACTGGGCCACCCTTTCCAGCCCCAGAGGCTCTAATCTTAAGCTTAGTCATCTAGGTCTGAAAACAGCATAAAGAACATAACAGAGGAGGCCTGCTGGCTCAAATGAAATCCTCGTGTCCAAGAATAACAGCTTGTCTGAAAATGTTAAACTTCATTATTCGGTCTTTTGAGTACATATTCTAGGAAAGACCAACTTGCAAAGAAAACTAAGCTCTGAAGCTCTGGATCCATTAGCATAAGCTGTAATAGCAAAGAGCTACCCATTGCGGACAGGAAGCACTGCTAAGAGAGGGCAGTGTAACTTTGAATCGTCCATGAAATTTAATAAACAAGATGAATTTTGAATTAGAAAGGAATAAATTCTTTTTAGTTTCCCACACTGGCGCTAGAGATTAAACCTTGGTTCTTGTACATGCTAAGTACATGTTGTACTGCTGAGCTACACTCTGAGAGCTAAAATGTGTTCACATTTTTAAAAGAAAGACGAAACATCTGGTTGTCTGCTAGTTCTATCGATTTACTTTTAGTCACTATAAATAAGTTAAATTTTGTCTTGAATACTGTTTGTTTTCTACGTATTTTATCACCTTTTCCAAGGCGACTGTCCCAAAACATTGTAGAGAAAGAAGTCACTGGCATATAATAATAAAAATGACTTGTTTGCTATGTGTTTGCTCACTTGACTGTAGAGTCTGCTACCCTGTAGAAAGGAGGTCTCTGTATTTTTGTACTTACTAGTAATAGGCACTTTTCCCAGAGGTCCAAGACATACAGGATTGATTTCTTCCTAAACTCTGACAAAAACCACAGACCTAATTTCTCTTCAAGTGGAGTATTTCTTCTTGCTCACCTTTTTCAAAATGAACTCTGCATGTCTGTGCTTCTTAATAGAATATTATCGCCCAGATAGTTCCTTGTCTAACATCTATGTATTCTATACTGTAGGAAGAATGCATCATTTTGGAAATCTCAGCAATAACATTTACTCCTCAGCCAATACAAATATAACTTAAGTACACATTTTATTTCTCAGGCAATTATCTGGAGATGAATTCAAAATTGATTAACTAATTCACTGATGGCACTTCCTCAGGAGCTCAAAAGAAAAGCAACAAAAAGGTGCTTACGTTGTGATGGATCCTCAAAAAAATGTTTCAAAAATGGACAATTTAATCAAGTCAATGTTATTGGTTGTTGTCCCCCCCACCTCGTACCTTGAGATGCAAATTCTACCTGCTAAGTGGAATATAAAGAGATTGTTAGGTCTGCCACTCCCAACTAACAGACCTTTGCAAAAGCAAGTGATAAATCAAACAAATGTAAGTAGCTAGGTGCTTTCCAGAGGTATTACGGAAATGGACTTTTTTAGTGGCTATCCAAGGCCAGAAACTGCTTTAATTGCAAATCATTCAGATTTGAACAAAGAGACTTTTGATGAAAGCACTTAACCAACATTTTAAAAATTTGGTTCTGATCAGACCTATAGCACCCTCTCTGTCACACACATACAATCATGAAGCAAACCTGAACATAAACATGTAAGTCAAAGTGCTTACGGATCTCTCTTAGTTAGGGGTTTCTACTGCTGTGATTGACCACCATAACCAAAATCAACTGGGGAAGAAAGAGATTCTTGCATCTTAACACTTACAGGTCACATTCCACCAACTCGAAACAAGAACCTGGAGGCAGGCGCTGATGCAGAGGCCATGGAAGGGTGCTGCTTATGGCTTGCTTCCTATGGCTTGCTCAGCCTGCTTTCTTATAGAGCCCATGACCACCAACCCAGGGATGGCACCACTCACCATGAGCTGGGCTTCACCCATCAATCACTAATTAAGAAAATGCACCATAGACTTGCCTACAGGCCAACCTTATGGAGGCATTTTCTCACTTGCACATCCCTTTTCCCAAATGACTGGAGCTTCTGTCGAGATAAAATAGACAGTTCCCCTTAGGGAGAAAAAGGAAATGTTCAACTACAAATGATATCATCCTAACCAGAAAAATATATGCTAATGATTAAGTTTAGATATTTTAATGTAGAATTAATGCAACTGCATTTGCATTGTAAGTACATTTACAATGCAATTAAATTTTGAAGACTTCAAGGGAAATTGCTGCTTTTGTTTTATAGTAACACACATTCATGGCCTAATAAAATTAATATATTGCAGTTACATTTATAACCAAACTCAAATACAGCATTTTGTGTACATTGATTATAAAATTCAAGATCATAACTACATTTGAATCTGCAGAACTTGGTATTGTCTTAAATTATTAAAGTCTCTAATACCACTGTATAGCATTTTGTGCATACAGACGTATTATTTGAATATTTTAAGGACTTTTTATTTTTATTTTATGTGTATGAATGTTTTATCTAGACGTATATATATGCACCATTTGGGTACCTGGTACCCATGGAGGCTAAAAGAGTTTTGATCTCGTGGAACTGGAGGGACAGATGACTGTGAAACCCCCTGTGGGTACTGGGAACTGAACCTGGGTCCCCTGCAAGAGCAGCTAGTGCTTTTAGACAGGACAGTTCCCCTTAGGGAGAAAAAGGGGATTATTTTTTACTACAAATGATATCATACTAACCTGAGAAATATATGCTAAGGAATTAAGATTAGATATTTTAATGTAGAATTAATGCAACTACATTTGCATTGTAAGTACATTTACAATGCAATTAAATTTTGAAGACTTCAAACAGCTGAACTCTCTCTTTAGCCCCCAGTAATGGATAGTTCAATAAGATCTAAAGTAAAAAAGTTCTGGGCAATACAGAACAATGAGAGCCTATCACCTTCTCTACAGATGCAGCACTGGGGTAAATAAATGCTTAGGTGATTGATGACATTGAAATCTACCTTTCTTTGACTTTTTCAAGAGCAAGGCAAAACCTGATGTAGTGAAGAAGAGCATCACTGTTCTTGGAAAATGACAAAAGGAAAAAAAGTAATTAGAAAGCAATGCGATACCCCCCCACCCTCCCCCCAAAAAAGCATTCTATGTGAACACACATGGTTAGCTGGACACACTTCCAAATATGTACAGGCTCAGAGCAGATTGAAGTTGTCGTTTCACCATCTAGTTGTCAAAGTGTTTTAATAAGTCCCACGTCCACTGGGGTTACTGTAATGGAGTCATTTCCAACTAAAGTTAATCAAATATTTAATTGTATATGTCCTTTATTAGTTAGCTAAAAATAAAGTAATTAATTTTGTCCTGAATTAAATAACAGGACATCTATATTTAAAATGATGGTTGTAAGACTCATAAAAATCCTATACTAAATCTTCTTAATGTTGAATGCATGAATGCAAATGTCAGCAGTAAATAGAAGCCAAGCAGATAAACTTTGAGATTTTCCTTTTGAATTTTGATGCTATATGCATTTTCAAGCAAATACATTGGATTGCTATTTGCACTGGTTGTTCTAAATTGCCTCTAAAACTCAGATTTTTTTTTTTTACATTTTTTGAAAATTTTCATTCACTAATACTGCATTTACATTTCTAAATTCAACATCTTCCCCTCAGCCCTCCCATGCCCACCCACACACTTCCTCTCAGACTCATGATCTCGTCTTAATTATGGTTACACACACACACACCATTCATTTTATATATATATTCATATATATATATATATATATATATATATATATATATATGCAGCTAAGTCCATTTTATATATTTATATATATGCAGCTAAGTCCATTTAATGGTTCATGTCTATATGTGTTTAAGGCTGAAAAACCTAACATATTTTTTAAGATATTTTAAGCAGCTGTTTAAGAGACTCATTTTTTCATTAACTATTTTAACAAATAAAAGTTCAATAAATGTTGATAATACATCTTGTTGCTTCTTTTTCTTTCTTTCTTTTGAGTTAGTGTGTCACTCTGTAGCCTAGA
This sequence comes from Uromys caudimaculatus, assembly GCA_028551405.1. Taxonomy (NCBI): domain Eukaryota; kingdom Metazoa; phylum Chordata; class Mammalia; order Rodentia; family Muridae; genus Uromys; species Uromys caudimaculatus. The sequence goes on from CM052722.1 coordinate 102,182,811, forward strand.
TGAGGCCTCTTCCTCATCCTGAGTACTAGGATTACAGCAGGGCACTGCCATGCTTTGCTTGCATTTTCAGATTTAAGTCTTCAGTTATGTTAACATGGAGTCAGTTACCTTGGAGAAAATGTGATTCACTAGAATCAATTAACTTTTGATAGTGTTTGGAATCACACTGCCTCAGATTTATCCTACTATAACATTTAAAATTCAAGTCTATTCTATGGTACTCCATTCTGCAAGTATAATATCTTGTTTTGTCTGCTATTCTTTCATGGTTACTTCTTACCTTATTTTTAAAAAGTATTAACTATACAATACCAGGATCACAGCACCCTGTGTTTGCTTTTAGAAGTTTCATCATTCTGGCTTTTATGTTTAGATCTATTATGGTTCAATTCCAAATAAACCTGTGTGGAATTGGGTCTAAGGATGGAGGCTCATTTTTTTCCATGTGAATACCTAGTTGTTTAATGGAGTTTTAAAAAAGCATTCCTTTCATCATTCTATTGACATGCCACCTTGAGTAAAAAAGATTTTGCAGATTCCATCACATGGCATTGTGTTTCTGTGCCTGATCACCAATAGCTGGAACAGTTTGGGTGGAGATGATACTGGAATAAGTTCGAGAGAGCTGACTATAGTACAACTGGGGACTATTAAGAGAAATTGAGTGTATTCAATGAAAATGCCAAGAAAGTGGATGCTAGTGCCTTCCAGACACAACCAGACTGGCACACGTATGACCTCACAAAGACTGTGGCAGCATGCAGAAGACCTCCACATGTTCAAGTCAGAAGGCATCCTAGTACTGAGAAGGGAAGTGGACACACTCCCATCCTTAACCCAGAAGCTATCTCCAGTTGACAACTGCTTTCAAAGGAAAACTTATTTTTCTCCACTGGAGTCTCACTGGGGAAACAAACTACTCTTAAGGGTAGGCCCAGCAATAGATGGTCAACAGAAAACGAACTCAATGCTATTTTTGGGTGGGTGTTCATTTTGTTTTCTTCTTTTTTGAGTTATTTTTTAAACCTCATATCATTGGGGGGGGGCATTTTTTACCTTACAAGTCTTTTTGTTTATATATTATGGTTTTCTTCTTGTTTCTTTCTTCTTCTTCTTCTTCTTCTTCTTCTTCTTCTTCTTCTTCTTCTTCTTCTTCTTCTTCTTCTTGGTTTTTCGAGACAGGATTTCTCTGTATAGCCTTGGCTATCCTGGAATTCACTCTGTAGACAAGGCTAGCCTAGAACTTAGAAATCTTCCTGCCTCTGCCTCTGAAGTGCTGGAATTAAAGGCGTGCGTCACCACTGCACAGCAATTTTTTGTGAATTTGTCTGTGTTCCAGTATGTATGAGTTTCTCATGTTTTACTTCTGTATGTTTGTATTGTTTTATTTTGTTTTGTTTTTTAATTTGCCTGTTTGTTTTATAAAGAGCAAGGGAAAGAAGTACTGGGGTTGAATGGGTGAAGAGGTGGGGAGGATGTAGAAAATGAGGAACGAAACTGTGACCATAATCTATTATATGAAAAAATTATTTCAATAAAAATAAACTAAAAAAGAAACTGTATATTAAATGTTCTCAATAAAAGTAACCAATATTATGACGATGCTTATGCTAATTACGTAGATTTAGTTATTATACAAACTTCAAATCATGTTCTATCAAATTAAGGCCATTTTTTATCAAATTGCGTCCATTTAAAATTAAATGATGGCTCTGCCTGGGACACCAGGAGGCCATAGCCAACGAGCGCCAGGAGAAAGCTACCCTCCCAGGAACATGGAAAAGCCTTGAGTGGGATTAAGGGGAGCAACACTGCTACCAAGACCCACCCGGAACTGGCGGGATACAGGACCTGAGAACTCGGGGGCAGGAAACCTCTGAAACTTCCGGTTTCCATCTGTGGGTGGAGACATCTGCCTGGGCCACAGGTGTCTGTGACTGGGGAACTCACCCTGGGCCACAGGGCTACAGGAGAGAACGGGTATCCCAGGAGTGCTGACACACTTTTGAGCACAGGCAAAACCACCAATTTGGTTCAAACTCACTGGATCAAGAAGGATCCTTGCAGAGCCATCAGGACATAGGAACCAAGGGACAGCTGGGGACAAGATCCTTCCGGTTTCTGTCTGCACCCCAGATCTGACCCAGTGCCACAGCTCTCCAAACTCAAACACCTCTCAGAGAGACCTGGTCTTCAAGGAGTATTGATACAGAGGCCTGCAGGAGGGGCAAGCCACAACCAGAGAGAGTAAGATCAGCTAACATCAGAGTTAACAAGATGGCAAAAGGCAAGGGCAAGAACCTAAGGAACAGAAACCAAGGCTACTTGGCATCATCAGAACCCAGCTCTCCCACAACAGAAAGCCCTGGATACCCCAACACACCAGAAAAGCAAGACTCAGATTTAAAATCATTTCTCATGATGATGATAGAAGACTTTAAGAAAGAAATGAATAAAACCCTTGAAGAAATACAAGAGAACAGAGATAAACAACTAGAAGCCTTTAAAGAGGAAACACAAAAATCCATTAAAGAATTACAGGAAACCTCAATCAAACAGGCTGAATTACAAGAAAACACAATCAAACAGACAAAGGAAATGCACAAAACTATCCAGGAGCTAAAAATAGAAATAGAAACAATAAAGAAATCACAAAGGGAGACAACCCCTTGGTGTCAGAAAACCTAGGAAAGAGATCAGAAGTTATTGATGTAAGCATCACCAACAGAATACAAGAGATAGAAGAGAGAAACTCAGGAGCAGAAGATACCATAGATAATATTGACACAACAGTAAAAGAAAATGCAAAATGCAAAAAGCTTCTAACCCAAAACATCCATGAAATCTAGGACACAATGAGAAGACAGAAACTAA
>CM052722.1:102186184-102212846 GCA_028551405.1 Uromys caudimaculatus
CTTAGCCATTCTGACTGGTGTGAGGTGGAACCTCAGACTTGTTTTGATTTGCATTTCCCTGATGACTAGGGAAGTTGAACATTTCTTTAGGTGTTTCTCAGCCCTGCGAATTTCCTCAGTTGAGAATTCTCTGCTTAGCTCTTATGTGTGTTCAAAGGCTTGTATGACACTGCTTGAGCCTTTCAGATAACCTACACAGGCCTTTGGGGGAAAATACATTTTTTTCCTTTAAATATTCATTATTAATTATTTTTAAACTTATTTTATGTACAAGTGTTTTTCCTGCATATACATGCATATATGTATGTATATTCATTTACCACATGTGTGCCTAGTGTCAAGAGAGGTCAGAAGAGGATATTGAATCCCCTGGAACTAGAATTAGGGATGATTGTGAGCCACCATGTTGGTCCTAAGAATGAACCTGGGTTCTCTACAAGAGCAATAAATATTCTTAACTGCTGAGCCATATCTCCAGCTTCAAGATTCATACATGTGCCCACTCCCCTTCAGGGTTAGAGAATACAATCAATGTGGCTTTTAGTTCAAATTATTAGTTCAAATAATGAGACATAATGCTTTATTTAATATCTTTTTAAATAACGATGGGGTTTTGTTCAGTCTTCTTCCAATCAATATCATCTCACTTTGGATGCTCTTGCACTGCTGCCCTTCTTGTCCCATAAGGTCAAATGGATAAGGACTGGATGATAACGCTAAAATGTCAATATTGAAACTGATAAAAAGAATTATGGCTCTCTTGTAAAGTGTCAAAGCAAAGACCCTGACACTTTAGTGTGTATTAGATAAGCGATTAATAAATGACTCAAACAACCAAATGGAATGTAGTCTGCAGCGTCAGGACCAATCACCAGCTGAATCATCTGAGCCCTAAGTAAATAACATGTCCATACAGGAGTCTCTCACAGACTGTTTCGCTCAGCCACAGTTAGCCAGCTTTTCGCTGGGCTCTGAAAGCCCAGCGGTAGCAATGAAAACGAAAGGCATCCCTGTGATCGCTGCTGCTGAAGACTGTGTGACACAGACACTGCAGAAATCTTGACTCAGTACCCATGTGCACCAGCTGGAGGTGGAGGTCACCATGGGCATTGCAAAAAAAAAAAAAAATTGCCAATCATTGACCCTAAGAATTTTCATGGAGAATCTTCTTCCTTAGAGGCGATTGTAAAGCCTTCAATCTGTTAGGTCCTTATTTCACTCAGACTATAAAGTTGTAATGGAAAACCGTATTACAAGCTTGATTGTGAAACAAATTTCCTAAATGTCTGCCAACTGGAACAGAAAGAATTCGCTCTCTATTTCAATAGCAAATGTGAGAGTTTTAGCACCTATCTTCAGCAGGAGCAAATAAATGAGATTGGTTCGTGAAGGGAAACAAACACACAAACACCAGAGTATCAATTTGTGGAACCTGAAGGTTTCATTTTTATTTGGAAAACAAGGGTTACAGCATGAAGTGTACAGAAGATAATAGAGCACAACTAATTTACTACAAGATTTATAAGCATAAATTCAGAAAAAGAAACAAGCATGAAAATATTACATTTTAAATGCAATTTGTAAACTACTCTCAGGAAAAGTTCTTGGCACATAGAAAAGGATATAGCCCTGAAGAGAATTTACTAATGAGCCTTCACCCCCAGGACTTCTGAACTTTGCCGTCGTCTTGCATGGATTAAAGGAACGCTGGGTCTAAAAAGCGCTTTAAATCATAATGTTGTGCTTCACTTGGCCTTAATTATTCTACAGCCCTAAGTTTAACTTAATTAATAATAAGCTAAATAATTCAAGGCACACTGATTGCATTTGGTTGCAAAGTAGACAGAGAAGAAATAATTTTCAAGTCAAAAATATTCTGAGATGAGACTTTATCCGGCACAATGTCTTACACACTTATGCAATTTAAGGAATAAAAAGTACTAGAATTAAAACGCTTTTAAGTGAAAGAAAAGAAATAAGTATATGCTGTTGATTTTGTGCATGTTTAAATATATTAACCTGGAAAAAATTCCATCATTTGGGCTGAAACTCTTTTGAGGCGTGTTTTCTTCACATGGGCTGAGAAGTAGGCAGGCAGAGCAACTTGCCAGTTGATACTGTGGCTTCTTTACAACTGGACTCACACCTCCGATATGTGTCTCTGAAATCAAAGTGTAATCCATTATTTCTATGGTCAGTTTGGTGTGTGTGTGTTTGTGTGTGTATGTGTGTGTGTGTGTGTGTGTGTGTGTGTGTGTGTGTGTGTGTTTGTGTGTGTGTGTTTGTGTGTGTGTGTGTGTGTGTGTGTGTACATTTCTGAAACAGGGTCTTACTTTGTAGCTGAGGCTGGCCTGGGACTAGCCCTATGTATACCCCAGTGACCTCAAACGCTCAATTCTCTTGCTTCAGCCTTCCCAGTTCTGGGGTTACAGCACACACCACCACAACTGGCTTGCTTCTCGGCTCCTGCTTTTGTAAACTCAATACAATATTGCTGTTCTATATGTTTTCCTTGGTAGCAGGACCCAGGAATAGGTTTTCCTACATTCCCAATGCCTGCAATTAAAGCACTATTAGTCACTTTATTTTCTGACTCCGTAACTGGATAAATGCACAAAAACCCAGTTCTGACAAGCCCTTCCAGATCATCTATAGGCAGGGTTCAAATGCTACCTGCTTTCCTCTGACTTTCCTGCTCATATCTGACCAACTACTCAAGTTTAATTCACCTACCAATAATTTAAATTAAAGAAATATCACTTAAGATAATTGGTCTAAACCAGTGGGTTGCCAATTATAGGAAGTAGAACATTTCTCTCTGAGAGCCATTCAATTTGTCTGGAGGTCAGGCTCACATTACAACAGCTTTTGCCTGTTTTATTCTCATCCTCACACATATTCAGGGAATTTTATAGAGTCTATCTGAGGTATTATAGTAGAACAGATTACATTCAAAACCACATGAAAATCAGAATGTCTTGTTGTTGTTCTTGTTTTGTGACAGGGTTTCTCTGTGTAGCCCTGGCTGTCCTAGAACTTGCTTTGTAGACCAGGCTCCAAATCAGAGAGCCACCTGCCTTTGCCTTCTAAGTGTTGGGATTAAATGTTCATGCCATCAACCCTGGCTCAAGATATATTTAAATAAGACAGATATTAAAGACGTTTGCAAGAGTGCTTTATTTCTCACTAGTTTTTTAACTTTAAAAAAGTCACTTTTTAATAAAAATCATATTTACTCAAAATTATAGTATGTTTCCCAATCTAAATCTTTGTTATTTCTAATTTTTAATACATAATAAAGTATATTTTCAGTAGTTGCAACTTAATTCATACTTTTTAGAATTCTTGCATATTGTACATGCCTGTGGCCCTTGAAGGCCAGAAGAGGGCATAGAATCCCCTAAAACTGGAGTTACAGATGGTTGCAAGCCAGTACTCTCTCAATTGCTATATATTTATATATTTAAGTGGCTGGAGAGATGGCTTAGCAGTCTGTCATTCAAAATATGAGAACCGCTAATACAGACAATTAAGACAAATCTGCTGCAAGCCCTTAATTTCTTCCTCTGCAAATTATAGCTAACAAAATGTAACCTTTCTCACACTAATATGGTTATATTAATTAAAAACTATCTGTGTAAAAAACAAAGAAATAATTGTGTAAAGTAATTTCTAAAGTACATTTGTAGCTTTAAATCTGGGTCTATCCCTTATACCTAAGTGGAAAACACAGCTCTGGACAAAATGATACAGAACTACATATACATATATATGAAAAGCACATGGAAAACTAGTGATATCTAAGTAAAGCCTGTGGTTAGCACTGATGCAATTTCCAAGATTTGGTGTGTCCTATAATTATAGAAGATGTTACCACTGGGATAACTAGATGAAAGGAGCACAAGACATTTCAGTAGTATTTTTGTTAACTTCCTAACCTTATAATTTCAAAAATTAAGCTTAAAGAAAAAGTATATATACACAAAGAGGTGTTATGAAATAAAGTTTATTTAAAAAAAAAAAACACTAAAATTGAAAGGGTCATGAAATCACACATTAATAATCTTAGCACTTGACAGCCTAAGGCAGTCAACAGACCAGCCTGGGCTACCATAGAGAGATCCAGGCTGAAAAAATAATAACTAACAATCATAGTGATATATTTATAGACATTTGGAAAATGGCTATTTAAGTAATTTTAGTAGTGTTCTGTGTATAACTGAGATCTAATCTAAATAAAGAGAAGTGATTTGTGAATACTTACAAGATTCACTTAGATTCTTTTCACTATGAAATATACTCAATAAACCTCAAGGATCCTGACAAAAATATTGTTTGGCATGTGTCCTGTCTATGTCATCAGTAAAAGTGCCTCTGGAATATTGATGTAGTATGTCATACTAACCATTTGTGGCCTGTCTTCTCCATTGGCATTGTTAGGGAAGAAAGAGTGGTACGGATTTCAGCAGTGGCAGCAGCACCTTCTGTAGATGATAACACTCCATGCCAAGCTAGAAGAAAAACAAGAGTAGCAGTTAATTAAAGGCTCTGGTTCTCTGCCACAGGAGAAGCATGCTCAGTGCTACAGTCAAAGCTGTGACCTTCAATTTTGCATTGCTGTATATAACAAAATTGCACTTAGGTTTCACTATTTTTGAATTTGACATTTCAAAAAGGACTTGGATTACAGTATACTTCTTTAAATTTCAGAATGGTTGGAAGTTCGGATTTATGGGCATTATTAAAAGTAATGTTAAACATTTTCAGAATATATTATACTTCTTACCAACCCTCATGAACAAAACAATGATTCTGAATCTTCATTCTATAATAATTTTATTTATTCCATTCAAATAGTACTTGTTAGATTCCATCTGGTGGTGTTATTATTTGGGCTTAGATCGTCTCTTTTGGTAGGCAGAGAGTATGCATCACACATTTCATGAATTATAAGAGCCTGCGTGTAGCCAGGCATAGTAGTGCACACCTTTAATCCCAGCATGCAGAAGACAGAGGCAGGTAGAGATCTACAAGTCCAAGTCTAGCCTTGTCTACATAGCAGATTTGGACTCTGTATCTCCCCCCCAAAAAAAAAATAAGCTTGTAGGTAGGAGGGATAAGATTACTTTTTCTTCATTATATATATATTATATTCATATATATTATATATATTATATATTCATATATATTATGTGTGTGTGTGTGTGTGTGTGTGTGTGTGTGTGTGTGTGTGAACTTATTTAGACAAAATAATCTGTGATGGTTAGTTTCAATGGTCAACTTGACACAACCTAGAACCTAGAATCAGATGGGAAGACAGGAGACAGCCTCAGTGAGGGTTTGATGAGATCATGTTGGCCTGTGAGCAAGTCTGTGGGGGATTATGTTTATTACCTTAATTGATGTGGTAAGACCTGAAAGTGGGCAGCATCATTTCTTGGTTTGGAACCCTGGGCTTACATAAAGAAAGCTGTCCAAGCAAGCTCTTCATGAAAGCACAGTAGCATGAATGCATTTCTTTCTTTCTGCCTCCTGACTATGGATGTGATGTGGCTAGCTGCTTCTGGCTTCTGCAACTATGACTTCCTTGCTGTGATAAACTGTAACCTGGAATCATAAACTGTAATAAAAAAAGAAAACAAAAAACCCTTTCCTCTCTAAATTGTTGTTGCCAGGGTATTTCATCACAGTAACAGAAAAGAAACTAGGTCAAAATCTAAGTCACAAACTTTCAGAATCCCATCTTGGCAGTAGTAAACTATTCATGCCACCTTGGAAATTATTATGTCAACCTTCTCTGATATGGTTTCCATACCTGTCAAATGAAGGCATTAATACTAGGCTCTTACATTGTTGCTGGGGTTGGGAATCACAACACAATGATCTGAGGAAACTAACTTCTAAATGAATAACTAAACACAGAATAAGGTCATCATTACTTGTTTCTCCTCAACTAGTAGGCTTAAGGACTATTATATGAAGTACTGAGTATGTAGCATTTCTCTGGGAGTCTATGCTATTGTTGCCAATGTTATTTAGATTTTGTATGCTTGTATATAGCACCTTGTACCTCTGTAATATGATACTTAACCACATTCCACTTTAATTGCTTGCTGAATTATCTACCTTCCTAGCACTGTCCAGATGGCAACTGTGGGTATTTTAACTAGACTGTAGGTGCAACTCTACAAAATTCCTGATGCACTGATCATACTAACATTTGGTGAATCAAATGGATTGTGTCAAATCATTTCAAATGGCACAATTCTCATATGAAAACAAATATCCCAGTTCTAGTCTCAAAAACAATGGGAAATGAAGAGTGTATCCATTGAAGCTGAAATATGTGTTGCATTCATTCCTCTGTCCTCTCAAACTTGAGCATGGATCAGCCCTATATATGAAGTTGGTCAAAATTCACACAGCTGGGCCCCATACCCAAAGATATGAGGCAGAGAAAGCCAATGCAATTTGTCTTCAAATTCCCAGGTAATTGCCAACGTTGTGGGTCCACAAGCCACATTTTGAAAAACAGTGCTCTGTAGTGTGCAAGAAATAAAAGCCTTCTAAAACAGGTCCTCTCTTTTCTTTACACAAAAATAACACATGGATAGATTTTTTTTCCAAATTAGCAACAGGAGTTAAAAAGTCACACAATTATGAATCAGATAACCAAGAGAGAGAAATACCAGCGGAATTTGCTTCTGCCTGAAGTAGCACAGCTGCCTCCCTAACCATCATGGCACCGACTTGTTCCACTTCTGCTCCTGCTTCCACGGCATGTAAAAGAGTTTCATCTTGCTTTCTGAAAAAGTTACATACAAAAATAGGTGAGCTTTTGCATAGTCTAAGAAAAGTGAGAAATTAGAGTAGCCTATCGTAATGCTATGTGTTAAGAATAAGCTGAGAAACTATTCTAACAGCTGATGTGCCCTTATTTAAGTTTGTGTAATAGTGGATAACATGAAGAGCTTACGTCTTAGGATTTAAGCCAGCAGGCTCCCTTTATGCAAAGATACATCTGCTTCCTTCTAGACTCACGGCATGAATGTGTACAATCTGTGTTGGTCTGAAAACTTCTCATCTTAATATGTCAGGTAAGGTGTGTATAAATATGTAGGTAAAATTTTAACCTAATCACACTGGTAAGTTTTTACCAGCTTCTGTTTCAGCAACTATTCAATACAACAAATGTAAAGTCTTCATTTCTGTTTAAACAACATGAACCTTGCCAGAAAAAGACCATTAAAGTGCTTTGGTTCTCCTTAAGATCCCAATGAAAATCACATACTATCTCAGATATTAAGTCTAACATATGGCTTAGATCTAAGAAAATAAAGTGTTTCTGTTATCTGATGAGTTACTGCTATTACAGAAGGCTGATGGTTGTCTAAGATACTGTAATTTGTTTGGTGCTATGCACAGCAAACAAATAGAAGCTGGCAAGAATAGTATTTCTGGGGGCTGAAGAGATGGCTCAGTGGTTAGGAGTGATTGTTGCTCTTGCAGAGGACCCAGGTTCAATTTCCAGCACATTCTCGAGAGCTATGACCTGTCTGTAGCTCCAGTTGCAGCAAAGCCAGCACCTTCTTCTGACCTCCCTGAACACAAGGCTCACACGTAGTACACATATGTACATGTAGGCAAAATATTCATACACATAAAGGGAAATAAATAAATCTAAATATAACTTAAAGAAGTTTATTTCTAAAGAAATGAGCACTTACTCAGCTTTCTGCTGCCGGGGAGGAAGTTGGTCCCGGTCTTGTAACTGATCCTGCCGAGTTTTAGCTGGAGAATCAAACAAAGCCTGTGTCATTCAGAAGTCACGCTTCCTACTCTTTTGAAGGCCAATGACTTTCACACACACCACAGGCGTGAGGAGGAAAGAGAAAGGGAGACTAGGAGTAGACAGAGACAGGACCAGATGAACGTGGAAATACACACACACACACACACACACACACACACACACACACACACACACACACACACACCACCTTTCAGGGGTTTGAACTGACCAACAAACAGAAAGCTAGAATCTGGAAAGTCCAAACCATGTACTACTTTAGTTAAAAAGTACTCTGGAGGCTGGGGTGTCAGTTCGGGGGGTAAAGTAGTTTCTGCACGAGCATAAGGATCTGTGTTTGGATCTCTAAAACTGACATGCACACACCCCCTCCCAAAATGGGCTAATAAGCACTTATGTAGTAAGATGGAAGGCAGACACAGGAGAATTCCTGGAAGCTCCAGGGCTAGCAATCCCGCCTTCTACAACAGCAGAACAATGAAAAGAGGTCCACCCTCAAACAAGGTAGAAGGCAATTGGTCCTCAGATCTCTACATGTTCACTGTGGAGCATGCACACACACACACACACACACACCTCTAATCACATACACAAGCATGTACGCGTATATCATATACACATGCCTTTATATATACACCATACACATACATCTATGTTCACAGTCACAAGCTGGCCATACACATCGTACACACATACATCTATAGTCACATACACAAGTATATACATATATACCATACATACACATATCTATAGTAAGATATGTTCTGGATTGCCCTGGTGCTGTTTGTATTTTGATGCTAATTTCGCTTTCCCAAGAGGGGCTGCCTAGAATGAGGAGTGAATCACATGAATCACATACTCAGGTGACTTCTTGTGAATCTTCTCCCTTCTTAACTTGTAAAATAAAGGCTAGAGCCAGTGATTGGGCAGTGGGAGGGAAGGTGGAGCTGGAAAGTTTTAGAGAGAACGAGGAGAGGGGAAGAAGAGAGGACGACTGAGGAGGAAGAGGAGGAGGAGGAAGAGGAGGAGGATGTAGGAGGAAAATGGAACAGAAACACATGGCCTGGAGAAACTATAAGTTCTAAGGGATCTCATAGCGGGGAATATAGTAATGTAGGGGTAGAGCTGCCCAATCTAGGCGCGCAGCTTGCATTCATATTAATTGAGTTCTGTTTTCTTTGCACGGGCTTATTTGGGTTGGAGATTTACTGCAACAAATATACACAAGTATATATATATATATATATATATATATATATATATATATATATATATATATATATATATATATGTGTGTGTGTGTGTGTGTGTGTGTGTGTGTGTGTGTGTGTGTGTGTGTGTGTCATAAGTATATACATATATAATATACATAAGTGTGTATATATATCATACACACATCTATAGTCACATTCACAAACATGTATATGTACATGACAAAGGTGGGAGGGAGGGACTGAGGGAGGGAGGGGAGAGAGGGGGAAGGGAGGGAGAAAGGGAAAGGGAGAGAGTTCAAAAGGCAACCAATTCTCCATCCCAACGGTACAGGATACTAGTGCTGTGAGGTTCTTCTCACAGTCGCCTCCCAGGAAGGCCTGAAATTGACACCTTGTTCATTTTCAACTGGTTCTGAAGCACCAGGGTTCACCTTGGAGTTCAAACTAGTTGTTTTCTATTTAAGCTCTCTGGACCTCAATATTACTGTTTTAAGTTTAACAAATCCTTGCGTCATTATTATCAGCGCCATTCCCAGGAAAACTGTTCACAAAATCCAAGCTAATAAGTTGTCATTGTGCTTCTCCGTATAAAGCATGCATGCTTGAAAGTACCAGTCAAAGAAAGGGGGTGAATCCAGAAGGGAAGGGAGGTGGAGAAAAACTGGGAGGAGTAGAAGGAAAGGAAACTGTAATCAGGATATATTACATGAAAAAAATCTATTTTGTACAAAAGAAAAAAATAAAACTACCAGTCAAAAGTTCTTGCTGCTTCAACAAAATTTTTCTTATTTCTTTTAGCCATAACATCTTCACATCAATATTTGGAGCCTAAAAATTAAAACAGAACAGAAAAGTATGTTTCTTTTTTAAAAGAATGTTTTTATAATAAAACAAATACAATTGAACATGAGTCATTTTATAAAACACCAGATTTAAATTCTACCCTTTTGCTTCTTAAATCATTTTGGAGTCTGATCATTAGCCATCAGATTAGATGAGACATTATAGTCAAAAATATTCCAAAATTGCCTTAAGGAACAGAATACACACACACACACACACACACACACACACACACACACACATATCAATCACTTTGTTCTTTTAATTTTGGTAAAAACAAAGGAAGCTCTAATATTTCCAAAACTAAAATCAATTACATAATAATCTTAAAAATTGATACTAACAAGACAGATTCCCTAAATACTTTCTGATTACTTATAAAGTAAGTCTGTTATATGCTACCAACTATTATATCTTAAAGCAAACCAAGAAGAGATTATGCACTGTTATCAGTACTAAATTAACAAAACAAAAGAAAAAAACCCTGAACATCTGTAACAGATAATGTATGGATCAGCCACAAGTCATGACACAGAGACTTCATGATATGTTCTAAGTGTCTTCTCTTCCCTAAAACATGGTGGTCTTTAGAACACACCTGCCCAGGAGCATAACTATGTTCTTTCAAAGGAAGCCAGAAGCAGTCAAATTCCCCGCGAGCTGGAGTTATAGGTAGTTGTAATCTACCTGTTGTAGATTGAACCAGAGTTTTTAATCTTAATGTTGAAGCTGGAAAGATGGCTCAGTGGTTAATAGTATGCACTCTGTTGCAGAAGATCAGACTTTGACAGCTCACAGTGGCCTGTAACTCCAGCTCCAGGGGATCTGTTGCCCACTGCTGACTTCCAAAAGCACTGCACAAATGTACAACCCCACACATATACACACAACTAAAATCCTTGGCATGACTGCTGTGAGAGTAATCAACTCTTTTCTGATTAGATTTAAGGCCTGCTCCACTAGAAAAATGACAGGCCTGGTATTGCAAATTGGTCAAGAACCCAAGGTTGGGGAGCTCATAGGCTCCAGGGGTGAACCTACTAGTTTTATTTTGTTAAATGGACAGAATATCAAACTGCCATCTAAATCGATATCTCTCTACCTTAGTGCAGCACTCAGAACTCATCAGAGATGTTTATTTTTGCAGTGTTTGAAGATTAACAAGCTCGCAACTGCTTAAAGGGTCAATTAAGTGACTATGGAATGCTCAGACATAAAAGGTCATCTATATCACACTCCTTCCTCATGGCTCAGAAACCATCACAGAAGAGGGAGCAGAAAAACCATAAGATCTGGAGGTTAGGGAAGACCAAAGCAAAGCTGTCCTTTGGACATTACAGGACTCCTACACTCAAGAACTCGTAGCAGCTGTGGCTGCTGCCTCCACAAGACCAAGCCAGCCAATGTTCCAATATGGAGTGGAAAGGGCTATAAATTCCTAACTGAGAACCAATAGATAGTTACTGAAGTCACTTTTGGAGTAAAGAGAGTAAAGAGTTTTCTTTAAGAATGAAGCTCCTGGTAGGTTCTCCAGTGGATGCCCCCACACCCAGGAATATATAGACAATACAACTTGAAATTGATAGGTTATGAAATTTAAATAAATAAATTTAAATTTTGATGCCAACTATGGTTTCCAGAAGAATAACCAACCTGGACAATGTAAATTTCTTCCTTTTCACCATACCATATTTCAAATTTGCGGTTATCACCTTTCACATGTTCTGTAATGCCGGCTTCTTCCATCTATAACAAATCAAACTTTTCCTGAGCATTTCATTACAAATATGGGATTTCAATCACTATATTCCACCATAATTTAAAGGAAACAGAATATCTCACGTAAGCAAAATACACATTTTATTTTCAATAAGGAAATGGAAATGAAAAGTATAGGCCCTAGGCATGAGGATTGAAGGGTCTGTGTGAAAATATGCACTCAGAGTTCAGACGCTATGCTCCATTCCTGTGATTGGTACAAATGTCATCCGTCTGAACACCCAGGCAGCCTATTCTGCTAGAAATGAGCTATACGATATTAAAACAAAATTTTGTCAGAAGTAAAAGTAATTAATCGTCAATGTGGAGAGCCACCTGAAATTGATTAATTTCGTTGATGTCTAAAGTAATTATTGACACATCGATTTGATCTTACAAATTGATTCTCTATGAGATACAAATAGCAAATTTGTGGGTGAGGAAAGAACCAGCCAAGTTTACAAAGGTTTGTCTATTCCTACCAATCCCTCAGCCTCTACAGCAAACAAAATACCTAAGTTGGAAGAGTGATAACCTTCTCACCGCTAGTAAAACGTGTGTATTGTACAACGTTGGCTAATTCCATGTGGTACAACTTCACTCCCTTGTGAAGTTAATTCATCTTTAAGTTCTTCTCTGCCTTTTCTCTTTTCTTTCAATTCCCTCCTAATTGTTTGAAGAAATATCACACTGCTCCATGTAAGAACCCCCAAGATGACCCTAATTAAAACTAATAAACATTAAGAGTAGTGCTTATGAAATTCCTTCATTAAGGTAAAGGAAAACAGTTAAACAGAGAAATGCAACTCAACTCTACTAATTAGAGCTCTGACATCTCCTTGAATACAGTCTATAGTTACTTTCAAATGCTCCCAAGTATATCCTTCTATATTACTCTATCTATCTCTGCTCAAATATTAAGATATAGAATACTTATGTTCAATCTTTTAAAAATGAATTACGTTTCATCATATGACTGTCCAAATAGGATGATATGTTACTGACATACAGACTTCAGAATCAGAGAAGGCCAGACTAGACCTACATCCATCATCAGCATTCATCAGCCATGTATCTTAGTGTAAGGTCCTGAAGTTTTCTCAAATTCCATTTTTTTTTTCTAGCTATAAAATTGGGAAAGCATGTATTTCATAGAAGGGATATAAAATATGAATTATTAAACAACATCTTCAGATTATTTACATTTTTGTGAAGTTGTACTCGTGTATGTGTGTTCACATGTATGTGGGTACATGTGTACATGTACCTGTGTAGAGGCCAGAGGTTGATGTCTGATATCTTTCACAATACCTCTTCATATTATTTCATGATGCAGGGTCTCTTGCTGAACCCAGAGCTCACCTGATCCAGCTAGTCTAACCAGACAGCATACTGTTGGGATCCCCCAGAGCTAAGATTACAAAGGGCAGCCACCCCCACATAGCATTTCACATGGGTACTAGTGATCTGAACTCCAAACCTTACACTTGAATGACAAACCCTTTAACTCGTCTCCCTAGTCCAAAAGGAGCTTTGAAGTTATGGCTTTGCTTCCCATCCTTTCCTGTATTTGAATTGCAACTGTTTTATTATTTTCCATTGCTAATATATACAGCAAATCATTATTGATTAAATACATTTGGAGATTTGCCTGGAAATCAAACCATGTTTATCTGGCACAAATATAGCACTATATGTGTATGTGTTAAATTAAAACATCAAGTGAGTTCCAGGATAGCCAGGGCTACACAGAGAAACCCTGTCTCAAAAAAAAAAAAAAAACAAAAAAAAAATTAAAACATCAGTTGTTGATGATAAGCAAGCATACAATCTGATGGATCTGAAGAAGCCACATCTCTTAATCTGATTACTGTGACCTGACATATGGTTTTCCTATGAATGATAAATGCTTATATTGCAGTACATAGTCATTAGAAAAACACAATAAAGCTGTGTAATTCCAGCTTGGTGTGATAAAGTGAAGAAAAACTCCATGTCAGGGGAGAAGAGCTGTTCGGCTTTGTTTAGTAGCCCACTGACCACTAATGATAGACTTTCATGACAAGTAAACAAGAGGAAGAAAGCATAATGAGACCTAAGAAATAGTCTAACTTCCATCTTTCTTAGTCTACAGCATCACCATTTCCCCAGGAATCTTCACCTAAAATTTTGCAAGTATGACTGACTAATTCTTTCTATTAAAGATACAATTATATCTCAGAACGAAGAAAACCAGACAGATTTTCTTTTTTTAAATGTCAAGTAGTATTTATTTTCAGTATCTGGTAAATCACTAAGCCCTTATGTCTGCCTTCCATTGAAATATTTCCTGCATCAATTTCTCTTCCTGTTTCCATGGTAACTATTGTAATCCTTCTGGCTCCGTTACCTCATTAGTCCTTCTTTACTTTAATGAACTTCAGAAACACTCCACTGGCATGCCTACCATTGTATCAAATTTAAAATAAAACAGAATATCAATACAAACAAGAAATTCTGCATTAGGTAGTCACTAGGTCACCTCACAAACAGAAGGTGCATCAAATTGGTTTATGTCAAACATGCCAAGAAAGATGAAAATACCTTTTCAAGAAGCACATATCTAGATGGCAAGATCTAAAACCTCTCAGATTTGATTGCTTTTGTTCTCAGTTGATGTTTATTACAGTCAAAAATAACATAGATATGTAGACTTAGGATGGACTACATTAAAAGAGTAACTGCGAACTTGTAATGGAGATGGTTGAAGTTTTAAAGAATACATGGAGCTACTGTGTATTCAGGATTTAATAGAACAGACAATGGGTAGGAATTTTGCTAGATATAGCTAGAGGCAGCTGACCAATATGAGAAAAATTAAAAGCAGAGCCTGCTTATAAGATGGACTCCTTACACTAATTCCTTAAGCCCATGACAGGTCCATCAAGAAAAGCACAGTTAAATTTTCATTAACTCTCAACTATACTGGCAAAGCCAACTATGAAAGAAACCACTCATAGAAAACAACTGTGAGGAAAAAGGAGTAAAATGATAGTGACTGAAGAACTAAAGGTAAAATTTCTCTATCTTCCAATTATCCTATAAACAAATTTACAAATGTATAGCCTTATTTGAATTGGAAGTGTTACCTGGCTGCTAGTGACTTTTACAAACAACAGTGTCCTGATTTTAACACAAGTCTAATGTCAGGACACAATGGTAGTTTGGGTTCTAGACAGAATAAAGCAATTTCAATGAGTAGCCCAGAATGTATATGGGAGAGCTCCAGCTGAAGAAGCTTTGGATACCCAGAAAGTGTGGGGTTATAGAATACAGGAGAAACAAAGAAAGGAAGGTAGGAACATGCTAAGCACAAGAATTCTTCATTTGTAAACTGAAGTGAGAAGGGGGAAACGATTTAGTCTTTGTTTCTCTTATAACAATGTCTTCATGATAATAAGAACAAGAATTTTTATTTATTTATTTATTTGTTTTCTTTGGTTTTTTGGTTTTTCGAGACAGGGTTTCTCTGTGTAGCCCTGGCTGGAACTCACTCTGTAGACTAGGCTGGCCTTGAACTCAGAAATCCACCTGCCTCTGCCTCCCAAGTGCTGGGATTAAAGGTGTGCACCACCACTGCCCTAAGAACAAGAATTTTATCCAATACCATTAGATGAGCTCATAGGTAAGCCAGCTCACTGGAGAGTACCTTGGAGAATGTCTGAGACTACATTGATGGGGGAGTTGAATTAATGCTCAGCACCTAGGCCCAATCCTTTTTCGTGATTTCAGACTCCCAAAACCCATGTAAAACTAGGTATGCTAGTACATGCTCATAAGTCTAGTATTCCTACAGCAAGATGGGAGGTAGAGACAGGAGAATCCCTAGAAGCTCTTGGGCCAACCAAGACTAGTGTGAAAAGCAGTGAACAATAGAACACCTTACTTCAAACAAGATGGAAGGTAAGAACCAAACCTGAGGTGTCCTATGAACTTCAATGTAAAGCTGTAGCATGCACATGCCTGTACCCACACATGAACACGCATGCACTGTTCTTTTTAATTCTTTTAAACACAGGATGTGCAGCTAAAGTATAGAACCTACTCATATAAGAAAGATGGAATACATGCAAGACAATATTGTATTATACAACATGAGCTTTCTTACTTTTAGGCAATGTTTAAAACTGTATGATGGGTATCTATCAGCACCTTCTCCAGATTCAAACCGCCTCTTACAAAACATAACAGCTTTTTCATACAGGAAAATGTGTCTTTGCATGGGCTTGAACCGTGCAAAATCCTTCATTTTTGTAGCACCTTTCCGGTGTCCTAGCCAAACACTGAAGGCACCTTGAAGAACCATCTTGCCCAGCTCACTCATATTTCCCTAGAATAAAAAATCAAAGCCAATTTGTAGAAGGCAGAGCTATATTCATTTGTCAAACATCAACATCCTGACATATTAATATTCTGAAGTACATTTTGTATGCTTTATTTTTTAAAAAATCATCACATAAGACTTTATTACTCCTTACAAGCTAACGCTCATAGTACTAGCAGGTACTATGTAGGCTGCTATGGGGAAACTCAATTGGCATTAACCAGCTGTGAACCATGGGACCTACAATAATGATCAGAATGGCAGGATATGCAAATTGATATAATAGTAGCATAAATGTTATGGGTATAATCTACTGCTCACCCCCTTTTCAATTAAAAAGAGAGGTTTGTTTGTTTTTTTTTTCATACAGTACATTCTGGTTATAGTTACCACTCTCCAAACTCCTCTTGGACCCTCCCTACATTCCCTCCATCTGGATACACAATCTATCTTTCTGTCTCTCAAAAACCAAACAGGCACCCTATTCACTGAGTCCTCTGGGGAATGCCTCGAGAAATTTGCTATGCCCAAAGACCTCCATTCTCCTCTCACCTCTCCACCCACCTTCATCAGACCTGGAGATCCTGAACCATACAAACCTGCTGATCCAGAACCATACAGTCAAAGGATACCCATCAGAGGTCTGTCATACCATGACCATCGAGGTTACCCCTATCCCAATACATATTATAAAAGGAATATCCAGGGAACAAATCCATCCAGATAGTTGAAGGCCATCAAAAGAACACAATCAACTGAAGCCAGGGTAATCGATACCTTCAGAGCACAGCTACCCTACTACAGCAAGCCCTGGATATCCTGACACAACCGAAGCACAAAAAAAAAAAAAAAAAAAAAAAAAAAAAAAAAAAAAAGACCTTAAATCCAATCTTATAAAGATAATAGAAGTCTTTAATGAGGAAACAAATAAAACCCTTAAAGAAATACAAAAAAAAAAAAAATACAGTCAAACTGGTAGAGACCTTTAAAGAGGAAACAAATAAATCCATTTTAAAAATACAGGAAAATACAATTAAACAGGTGAAGGAAATAAAACTGCAAGACCTAAAAGTTGAAATAGAAGCAGTAAAGAAACCTCAAACTGAGGAAATCCTGGAGATGGAAAACCTAGGGAACAACAGATACAAGCATCACCAACAGAATACAGAAGATGGAAGAGAGAATCTCAGGCATAGAAGATACAATTGAAGAAACTGATATTTAGTCAAAGAAAATGTTAAACTAAAAAATTCTGGATGCAACACATCCAGGAAATCTGGGATACCATGTAAAGCCCTAACATTAGAATAATACGAATAGAAGAAGGCAAAGAGTCCCAAATCTAAGGCCCAGAAAATATTTTCAACAAAAACGGAGAAGAAAACATTCCCAAAGTAAACAAAGAGATGTCCATAAAGATACAAGAAGCTGACAGAACACCAATCAGAATAGATAGTTTTGGTGCAGAATCCTACCAGATGTTCAAAGAAGAACTAATATCAATATTCCTCACTAGGCCAGAAAATATAAAGAGAAGGAACACTGCCAAACTCAATCTATGAGACCATAGACACCCTGATCCTAAACCACACAAAGACTCAAAAAAGAAAGAGAATTTCAGACAAATTTCTCTTAATGAACATTGATTCAAAAAATACTCAATAAAATACTCGCAGACTGAATCCAGGAACACATCAGAAACAACATCCACCATGACCAAGTAGGATTCATCCCATGGATGCAGGGATGGTTTGATATATGAAAGTCCATCAGCATAATCCACCATATAAACAAACTGAAAGAAAAAAAATCACATGATCTTCTCATTAGATGCTGAAAAAGCCTTTGATAAAATCCAACACCCTTTCGTATTAAAGGTATTAGAGAAATCAGGGATACAGGGCGGGTACCTAAACATAAGCAAAGCAATAGACAACAAGCCAATAACATCAAGCTAAATGGAAAGAAACTTGAAGCAATCCTACTAAAATCAGGGACAAGGCTGCCTACTCCCTCCCTATCTATTCAATATAGTACTTGAAGTTCTAGCCAGAGCAATAACTAAAAGAGAACAAGGGGATACAAATTGGAAATGAAGAAGTCAAGGTGACTCTAACTAAGCAAGTGAAGAAAGAAACTGAGGAAGATATCAGAAGATGGAAAGATCTCCCATGCTCATGGATTGGTAGGATTAACAGTGAAAATGGCTACCTTACCAAAAGCAACTAACAGATTCAATGCAATCCCTATCAAAATTCCAACATAATTCTTTACAGATATAGACAGAGCCATTCTCAGCTTCGTATAGAAAAAATAAAACCCAGAACAGCAAAAACAATCCTGAACAATAAAAGAACTTCAAGAGGAATCACCAGCCCAGACCTCAAGCTGTAATACAGAAAGTAATAAAAACTACATAGTATTGGTATAGGAATAAGCAGGTTGATCAATGAAATCTAATTGAAGACCCTGAAATAAAATCATACACTTATGGATACTTGATTTTTGACAAAGAAGGCAAAACCATACAATGGAAAAAAGAAAGCATCTTTAACACATGGTGATGGTCTAACTGGATGTCTGCATGTAGAAGAATGCAAATAGATCCATACCTATCACCCTGCACAAAAGTCAAGTCCAAAGGGATCAAGGACTTAAATAAAACTGAATACACTAAATCTCATAGAAGAGAAAGTGGGAAATACTCCTCAATGCCTTGGTAAAGGAGACAATTTCCCAAACAGAACACCAAAGGCTCAGACCTAATATCAACAATTGATAAATGGGACCTCATGAAACTACAAAGCTTCTGAAAGGCAAAGAACACTGTCAAAAGGACAAAATCTTCACCAATCCTACATCTGACAGTGGGCTAATATCCAAAATTTTTAAAGAACTCAAGAAGTTAGAGATACCAACAACCCAAATAACCCAGTTCAAAAATGGGGTACAGAGCAATGCTTGTCCTCATTCCTGATTGGTACATGAGTTTCCCATTGGATGGAAACAATTTGGGGAAAAGTGACAAGCTCTAAAGACTTGACCTTTTTATTCATATCTATTCTAGACTAGGGCAAGCAGCAGTAGACTAGGGGAAGCAGCAATTCAGGGATAGTGCATTTGCTTAGCTGACATAAGCATTTATTCAAGTCAAATTTCCCAAGTTCCAGATTTGATGGCGGGCTGCTACAGACCAGGAAAATGTCAGAAATTCCATTTGGCTGCTGATCTGCAGCCAGTTCTTCACTTAGCATTATCAAGAAAAATGCGTATATTTTATCCCCATTTGTTTACCTCTTATGTGGTATTTCCCAATTAAATCCAGTAGATAACAAAAAGGGATTTTGACAAGCTTATCCCCCAAAATTCTAACAGTCTCTAAGCTTCACTCACAATGTAGCCATTGATGGCAGTCTGATGCATAGAGTCATTCACTGACTTTAGCAGCTCCAGCATTGAGTCAAGCGCCTCCTTCAATTTTGTAGTTCCTTCGCCTTCTTTGCTATACTTTAAAAGCTCCTTAATTAGAAGTCAAGAATTAAACTTACTGTTAGTCACATATTTTTAAAACTGCTGGAAAATGAATACTTTAAAGCTAATATGCTTTTGATCAGTGATCCAAAGATACTGTCATTTTTAGAGTAATTTCTGTCATATTGTCTGTCACATTAACATTATGTCTAATAACAATGTCAAAATTGGGGAAGAAGTAGAATAATAAGGAAAGAGGGTAAAACAAAGGGCACTCAATGTGTTTAGAGCAAAAAACCAACAGCTACAAAGACACATCAGAGATTAGTGTTCAAAGCATATAGCATCATGAAACACATTTTAAAAGAAGCAATATCGTATTTATACAAGATATAGATTCTACTAATCTTTTTCCATTGAACCAGGGGAGTATCATTTGCATTTTTTTCATTGAAAAGAATAGGAAATATAATATCAAAATGAGTAAGTATACATTTAGATCACCCTAATATGAAAAATTCTTTCCTAAAACATTATGCTTAAAGTTATACAGAACTTAACTAGAGGATCAAGAGCTAACACTACATATACTCACAGCTTAATCACCTTGTATAGTTCATTTGTACAACAACATGAAAGAGCACACTGCAAAAATCATACAGTTAAATCTGGCCATTGCTCTCCTTCAACATATTGTAAGTGCTTCCTAGTCAACCATTTCCTTTTAAATGACTACCAGATCTGATTCAAACAATAAATAAATAAAACAAAATAGTTAAGTAGGGGCTGGAGAGATGGTTCGTTAAGAGCACTGGCTGCTCTAGCAGAGGACCTGGGTTCTATCTCTGTACCCACATGGTGACTCAGAACAGGCTATAATGCTGATCTCCTCTTCTGGCCCCCATAGGTATGAGGCACACACAACCTACACATACATGCAGATAAAACATTTATATACAGAAAGTAATTTTTTAAATAAAGAACCACACAAACACTTCATGTAATTACCTTTAAAAGCAGCTGATACTTAGTGATTCGTTGAACAGGTTTGAGCAAATAGGAATCCAGACCAAGTCGATGTTTCAATTTTCGTTGACATTCCTATCATTAAAAGATAATGATAAAATATACAAATTTAATGCAATACCCATGAAAATTCCAACACAATTTTTGTAGACCTTCAAAGAGCAATTCTCAACTCCATATGGAAAAACAAAAAACCCAGGATAGCCAAAACTATCCTGGACATAAAAGAACCACTGGAAGAATCATCATCTCGATTACTTGAATTCCAATTTCCATCTGTGGGTGTAAACCTCTGTCTGGGCCACCAGGGGTCCATAGCCAAGGAGTGCCAGGAGAAAGCTACCCTCCCAGAAGCATGGAAAAGCCATAAGTGGGGATAATTCGAGCACCAGTGCTCACCGAGACCTGCCCAGAACCTGCGGAATACAGGGCCTGAGGAAAACTCGGGGACAGGAAACCTCTGAACCTTCCGGTTTCCATCTGTGGGTAGAGACCTCTGCCTGGGCCACCAGGGGTCCATAGCCAAATAGCACCAGGTGAAAGCTACCCTCCCAGGAGCGTGGAAAAGCCATAAGTAGGGTTAACTCCAGCACCACTGCTCACCGAGATCTGCCCGGAACCCTTGGGTCACAGGGAAGGAGGTAAAGTCGGGGACTGGGACTTTCTGGTTTCCATCTGTGCCTGGGGACCTCAGCCTGGGACACGGGGCTCCAGGGGAGAGCTGGTATCCCAGGAGTGCTGACACACTTTTGAGCACAGGCAGGGCCACTGCTTCTGTTCAAACTCACTAGATCAAGAGGGACACTTGCAGAGCCATCAGGACATAGGAGCCAAGGGACAGCTGGGGACAGGATCCTTCTGGTTTCTGTCTCCACCCCAGAGCTGACCCTGTGCCATGGCTTTCCAGGCCTAATTATCTCTCATACAGAGCTGGTTTTCAAGGAGTACTGACACAGAGGCCTGCAGGAGGGGCAAGCCACAGCCAGACAGAGTAAGACCAGCTAACATCAGAGTTAACAAGATGGCAAAAGGCAAGGGCAAGAACATAAGGAACAGAAACCAAGACTACTTGGCAACATCAGAACCCAGCTCTCCCACCACAGCAAGCCCTGGATTCCCCAATATGCCAGAAAAGCAAGACTCAGATTTAAAATCATTTCTCATGATGATGATAGAAGACTTTAAAAAAGAGATTAACACATTTATAATAGCCAGAAGCTGGAAACAACCCAGATGTCCCTCAGCAGAGGAATGGATACAGAAAATGTGGTACATTTACACAATTGAGTATACTCAGCTATTAAAAACAATGACTTAATGAAATTTGCAGGCAAATGGATGGAACTTGAAAATATCATCCTGAGTGAGGTAACTCTGTCACAAAAGAATGAACATGGTATGTACTCACTGATAAGTGGATATTAGCCCAAAAGTTCGGAATAACCAAATTTCACTTTACTATAACCACTGGACTGAGTGTGAGGTCCCAGATGGAGGAGTTGGAGAAGGTACTGAATGTGCTGAGGGAGTCTGCAGCCGCATGGAGGGAGCAACAGTTTCAACTGTCCTGACCCTCCCCCCCCCGGTCCTCCTGGAGGCTGGACCACCAACCAAAGAATACACATGGAGGGACCAATGGTTCGGACCACATATGTGGTAGAGGAGGGCCTTGTTGGCCATCAGGGTGAGGAGAGGCCCTTGGGCCTGAGGGTGTTAGAGGCCCCAGTAAAGGGGAATGTCAAGGTGGGAATATGGGAGTGGGTGGGTGGGTGGGTTGGAGGTGGAATTCCCTCATAGAGGCGGGGAGGTGGAGGGAATAGGGGGTTTCCAAAGAGGAGACCTAGAAAGGGGGAAACATTGGAAATGTAAATAAAATATCTAAAATAATAATAATAAAAAATAATCGTCATCTCTGACTTCAAGCTGTACTATAGAGCAATAATGATAACAATTAAAAAAAACTGCATGGTATTGGTACAGAAATAGACAGGTCAATCAATGGGATAGAACTGAAGGCCCAGAAATATACCCCCACACCTATGGATACTTGATTTTCAACAAAGAAGCCAAAACCATACAATGGAAAAAAAGAAAGCATCTTCAACAAATGGTGCTGGTCTAACTGGATCTCTGCATGTAGAAGAATGCAAATAGATCAGTATTTATCACCCTGAATGAAACTAAAGTCCAAGTGGATCAAGGACCTCAACATAAAACCAGATACACTAAACCTAATAGAAAGTGGGAAATACCCCTCAATGCACTGGTAGAGGAGACAATTTCCCATACAGAACACCCAATGGCTCAGGCTTTAATATCAACAATTGATAAACGGGACATCATGAAACTACAAAGCTTCTGTAAGTCAAAGGACACTGCCAATAGGACAGATGGGAAAAGATTTTCACTAACCCTACATCTGATAGGAGGTTAATATCCAAAATATATTAAGAACTCAAGAAGTTAAATTCTAACAAATGAAATAGCCAAAGGGGCACAAAACTAAACAGTGAATTCTCAACAGAAGAATTTCAAATAGCTGAAAAGCACTTAAAGAAATCCTGAACATCCTTAGTCATCAGGGAAATACAAATCAAAATGACCCTGAGATTCCACCTCACACCAGTCAGAATGGCTAAGATCAAAAACTCAGGTGACAGCAGATGCTGGTGAGGATGTGGAGAAAGAGGAACACTCCTCCATTGCTGGTGGGATTGCAAACTTGAACAACCACTCTGGAAATCAATCTGCTGGTTTCTCAGAAAATTGAAAATAGTTCTACCTGAAGACAGAGCCATACCACTTCTGGGCATATACCCCAAATCTGTTCCACCATATTCCAAGGACACGTGCTCCACTATGTTCATAGCAGCTTTATTCCTAATAGCCAGAAGCTGGAAACAATCCAGATGTCCCTCAACTGAAGTATGGATACAGAAAGTGAGGTTCATTTACACAATGGAATACTACACAGCTATTAACAAAGACATGATAAATTTTACAGGCAAATGGATAGAACTAGAAAATATCATCCTGAGTGAGGTAACATGCTCTCACAAATACAGGCACAGTATGTACTCACTGATAAGTGGATATTAGCCATAAAGTACAAAATACACATGATACACCCCCAAAGATCCAAAAAAGTTAAATAAGAAGGAAGGCACAAGCAATGATACTTGAATTACAATTAGAAGGGGAAAGAAAATAGTCACAAGAGGCAGAGTGAGGGAGAGAACTAGGTAAAACAGGTAGGGAGAGGGGAATGGGGAGGCATGATCAAACCTGGGGAGGGACAGGAGAGAGGCCCAGAGGGCCAGAAGAATGAATGAAAATTTTCAGTTGCCAGGGGTAGGGTGAGGGGAGAATCTCTAGGAAATCCCAGAGACCTAGGGGAGGGGAGGCTCCCAGGAGTCAATGTAGGAGACCTGAGCCAAGATGCCTAACAGTAGGGACATGGAAAATGAAGAAATGACCTTCTGTTGCCAGGCAGAATCCCCAGAAAGGATAGGGATACCAATCACCCACAAAACTCTCAACCCAAAATTTGTCCCATCTAAAAGAAATGCAGGGATGGAGCAGAGACTGAAGAAAAGGCCAACTAATAATTGGTCCAACTTAAACCCATCTCACGATTAAGTACCAGTTCCCGACATTATTACTGATACTCTGTTGTGCTTACAGACTGGAGCCTAGCATAACTGTCCTCTGAGAGGCTCCACCCAGCACCTGACTGAAACATAAGCAGACACCTACAGCCAAACTACAGATGGAGGTCAGGAAACACTTATGAAAGAGTTGGGTGTAAGGATTGAAAGACCTGAAGTAGATGAGAACTCCACAGGAAGACCAAAAGAGTCAACAAACCTGGACCCTTAGGAATCCTCAGATCCTGAGCCACCAACCAAAGAACATACCTGGACTGGAAAAAGGCCCATGGCACTATGTACCAGACAAGCAGCTCAGTCTTCATGGCTTCCCTCTCTGATCTCAGTGGCAGAGACTGGATGTGCCAGGGTGGGGTAATTAATACTCAGGGAGGGTCTTACCCTCTCAGAGAAGAAGGTGATAAGGGGAGTGATGGAGGGACCAGGAAGGATAGCAGTGTTTGGGATGTTAATTAATTAATTAATTAAAAATAATGATCAACTGGGTACAGTGGCACATGCCTTTAATCCTAGCAGTCTGGAGGCAGAGGTAGGCAGATCTCTCTGAGATAATGATCAATAAATATTAAATTATGAAATATAGAGAGGGCACAGGAATTAAACAAAATCTTTATGAAAATTCCATATGGAATTAATTTGTAAGCTAGTTTTAAGAGTAATTTATTTTAAAAAGAATATACCAAAGCTGAAGAGATGAGTCAGAGGTAAGGGGATGTGCTGTTCTTCCAGATGACCAGAGTTAAGTTCCCAAAATCCACATAGTGACTCACAACCTCACAACCATCCATATCTCTGGTTGCAAGGAATATAATGTGCATATATATATATGTGTATATATATACACACATATATGCAAAATTTTCATATGCAAAAACTTTTTAGCAATTTTAATTAAAAAATAAACAGACGTGTACCTGTGGAAATGCCAAGTGCCAAAAGCACTTTGATTAGACCCCAGACATGAATCTTTTATACATCTTAAGGAATATGTATCAGAAAAATCACTGCTGAATATGGTACAAAAATCATGAGAAATAATATACCTGAAAAACTGAATACCATTTTAAAAATTTGAGAGAACATGCTTACAATCTTAGCACTCAAGAGGAAAGAAGGTAGATTTCTCTAAGTTCAAAGACAGCTTGGTCTACATAGTGAATTCCAGGCCAGTGAGAGCTACATAATAGAGAGACCCTATCTCAAAAAGGAAAAGAGAGAAGAGAAGGAACAAAGGAGGAAAGAAGGAGAAATGAATGAAGGGAGGGAGGGAAGGAGGGAGGAAAGAAGAAAGGATTTCGATGGTAGAAATTACAGCATTTTAAAGTCTAAAAGTTCTCCCCATATAAATTCACATTGGTATAAACTACATAAAATTTGAGAATGCAGGAAATGACAATAGGTTAGAATGATTAAAACATTCTTCAATCTGTCCAAGAACATTAATAAAAGACCAGCTCCATAGGCGAAAGCCTAGACAAGAAATAGGTTGTGCTAAATATAAATCTGACTGGGTATGAGAACAGAGTATTTTTTAAGATCGCAAGAAAAATACAGACTTCATCAACTGGTGCTGTATTTCATTCAGTAATTGGCTTGCTGCCACTATAAATATAGGGGTCATGACATTGGGTCCTGGGAACAGTGGAAGGACCATAGTTAGGAAAGGATGGGGGTGGTTAGGATGGATGTACATACGGAGTGTGTACAGCACAAGAGGACTGGGAGGAGGCTATACCTGAACAAGATATAGGGCCTTCTACTGAATGTAAATAAAATACAACATATAATCTAATTCAAATAAGAATAAATAATCAACACTTAGAGATGATAGGCTGATACATGCATTTAATTGCCATCATGAAACCCAACTACAATGGTGAAATATATTTGTCTCAAGACAAAAAAAATTTGAGAAGGGAGGAAATATTTGTAAAACGTAAAAACTGAAAGTCAAATTCACACATGACATCTAATTACAAGTTGAGAGAGGAAAAAGACAAAACAGCTCAGTTTTTATGTTAGAGAATGCTCCCTTCCTCTTCTCAAAGAGATACTTGTACTTTTTTTGATACTTTATTTACATTTCAAATGTTTCCCCCTTTCCAGGTCTCCACTTTGGAAACCCCCTATCCCCTCCCCCTCCCCCGCCTCTATGAGGGTATTCTACCTCCCACCCACCTGCCCACCCACTCCCATATTCCCACCTTGACATTCCCCTTTACTGGGACCTCTAACACCCTCAGGCCCAAGGGCCTCTCCTCTCTCCCTGATGGCCAATGAGGCCATCCTCTGCCACATATGTGGTCCGAACCATGAGTCCCTCCATGTGTATTCTTTGGTTGGTGGTCCAGCCTACAGGACCACCAGGGGGCCAGGCCAGTTAACACTGTTGCTCCCTCCATGGGGCTGCAAACTCCCTCAGCTCCTTCAGTCCCTTCTCCAACTCCTCCATCTGGGACCTCACACTCAGTCCAATGGTTACTGTGAAGTGAAACTTGGGTATTCCAAA
>CM052722.1:102213346-102301948 GCA_028551405.1 Uromys caudimaculatus
CTCTGGAGTCTAACTTCTTGAGTTCTTTGTATATATTGGATATTAGCCCTCTATCTGACCTCAAGCTGTAATACAGAGCAGTAGTGATAAAAACTGCATGATATTTGTACAGTGACAGGCAGGTAGATCAAAGGAATAGAATTGAAGACCCAGAAATGAACCCACACACTTGATTTTCAACAAAGGAGCTAAAACCACCCAGTGGGAAAAAAGACAGCATTTTCAACAAATGGTGCTGGTTCAACTGGCGGTCTACATGTAGAAGAATGCAAATTGATCCATTCCTATCTCCCTGTACAAAGCTCAAGTCCAAGTGGATCAAGGACCTCCACATGAAACCAGATACACTAAATCTAATAGAAGAGAAAGTGGGGAAAAGTCTTGAATACACTGGCACAGGAGAAAAGTTCCTGAACAGAACACCAATGGCTTATGCTCTAAGATCAAGAATCGACAAATGGGACCTCATGAAATTGCAAAGTTTCTGTAAGGCAAAGGACACTGTCAATAGGACAAAACGGCAACCAACAGATTGGGAAAGTTCTTTACCAATCCTACGTTCAATACCTGTACTTCTACAAGAGAAAAACTCAAAGTGTTTATGAAATAGATACAAACAAGTGTTGGTGAGGATGTGGAGCAATCAGAACTCATACACTATTGGTAGTGATGAAAAACTGGAGTCAATATGGAAAACAGTCCAACAGCTAGCCATTAAACTTAACTGAGCATGGTGGCTCACACATTTAATCCCAACACTCAGGAAGCAGGAACAGATGTGTCTCTGTGAATTCAAGGCTGAGCTGGTCTATAGACTGCATCCCAGGCTAACCAGAACTACATGGTAAAATCCTGTTCAACGTTAAACAGTTACCATGGGCTGGAGATATGTCTCAGCGGTTGGGGGCACTGACTGCTCTTCCCGAAGTCCTGGGTTCAATTCCCAGCAACCACATGGTGGCTCACAACCATCTGTGGTAGGATCCGATGCCCTCTTCTGGTGTGTCTGATGACAGCTACAGTGTACTCATATACAATAGAATGGATAAATTTAAATAAATAAATAAATAAATAAATAAATAAATAAACAAACAAACAAACAGTTACTGTAAGTAACTCCTTAGTTACCATAGAGTTACTCTTACGTATATAGCTGAAAAAAATTAAAATTTGTTTAACTTTTTTTGTAACAGAGCTAATGATACCTCAATGGTTAAGAGTATTAATTGCGCTTCTAGAGGACTGGGGTTAGATTCCTAGCTCAGACATGATGGTTCACAACAGCTTGTAATTCCAGTTCTAACAAATACAAAACCAGCCTCTGGTCTTTGAGGATACTACATCCACATGGTACATAAACATGAATGCAGAAAAAACACACGTACACTATAAAATAATAACATTTCTTTTAAAAATTGTTATAGCTATGGTAAACAAAAGATAGAAACAAGCCAAATGCCCATCAACTAATGGTCATATTAGTCAAATATTTATCAACTCAGAAAAATATTCAATCATGTAAAAGAAAAAGTATTGTTAAATAACAATGGCATGAAGCTCAAAAATACTATGTTAAATAAGCAGCTCTCAACCTGTGGCTCATGAACCCTTTGGGGTTGCAATATCAGATATCCTGTATATCAGATATTCACATTACAATTCATAACAATAGCAAAATTATAGTTATGAAGTAGCAATGAAATAATTTTATAGTTGGGGATCACCACAACATAAAGATCTGTATTAAAGGGTCATGGCATTCAGGGGTGGATTTTGTAATATTTTATTTGCATCTTAATAATTCTATTACCAAAACCAAAATTAAATGGACATTAAAATAAAAAATGTAAAAGCTCCACTAAGCACAACTGAGTCACATGCACCTGATCAACAGAAGATGTGATAAAGAGTAAGCCAGAGGGTCTTTGGACTAAGGGACTAAGGCTCAGCTGAGATCAGATCAGCATCCTGAAAGCAAGGAGAAGAGCTGAATATCTGTATCTACCAACTCTGAGACCCTCATCCCTTTTCCTTAAGCAGAATAGCAGCCAATTATATTTATATTGAACAGCAGTCTGAAAGGTCTAAGCAACTGAAGAGAAAGTATAAAGATAGATGTGATAACAAAGCCCCCCCCCCAATCTTTCATTAGCAGGCCAAAGGAAACAATCGGAGACAAACAATCCAAGGCTGAGGACTGTACTCAATAAACCCAGAAATGCACAGGAGACTTTCATCAGATTTCATATGCTTGTTCTTAACTCAACCAAACAGACAAATAATAGGCATTTCAGAACAGCATCCAAGATGAGGGACAGGTTTTAATGAAGAAAACAAAAATAGAAAACAAGTTTGAATGCAGTTGGCACTATGCAGAGAGAAGAAAACTACTTTAAGATGAAAATCTATTATTATCTTCATACTGATAAATGAAAAAAGAGTCTAAAACGAAGAATCAGGATTCCATTAGAAGTAACTCAAGAGAGTCCAGAAATTTAACTGGCATAGCCACTGTGGAAATCAGGATGGAAATTCTTCACATAACCACAACTAGAGCTAGGATGACATCTCAGTTGATAACATAATCACAAGCATGAAGACCTGAGTTAAGATACCCCAGAACCTGCATTTTAAAAATTCAAAAACGAAGATATGTTGAGCAATGGTAGTAGACGCCTTTAATCTCAGCACTCTGGAGGTAGAGGAAGGTGGATCTCTGTAAGTTCAAGGCCAGCTTCATCTATAGAGTTCAGGACAGCCAAGGCTACATAGAGATACCCTGTGTGGTTGTTTGAACATACTTGTCCCATACAGAATGGTACTATTGAGAGGTGTGGCCTTTTGGAGGAAGTTTGTCCCTGTGGGAATAAGCTTTGAAACTCCGCCCAGTGCAGAAGAGTCAGTTTTCTCCTGGCTGCAGTCAGATGAAGATGTAGAACTCTCAGCTCCTTCTGAGCCATGCCTTCCTGGACACTGCCATGCTTCCACCTTGATGATAATGAACTGAACCTCTGAACCTATAAACCAGCCCCAATTAAATGTTATCCTTATAAGAGTTGTCTTGGTCATACTGTCTGTTCGCACCAGTAAAACCCTAACTAAGACACCCTGTCTCGAAAAGCCAAAGCAAACAAACAAAACAACAAAGATACACATGGAAGCTTACAGCACTTAAACACTTATAATTCCAACACTGGGTAGGAGGAGATAGGTAGATCTCTGACACCTGGTGGCCAGTCAGCCTACACAACTTACCATGTTCCAAGCTAAGGAGAGACCCTATCTCAAAAGACCAAGGTGAATGGCACCCAAGAAATAACACTAAAGGTTGATCTCTGGCCTCAACACCCCAGCCACACATGTGCATTCATACTTGTGCATGCATGTCCACACACATACACACATGTATCTGCAAACACATGAACATAAACACATACACATATTTTTAAAAATTTAAATAGAATTGCCATACGACACATACCACCATTAGGACTGTAAATCAGCATTCTAGAGAGATACTCGCACATCTAGGTCTGCAGCACAGAAATTCACAGTATGTGATTCTCTTCAACAGATGAATGGTTGGTATACAGTGGAATCTTATCGAGCCATAATGAAGCATGACATGGCAATTTTAGGAAAAAGTGAGTAGAGCTAGAATCATATTAAAAATAAAATATGCCAGACCCCCAAAAAATATAAAGCCAAGAATATATATAGAGAGTGACATCTATAAAGATATCATTTATATATAAAGACGGACTATTTGAGAAGAGAAAAGAGACTAGGGAGATTTGTGTTGGAACAAGAGAGGGTAATAGGACGTAACTATGTTCAATACACAGGATATACTTAAATTAGTGTTATAAAATCCATCACCTTATATAATAAGTACATGCCAATAAAATTTCATGTTTAAAAAAATGGTGGCAGCAATAAAACTCTCAATTAGGAAGAGTAGCAGATAATTCCTGTGAGCAGAATAGAAAAGGAAAACCGCTTGGCAGCCAGAGAAAAGATAATTATAGGGGTCGTCCGGGCTTCCAACATCCGGATGACAGAAATTCAGAAAAGGAAATTAAAGTGGAGGCAAAAGAAGTAAATGGGGACTGGAGGTCCCAGGTTCAGAATGATCAGCAAGGGCAAGGGACAGCTCAATGTTAGCATACTTGCCTAAGTGAGCGGGGGAGGGGGGCAGCAGGGCCAGAGCGAGTGGGGCTGGAGCGAGCAGGGCGAGCGTGAGAAGGAAAAGTGTCTGAAGAGAGCCACAGTGTACTTACACATAATAAATAAATAAAATCTTTTTTTAAATAAAAGAATACTTGTCTAGTACATAAAAGGCCTTAGGTTCCACAACTTTACCACAAAAGTCTAAAGAAGTAATACCCAAAACACGAAAATATTGAGTGAAAATAATGCCAACCAACAAACTTACTCATGCAAGTTCTCAAAAACGTATGCAAATATATGACGTAACATGTGTATTTTCTAAATTTCTTCTACCCAATAGAGAGTAAAATAAGAAGGCCAAGAGGTTAGAAAGATGGCTCAGCAGGTTACAGCACCTGTTGCTTTCGCACAAGGCACAGGCTCCATTCTCAGAATCCACATAGTGAGTCACATCCATCCAAACTCCAGTTCCAAACTCCAAACCATCCCCTTATTCTGACCCCCATAAGCACCAGGTATGCACATAGTGTACATGCATACATACAGGCAAGATACATATATGCATAAAATTACATAAAAAGACTGGCATGTAGATAGGAAGACAGGCTACTGAAGACACCAGTAAGAAGTGGTTCCAAATGATATGCACCAAGATACTGAGATGAAAGCTATAAGCAGGTCAGAAACTCTAGAAGTTATTTCTTTAGGATGAAATTTAGAAACAATCGATATATGTAAACATATGAAAAAAACCCACATTTTATGATCCCTAAAATCAGAAGAGGTTAAGGGAGGAAGAAAGCAAAGCATACAGAAAATTGAGTAAAAAGAAAATTGTAATAACAACATAAGAAAAGAGAAAGCAACCATATTTTACTATATGAGTCATCTGCCCTGAGAAATTCCAGTCTTAATAATTGAGTTAAATATAGCCAATCGATCTAACAAAAATATACTAGAAGCTTTGGAGAGGATTTCATGTGGCTATGGTCATGGGACAGGGAACAGTGAAAGAGACCTAAATCTTCATTTTTCTAAAGCAGGGAGGAGAAAGGCAAGCTTGTTATTTGGAGATAGGAAGGCAAATACCAGAAGTAGCTAAAAGTGGCTGCCTCTAGGGAACAACAAATACGTATTCTTACACATGAGTGTGCATATGTGTTTACTTTGGTTGAGAATTGCTGTTTCACACACACACACACACACACACAAATATTCAAAGCAGAAAATGAATTTGTTAATGAGAAATATTCTAATATCTTCCAAAAGGAATGTGTTTAATACTTAAATAATTAATACCTGGAAAAAGGCACATTCAGAATACTTCCTCCAAATTAACTCTGACCTGGGTTTATTCTGACAGTATTTGGCATACATCTGAAAATCATCCTTCTGTAATAAAGCACAAATGCAAATATATTACCAATTTATAAACATGAATTTTTGTTTTTAAAAAGGCTGAGCAAGACAGTGTGTGACCAACCATGACAGTGAATGTGACATTAACAACCCTGCATTGTGTTCCAAGGACAGCATGCCCATTGGGCCAGATAGCAGGATACATAATTCTACAAGCAATTTTAGAACTCGTGCTTACCAAACTTGATAGTTGAATGAGAAAACCTTTTTTTTAAGCTATTTATGATCATGATCTAATAGGTGCCAATGTGTGCTTTCTGTGCTATTAGCCAGCCTGCTGTCTAAAGGAGCTTGCAGCCAAGTTAGATGTAGTCCTTGGCTCATCAGAATTTCATCACAACTAAGGGCATGGCTACAGAGTTTGCTCTCCCTTGAATCATCTTTCCCTAATCTTCTTCTATTGGTCTATCACCTACTCACACTTTAACTTTTATTACATGTGTGCCTTCTATAGAGCCCCTGTTGATATCCTCAAGCTATGGATGACTCAACTGATTTCCAATCAGGAGAAGGTTGATATTTCAAAAGGAGGAGAAACTAGATAACTTGTAATTTAATAAAAAATCTATGACTATATGATAAAACTGTCTGCCTTTTAAGTTTTGTTTTATAAAAAGACATCTTCTATCCTAACTTGAATCAAGCTCAGTGTGATTTTATCAATATGTCCCCATTGCTCACATCTTCATAGGTACAGTGGTCCCTGGATTCTATTGCTATGACCTGAGAAAATGAAACACTTAGTACCACAGAATACAAATATGTCCTGAATAGTCCTTTCACCATTTTTTCCAACAAAACAGTTTTACATTAAGTACTTGCTGGAATTGATGAGTTTTCTCCAAAACATAGGTATTAAAGGAAAAGGGAGGAGGTTATTTTGTCTCCAAGGTTACTTTATACAAAAGATACTTTTTGAGTTGCCAATATTTAGATAAGTTAAAAGCAAGTAATCATACGAACCCTTTCCAGGAAGCAAGGTCCCACTCTTTCTGGAGCATCAGAGCAATCTTCCAGTCTGCTCATGAAAATGCTGTGTAATATTTAGACAAAAGTTATTTATGATATATAATAATAAACAAGTGAGAAGCTCTTCTTTCCACACCTTTTGAAACAGGGTCCCTCTATATAGCCCTGGCTGTCCTAGAACTCACTATATGAACCAGGTTGGCCTGAAACACATAGAAGTCCATCTCTTTCTGCCTCCCAAGTGCTGGGCTTAAAGGTGTGCACCACCACCACCACCCAGCAATAACTTTTTGAGAAAATAAAATCACCAAAAAGTTGAATTTGGCAATTACATACTTGTTATGGAACTCATATATTTCTGCCATATTTCCAAAGAGAACATCCTTTTTATTTCTCAGGAGAGGTGGCATAAGATCAAACATCTGTGGATTGTCCATCTCAGATCTGTAACCCTATTAAAAAGAAATGAATTTTTGTATTTGAAATGTTTGTATTAATGTTCGATTGGACCATTGACAATATAAGTCCAGCAAAATATAAAGACGTGTGGGTAGAGCTGATTGAAATTTAGCATTTATATCACTTAGTTATCAGAGTTCTCTGTAGCATTCTTTTAGAATGTAGGATAAGGATGTCAAGGCTTCTACTCCATGGTCCGAATAAACAGTGGTACTGTGGCCTTCAAGGCTTTTATTGTAGTGTTGAAAATCAAACCAAAACCAACTATAAAAAACTATAGTACAGGATATAAAGTTCTCCTTAAATTAAAAGTAAGTGTTTAGATTTCTGTTCAGACCAAATTAGTACCATGGCATTTGTGTCAAATGAGTATTTTTGTCCAATCCCCAGTTCTTTCCATTTCAACCTCTAAGTAGTAGCGTGGGAATAATTACAACAATGCTCTATGTCCCTAAGAGAACAGCTTCTCCTTTTCTGTAAGAAATTCTGAATCACATATCCACACTCCTGAGAGAGAATGTAAATGTAATCACTTAAACAGCATGTAGTCTCAAATAACAGCAAATGCCCACTGACAATCAAGGACAGAGTCAGAAACAAAACTGCTCAGAACACTTTCTAATCAAAGTAGCCAGGGACTGTTCAGGAACTGGGGGGAAAAAACAATTTGCTACACTTACCAACAAAACAGTAAACAGCTCTCGAACATAAGCCCTCTCTGTCTGTATCAGCTCATTCAGGACATGGCTACAATGAACAGACCATAGTTATCAGTTAATGTCCCGCTCACGTATCACATTATAAAGCATCAGTTATTATCATTAAAAATAACCTAAAGCAGCGGTTCTCAACCTATGGGCTGCAACCCCTTTGAGGGACACATATCAGATATCCTGCCTATAAGATATTTACATTATGATTCATAACAGTAGAAAATTACAGTGACAAAGTAGCAACAAGATAATTGTATGGTTGGGGGTCAGCACACCATAAGGAATTGTATTAAAGGGTCACAGCATTAGTAGGAAAAAGTAAAATAAGCTAGAATATTGGAACTACCTAGGGGTTTTGCTCCAGCATCAAAATATGAAGTTTCTTTTATAGTTGTTGGAAAGAGTACCCAGAAGGCTCTTAAATCTATTTTTAAAAAAGAAGACCATGTGTGGTAGCACACACCTTTAATCCAGCACTGAAGAGGCAGAGGCAAGAGAATCTATGAGTTCAAAACTAACCTGCATTCTGAGCCAGTCAGGAATACAAAGCAAGAGTCTGCCTTGGAGGGGGTGAGGTGTTGCAAATGTTAAAGGGCTGCATGTTAACATAAAAATGATTTCTAGTTCACTTAGATTAAGAGCAAATTTACTAAAATATTACAAAGCCTATGTCTGAATTAATGCCAGCTTTTGATTTTTCTGGACATCTAAATTTCCTGAGCTCTAGAATCATCTGAAAAAAAAAAATACTAACCCTGTAAACACCATTTTCCCCAGTTCCCAGGAACTTTCCGGCTTTTTTTCTCAGACATGTTGTAAACGCACACACACACACCTCCACATGGATTAGAAGGAAAACTGAAGATTCTATAGCAACACTGTGTGCCATCTGTGCCATTAAAATAAAATACAGATCCTGACCATTTGATTTCCAGCCACTATATTTAAATTTTACTCCCCTCTCTAATATAAGCAACATATTTATCCTCTACCTTTGTACATTTCTCTTGTTTTTCATAATTTGAAGAATTTAGATCATGGCTTTTTCCAAAATGAGTTTCTTTAAATTACCTTTCATAATTTGAGAGACACATATCTCCATGCAATTTGATCCAAACTACTGGCCATTTCTAACAACAGGATATGAAACTTGATTGTCATTAGTTTTTTGAGACAGACCTCACTATGTAGTCCTCCTGCTCTGTAACTATGTAAATCAGATTGTCTTAAAACTCAGAGATTCATCTGCCTCTACTTCCCCAAGACCTGAGATTAAAAGAATGTGCTTTGAGGACCAGCTCATGATATGAAACTTATTATATAGGTCAGTATTTTCAAATTTAGAATATTAAAATAATAATATAAAGTCATATAAAAGGGTCATTGTTGATATCTCTGAAATATATAAGCCTATATAGCTTTTGACAAGCCCCTTCATTGATTTTCCTTTCTTTTGAAATGAAAGAAATTGTGTCACAGTTAGCTTTAGATGTCAATTTGACATAAAACTACACTAGCCTGGGGAAAAAGAATGTCAACTGAATAACTGCCCAATCTGTTTAGTGTGTAGACAAGTCTGCAGGGCATTCTCTTGATTGATATGAGAGGGCTCAGCCACTGTAGGTCCTGGGTTCTATAAGAAAGCAGACTGAGTAATCAATGGGAGAAAGCCAGTAAGCAACACTCCTCCACAGCCTCTGCTTTAGTTCCTACCTCCAGGTTCCTGCCCTGACTTCCTCTCATGATAGATAGTGATCTAGAACTATTAGCCAAATAAATCAGTTCCTTCCCCAAATTGCTTTTGGTCTGGTCTTTATCACAGCAACAGAAATCAAATTAGAACAGATGGCATGGCCCAAGGGTACAAACTTTCATTTACTAGTTGAATAATTCTGGGACTCCAATGTATAGCATGGTCACTATCATTACTATCATAAATGAAATGTCTTATATATAGGACATACACTCGCAAAGTAGAACTTAGACACTTGTGTTCTTACCACAAAAAGGCAGCTGTCAGTTTTACGTAACTCGCTATGGCAATCACCTTACCATATCTCACACTGTGTATACTAAATGTGTCCATTTTTTGTTTCCCAATCAGTTTTCAGTAAAACTGGGAAACACAAGAGTTGGGAAGATGGCTCAGTAGTTAGGAGCACATACTGCTATACAGAGGACCCAGGTGTGGTTACCAGGATCCAGATGCAGGTTTACAATCATTGGAACTGCAGGTCCAGGAACTCTGACCCCCACTTCTGCCTTCCTGGGTACTAAGCATGGACATGAGGCACAGACGTGAAGGCAAAACACTCTTTTTCCTTTTCAATATGGAAATGAAAGGTATAAAAATCCTTAAAAGGGGCTAGGATGGAGCCGAGTGGCAGAGCACTTGCCTTACAATACACAATATTACCAAAGAAAACTTGTCAAGACTCATGAAACAGATCCCAGCTGCTCAAATCTAAATCCAGGACTGTGGCACTCACTAGTGCTCTTTCAATGCCCTCAGTAGGACCCTATTTTGCAAACTGAAAATTCTAAGCACATGACCCATGGACACTAAACCAGAGCCTCCTGTCATGAGGTACATATATGAATGTAGGTTAAAAAAGAAAGAATACTTCTTTAAAATATCCAAGCTATTGTCCAATTTGGGAGACTGATCAGAATTCTTCTTCTCTTGGCTATTCTGAATGGTTTCGATCTGAAATAATGAAAATAAAAGTTCAATCATGTCTATGTAGGTACAATACTTTCTCAAATACATGTATATTAAATTAATGTCATATTAAATTAATGTCAATCCTAACTTTGA
The DNA here is from genome assembly GCA_028551405.1 of Uromys caudimaculatus. NCBI lineage: Eukaryota > Metazoa > Chordata > Mammalia > Rodentia > Muridae > Uromys > Uromys caudimaculatus. The sequence goes on from CM052722.1 coordinate 102,223,895, forward strand.
AGATAAATTAATATGCGACACCACATTTTTCTAAAAATGACTTGGGTGTATACTAGTAAAATCAATGTTTTCACTTAGCAAAAGGCGCAGATTTAAGGTACTAACTGGGATTTATTTTGTATATTTCTGTTTACATCAACAAAAGCCACTTTCTAGTCTCCAGTCATGATAATAGAAACAACTTCAAGCATTACTACATGCCACACATAGGAAACTAAGGAGCTTCACAAATGTTATTCCTTTTTTATACTAATTTCATATGTCCTATTATCCCCTGTTATTTAATAAGTCTGAGGTTAAGAGAATTTACCAAAGACTATACCATCCATAAGTCAGAGTCTGGCATTAAAGCCAGGCAGTCCAGTTACATTTTGTACTATTATGCTATAACTGAAATTCCTCTTAGAGGTATGTTCTGGGTTCCACTTACTCCCAAGGGCAAACAATTAATACATAGGACCCTGCAGGTGTGAGGAGGCTACCCTAAAGATACCAGCCTATCACAGATAACTGGGAACAAAGCCTTAGACACATGTACCACATCCTTCCTCCCCAAGGGTACACGCCAAGACCCCCAGTGGATGCCTGAAAGTGTGGATAGTATGGAATCTTCCATGTACTATGCTTTGTCCAATGTATGTGCATTCATGATTTTTTAAAAAGTCAGGTATAAATTAGGCACTGTAAAAGATTAACAATAATAACTCAAAACGTTGTTCCATAATAAAGTGTTGGATGGAGATATATATATATATATATATATATATATATATATATATATATATATATATATATATATCCTCTTTCTTCTTCTCTAGAATTTTCCATTTACTGTTTTGAACCACCATAGATCACAGGTAATTAAGACTGCAGAAACTGAAATAATGGGGGGGGGGTTGCTTTACGCATCAAAAAACAAGTAAGAGCTAGGTGTGCTGGTACATGTCTTTAATCCCAGCACTCTGGAAGTAGAAGCAGGTAGCTATCTAGGAATTTGAAGCCAGCCTAATCTATACAGTGAACCCCAGGACAGGTCAAAAAAGGGTTAAGAGAGAAAGAGGGAGGGAGGGAGGGAGGGAGAGAGGGAAGAAAAATAAAAGAGAAACAAATAGATGCATTTCCTGCATCCTAAGTCAGTGTGTTCATGGTCTATGATAAACTGGGCTCTATACTTTGTTTTGCAGTACTACACTCATTCATGAAAGAAAGGACCACCTGTAGAAAGGCAAAGCATTGCTTAGGTGTGTAGAAGTGGACAGCATGAAGAGAGACTGGAACTTATATGCAGTGCTCTACAGAAATTATTCTGAATGTAAGCCAGGAATTAAAAACAAACAAAACAAAACAAAAGTAACAACAACAACAAAAACCAAACTGCTCACACACTGAGACTCTGCCAGTACTATAATTACATGCAGGCAGCAGATTTTTCTTAGACGTGTAAGGTTTTCAAATTCACAAGGTCAGTGTAATAAATGGAAAACATGCCTGAAACTCCATGCTAATGCTACAATTGTAGCAGCACAGCCAACATTGAATTCATTAGTGAATTATACTTACTTTCACGTTGCCTTGAACTTGTCTCCAAGACTTCTTCACTGGTAGAGAAATGTGAAATAATGTTAAACTGGCATTAAAGTCAACACTTGTAACGAAAACATAAGCATGTTTATTAGAAAGAAATTGTTTCAATATATTTGTTAGTGTTTCAAAGCGCTCTACAGAAGACAGCAATTGCTTAGATAGTTATATAAATCCAACATAACATATGGAACATGAGTTTGCTATGTACTACCCATCCTTGCCTTCAGCATACATGCACTTACTTGCCAAAGAAAAGAGTGTTAAGTGTTCACAATTACGTTCAAATTCAGTATGCATTCTGCCACATACACATTCAATCAGATTGTTGTAGTTCACTTACTCACTGGATCAAAGATTTCTCTGAATCTAGCCCTACATGTATGAGACCAGGGAAGACTGGGAAGGGTAGTGGGGGTTGGGAGGATGAAATAAACAAATTATGGGGCTGGCAAAATGTTTCATCAAGGAAAATTGTTTGCTACTGACCATGATGAGCTTATCTTATTCCCCATGACACATAAAAGCAACCTCAGCAAACTCTTCTCTGATCTACATGTATGTATGGTTTTATACCAGCGTGCGCACATGTGCACACACACATACACACACACATATGCAAATGCAAATTAGGACAAATTACATATAAAAATGCTATAATGAAAGTCATTACTTTATATATTAACTTGAAAATTAATGACAAAAACATCCAAGTTCATTCTAGTAAGTATAGCATCCACCATCTATTTGGCACTTATCCCAACCAGGTCCTGACCTAAGCCCAATGATTTGTTTTTTTTTTTAATTCTCAAATCTATGCTAAGACATGGAGAACAACATCTACCTCATTTTACAGATAAGGTATCACTAAGATTAACATCTTTTCAGGAAGTGGAAGTGGATTTAAACACATACATGTTTCCAATCACTACAGGAAACACTTCCAAAGCAAGGTAAAATGCTCATTTCAAAAACCCCTGTGGGAGGACCAGCAGTCTCAACCTGGACCCCAGAGATCGCTCAGATTCTGGAACACCGACCAGGCAGCATACACCAGCTGATATGAGGCCCTGAACACATATACAGCAGAAGACTGTTGGGTCTGGGTTCAGTCAGAGATGATGTACCTAACCCTCAAGAGACTGGAGGCCCCAGGGAGTTTAGAGGTCTGGTGGGGTAGGGGGTGGGGGTGGGGACATCCTTGTGGAGACAGGGGGGCAGGGAGGAGGTATGAAATGTGGAACAGTCAGAGGGTGGACCGGGAGGGGGATAAAATCCGGGAGGCTTAAAATAAATAAATAAACACCCCTCGTCAAAAATTCAAAGCCCTAATCTTTATTTTTAAACAATACATTTCCAGCTCAGTTGTAGAACACTTGTCTACCGTGTGTTTAGTTCCCACTACTGGAGAAGAAACAATGGTTTTCACAGAAGCAAGGAGAGTCAGATGTCCGTTAAAAGTAAAAGTCACAGACAAACCAAAGAATAAATTAAGCTCTGAATCATGAAGGCTGCTACCCTCCTGGGGTACACGAGCACTGCTCTCAGTATAGAAGACATACACCTCTATCTTCTCCTTGGCAAGAGCTAGTGTCAGGCACACCAGGGAGTGGATGATCTTTCATACATAAAATATAGATATTTCACCATCATTAATTACCAAGTTTTGACACATAAAAGTTATATATAACTATATGTTAGACTAAGTGTGAATTATCATATAAAACCAGCTTCTTTATAAGTATCAGTATGCCTCATTTTAAAGCTACCTAACATACAAAGATCCAAACTTATTTCTTTTTTTTTCCTATTTTTTTTTTCTTTTTTTTTTCTTTCAAGTCAGGGTTTCTCTGTGTAGCCCTGGCTGTCCTGGAACTCACTCTGTAGACCAGGCTGGACTCGAACTCAGAAATCCACCTGCTTCTGCCTCCCAAGTGCTGGGATTAAAGGCGTGCGCCACCACTGCCCGGCCCAAACTTATTTCTTAAAGTAAATTATGGGTTGGTTGCAAATACATTGAGAGATGTATATGCGTGTATCTTTGTAACATCTTTTTCTGAAAAGCCAGGTAAATATATTCATTCTTTCAACAATGTAAAGGCATACATACAAACTAGCTGAGCACCTCTATATGACAAGCTAGCTCTCTGTGGCTATGCAAAGGTCACTTGCACACAGATTCAAATCCTGCAAAGCACCCTGCCTAGCGAGTGCAACAGCAAACAGGTAAGTAGGCCGTATGGCGGAAGGAAAGGCAGAATAGGAGCTAGCAAGGACGCAATGGAGCAAGAGGGAAAGATTAGTCTAGAGAAACAGAACTCTATGCAAACTCTACAAGGTGACACAGAAGAGAAAGGGAGGCAAGGAGACTGCGGCAACGGGAGCCCAAGAGACTATGGTCATGGTCACCAATGACGTTATCTTAGACTCAGAAAGTGACAGTAAAGAAAATGACAGGAATAACTAGATGCACAGAAGGCATATTTATCACCAAAAACAATTAATGGTATAGTAATGAGCAGAATGTCAAGCTTGGACAAATGGGTACATTACAGTACCAGCCAACAAGATGAGAAAGAAAAGTTTTACATGGTTTGCAGAAGAGCTATGCTCATGGAGGGTATGGTGAGACTGTTTCCTATGGGAAATGTGATATTGTACATAGCATCTGAAGCCTAGGCAACAGACCTGGACTACAAACAGAGCTTTGAGAGTCCAATCATATCTAATACTATGCCATTCAGTGCCACTGTCCTTCCACAGTCTCCCTTCACACTCAATGTGAGTTCATCAAACATCTTATCGCATCCTGCTAGTCGCCAGGCACTATGCTAGATGGAAAACTCAATTTAATGAAGAAGAAAAAAGACTAAACAAGCGGAAACAGAATAAAAAACCAGTTTGACTCATTTTGATGAAAAATTAGCATAGACTTTGATTTAGCCAAACACTTGATTTGCCAACTCCAAGTTTTGAAATCTTGTCTGAAATACGTTATTACCCACATTACCCATTAGACCAATAGGGTAACATGCAGAAGGATTAAATAGTGATCTGGTTTTATTTACAAGCCATAATGGATGATAGAGAAATCATGTATCCATCCCAACCATTTATGCATTAAGGGACCTTCATCTGCATAATTACACAAGGTAGTCTTAAGCTGAAGTGAATTCAAGCTACTCCAAACAAATATTTTTCAATTATGAGTAATGTAAGAGTCTTTAAAAGTGAAGAAAGCCCTGATTCACATTAATTTTACTAACTCATTTTTAATATGTATTTTATTATTTATTTTTAATTTTATTTTATTTTGAATGCCTATGTGAGTGTGGGTAGCCAGGTGAGTATATAGATGCCAATAAAGGCCCCAAGAAGGCATTAGATCCCCTGGTGCTGGAGTTACAGGTGATATTGAGCTGCCATTTGGATGCTGGGAAATGAACTGGAATCCTCTGGAAGAGTAGGAGGTGCTCTTAACCACTTAGCCACCTCTCCTGCCTCCCTTCTTTTTGTTAAGTGGTCATTTTATGAAAGAAAACTGACGTCAGATGCACACTCTATTCTTTATAGTCATTTTAAAAGATAAGTTCAATGTTGAGAGAGAATAATGGATGGTTGGTATGAAAAATTAGATAAAGTTATTTGCAGATAGAATTAAAGAACTGCTGCCGTTTTTAGATGCCAAACTGGTTTTTCATGTGTACAAACTCATAAAATGTATTGATGATAAGTAATATAATAAAGATGGGTACCTTTTGAAAAAATTTTACATGCTTGAAAGAAAGAATATCCAATTCCCACTGCAGAAAAAAAGTGTAATGCCATTAAATAAGAATTCAAGAAAGAAAGAAAAATGAAATAATACAAAACAAAATTTTTGAATGACTAATGACATGAATGAGGCTTGAATAGCCTGGTCACAATTCAAAGTGCTCTGCTTCAGGAAGACTTGAGCTTTTGGGGGTCTATCAAGAAAAGAGATTTAATCAGAAGGAAGGAATAGTCCATTTTATTGAGTAATTCTTGTTGTTGACGATTTTATTTTACTTTCTCTTTATGATCACCTTTTAAGTAAGAAGGTATTTGTCCCTATTTTACAGTCAAGGAAAGTGAGACCATCAATGCGCCTAAGGACACACATCTAAAGTATCCTGATATGTAACTAATGTCTACTATGTGCTTAGAAATAAATCAATTATTTGGTTTAATCAGTTTATATTGTTACTTATTCTTTTTACTTTTTTCAGTATCTTTGATATTTTCAGTATCTCTGGTATATTTTTAATATAGTCAACATTATTCATTTAAGCCATTGCTCATACAATCTAATTTTACCTATATGTATACACTTTGGAATTACTAACCATATAACTTCCAATGCATTTATAACTAGATCCATGCTGGAGATGAGTTGTATTTATTCATTACCTCTTGCTCAAGCCTTCTCTGCATTTCAAAGTAGTTTCCTGCACTAGTAAAGTGACTGATGCAATTTAACTCTAAGAGACTGAACTTAGTCATATGTTCAATTCTTCAACTAATTTAACTTGTGCAAAAGATGAAACTGCTCTGTCTCCAAAAGCTGAAGAGATAGCTCTAGAAAACCCTTGTGGGAATAATATTTTCAGACTTTCAGGTACAACACCATTACAAGAATTAATTATCTTCCTATAGAACTTAGAAAGGAATGGGATAGTACACAATTAAACAGACTTGAAAGATTCAAACCAAAAAATAGAATCTGTAACAAAACATTACTAACACAATTAGCATTTACCAGCATCTATTTAGACAAGGCAATCCACCCTATTGTATAAGACAGTCAAAAACAAGCATCGTATAAGAATCAAATAATTGCTTACTGGAATAACAGTAAGTATGCAAGTTTATAATGCGTGTACATGTACATATAAGATTCACATCCTTTTGAAGAAAATTTGAAGGTCTAAAGCTGGAAAAATTGTCACACTCATTTCTCAAGCTAGAATGTTCCACGCTGAGTGTCCATCATCTGACAATTCAGTGCTACTACTATGCCTTATGAACATAAAGGGATATCATTCTGACTTCTGCCTTGTACCACAGTGGTTAAGCATAAACAAAGAGGCTAAAGGGTTTTAAATGTACCAGGATTTAAAAGGAATTTAGTAGATATATCACATTCATCAAAGGAAACAATAGCAAGACAAAAAAAGACATAGCAAATGTGAAAACAAGATGCATTACCATGTTTAGGTGAAAAGAGTATTGTTCTGGGTCTCATCGCATTTTCAGGTGCAGGAATCACACTCTGGACTGCCCCCTCAGGTCCACCTTTCAGGCTCTTAGAACCAGCCTGTTGGCTCTCAAATACACTTCGAATATTTTCAAGCTTTAGTTGTATAGTCTGCATTTGAGCCTATGAATTGCATAAGAATTCTATGAGCTAGGGCTGGAGAGATGAATCAGCAGTTAAGAACACTGGCTACTCTTACAGAGGACGTGGGTTGAATTCCCAGCAACCACATGTCCACTCAGAAACACCTTTAATTCTCGGTTTTAGGTTATTCAACACCTTCTTCTGGCCTCCACACATATATACACTCATGCAGTTAAAACACTTATATACATAAAATAAAATCATGAGCTGCTCTCCAGAGTGGAGTACATCTTCAATCACAGAACTGCGGAGGCAGAGGCAAGCAGATGTCTTGAGTTCAAGGCCAGTCTGGTCTACATAGCTAGTTCCAAGTCAGCCAGTGCTACGTAGCCAAATTTATCTCAAAATATTTATGAGTTACTTTCTGAAATAAGTCATAACAACTACTATTACATTCATCAGACACTGTTAAAAATGAATTTTTGGACTGGGAGGTGGCTCAGTCACTACAGTGTCTGCTACATAATCATGAAAACCTGAGTTCAGAACCCCAACAGTCATATAAAATCCAGACATGGCAAGAATACCTATCACCTTAGTGTTGGGGTAGCAAAGACAATAGGATCCCTGGAGCTCACTGGCCAGTCAGTCAAACTGAATCAATGAGCATTCCAAGTTCACTGGAGACTCTGTCTCAAAGTAAGGAAAGTAACTAAGAAAGATGCTGAAAATCAACCTTTGGCTCCAACCTTTGGCACAAATATACACATCCACCCAAATATGGTATAGATATATATGGTATAGATACTATACATCAAATAAATGAATATATAAGTATCAAAATTAAATATCTTTTGATTATATTGTGGTAGAATATTTGTGAACTAAGGAGAGAGTTTATTGGGTAAAATGTTTTCTACATAAGCATGCAGACCTGACTTTGAATCCCAAGAACCCATAAGCAAAGTGGGACATGGTAGTGTGCATGTGTAATCCCTAGGGCTTGCCGGCTTGCCAATGTAGCTGAACCAGCAAGTACTAGATCCAGTGAGAGACCTTGTCTCAAAATAAGGTAAAGAGAAATAGAGGAAGACATCAGATATGAGCCTCTGGCCTCTGTATATCATGTGTTCATATACACAAGTACAAATATACATACAAACATGTAACACAAACACATAAACAACTTATTTTAAACATAAAACATAACTAGAGCAAATTTAGTAAAGAAACAGAAAATGTTAGTGTATTCTCTTCTCTTCATGTAAATAGAAAACTAAAGTCCCAGTATAAACAACCTGAGGGGGTGGAACATATCAATTAAAAATCTGATCCTAACACTCCACCTCACTTAAGGGCCATTCTCTGAGGATACAGAACAAAATATATGTGACAGCTCATAGCACATTTAAATCACTTAAAAGTAATAAAGTCAGGCTGGATTTAGTAATAGGAGGCCAGCCTGGAGGACAAGGAGTTCTAAGCCAACCAAGGCTTCAGTGAAACCTGTCTCAAACATCCTAATAATAATAAATATTAATAGACTCAAAGCTCACAGTGAAAGTCTTATTATATGCAAACATATGCCTGTGGATTCTTTGATACTCAGCAGTAACACTGTGTACATATACACTAATATAAAGTTGGCTATGAGATAGTAAACTCTTATACCATGGTTAATAGTTTGTGTGTCTTTGAATAAAGTGTCTCTCACCTTGAGTTCAGGAGATAGGAGCACATCAAATTCATACTGCAGGCTTTCGATATCATAACTGATGAAAGGCATGGACATTTGAAGGAAATTGTCCACATCCTGAAGGGCTTTCTGAGCATCTTCTTTAGTCTGGAACTTTTCTATTCCCTGGTTAGCCAGGAGGCATTCCCCTTGATCACAGCACTGACGTGCCTGATGAGGAAATCACAGAAATCAAAACAGCAAACAAAGAATGGATAAAGGGAGCATAGGCACGTCATTAAAAGAGCTGCCTCCTGGTTTTGTATTATCCCATCTTAGTGAAGGGGAAGGGGTTGGGGGTGGGTGTACAAAGCATACTCATGCCACAGCATACATGTAGAGGTCAAAGGGCAACTTGGCAGGAGTCACTTCTTTCCTTCCAGCACATGGGCCCTTTGGATTAGACTGGTAATGAAGTTCACCAGCCTTATCCACTGAACCATCTTGTGGGCTGGAGCTATCTCACTTCTGGCAATCAGAATTATTTTCAGAGCGCAGCTGTGGTGACACACCATTTTAATCCCAGTACCCAGGAGGCAGGTGCAGGTGAATCTCTGTGAGTTTGAAACTAGCCTGGTATACATAGCAAGTTCCCAGCCAGCTAAAGCTACATAGTGAGATTCTGTCTCCATTTTTAAGGAAGAAAAATGCGTGCTTTCAGAGCTGTTAATAAATGATATCTGGTGTTGCCCCCAGAAATTCTGATTCAGTAGCTCTGGGCTGCCAGCCAGACATTTACACTGTTAAAGCGGTCCACAGGTATTGCTGATGCAGAGCCAAGGTTGAGAAGCCCTGCATTTATTTCAAAACAAGTAATTTCTCCTGCAGCAGGAGTCTGGCCATTTTCTCAACGCTAACAGTTTAGTTGCATGCTTTTCTCTACAAATCAATGACTGAAATATAAAACTTCTAACAAAATATAAAGCGTAATATCAATGCTTAATGATTGCCAAGGACAAGAATAAGATTTTTTGAACCAGAAAAAGAGATGTGCAGATTAGCATCCTTATGTTCCAATGTGATGTTGACAAGTAGCACTCCCATTTACATTCCTGTGCCATGACTAGATCTGTAGGGTGGCATTTCCATTCACACACCCATGGACATGGCAGAATATTTTTCATTTATCAGTTAATTTTTAGTACTGTACTATGAAATGTGGAAGGAATTTCAGACTTCTGCAGAATGTCCCCTAGGCTTTTAAGTGCTCTGACTGCAGAATATCACCAGGTTTCAGAAATAGACGTAAACTAGAAAGGAGGCCATCACCACCACTGTCTCCACATTGAAAATGGGGCAAAACTGGTATATACTATACTAAATCTACCATGGATAGTGCATAGGGAGATAGACTGAAAATCCACAACCAGGCTCAAGTTCAAGATCTCTTACAAATTTATATCCAACACTGTAGACACTAACCCCTTGACCTCTAAGAAGAGGCATATGCACAAGTATGGGAGAAGATGAAAGGTATACCATAAGACATATAGGCAAGTATGTAAGAAGAGGAAATGTGTACCATAAGACATATGAGCAAGTATGTAAGAAGATGAAATATATACCATAAGACATATGGGCAAGTATGTAAGAAGACGAAATGTGTACCATAAGACATATGGGCAAGTATGTAAGAAGACGAAATATATACCATAAGACATATGGGCAAGTATGTAAGAAGACGAAATGTGTACCATAAGACATATGGGCAAGTATGTAAGAAGAGGAAATGTGTACCATAAGACATATGGGCAAGTATGTAAGAAGAGGAAATGTGTACCATAAGACATATGGGCAAGTATGTAAGAAGAGGAAAGGGCAAATGGGCAAGACTATGAAGAGTGGAGAACTCAAGAAAAAAACAATTATGGCCTTTTTCAGAAATAGATCATTTCCAATCATATTACCTGCTGAAGGAGTCTGTGCATTTTGAAAGTCCTGCTCAGCTGGATCCGCTTTGTTCTGATCTCATTAACTAAAATATCAGAAAGGTAGCGCAGCTCATTGCACCTCTGGCAGATTAAATCAAGTGCATAGTGGTGATTTGATGCCAGCTTGTGGCCGTGTAGTATCACAACCCGAGCCTTGGATAGCAGTTCCTGATTTGAAAGAGGAGAGAAAAATCACAATTGTATGACCTCCGCTCATACAACGGGGGGGGGGGGGAGGGGGGGAAGGGAAGGGGAAAAATCATTAAAGAACATATTTGGCAGGGGATATGGTCAGAAAACATGATTGATTTCATTGTCAATTTTCTGCATTCAAACACACACACACACACACACACACACACACACACACACAAATCTTACACTGATATTGCTTAGTTACAGCAGGGACTATCAGAGCTCATGAATTTCTGAGTATAAAATGAAAGTCAACTACTTCATTCCACTCAGGATATAAAGAATGCCTTCTAGTGTGCACAGACGTAAAACAAAAAGCACACACAGACCCAGTGTAAACACCAGGAAAATGAAAGCTAATACATTTCTATGTCAATTCTAGTCCCCCTCCCCACTTACCTGAGGGCTTCTGACATACCTAAAGTGAATATCAGAAGGAACCCTCATGACCTTACCTCCATTCTATCAACTACTGACTCCCATAGAACAGGGACTGAATCATAGTATGGACAGACACAATGTTTTCCAAAGCAAAATAAAGCAAATTGAAGCCCTGCTGAGCCCATGACCAGCCTGCCTGGCTATTGGGAAACCCACAATTAAAACAGAGTTGCTTTTTAAATGGGCTAGAGCAGCGGTCCTCAACCTTCCTAATGCTGTGACCCTTTAATACAGTTCCTCATAATGTGGTGACCCCAACCATAAAATCATTTCATTTCTACTTTATAGCTGTAATTTTGCTATGTTATGACTCATAATGTAAATATTTGATATACAGAATATCTGATATGTGACCCCTGTGACATGGTCATATGACCCCTAGAATGGTAGTAACCCACACGGTGAGGACCACTACTGCTTTAGTTAGCTTGAATTGCCAACTTGACACAACCTAGAGCGAGCTGAAAGCCTCAACTGAGGAATTTCCTAGATCAGATTGACCTCTGGGCACGGTTGCGAAGGATGTCTTGATTAATAATTAATGTTCGAGGACCCAGCCCACACTGGTCAGCACCCTCCCTAGGCAACTGGTCCTGAACTATATAAAACTCTAGCTGAGCACAAGCCAATGTTTGCTTCAGGTTCCTGCCCTGCCCTCCCTTAAAGATGGACTGTACTCTGAAACTTTCATCCCAAATAAACCTTTCTTCCCCAAATTGGCTTTTGCTTAAGAGTGTTTTATCACAGTAATGGGAAGGAAACTAGGACAACTACCGAACTGAATGCTTCAGATAACAAGTTCTTTGTCATACGTCTTAAATTGCATTGGGAAAAAAAAGTATTAAAAACAAAGCCTGCAGCTTCCAAATCAGTTTGTCTTCTCTTTCCAGGATGTCATAGGGAGATGTGGACTGCGATCAGAGTCTGAAAGCCTAATCCCTTTACTGGTTACTGCAACCCCTGGCCTGTAGGTTTCCTTGGCATGTTTGTTGTTCACTCGTGAGTCTGTTTCCTAAGAACATGTCTATAAAAGCATTATTTTGCTGTGGTATACAAGACAGGAGAGCAAAGACAGTTTACTAAGTACTAAAGTCATGAATCTAAGCTTTAGAATTAACAAGAATGCTAACGACTGCTTTTCCTTTGAGCACATATTATATATCCAGGAGCTATGCTAAGTACTTCCTAGACATTTAATACTCTACAAAGTAGGCCATCTTACCTGCTAGTCAGCCTAAGTAGAGCTGTCTGTGTGGGTCTATAATTGATTCAACTGCATGTATCATGATAGACATTAAACAACACATAGTCTTATATTGTTCCATAATTTCCAGATACCAAAACCCTTTTTTTTGAGACAGGATCTCCTGTAGAATAGGCTAGCCTAAAACTCCCTATGTTTCTGAGGCCCCATTATGTATCATTCTTGAAAGACATTTTTTCCTAACATCTCCAAGACAATTTACATTCTCCTTTCAAGGACAGCCTTCAAACAGATCCTACAATTTAAATAGCTTCCTACAGTTTCATGATGCATCTGCAGTGTCTCCATAGGGCCACACTTAAAATGGATTTTACGCTAATGTGATTGTGTCAATTATATAGTTATAGGAGGCTAAGTATAATAAACATTTATCCTAAGTCCTAGTGAAACACAAACAAACATTAAAATGCTATCTTACCTGAGATTTATCATCCAAGATCTCTATTTTTTTAAGTCTTTGTTTTACTTGAGCTAAGTTTCCTGTTACATCACCCAGTTCTCTTTGTTGACTTAATAAAAATTCAACTTGAGTCACAGCCTAGAAGCAAGAAATAAAGGTTTTAAGAGCACGTGAATTACTAACCATTCACTTTTAGTAATGATCACATTAAATAAGAAATGCTACTAAATGAGAATGCCAATGAGACAATTACACACATAGAGAATTTGTTCAGCTATTTTATTCACAGAAATAAATATAATCTGTTAAAATGTAGCCTCATAGATATTCATGCACACGGGATTTATATAAGATCATTGTGTACACGTGCAATCATTCTTATGCACATATTTGCATAAATGCATAAACATGCACATATACATAGTTGTATATATGTGCATATGTTTTCCCCAAATATGTGGTAACTGGCCCTAGAAACAAAGAAACTCCAGTAGCAGGGAGCACACCTTGTACCCGTAGCTTCATCTTTGATACCATTTCCCATAAAAAATAACCAAGGTTCCTCGAGAAAATGCCTGCTTCGAAGACTAAGACAGAACACATACAAGATGAGTTTGAATTACTTCTTCATGCGAGAAAGGAAGGAGGTAATTTTTTTTTTAATCTTGACAAATATCATGAGAATACAGTAGCCAGTTTGAACTATCAAAGAAGTTCAGAATAGCATCAGAAGACAAAGGCTGGTGAGATGACTCAGAGATTAACAGAGACCTCACAGGCACCTGCGCTGATTTACACATGCCCACATAGTCAAATACATACAATTTAAAATAATAAAAACAAATCTTTTTAGTCTGGTGTAGTAACTCATACCATTAATCCCAGTAACTCAAGAGATGGAAGTGGGGGGATCTCTATGAGTTCCAGTCTAGCCTGGTCTACCAACTAGAACTCGTGCTCCAGGGGAAACAATACTCTCTGGTATCCACAGGCACATGCACAAATGTGCTGTAGATAATTCTGTAAGACAATGTTCTTACTATAAGAAAAAAATGTTTAGGAGAAAATGGCCATATCTATGGTATGTGGTATGTAAAAATCAATTGGTATCACTTCTTGGAAAACTATGTTATAGCCTGAAAGCACTTCATATTGAAAATAAGTTTAAAGAATGACCATGAAGGTAGAGAAAGAAGACCCTGTCCCTGTCATACTAAATGACATGTCAGTGCTTTGTCACAGTAGAAATGAAGGCTTGGAAGTTAGCAGAGATTTTCTTTGTTCCAAGTCAAGAAACTTGTCTCCTATATTCTCCCTGAGCTGAAAACTGGCGTCTTGTAAGCCTGCCCTTCTAACACTTATGAATAAGGGACTCCATCACAAGGAAAGAACTGTTTTAACTGACCTCTTGAAAGTCTTGTTCAAACTTCCACAGTTGCAGATACTGCTCCATTTTCAGCTGATGTTTTTCCCAAAATCCATCAAAAGCAGTTTCCATGTCATGCACCTGAGCCAGCAACCTTGATAAACAGAAGCCAAAGAGTTCCTTAGAGACACCCACTGGTGGGTGTGGGTATAGAGCTCATCTTGAGTCGCTAATTAAGAATTAAAACATTCCCAACCAACATGATATACTGTCCTGCCATGGGCCCAAAGTGACAAGGTCAAGTGAGCAAAGACTGAAATCTCTGAAACTGCAAGCCAAAATAAACATGTCCTCCCTAGGAACAAAAAAGAAAGAAAAAAATTGATGAATTATAGGCAAAGACCAGTCATGGTGGCACATGCCTTTAATCTAGTAGTAATGATGCAAAGGAATGCAGATGTCTGTAGGTTTAAGTCTAGCCCAATTTATATGGAGTCCTAGGCCAGCTAGAGCTACATGGTAAGATCCTATCTCAAAAACAGGAAAAATGGAATTATAAGCAAAAATAGTCTATGACACTATGACACTTGGCTCAGGCAAAGAAAAATCAATGTCTAGGGAACTTAATTCTGCAAGCAAACTACTGTCTGCAGACTAACCCAGAAAAAAAGTTCCCAGACTTCCAGAGGTCCAGAAATACTTTCATACCTAACAGCAACAAACAATGTAAAATCCCTAGTTTGAAAATATAAGTGACTTTTAAAAGAAGGGAGGGCTTACTTTTTAATAGTTTGCCAGTCACCATTTATGTGCTGAGGACATTCAAGACTTGAACTGTCCGTTTCTTTAGTGTCAGGTACTTGCAGGTTCATGAGCAGAACTTTTCCTTCTTTGGTTACAGCAGTTAAGTCATTCTATACAAAGTACGACAGGATGTGTTAGCCAGTTAGTTCACAATGGAACATGAATGACTTAAAGAGATATACAGCTATGGAAGATGCATGACCCGGGAGACCGAAGCAGCTCTAGCACAGCCTTGGCTTTCACAGTATCTCGGGATCGAAGAATCTGCAAATGTGACACTGTAGCCAGGGAGATGGATGAGTTAGAAAGTACTTTCCTTCGAAGCATGAGAACCTGAGATAGACATCCAAAAGGCACATTTTTTAAAAAGGTAGAATGGTATACACTTATAATACTTGTGCTAGGGAAGTAGACCTACGCAGGTCCTTGGGGCTCACTAGTTAGCCAGCAGAGCCTACTTAGTTCCAGGCCACTGAGAAACTCTGTCTCAAAATAATGAGGTTGAAAGCTGGAAAGATGGCTCAGTGATTAAGAGCACTGGCTACTCTTTCAGACAACCTGAGTTTGACTCCTAACACCCACATGGTGGCTCACAGCTGTCTATAATTCCAGTTGCAAGGGATCTGATAGACTCTTCTAGTCTCTATGGCCAGTGAATATAGTGACTAAATAGGCAAGGAAAACATCCATATATGTTAAAAACAAAATAATAAAATAAACAAATTAAAAACAAGGAGGATGAATGAGGAAGAAAAATATCCTCTGGCATCCCCCCATGCAGCTGCATACAACAGGGCATGAACACTGACATAAATGAGAGGCTCAAAGAAGCTCCTGTCTTACAAACAGGGACTGATGTACAGTAGGCTGGCCTAAAACTCACTATGTATCTGAGTCCCCATTATATATCGTTCTTGATAGACATTTTTCTAACATCTCCAAAACAATTTACAGTCTCATTTCTACAGATGGCCTTCAAACAAATCCTACAACTTAGTTTCCTACAGCTACATGACGGTGAAATAAATTACAGACGCACCAAACAGGTTGTTTCTAGCTTCCTGTTACAGACAGCAAGTTCTAACCAATCTTGTTCTATTTTGATGATATTTTTATGTGCTCAGATGAAAACATATTAGCACAGTAACAACTACAATATCAGAAACCGTGAAGTTACAAGGTAGATTTAATTCATACTCAGAAGCATATACCTTTCTTTTTCTTTTTCTTTCTTTCTGGTATTTCAAGACAGGGTTTTTCTGTGTAGCCCCTAGCCTAGGCTGATTGTTAACTCATAACCGTAACTGTCCTCAAACTCTGGATTTTCCTGCTTTTACCAGTTACAAGCATGCTCCACCACCAATGACTTCGCTCACATGGCTAATTTGTTTGCAGCTGCAGGGATGATGTACTGAGATACGTATATATGCAAAGAGCGCCTCATATCTCTACCTCACAAGTACTGGGATTAAAGGTGTGCGTCACCACCACCACCCAGTTCATATAGCTATCTTACTAATCATTAATTACTAGCAATCGCTCCCTGCTTAAGCCTTATTTTATCTCGCATCTGGGTTTAACTAACAGCATGAAGCATGTGCTTTGAAAGTAGTATATAAACATACACCTTCTTCGGATAGCTACACGATCCAAGATTTCCTTCAGAAGGTCCAAGGGACTTACAAAGTTATGAGTAGATATTTGCCATAAAAATAGGTGGCGTGGCAATGGTATGTAATTAGCATGTGGAAGGCTCTAAATTTAATTCCAAGCACCAAGAAAATGAAAATATTTTAAAAATAAAATTCATATTAATGAAGCACGAACTATGTGCTAAGCAACTATTGCATGTATACTATATACATATCTCACTATATCATCCCTACAACTGCATACAAATTAGCCATGTAAGCCAAGCCATTGGTAGTGAAACATGCTCATAACTGGTCGTAAAAATCAAGAGTTCAAGGACAGCTACAGTTGTGAGTTAACAATCAGCCTAGGCTACAAGATACCTTGTCACAAACAACCAGCACCACAATAGATTATGATGCAAACATTTGGTTTCTCACATTTTATAATTAAACATATCACCCTTTACAGAACTCAAAACTGCCTTGGCACCCAGCATACATATTATGGGTGAGGGAGAAAAATAATACTCAGATGTCTGATTTTCCTTGTTCAAATTGGCCCCCAACATTTTGAGAAAGGTATGTCTAAATTGTCAGAAGCGTTCTTTTCCTACCACAGACAGAACAAAATCAATTCCCCAGGGGACTGGAGAGATGCTTCTCTTGCAGAGGATCCAAGCTCAGTTCTTAGCCCCCGAATGGCAGTTGATAATCACTTGTAACTCCAGTCCCAGGGGATCTGATACACTGTAGTCTCTCCAGGCACCAAGCACACATGTGAGGAACAGACATGCATACAGGCAAAACACCCATAAGTATAAGGTAAAAATAAATAAAAATATTTTCAGTGTATCTTCCATTTTCCCTATGTAAAAATTGGCATGAAATGAACACTTTCTGGAACAACCAAGACCATGTAGTAGGGTGTGATGGTGTATACCTGAAATCACAGAACTCAGGAGGTTGAGGGAAAAGGATTCAAAGTTTGAGGTCATCCTGGGCTACCTAGTGACTTTCAGAACATCCTGGGGTACATGATGAGAACCTAGTTCACAAAGAACCACAACTTAGTGACAGAGTATTTGCCTAACATTCAGGAGGCCCTGGGTTCCCTTCCTAATACCACAAAAAAGGAAGAAGAGAAGAGAAGAGATGAGAAGAGAGAAGAAAAAAAGAAAAGGCATGCATACCTTCAACAGACGATACCTTTCAGCACGACCTGCCAGAATCTCTTCTATCGAAGGGATATCATCTGGTAGCTCTGTTTCAGCCAGTTCTGTTCCAAAGGATTGCAACATCTGAGCCATTTCTTTCACTGTGACAGCAAACTTCTCTATGGCCTGTAAAAAAACCAGAGGATCTTTGATGGAAACTCTGACGACATATCAAAATTTGAATCAGTAATTTAGATTGTTCTCTACATAAGTATAAACAACAAACACGTACACTATGAACTCCTCCAAGAAAAGTTGGCACTACCCCTGACAATGAATGCTAACTCTGCATCTAAACCCCTAAGAGACTAAAAATCAGTGTCAAAAATCCTTAAATGTACATTTCTACATTTCTGGACTTGTTGCTTGAGCACTCATGGAAACTCTTTCTAAATGGTGCCATGTGCTGAGTAATTTTCTATATGGCCTCGAACATCAGTGTCTTTCTTACTTTATCAAACTCAGCACTTAGCCAAACTGCTTTATAAGACGTTCACTTCTAAAGAGACACGAGAACAGTGATGTAATTTGATATTTATTAGTGTTTGTGATCAGCACTCCACAAAGCATATGATCTAAAGAACTGGAGAGCAAGTTGTCACAACACTTCATTGCAGGTACTGCCAAAGATATGAAACTGTTATCCCAAAGGTGCTATTGCCCTCAAATGGCAAGGATGACTGGACTATTTTGTTTCCAAACTAAAATCACCAAAGGAAGATGGGGGCAAACACAGACATAATATAAACCATCTGTTAGGCATGTATCTCAAAATATTTGCTCATTCGTTTAGGCTTTGTAGATTATTTAGGTCAAGACACTGCTCGCTCTAACAGTTAACTTTCATGTGAACACCTGGATTGCTGAATGAACCTGCCAAATACATAGTTTGAATAAGGACTAGGAAATGTATCCTGATTTAGTGATCATCATTATTTACTTCAGAAGAGTTATCAGATCATGTGATTGAAAGTCACGACATTTACATCATAGACTTTATTCTACCTGAGGGGCCATAGCCCTTACCTCTTTGAAAATCTCTGAAACAGAATTCTGTCTAATCTAATAGCTATGGAAGTGCCATGCATCTAGGCTGAAATGAATATACTTGTATTTTCTGAGCATTTCCCATGTACCAAGCAATAAATCAAACATTTTTACTCATTTTTTCATTGAACCTTCCCAAGATCCTTATGATATAATATACTATCAGTATCATTTTTATAGTTAGAAAAAGACTTGGCAAGGTGCTATATATTGTTTAAGATCCAAGACACAACTCAGCAGTGCCAGAATTTGAACCCAAACCCTTTGTCTCTGTGTTAATGCATGATCACCACAAAGGATGGGCAGAGAATTCCTTCTTTTTCATGAGGTCTCTTTTCCAATTGCTGCCCTTAGTGACTAGCATTTCTAGATATCTCTTATAGAAGAAAACAAAAATGTTGAATGATATATGCATTTGAAAAGTTGGAGACCCCAAATCTGCTTTTCCCAAGTAGGAAAAATGTCTAGATAGAATGAAGGGTAGGCTCTACAGTAAGGGCAGAAGCACATACATTTCTGAAGATGATCCATTCACTGTGGCAGTACTGCAAGGTGCCGCCTAACTCAGGGGTTAACTGCTTGTCATCAATGTATGTCAGCAAATCACTAACTGAGCTCAGCATAACAACCTATGTGAATAAGCAAGAAAGACACTGTTAACTGTCCTTCGTGACAGCCCTCCATCAAACTGCAAAATGAATTTCAGTAAACACTTAGCAGAACATTGTGTGGTATAAATGCTTCAAACAGTTTTGTCCTCTGCATGCCCCCGCACCTGGATGCATTAACCTTCTTCAGAAACCAAGGTTTTATTTACAAAACATCTCTATCAACCAAAATTCACTTCTACAGAAACCAAAACACCTAGTTCTTCTTTGTCTAAAAGTTTTCATTACTAATGAGCAATCTTGCACTCACGTATACATGTGCACACACATATACATGCACACATACACATAAACAATTTCAGTGCTCAGAACAAGGCCAAAATACTTTGTGTAGTAAGTTATGATTTGAATACTAAATTTTATGAGCACTCTATCCAAACAATAAAAACATATAAAGATATATTTTCAAAATAAAGACCACAGTGCTAAGAGCTAGCTTAGGATCATGGCATTTCAGATACATAAGCCACACAATGTTAACTGAAAATAAAATTTCCTAATCATACTCACACATATGCACATATCTATAACACATAGCAAATAATTTTTAAAAAGAATTACTTTGTTATAAGTTTCCTGAGCTAGCCCTGTTTAACAGGAGAAACAGATTGTTGTAGGACATTTGAGAATTAAATCTGAGAGACAAATAGTAAGTGTTACATAGGCACATATAAAACAAACAGTGTAAGATACAGAATATATAAGCATTATAAGGACAAAAGATTCAAGAAAGAATCTTACTGGTAATTTCAGCATAAAATCCTCTTGGCTAAATCGAAATCCAATGTCCGTGAAAGTCCGTTGAAGAAAACTGGTAGGACGTAAAACCAGGACTAAATGTAAGCTCCCAGGGAAAGAGGCCTGGAGCAAGAAATGAAAGAGTAATCGGGTACACAAACTCCCAACTGAGCACAAATCAGAAAATATGTCATTGGAGGAAGCAAATTTTTAAGTCATACAAGTCAGTAAGAGGTCAACATGTTTAAATGGATGCTGATAATATCTAAAAACATGGAAGCAGAAATAAAAATAGCATAGGGTTATCAGGCCAGATCCTTATAATGTTCCCAGTATGGAATTTTCTCACAGGACACAAGCAGGTCCTAAGCTGCAAAGAATTAGACTCTAAATCCCTTATCTTGAAGTTAGTTTTGTTTTTAATGTTTTCTTTATTTTTAATAATTTCAATATTTGAAAATTTCAATATTTATACTTCTTCGTGTGGCATGGCATTATAATTTGATATATACATATAACATGTAATAGTCAAATCAAGTTAATTAGCATTTCCTTCACCTCAAACATCAGCATTTCTGTGTTCTGAACTTTCAAACTCATCTAGTTATCTTGAAATTACAGAGTGTAATTAACACTGCCTTTTAGGACCCAAAAATACTTCCTCCTCTTTAACTGTACACTGTTTGGTACCCATTATCCAACCTCACTGTATGTCTCCTTCTCCTCTTCCTTCCCGTCCCTATACAAAAAGACTCCGAGTCTACATTCCACTTCAGTGGGGTCAATTTTTGTTGCTTCTACCAATGAGTGAAATATGAAATTGACTCTCTTTCTGTGCCTGGTTCATTTTACTCAATAAAATTTCCATCTCCAGTACTACCCATATTACCAAAAAACAATGGATGGTATGTCATAGTTTTACTGTGTATAAACAACATTTGATCTTTTTTAAAGGTTCATTTATTTATTATGTATGCAGCATTCTGCCTGAATGTATGCCTGCAGACCAGAAGAGGGCATCAGATCTCATCACAGATGGTTGTGAGCAACCATGTGGTTGCTGGGAATTGAACTCAGGACCTCTGGAAGAGCAGTCAGTGCTCTTATCCTCTAAGCCATCTCTCCAGCCTCCACATTTGATCTTTTCATCAATAGATTATTATCTTGCATGGTTCAACACATTGCTTATTATTGGCAGCATTGCAATCAACATGGATGTGCAGTATTCCTTTGAGATATTCATTTTAATTTTTTTTTCTATATACAATAAGGGGGATTGTTGGATTAAACACTAATTATATGCTCAATTTTATGAAGAAACTGTTTTCCAATAATGACTGTATTGATTCACATTCCTACCATATACAAGGGGTCTCTCCTCTCTTTGTCTTTCTCAGCATGCTGATTTTGGTCTTTTCGTATTAGCCATCCTAACCTTATGATTTGGCCGTGAATGTCCCTGATTAGCTATGCTGAGCATGTTTATATACCTGTTGGATATTTGTATAACATTTTTAAAGAAATTTCATTCAGATAATTTGCCCATTTTTAATTAGATTTGGCTTTTGAAGAGTGTTTTGTTTTGCTATTGATTTTTTAAAAAATAATCTCAGTATTAACCCCTCAGTGGACAAACAGTTTACAAATATTATTCTCATTTGTAATGTAAAAGTAACTTTTATTCGACAGATGTAATTGTTATCTCAGAGGTTTACTTCTGAATAAGCTCACACTTCCTAGTTCTTCCTGATCTCTGGCTGGCTGGTTCAACTCAGCTGTTCTGGCTCAAACTCCTCTCCAAGCTGACTGATTCAATTTGACTTCTATCTGCCTTTCACTGAATGCTCTGCTTGGCCTCAAACTCTGGCAATGTGTTCTAATCTTCTGGCTCCTTCTTATTCTCTGGCTTCAACTGCCTCTGCTGTATGAACTGAACTGCATGAACTCACAAATGAACTCAAGTCCACTGCACCGCACTCACTGCACTGACTCCCAGCCGACTGACCAAACTGACTGAACCACTTTCGTTCTCCCTGAGCTGCTCTTAAATAGTTTTTCTCATGGGTGTATCATTTCTCTGACTCATTCTGTCAAATCTATCTCTGATCCATCACTTTGTCTGCCCCTCAATTAGAGGTTATTGTTTCAGATTAAAGGTATGTACTAAAGGATTCCAGCCAGAAAAATTAAAGATGTGTACTAAGGGCATGTCTGCATTCCAGCTGGATCACACAGACCTAGAAGGTCTTTGGATGTGATCGGAGCAGCCATGTTGCTGGATTCCAATTCCTCTACACTGTAGACTATCCATTCATTATGTTCATTGTTTCTCTTGATGTACAAAAGTTCTTTTCATTGATTTAATCCTAGTTGCCTATTTATGCTTTGGGGTCTGCAGTTTTAGGTGTATTTTTTTCTATTGATACCAATTCATTTAAGAACTCTTCCTATAATTTCTGCTAGTGTCAATAGTTTTATAATTTTGGGGTTTTGTATTTGTGTCCATGATCCAATTTGAGTTAATTTTTTTACAGTGATAAAAATTAGCTTCATTAGTATATGTACAGCCACAATCCCATTTATTATATGTTCTCTTGGATCTTTTTGTTTTTGAAGATCAGTTGACAATAAATTTCTGGGTTCTGTTCCATTCCATTGTTTTATGTGTTTGCTTTTAGACCATGGATTTGCTGAATTTGAAGCCAAATTGCTTTTCTTTCCCATATAAATGAAAACAGATAGTGGGCCAGATAAATGAATGGCTCAGCAGGTAAAGGAACTTGCTGTGCAAGGCTGGTGACCTGAGATCAATCCCCAAAGCCCACAAAAACTGACTCCACAGAGTTTTCAGCTGCACTCCCACATAGTATTCACATACACACCATAATAATAACACATTTTAAAAGATTTTTAAAAGCAGAATCAGGAGACAAGTCCCTGGGATAGCCCAAAAAGCCAACCAGAGCTGAGATATTGTCTATCTACCCTTAACAATAGATAATAACTGCATCACAGAAGCACATTTCTGTTTTCATCATTTTTGTCACTATGTGTTCACTCTGGACATTAAAATGAAAGATTATCAAGCACTTTCAATAACTGAGTTTATTAGTCATCAGTAATACTACAGCATAGTAAGTCAAAAAAGGAACAAAAGAATTAGAGTAATGTACATGAGGAATCAATATCACAAAGCCTGTGAAACACAGAAGGGTCAAAATGGTTTTGAGGGAAAAAAAGAAAAAGAATTAATTGAATCAAAAGGTCATCCTAACTTCAGTATTTCCTCAGCTTCTAGGGAAAAAAAGCTGGCGTACATAGGCAGTTGTCCTATCTTTTATTTCTGTAATAAAATATTCTATCCAAAACTGACTTAGGGTTTAGGGTTAATTTCAGTTCACAATGACAGGTTACAGTCTATCATGGGGTCAGGGGAAGACTCATATCCAAAAGAACGTGAAGGAATTGGTCACATCCACAGTCAAGGGCAGAAAGAAATGAACACTCACCTTTGCATGTTTTCTCCCCTCTTAGACAGTTCAGGATCAACTGCCTAGGGAATGATGGCATCTACAGTGAGCATGCTCTTCCCACATTAGCAATCTTCCCTAGGTCTCATTGAGACTCTCTTCCCAAAGGATTATAGATTGTATCAAGTTGACAGTTCAAGTCAGTCATTCATAGCAGTGAAAAAAAAAAATGCTACATAAAGGAATTCCAAAGTAAAGGAATAGAGGATACTATGCAAGATTAACAATGAAAGGGAAAAGCATGGTCCAATATTAATATACCACCACATATTAAATGCCTACTCTATGCCAAATATTTTGCCAACGCTTATAGTCATACTTCCCCATAGTTCAGTGAAGGAGTTAAGTTGCCTCTTTTACAAATAAAGTGAAGCTCAAAGTGTTTAAGCATAACTTATAAAGTCTTGACCTGTGCTAACTCTGGGGCCTTAGTTACTAAACTATCCTACCTCCTGAAAATGTCCCATTAAAAAATGTAGAGAAAAGGATTTTGGAGGGAAAAGATGTTGGAGAGGTAGGCAAGAACCACAACAGGAGCAAGTTTGACGTTCGTTTTTCCCCTTAGAAGTGAAAGAAATCTCTAGGACATTTTGAGTATCAGAGCACCATGGTCAGATATATATTTTATTTTATTTTAAATTTTTCTTGTGCTAGGAATTGAACATAGAGTTCTATACAAGTGCTCTACTATGGAACTACATTCTGAGTCATGTCTTCTTAGAAAGATATAATGATCCTTGAGAAAGAACTGAATTCAGACATGAGTAGAACCAGACTTGAGAAGACTGTGGAGAATGGTACAGTAATCCAAATCAGATCCTAAACCAGAGCAAAAGTGGCAGGAGTCAGGGAAAACTCCAAGAAGTAGCATCATTAATGTACATTTAATCAGTGCAATCCATCACAAGATTTGAGATTTGAGTAACCCAGATAGGAACAAAAAAGAAGCGTGTGATAGGATGGAAGGTGTACTGGCTGGTTTTGTGTGTCAACTTGACACAAGCTGGAGTTATCACAGAGAAAGGAGTTTCAGTTGAGAAAATGCCTCCATGAGATCCAGCGGTAAGGCATCTTCTCAATTAGTGATCAAGGGCGGAGGGCCCCTTGCGAGTGGCACCATCTGTGGGCCGGTAGTCTTGGGCTCTATAAGGAAGCCAGCTAAGCAAGCCAGGGGAAGCAAGCCAGTAAGTTACATCCCTCCATGGCCTCTGCATCAGTTCCTGCTCCTTGACCTGCTTGAGTTCCAGTCCTGACTTCCTTTGGTGATGAACAGCAGCATGGAAGTGTAAGCTGAATAAACCCTTTCCTCCCCAACTTGCATCTTGGTCATGATGTTTGTGCAGGAATAGAAACCCTGACTAAGACAGAAGGTAAGATTCTGTTTCCTTTCTGTAGATAGTGCATGCTGGAAGAGCTCACAAGGCATTCTCATGACATCTATACGATAGCTATCTGCAGGGAAGAAGGGTCAAGAAAGGTCTAGTCTGGGAGTGCAATCATCAACCTCAAGAAGAAAGATTAAAGCAAAGCAAACTGTAGAAAAATGGTTCAAGTTTACTCATTTTAAGCATAATACACCACTAGCAATTGAACAAAGCTATAAAACAAAATTAACCATGAGTTCATGAGAACTCCCTGTACCCCCTGTTCAGTTTAATTCAGCAGTTAAAAGTACTCTAAAAAGTCTATTTTAAAAAGAATGACATTACTGAGATATAAAAATCTAGATCTCAGGACTGGAGAAATGACTCAGCAGTGAAGAGGGCCCAAGTCTGGTTCCCAGCACCTAAGTCAGACAGCTCACAACCTTCTGAAAGTCCAGTCCCAGAGGGTCTGTTAACTTCTTCTGGCCACCTTAGGTACTGCATGTATTGCATGCATGTGCTACACAGAAGTACATTCTGATAAGCATTCATACACATAAAATACAAACAAAATCTCAAAAAAATATTTAAATACCCAGATGTCTGTGAGATAGAGGACAGTCTTGTCTATATAGCAAGTTCCAGGCTAGTCAGGGCTATATAGTAAGAAAGAAAGAAAGAAAGAAAGAAAGAAAGAAAGAAAGAAAGAAAGAAAGAAAGAAAGAAAGGAGGGAGGGAGGGAGGGAGGGAGGGAGGGAGGGAGGGAGGGAGGGAGGGAGACAGGCATCCTAGAGAAATTGCTTAGTGATTAGAACCACCAGCTGTTCTCCCAGAGGACCCAAAATCAGTTCTTATAACTGTATCAGATTTCTAAGAAATTCAAAGCCCTCTTATGGCCTCTGAGTACACTTGTACATGTCTGTACACATACACACACACACACACACACACACACACACACACACACACACACACTCACACACACATACACACACACACACAAGCACACATGCACACACACAGACACACAAGCATACATGAACACACACAAACACACCACACACACACACACATGCACACATGCACACACACAAACATACACAAATTAAGAATATATAAAATATTAAAAATGAAATAAACTAAAAACATGGGTATCCTGTAAGAGTTTGATTTCTTATTTCTCATGAGAAATCAAAGACTAGATAGTGCTTGGACCCATTGTCCCAACATGATGACCTAGCTGGCTGCTCAGTGCCCCGGTTTGTGGATGCTCTCTAATCTGCCACATAAGGGAAGTTGCTGGTCCATGTCTGCTACTGTTTAGACTTTATTCTAACTAAACACCAACTACTTCCCAGCTCTACTGTCTTTCTCACATGTGGTGTAAGCATTTCAATTTTTCACCTCTACTTCGCATCTCGGGTTTATGGAGTTAACTATCCCCATTACGCTTTTCCAATTTTTTCCTGTTGACTGTCTGGTTTTGCAGTCAGGTGAACTAGGGCTTTGATTATTTTTCTTTTTTGTACTTGATAAAATCTCTGTGTACAGACTCCTTATTGCTACTGTAAGCAATTACGAAAGTTTCCTGATTTAAAACAACAGAAATGTCTGCTGTGCTTCTGGAGGTCAGAAGTTCAAGGTTAGCATCACTGAATTAAAATCAAGACATCTCCAGGCTGTGTTCCTTCTAGGGGCTCTAGCTAAGAATCTATTGCTTGACCATTTTCAGTTTCTAGGGACAGTCCATCACCTCTGTGGTTTATGACCTTCCAATGGTTTGACCTCTACTTCTGTCATTGCATCTGTTGCTTTCTCTACTTTTTTGCATTTTTTAAGATACTCAGGATGAAACTCAAGGCCTCCCACATGCCAGATAAGATCTTTACTACAGAGTTACACCCCAATTCCTATCTCTTTGATAATGAAGATCTTGTAATGATACAAATCTTACCCTGAAATTTTTGGATAATCTTCCAATCTCAAGAATCTTTTATTATCAAAGTTAGGGTCTCACGTATTCCAAATTCCCTTTGAATTTTGTGCCTTGAACTTCTGATCTTCTGCCTTTAACTCCCTAATACAAGTATGTACTACCACATTGAGTTCATGTTACTGCTGGGTGTAACCAGGTCGTTGTACAAGCTACACAGGCAGTCTACCACCTGAGATGCAGTCCTGGCCTCCTCAAGACTCCTTGTCACGCTATAAATTTACTTTTACCATGTCAGGTAGCCTATTCATAGGTTTGGGGGATCAAGGCATAGATACACAGGGTTTAATTATCCTGCTCACCACCACACTCAGATTCTCCAGTTGTTAAACGGAGATGGAAGTAGAACATCATGTTAAAAAGTTAGCACAGATATTGAACAAGTTGTGAGAGGTGAGTCCGATCTCAACCGCTTGGGCGGTGGGGGAGGAGGGCCATGATCCAAAGGAATCAGAGCAGCTGAGGAAGCTGTTTATTGGTGGTCTGAACTTTGAAACCACAGATGATAGCTTAGGAGAACATTTTGAGAAGTGGGGCACACTTACAGACTGTGTGGTAATGAGAGATCCTCAAACAAAATGTTTCAGAGGCTTTGGCTTTGTGACCTACTCTTGTGTTGAAGAGGTGGGTGCTGCAATGTGTGCTCAGCCACACAAGGTTGATGGACGTGTGGTGGAACCAAAGGGAGCTGTTTCTAGAGAGGATTCTGTAAAGTCTTGTGCCCATTTAACCGTGAAGAAAATTTTTGTTGGTAGTATTAGAGAGGATACAGAAGAATATACTCTTAGAGACTACTTTGAAAAGTATGGCAAGATTGAAACCATAGAAGTAATGGAAGACAGGCAGAGTAGGAAAAAGAGAGGATTTGCTTTTGTAACCTTTGATGATCATGACACAGTTGATACAATTGTTCAGAAATACCACACTATTAATGGGCATAACTGTGAAGTGAAAAAGGCCCTTTCTAAACAAGAGATGCAGTCTGCTGGCTCACAGAGAGGTCGTGGAGGTGGATCTGGCAACTTTATGAGTCATGGAGGAAACTCTGGAGGTGGTGGAGGAAACTTTAGTCATGGAGGAAACTTTGGTGGAAGAGGAGGCTATGGTGGTGAAGGTGGCAGCAGCAGAGGTAGCCATGGTGGTGATGGTGGATATAATGGATTTGGAGGTGATGGTGGCAGCTGTGGTGGTGGTCCTGGTTACAGGAGCAGAAGAGGATGTGGAGGTGGTGGACCAGGATCTGGAAACCAAGGTGGTGGATGCGGTAGTGGCGGAGGAGGAGATGATGGGGACAATGAAGGAGGAAATGTTGGTGGAGGTAACTCTGGTGATGGTGGGAACCATAATGACCTTGGAAATTATAGTGGACAGCAACAATCAAATTATGGACCCATGAAGGGGGGCAGTTTTGGTGGAAGAAGCTCAGGCAGACCCTAGGGTGGTGGCTGTGGAGCTGGAGGTGGAAGGGGTGGATATGGTAGCAGAAGGTTTAAAATAAAACAGAAACGGCTACAGTTCTTAGCAGGAGAGAGCGAGGAGTTGTCAGGAAGGCTGCAGGTGACTTTGAGACAGTCGTCCCAAGTGCACTAGAGGAACTGTAAACATCTGCCACAGAAGGGACAATGATCCACAGTCAGAAAAGTGACTGGAGCTTACACAGGAAACCCTTCTTGTTCAGGACTGTCACAGCCACAGTTTGCAAACAGTGCAGCTATTGATTAATGCAATTAGATGTACATTCCTGAGGTCTTTGATCTGTTGTAGCTTTGTCTCTTTCTTTTCATTACATCAGGTATATTGCCCTGTAAATTGTGGTAGTGATACCAGGAATAAAAATCAAAGGAATCTTTAACTTTAAAAAAAAAAAGAAATTAGCACAGTGTTATAATAATGTTCACTGTTGGGGCTAGAGAGATGGCTCAGTGGTTAAGAGCATTGACTGCTCTTCCAGAGGTCCTGAGTTCAATTCCCAGCAACCACATCATGGCTCACAACCATCTGTTATGGGATCTGATGCCCTCTTCTGGTGTGTCTAAAGACAGCTACAGTGTACTCATATAAATAAAAACAAATAAATCTTTTTAAAAATAATGTTCACTATGAATGCAAATCTCAGAATGAGCATTTAATAAATATCGATACTCCTACCCTTGTACACTTAAGGCTTTGAGTCCTAAAACAAATCCCTTAAAATATATCTGCTTTATATGTATTTTTTGTTTAGTTGTTCATTTGCTAAATAGTATATGTGCTAAGAATTTACAGTGCTTTCCTAGCATGCATGAGGTCTTGAGTTCATTCCCCAGGATCATAAAACAACAAAAACATAATCTGAAAAAAGAGGGCTTGTGAAAAGTATTCGTGTAAGGTTGTAGATTCAGTTTTTTACAGGAAAATTTGCCAAGCTCCTGCTCAGGGCTGAATAAGACTATGGGACTAAGATTGAAAACGCAGTATACTTGATTTGTGCATGAACACAGAAGATATATCTAATATGTCTGCTCTGATCTGCATGCTTCAATCTATGAAGTAAATAACTGACAAATCAGATGAACTGCTTGACACAACTCACTTGTTGAGTAGCTACATAGATATTGTGCTCAAGCACCTACTAAGTTTGAGACTATCAAGTTAACAGAATATCTACAAAGTTAATTTCAGGATCATTCCATAGTGAAAAGCACAGCACGTGTAAATCTATAGGCAAAAAGGGAACTACTTGTGTTTCCATGGTGCAGTTTCCTTTAAAATTATGTCTGAAATTTCTATCCTTCCACACTATATTGAAAAAATCCTAAGAAGAACTTCACTTTCCTAATCCCCAGGAATTATTTTATACTAGAAAAACATTTGGAACCAGTGTTTAGAATAGTAAGTAGAGAGAATGCTTCCTAAATGAAGGGAAGAGTAATTGAAAAAATGTCCCCTCAGAGGAATTGAGACTCAGCCATCCTAAATTAGGTTTGTTTGTTTGTTTGTTTGTTTAATATTTTGTTTAATATCTAAAACTTTAGTGTGTGTATCCACATGCTAATAGATGTGTAAAAGCCCAAAGGGACCAAAAGAGGATTGATTCCATGGAACTGGAATTACATAGATGGTTGTGAGCCTCCATATGGTTGCTGGGAAGTGAACTCAGGTTGCTCTAGAAGAGCAGCAAGTGCTGTCAACTGCTAAGCAATCTTTCTAGTCCCTAATTTATGGCTATTTATAATCATGGTTTATTAATTGAGTTAATATTACATTCTTCATTTTCCTACCTGGGATTATCACATTCAGTTCTCTTTTGGAGAACTTAAATGTCACTTAAAGAGTGATGGATTTTTCTAAGTATCT
Organism: Uromys caudimaculatus; assembly: GCA_028551405.1. Taxonomy (NCBI): domain Eukaryota; kingdom Metazoa; phylum Chordata; class Mammalia; order Rodentia; family Muridae; genus Uromys; species Uromys caudimaculatus. Next base: position 102,254,498 of record CM052722.1, read on the forward strand.
CAGATTGAATATTAAAGCTCCCAGGTTGTGCTGAGTATGGTAGCTCATGCCTGTAATGCTAGCGTTCAGGAGCTCCTCCTAGGCTAACATTCTAGACCAGCTTGAACTGCTTACTAATACTCTTGTTTCAAAACAACCAGTTGCCCTAAGAGTCTAGGTTTTGTTGTGGTTTCTATTTGTTAGTTAATCGATTGATTGGTTGGTTTCTTTTTAGACAAGGCCTTCCTGTGTCACTCCTACCTAACCTAGAATTTGCTATGTAGACCAAGTTGACCTCAAATTAACAGAGATCATCTGCTTATCTCTGCCACTTGAGTACTGGGATTAAAAGTATACAATGTCCAGGAAAACTTAGGTTTTTAAAGAAGTGAAACAAATGATAATTTTCATAAAATAAATCTCCTGGCTATAACTGCTGAATGAAAATATTCATATATCTGAACATGAGGCAGCATGAATAATATATAATATATATAATATTATTATATCTATATGTAATATACTGATATTTTTGTTTATTATATTAATTGATATATAACCAATTAATATATTGATGTTATATTATATATATCATAGATATCATATATAATGATATTATATATAATATATAATATATTACTACTATATATATTCTGTAATACAGTATATAAAGTATATACAGCTATATATATATACAGTTATATATATATATATATACCAACACCAGTACTTGTGCAACAGAGAGAGACAGGCAGGTGGATCTCTGTGAGTTTGAGGTCAGTCTTATCTACACAGAAAGCTCCAGAACAGCCAGGACTAAGAAGAAAGACCCTGCCTTTAAAAAAACAAACAAATAAACAAAAATATCATTATAGTATGATATAATATAATATATAATATTATATATCATATATAACATATATGATATATAATATATTACATCCTTTCTGTGATTAATATGAGGATCTAGATGGAAAAAATTTAAACTGGTAGGGCATGTAGATTAAGATTAATTTGTCCATATTTATATGGATATATATATATATATATGTTACATTTTATCGAGCATTTTAATGAAAAAATTAAACAGCAAATTAGAACAGATATATAGAGCACAGCAATCACAGACTATGACCACTGAGCTGTGACGTTTCAGTTTAGTAATACAGCATTTCCAAATGCTTAAAGTGTATCTAATCTGTATGGTTATACAAACATGAAAAGTCACAATTTCTATTTTCTCCAAAATTAAACTCTACATTCTAAATCCATACAATCTTTTTAAGAACTTGCCAAAACAACAAAGAGGAGTAGTCCTAGGTCAGTCTTAATTTGTTTCTTCTTTAAAAAAACAAAAGAAAGTAAAAACTGAGAAGACTGCGCATCTGGTTTGAGTCTCTTGCAGACACTGTCTTTTGAGGTTCCAACAGGTGACTTTATTAATCAAATGCATGTATCTGTAATAGGAACATGTTGTCCACTGCCACTGTCATGTGTCCAACCACTGCTAACAATCCCAACACAGCTGTCTGCCACATTTCCTGGTTCTTCAAGAAAACAGACTGAGAATATATTCTGTACTGCCTTTCCCTCCTAGAGAACAGACTGTCTTGCCTTGACTCATACCAACCTCAGAACTGCCCAAGTACATGGCCTTTCAGTGAAGCATAAACTTGATACTGCGTTTAACCACTAAAGCCCTAAAAGTAAAGTTATTAAATATTCTTCTGTGCGATCCTTCTTGGGAGGCAATTTGCTCATCCTATGAAACTGTTCACTATTTCCTTTTCTTTTAATCATTTTGCATGCATGAATGCATGAATATCTTCATGCTCATGCCTGTTGTCTGCAAAAGATAGAAGAGGACATAGGAGATTCCCCAGAACTGAAATTAGAAATGGTTGTGAGGTGCCCTGTAGGTGCTAGAAACCAAACCCGGGTGTATTCTGGAAGAGCAGCCAGTGGTCTTAACCATTGAGCCATCTCTCCAGCCTATTTCTTTGTAAATGTTCAAAATGTGTTACATAACATAAAATGTTGCTTAATTACTATTTTTTAAAAAGCAGTTTCTATCCCTATAACATTTCTTTTTAACCTTTCAGGCAAAGAAAGACAATAAATTCAGGACCCTTGACTGAAAGGCTTTACCTACATCCTAGGCTTGGTACACATACTGTTCAATTTGGACTTCCTGCTGCTGAATCACAGTAGGAATTAGCCCTTCATCCAGATGGATAAAGTGAAGCCCAGCAGGTTAACAGTGGTGCTAAGGCCTATCCTATATAGATCATAAATAGCTTCTTATGGACACTTAACCTTTCATATATATACAAATTTACTCTTTGTAATTGAGAAATGAAATCATTTGACTCTACGAAATGGAACCAGTAACAATTTTTGAAGTCGTGAAAAACAATTTTAGCATCATGTAGCCCACAGAATGGAAACTGATATAATCTAATATCATGACTGAAAATGATGTCATGCAAAAATCCCATGACCTAGAGCTATAGAGAAGAGTTGTCTATGCTAAGAGCCACTTCAGTTACTTCCCTGACCCTACTCTCATCCACACTCTTCAAGAGCACAGAATATATGAGTTACTTCAAGTGTTACCAAGCAACTTGTCAAGAACCCTGGGGAGCAGGACGGTCCCAAGCAATACACCTTCCTTGTGGTTTGTTCATTTTATCACAGGTATCACTTTTAATCCCCTACTTGTCACTCAGCTAATCATTCAATTTCCACCAGATAATCAGTTTAATCCTCTCTTGAGATTTCACATTCTACAAGACCATCTTGTTAGCTCTACCATAACCTCCAGAATCAGGCCAAATCCAAAAATCCTTCCCAATTAAGCCATTTTGTCAGTAACTGGAAGGCCCAAAGTTTTCACTCTAGTCAAGCAAAGCAAACTTTCCTACGACTGTAGCTCTAGGCTTCAAAATCAACCCAATCAATTGCATTTTTAGATATCTGTTCCTAGGGGACCACTTAAAGTAATTCATTTGACAGAAATAAAATTCAGGAAAAATCAGGGAAACGTAACAGAAACACATGTAGTTATTTCGGTGCAAACAAACACATCTTCCATGGAAAACCTTCCCCACTTCCAGCTTAAAGTTCTTTTGAAATATATATTTACAAATATACTTTACCTCTCTGCTATTCTGAGAGCGCCTTTGGCCAGTAATCACTGCATACTTACCATTGAAACTGCCGTCATAGATAGCATAGGAAAGACGCACCTATTCAATTGCTACCTGTGTGCTGTATTTGTGTGCATGTTAAAGCATGTATATATAATACTAAGCTTAGAATTGAAAAAATGTATGTAGAGAAAAGAATTACAAACTTTCCAAAGGTGAAGTCAAGGCACCTTTGATAAAGTGCTAATGTCAGTTCCATACAGTATTGCAAAAGCACATACACAGACATTATACATGCATCATAAGATGTCAAATGTCTGAAACTATTATTCTCGTAACATAAAATCATGTGAAGGGATGAAGATATAACCTTATCAAAATAAGTATAATTTTAAAAGAGCATTCTATGCTAAAACCCTTATTAAAAAAATCATTCACTCGGCCAGGCAGTAGTGGCGCACGCCTTTAATCCCAGCACTTGGGAGGCAGAGGCAGGTGGATTTTTGAGTTCGAGGCCAGCCTGGTCTACAGAGTGAGTTCCAGGACAGCCAGGGCTACACAGAGAAACCCTGTCTTGAAAAACCAAAAAAAAAAAAAAAAAAAAAAAACCAAAAAAAAAAAATCATTCACTGAACTATTGCTGCCACTCAGCAAAGATGCAATTCTTTACTTTCACTGTCCTGAGTTGGAGGTTAATTTGATTGAGCTTTTTCTATAAGTAAATTTGAGCTATTTGTGTATGTTACCTCAATAGTGGAGCAGGCAAGTTCGTATCTTAAGCTATCACAATAATACTTTTTTTTTTTGAGATGTCATGGAATGACTTGTGGATAACCAGTTTGTCATTAAATTCACTAGGGTTATTTTTCAATGTTTCTCTAAAACAAATTGGAAGATCGTGTTAAAAATTTTATGAGTAATTTAGAATATGTATATATATGAATGAATGAATGAATGAATGAATGAACGAACGAACGAACAGATGAACGAACAGATGAACGTACAAATGAAGAGAATGTAGGTAGGAAAGTTTCTGTAAAGTCACTGAAGGAAGGACTTGAAAATGTTAGCTTATGGTGGAAAACAAGTCACTTTTCTGTCCCTTAAAACAGTTGTCTATAGGCTAGAGTTTTGCCCCTTGAAATTTCCTATCACTACAGATGTTTAAATGTTTCTACTTTTAAAGAGACAGCTAAGCAGGGCTGATGAAATCACCTCTAAACCCATCCAGGGTTTCACACTCTACTTGACCCTTGTCCAAAAAAAAAAAAGCATAAATCCTTTTGTTAGATATTCTTTTAACTGCTGATTTAAAGCTATGCAGGCAAACAATTCCCAATTCCTAATACACTCTTAAACAAATAATAGGACCAACAATATTCTCTGATAAACTTGATGACATTGAGATTTTAAATGTTTACCTCCTCCACTTCCTTAAATTACCCTAGGCCAGTATCACAGTAATCACATCAATGCAATTCACGAAAATCCAAGACTCCATTCTCCCCATCTGCCCTTAAAAGCCCCACTCAGCAGTTTGTGCTGTAGCGCGATGCTGCAGCATCCCTGCACTTGAACTTGGGAATAGGCTTTCCAGGACTGCAGGCAGAGCCCTTACCGCATTCCTTCTGAACCTCATCTTGCCTCTCGGGGGATTTGCTTCTGCCATCTCGCCTATACACAATTACACTCTTCTTTTCCGATTGTCAACGCAACATTGATGAAATATGAGCTGCTTCTTGGGTGGGATTTAAAACCAGCAGCCAAAAATCTCTATCAAACAAAGCTACGGCTGCTTCCATTACCACCGCGGCAGAGCTGCAAAAAAATCCACTATCCCTGATTAGTCAGCTGACAGATCTTTCCCTGCTGCTCATTGTAATTCAGAGTTAACACAGTCCCCTAACTACTTGATTGAACCTTGTGGATTAGCTTGTGCTGGACTATTCAAGAATATCAGGCATGTCCTAAGAGTGGAGGGAGAGAGAAAAAAATCCACTCTCCTCCTTAGGAACTGTCAAGATGGGACTGGCTTGCCTCTGCGTAGTTAGATTTTTTAAGGTGGAATGCTAAGATTCTTTGTGAAGGTAGTATTCACTGACGCCTTGTCCTCTTGTCCTCCCTTACTGAGACTTAAACTTCAATTCTGTATTGTTTTACTACATTCTATTCTGGATTTAAACATTGAGACAGGTTGCAGTTTGTGAAGTTGAATCCTGATAATAATCTAGAAAGAACAGAACATGCATGCAAACTTTTTAAGATGGAGAAGATTCTCCCTCAAATTAACCTTCCCCCCAAATAGCTAAAAAGAGAGCGCTTTGAATGTTCTTACCCCAAAGAAATGATAAATATTTAAATGTGATTGATAGTCACATCGTTACACAATGTGTGTGTGTGTGTGTGAAAGCATCACATTTTGCCCCCATTATTACATACGATATTTTTTGTTTTGGCTTTTGTTTTTTGAAACTAGGTTTGTCTACGTATTCCTGGCTGTCTTGGAACTCTCTGTATACGAGGCTAGCCATGAACTCAGAGATCTGCCTGCCTCTGCCTCCCATGGGCTAGGATTAAAGTTGTGCACCACCAGACCTGGCCACAGTTACCTTTTTAACATTTATTTTATTTTATGCATATATGTGAACTTGAGTATAAATCTGTGTAGCACAGGCATGCAGGAGCCCACAGAAGTTAGGAGAGAAGTCAAATCCACTGGAACTGGAGTTAGAGATGCTGCCATGTGAGTGTTGGAAACTGAACCTGCTGGGATCTCTGAAAGAGCAGTCAATGCTCTTAATTGTTGAACCATCTCTTCAGCCCGATACATAAAATTATTATGTGTCATTCAGCAATAATTTCAAATATCTTCTCTCATTAACTAAGAAGCCTAACCTACCTACATACATTTAATTGGGAAGCTGTGAGCCAAGGTCTTCAATTGCACTATGTAGTGATCTTACTGAAAGCAACAGATTGTAAGTCAGTGGTAGGACATATGTGGCTCTAGGTTCTATCTCTAGGAGCAGAAGAAAAATGGCAAGTGTTAACATAATAGACCACAAACAGCCCATGTTTCACAATGGTTACATTTACCAGAACTTATTAGAGAATGAGAAATTTACCTCATGAGATCAGATTCAACATCTCTTTTTAAAAAAAAAAAAAAATTGATTTGCTGGGCAGTGGTGGCACACGCCTTTAATCTCAGCACTTGGGAGGCAGAGGCAGGCGGATTTCTGAGTTTGAGGCCAGCCTGGTCTACAGAGTGAGTTCCAGGACAGCCAGGGCTACACAGAGAAACCCTGTCTCGAAAAAAAAAAAAAAAAAAGAAAGAAAGAAAGAAAAATAAACCGATTTAGATTTTTCTTCATACAATATGTTCTGATCACAGTTCAATATTCATCTTCATCTCATCTATGGTCATCTTTACTTCAAACATGTCCAGTAACCAGCCAGTGATGGCTGACATATAATTAATGTGTATGATACCGTCACCCATGCTAGGTGGTTCATAACCACTTACTCCAGTTCCAAGGGATCCAACATCTTTTGAACTTGAACAACGCTCACATATTCATATACCCATATATAAACATACACACGTATATATTTAAAATAAAATAAATCTTTTAAAAGAAATAAGATTAAAAATATTAAAAAGAAACATCTAACCAACTGTATTAGTCAGGGTTCTCTAGAGTCACAGAACGTATGAAATGTCTTTCTATATTGAGGGAATTTATTGTGATGACTTACAGTCTGTAGTCCAACTAACCCAAAAATGGTCAGCTGTGGATGGGAAATCTAAGAATCTAGTAGTTACTCAGTCCCCCGAGGCTAATTGTTTCAGCTGGTCTTCTGTAGAAGTAGGTTCCAACAGATGCTAGCAAGTAAGTGCAAGCAGGCGAAGAAGAGTGACTCTTCCTTCTTCCAATGTCCTTATGTCGGTCTCCAGCAGAAGCTGTGGCCAATATTAAAGGTGTGCACCACCACGCCTGGATCTGGGAATTGCTTTGTCCCAGGCTAACCTTGAACTCAGAGATCTCCTTGCCTTAGTCTCCTGGGATTAAAGGTGTGTACTACCTGCCTGGGCCTAAGTTTTTCAAAACCACTTACTTAGAAACTGAACCATTTGCTTTGCTTACTTAGAAACTGAACCATTAATTACTCATCCGTTCCCACTAGGGTTTAGACTGGGGGAGATCTTTATTTAAGATCACAAAATATTCTTCCTACTTTCCCTTCACATCAATATATCAATATCAATACCTATTGTCTCCACGAATATAAAAATAATCCGTACTTTCAAAAGCCTAAGTGTATATAGATATAGAGATAGAGAACAGAACATGCATATACATATATATGTATGTATATAGTAGCTACTATAAAGTGCATGCTACTTACTGAGATTTTTTGGAGGGAAATTTTGAGGGAAGACCATGTATCCAGTCTTCGATCCAGAATAATAGTAAATCGGGAGTCAGATCCACTTTGCCTATGGGAGACGAAGAAATAATAAATTTTATTAGTAACAAGCCTTGTTACGTGTCTTTGTTTATGATTATGTATTTTACAGATGATCTTTAACTAAAGACAAGTTTAGATTTGGAAGTGCTATTTTAGTCAGGAGTACTGTTGTACTTTAATCTCAGCATTCATTGAGACTGATGCAGGATAATCTCTGTGAGTTTAAGGTTAGCCTGGTCTACAGAGTGAGTTTCAGGACAGCCAGAGCTATATTGTGAAACCCTTCTCATAATAAACCAAAAAGAAAAAAAAACCCTGCTACGTTTAAAAATTATTTTAAAACTAGATTTGAGAATGAGGTTACTAGATATAAAAATGTTCAGGAGTGCTAGGCATAATGGCGCATGCTTTTAATCCCAGCACTTGGTAGGTAGAGGCAGTTGGATCTCTAAATTTGAGGCCAGTCTCATCTATAGAGTAAGTTCCAGGACAGCTAGGGCTACACAGAAAAACTCTGTCTCTCTCTCTCTCTCTGTGTGTGTGTGTGTGTGTGTGTACTATATTCCCCTATTTATTATTTAAACTTTGTTTTTCAGTACTGACGTCAATCTTTTAAATAGGAAAATGAGGTGGCTGGACAGATGGCTCAGTGGTTAAGCATACTTACTCCTCCATCAGAGGTCCTGAGTTTGGTTTGGTTCCCAGCACCTTCATCAAGTTGCTCACAACCACCTATCATTCCAGTTCCAAGGGATCCATTGCCCTTTTTGTGGCTTCCACACGTACACACACAAACATAGCATTCACTTGCAACAAAACACACATATACAAATAAACAAAATAAAAGTGTGAAATAACTGATTGCATGATAAAGACGGGTTAAGATAACGGATTTGAAATCTTGCCATCATGGCCATAAGAAACCTCAACAACAAGGGTCTTTCGTAACATCAAGTTTAACCTCACAGAGTAATCTATCAATGATTTCTTTTCATTCACTTGAAAAATATATAGTTAAATATTGTTTTACACTGAAGGCTGCTCTTTGCATTTGAGAGAAGGCAATTTAATGGATAATATAACTTTGATTTGCCCTAAAAATACTTTAAGCTTCCATAAGTACACTATAAATTTACTCTTCTAGAACTTGATTTTTGTTCATAAGACTCTTCAAATAAATTGTTCTCTATTTGGGGGGTTAATAAATGAAAACTGCTTCCTTTAAAAATTTATCTTGGCTGGGCATGGTGGCACAGCCCTTTAATCCCAGTACTCTGGAAGCAAAATTAGGCAGATCTCTGTATGAAGTCAATCTGAGGTGCATAGGAAAGTCTAGGCCAGCCAGCTAGGGCACAAAGTGTGACCCTGTCTTAAATAAATAAAGAGATAGATAGATAGATAGACAGATAGATAGATAAAGTTAGATTCAACATAAATATGATATCTGACGTGTTATGTGTGTGTGTGTCTGTGTGTGTGTGTATGTGTGTGTGTGTCTGTGTCTGTGTGTGTGTGTGTGTGTGTGTGTGTGTGTGTGTGTGTGTGTGTGTAAGAATAGGGCATTGGGTGTCCTCCTCTGTCATTTTCTACCTATTCTTTCAAGATAAAGTTTTTTCCCTGAACTTGGAGCTCAAATTTTCTTGGCTAAGCTGGAAACCAAAATGCCAAAGATTACCCTGGCTCCCACTCCTCATTGCTGCGATTACAGGCGTATGTGAGATCGCTGGCTTATTATATGGATGCTGGAATCTTATAAATGGTTCTACTATATGGATGCTGGAATTTTATAAATGGTCCTACTGGTTGTGCTTGCATTCTTACTGTTGAGAAATCCTTTCAGCTCCTCTAAAGGAGGCTTCTACGTGTTTCATTTTAACACACAGTAATACCAAGTGATTTAATTAACAAATTACCCTTCCTAGTAGCTCCCAACACTGCCGCTTATATAGTCTTTATATGTAATCCTTGGACAAAAGGAAAAATGGATTTCTTCACTCTTTACTAGTAAAGGTATCCTTTTATATATGACTGTCACACTTCTAAGGTGCCATATCTGTTTACATAGATCCTCAGTATATTTATATATTTTCTCCTTAGTATATTTAACAGTACATTTTTAAATATCTTCATAAGGTAAGTGGCTGTCAGCCTCCTCTCTTCTTATATTTATTTACTTTAGGTGAACTTATTATTCACGATTACAATAACTATATTAACAAGCAAGCTCCCTGTTTAACCTTCAAGTGAATATTTCATATAAAACAAAATTTTAGAATGTAGTGGAATATCACATACCTTGCAATAGATGTCAAGTAATTGAGCACTTTTGCAATGACTTCCTCTGGTATGCATCTGAAGTTACAGTTTTCTGGAAATGTAATGATCCAAGCATTGTCCCTTCCCCGGCCACCTAAAATAAACCAAATCAACCAAATTATCAATTTGTGTGACAAAACATAATGAGTATTTTCATATTCAAGGAGGATGACTAGAAGGCTGTTTGGGGTAACCAAGGGTTTTATAAGAATCACAACTTCCCTATAAACCAAAACAACAAGTAAAATCTAGCACAGTGGTTCCTAAAAAAAGAAAGTCAAAGGGGAACAAATGAGTAAGAAGACCTTTTCATGTGATACGCATAATAAACAGATGGCCTGCCAAGCTGGACAATCAAAGAAGATTACAGAACCCCTGTACGTGCTAGAGTTATGATCCTAAATTCCAAGTGAGAAACTGACAGTAGAACACTTCATAAAACTGAGCACAAGGAGTCAAGGTAAGCAGGAAAGGAAATACAGTAGTATACAAAATAAGTGATCTAAATGTTAGAATTAAAATTCAAAATGCAAGACTGGAGCAATGGCTTAGGTAGCAAAGTGCTTTCCATATAAGTGTAAAGTATGGCGATAGAGCATCCAGAACCCAAATAAATACAGCAGCATGTGCTAGAGCCAGGAAAGTGGAGAGAGGCAGCGATCGACTGCCTAACGTTAAGCAAACTAGATTTCAGAACCAGGGATATTACTAGATATAAAAAAGTTCAGGAGAGCTGGGTATAGTAGTGCATGCCTTTAATCTCAGTACTCCGGAAGCAGAAGATGGCAGATCTCTCTCTAAGTTTGAGGCCAGCCTGCTCTTCATAGTGAGTTCCAGGATGGGGAGTGAGACCCTGTCTCAAAAATAACCATAAAAGGAAGGGGAGTAAGAAAAGTTTCAGGGGCTGGAGAGATTCAAATCCCAGCACCCACATGGTAGCTCAGTCATCTCTAACTCCAGTTACAGGGGATTTGACAGCCTCTTCTTCCCTCCATAGGCACCAAGCATGCACATGGTGAACATACATACACAGACACAAAACATTCATACAGAAAAGTAGGTCTAAAATCATTTTTAGGGACTGTACTTTACCAAAGTACATTTGAGGGACTGAGGAGATGACTTCCCAGTTGACAGTGCTCTGGCAGAGGGACTGACCAAGTTCAGTTCCCAGCACTAGAGTCACGTGACTCCCAAGCACGTGGGACTTCAGTTCCAGGGGTTCCTACACCCTCTTCTGGGCTCTGCAGGCACCCACACACATGTGCACAAACAAACATGATTTCTTAAAAGTAAAATAAGTACTTTTCAAGTTCATTAGATAATGTTCAAGTTGCCAACCTACCATGGGGGCAGAACCCTAAATGCTTGTGTACCAAATACTAGAGCTACAAAACATATGAAGTAAAAGTGGTGGTAGTGAGAACTTGCCCCACCTACCCTGAACAGAACAGTCTCTCTCTCTCACACACACTCCTCTTTCTCTCTCTCTCTCTCTCTCTCTCTCTCTCTCTCTCTCTCTCTATATATATATATATATATATATATATATATATATATATATATATATATATATATATATATATATATATAACTTTTTTGCCAACTTGACACAAACAAGAGACACCTGGGAGGAGGGACCCTCAATTGAGAAACTGCCTCCATTAGCCTGTGGGCATGTCTGTGGGGCTTTTTATTTTCTTTGATTAATGATTGATGTGGGAGGTTCTAGCCCAATGTGGGCGGTGCCACCCCAGACAGGTGACTCAAGATGTTTAAGAGAGCAAGCTGAGCAAGTCGTACAGAGCAAACTGGTAAGCAGTTTCTCCTGCGTCGTTACTGGCTCTGCTCCTGCTTGAGTGACTACCCCAACTTTCCTTAATGATGTACTGAGATTAAGACTTGTAAGCCAAATAAACCTCCTGTATCACTCAGGGTTCTCTATAGGAACAGAACTGAAACAAGAGTAACCATCGCATCTCCCCAGTTGCTTTTAGTCTTGCTGTTTATCCCAGCAATAGAAAGTAAACTAACCTCTCTTCTCTTCTCTCTTCTCTCTTTCCAAACAAGCTAGTACTAGTTAAGCAAGCATCGTCTATTAATGGAAATGATACATGGCTCCACTAAGGATCAATTATTACTGACTGACTAATCGGCTTACTACCATTGACCATCCACATGTACTGTATAAATAGTACATCTGTAATAAAAGAACAAAGGAGATTGTTAAAATCTAAATTGGGGGAGGGGGAGGGGCATTAACTGTGTTTGTCCATTAGAAACTTTTTTTCAAAAAAAAGTGTAAGCAGAAGCATTTTTTTTTTTTCAAACAACCACAGAAAATGCTGAGGACAAAAGAAAAGAAAGAGGGTGTGGATGGAGACAGCCAGCCCTGAAGATGGTTCTATTCAGAACACAATTTAGGTAACACAGAGGACTGAAGTGTAGCTCAGTTGTAGAACACTTAAGTAAAGCAAAAGTACTTGAAACATGAGTAATCATCTACCATCTGGGAAACACTGACAATCTTTTTTTTAGAAAGATTTATTTATTTTATGTATGAGTACACTGTTTTCTGTCTTCAGACACACCAGAAGAGGACATCAGATCTCATTACAGTTGGTTGTGAGCCACCATGTGGGTGCTGGGAATTGAACTCAGGACCTCTGGTAGAGCAGTTGGTGCTCTTAACCGCTGAGCCATCTCTCCAGCCCATCACACTGACAATCTTGAAAGCAAACCAAAACAGCTAAATTTACTATGGCAGAATAGTAATATCCTATATCTGTTGGTGATATATTCCAGGCAGAAACTACTAAATCCAGTGTGTGTGTGTGTCTGTCTGTCTGTCTGTCTGTCTGTGTCCAGGGCACTTTGAGATTTCACACAGTATCAGAGTTAATCTGTCTTCCCCTGCTTTATCCCTTGGGGGGTGTGGCCTGTATCACTCTTTCCTTTTCTTTCTCTGTTTCTTTGTTTCTTTCTTTTTTTCAGTACTGGGTAGGGACCAAACCCAGTCTCAGCTCCAACATCACCCTATTCTTATGCTTTACGTCAGGGCACCATTGTTAAGAAAAAGGATTAGGAGCTAGAAAGATGGCTCAGCATTGAAAGAACACTGGCAGCTCTTGTAGAAGATCCTGGGCTGCTTCTCAGCACCCGTGTAGCAGCTTCAAATCATCCAGGTCCACTTCCAGGAGATCTGATGCCCTCCTGAGCAGGCACTTCATGCATATAGCATATAGACATAGACCAAAACACCCATATGCATAAAATAATAAGTATAAAAAGAGAAAGGGATGGGTATGGTGGAATAAAACTTTAATAATAGTTTAATAATAAAACTGCACTTAGGAGGCAGAGGCAGATGGTTCTCTATGAGATTGAGGCCAATATTCTTTACAGAGAAAGTTCCAGACCTGCCGTGGAGACATAATGAAACTCTGTTTATAAATAAACAAAGAAATAAATAAATCTAGCCCACACCTTCTAAGACACATATGTTTCCTCGCTACACTACCCCCACTGTGGGCGTCTAAATACAAATGCATAAGAATATTAAGGTTGCTCTTAATTACATATTAAAACTGTTAAATAAAAGTCCTTAATTATTCTTAGTGTCCTCTTGTTTAGTAACTAGATCCACAACATATAAATGATTATTAAAACATTTTATAATCTAATGTATGTGTGTCCATATATGTGTATATATGAATAAGGATAGCAAGCTATTTATATAAGTCTCAAATGAACTCTGCTGACCAGTTTATACATTTATCTGCCCTTATGTACCTGACAAAGTTTGCTTACCAGACAGGAAGGCAATGTCTTGCATTAGGAAATGATTGATGTCTTTTAACTGGAGAAGCAGCCCAGTTTCTATGATAAACAAGAGAAGAAACAACATCAATGCAAAAGCGTAGCTAGAACCATACAGAAATCCTCACTCTGCCTGAATTCTGGAGCCCTTAACAGGTCAAGCATAGTCTTCTCTTTCTACCCTCACCTAGAGGGAGAATTAGCCATGCTTTTTATGACATCACTGGGTATATAGAACGAATGACCCACTTTTCAAAACCTTTGTCTAGAAAAAAACTACTCTCACTCATCAGAAAACTAAGAACAAGGTATAAATAGCTCCAGTTTCTTTGAAGAGTAGTCATACACATTGTAGCATATTGTCTTTCACGTCTCATAGTGATTTTCATTTTACAGAACTTTACACAGCAATTACAAAGCACATTAAGGGTTTTTATAAAAATCAGAAACGTTGGAAATGTAAGTAAAGTATCAAAAAAGAAATAAATAATTTTTTTAAAAAAAAGCAAAAAAAAAAAAAAAAAAAAACTTGTTGGGTTCTTAAAACACCCCAAAGTAGATAGTATTATCCCTAAGTTAGTAAGATTTGTGATGCAATGGCTCATCACATGTTTCTGAATTAGAAAGACCTGAATTCAAATCTAGTTTACTGCACTTAGTAGCTGTAGAACCGTGGATATACCAATCACATCGAATCATTGAGGCTCAGTTTCCTCATCTGTAACCTGGACATCATAAGACCTACCTAATGCTATTGTAATGTGAAACAGCTCACATACAGTAAATACCTAATGAACCGTAGTATTTTAAGTCACTGTTTCTGCATTATTTCATGTTTTAGTTGCCCTAGATCTTAAATGATAGCTTGCAATGTTCAAATCTACCAAATGCTACAGGGATCAAAACTAAAACGTCCATTATCTGCCTCCAGTCCATGAACAAGGATAACTTTTTGAAAGAAAATAGGTCATTGAACTAGGGTATTTTGGACTGCTGTTTTAATGCCTGTGGTTTTACATCTCTTATTGAAGCCAGATTTTGCACTTGCCCTCTGATACAAAGTACCTTCAAAGCCCTCCTATTTGGTGGTGTCAGGCTTATGACACACTCTTCCTAATGCTCCTGAAATTGTCTCCTATAGATGTGCTTTAACAGGAGCAAGCCTTCTCAAAAATATTAAGACAAAGCTGTAGACTAGCATATGTACTCACTTAGAAACATAGAGTAGTTAACTGGTTTATTGATTTTCATAAATACATTAAAGACATGATTGGAAGCTCACAGAATGGCCTGACAACCTGAGTTTAGTCTCTGTGCCCCTGTAAGTTGCAAGTTCTTTTCTGACACATGAACCACGCACAAAGTAAACACAGAAACATGTGTTCAGAACATAAAAATTAATTCTTAAAATTGCCTTATAATTAATACATGTATGTATATACACATATAGATTTGCATATGTTTAGATTCCTGGTATATCCCAAACCAAAGCATATACATTAGCATATGAATAATTTAACACTCAAATATAAAATAACATTTATAACAGTCAAAACTGTGTCACACATTGACATTTTTAGACACTGAGATATGGTAGAAGGATCACAGGACAAAGGACTAGACTTTTCTCTTTCCTCATATGCTTCCAAAAGTAGTAATGGCCTAGGGTTTAAATAAAAGAGTACTAGAAGTGTGATGACACATGCCCCTAATCCCAGCACTTGGAAGATAGAGGCAGGTGAGTCTCTCAGTTCAAAGACAGCCTGGGCCGTGCTGCATAGAGACACCCTGTCTTAAAACAAACAACATGAGAACATAGAGACAACCCTATTTTTTAAAAAAAAAACTATTTCTCTCCGTATTTGAATAGCAAGAACATTTATTAAAATAAATTGATAACTTTTATGTTAGATGGTAAACTGGAAATAATACATTGCATGCTGATTATTCCTGTACCATTCAGAATCTTGCAGAACTATACAAATTATCACTCCACAATTCAGACATCCATATAATAAAAAAAGCTTTATGCACAAGGCTGTGGACTGACAATAGGAAAAGCAAGGTTTCATTTTCTCTCTGCCATGGAGTTACTCTGTAATCACTCAGGCACCCTTCCCCTCATTAATACAGCAGATACTTTCTAAGGTACCTACATTCCAGGAGAGCCAACAACATGGAAAATCACATACATAAGGAAAATATATTTTGGGTTTTTGAGACATGAAATGCCTCCCACAACCATCTCATTAAAATAACATTGCCACACTAATGACAAGGGATGAAATGGGGGTTAAAAGAGATGCTACCACTTTAAGAAATAGTCTAGATTAATCATTGACTAAAGAGAGAGGAAACTAATGAAGAAAGGCAACAGAAGACAGATGGCTGACACTGAGCATCCACAAAGAACAAGGTGAGACTGTTGCTGGAAACAAGGAAGCAGAGAACACTAGATTCTTAGCTTCAAAAAAAGCAATCACGGTGAGCTGTAGCCTGTTTTGACTCTGAGGCTCTTGCATTTCTACACAGATTTCCCCCTGTGATACAAAAGTGAAAATGAGGGTGATTCATATTTCTCTTGCAGACTTCTTAAACTCTATGATTTCAAAGTATAAGAAATAAAAAGGTTGGAGATTCAGTTCAGTTGGTAGCATGCTGGCAGCCCAGGGATCCATCTCCAAAGACACTAAAACCACAAATCTTGGCATATATTTGTAGTCCCACCCAGCACTCACTCAGGTGGAAGATGCAGAAGTACAGAAAAAATTTGGGGTCGTACTTAAGTACATCAAGTTAGAGGCTACCCTTGGCTGCATGAGACCTTGGTTCAAAACAGAAAAAAAATGGTTTTAAATCCCTGATCACAATGGTAGATCAAAGTCAGTTTACAGCATCTTCCTTGCTGAGCAAAGATACCTTTGACAGAAAGCTTGCTTGCCAAGCTGATCCATTACAGACAAAAGACACGCATTCTCTTTACTTGAACTATAAGGCAAATCCCCAAAGGGCTGGTTGGGAGCTGAAGAAATAGCTCAGTGCTTATGCATGTAGTGCTCTGGCAAATGACTATAAGTTTGGTTCCTAGCTCCCAACTGCCTGTAACTCCAGCTCCAAGGGATCCAAAGCCTCTGAGACCTTATGGGCATTGCCCTGGCATGTACATACATGCACAGAGATACACATAATGAAAAAATAGAAAATCTTCTCCTTGTACACAACAATCAGGCACAAACTGAAAAACAAAAGATGAGAAAATCTCTTGCTGCTCACTCACATATTATAAGAAGCATCAGGCTCTTAGTCTTTTTTTTTTAACATGCATGAGTGTTTTACCTACATGTATGTGTACCATGTGTACATAGTACCTGCAGAAGCCAGAAGAGGGCATCTGATCCCCTGTAATTGGAGTTATAGGTGTTATGAACTAATATATGGGTACTAGGAACTGAGTCCTCTGCAAGAGCAGCAAGAGTTCTTAACCACTGGGCCATTTCTCCAGTCCCTATTATCTTGATCATAAAGTTGGAAACAATCACTAATTCTTTTATCTCAAATGAAGAAATTAGGTTAGAATTCAACTTTTTTATGTGCTTCAAGGTACAGAAATTAATATATCTGGAATAACATAGAAAAGGAGGGTACATCCAATCAGATGCTCAGTTTTCATTGTATCACTTACAGAAATTCAAAGTGTGCATCACCCTGTTACAAAGTAGGTGTTACACCTCATAAAGATGTATTTTGTATTTATTCTAATTTAAGATGGGCTCCTCTGTAGCTTAGGCTAGTCTCAAACTCACCGTGTATCCCAGGCTGACCTTAAATACATTATCTTCCTGCCCCTACCTCCCAAATGTTGGAATTATAGGTGTGTGCCACCACAGGGGGCTTTCTTTTCTCTTTTTTGTTTTTGTTTGTTTTTGTAGGGGGAGTTATTAATGTTCTTATTCTTGTTTTTCAAGACAGGATTTCTCTGTGTAGCCATGGCTATCTTGGGGCTCACACTGTAGATGAGGCTAGCCTTGAACTCAAAGTTCTGCCTGCCTCTGCCTCCTAACTGCTGGAATTAGAGGTGTGTGTCGCCTCCTCTAACTTTTTTCTGTCTTTTAAAGTAAACATTGAATGAGAATTACTATGAGCCAAAATACCATCCTAAAAAAAGTAAAGAATTAAATAAATTTATGAAACTTTGAAGATTACACATATTGCCATATTTCCCGACAAATATACATAACTGTTTAGGTACTGACTATCTGTACAATGCTCCCATAGCTGTCTGATCAAGAATGCTTTTGGGGGGCTGGAGAGATGGTTCAGGGGTTAAGAGCACTGACTGCTCTTCCATAGGTCCTGAGTTCAATTCCCAGCAACCACATGGTGGCTCACAACCATCTGTAATGGGATCTGATGCCCTCTTCTAGTGTGTCTGAAGACAGCAACAATGTAATCATATACATAAAATAAATAAATCTTTAAAAAAAAAAAAAAGAATGCTTTTGGTTGTTTGGTTGGCTGGTTGGGCTTTTCCCCTCGGGGAAAAAAGGTCAACAGGAAGAGTAATATGCAGAGGTACCTTGTTCAAAATATCAGAACTATTTACAAGCAAAATGGCCTTGCATGGTAACGAAACCAATCACATAATCTTATTATTTACAGTTTTCAAAGACAAAACACCTCCATGTTGAGTTGCTACAGAGGACACTCAAGCATGTAGCTGAACTAGAATCAATGCTCTTAGGGGGTCTTACTTCTGCATGTGTGTCTCGATAATAGGAGTATAGATTATCACCCCAGAGACTTCAGTTCTATAGAGTTCAGTAATGGCCTTTTTATTTCAGATCCTAAGATTTAATAACCATAATTTCCAGCCCTGGGGCTTTTATTTTATATCAACACTCTTTGTGTCCATTTGTGCTCCATCTGGGAATCCTGTTCATATATGATTGAAGAAAACTAGTTCTGAATCTATTGCACACACATGCCACTTAACCCACACCAAAGGGTCATGGCAAATATCCTTTCAAAAGTAAATGCTCCCATTCTCATGCTTTCCTAATAAAGAAACTGACAGCAAAAGCAAAGCACACATAAAAACAGACCAGAAAATGTCAGCCAGGAAGATTAGAGCAACCAACCCACTGCCACCTAGGAACCAAATGGAATAAGTGGGATAAATGGTTAATGACAGTATCATCTTGAAGCTCTTACCCTTTTCCAGGAACCGCACAAGGTATTTAAATCCACTTTTCTTGTCTTCAAAACAAACCTCCAAAGTTGTTATTAAAAGCCTCCTTTTTTCATTATTAATTTATTCATTTTATATTTATGAATATTTTGTCTGTATGTATGTCTATATACCTCAAGTATGCCTGGTATACATGAAGGCCAGAAGAGGGCATCAGATCACTTGAGACTACAATTACAGATGATTGTGAGGTGACATTTGAGGGCTGGGAATTTAACCCAGGTCCTCTGGAAGATCAGCAAGTCCTCTTAACTACTAAGCCATCTCTCCAGTCCCTAAAGCCTGGTTTTAAGATAAAGAAACAGGATGAAGGAAATGGGCAAGCATACACATAGTCATTCAAAAAATTCTTATTAAAGAACCACCAGGGGGCTGGAGAGATGGCTCAGCGGTTAAGAGCACCGACTGCTCTTCCAGAGGTCCCGAGTTCAATTCCCAGCAACCACATGGTGGCTCACAACCATCTGTAATGGGATCTGATGCCCTCTTCTGATGTCTCAAAGAAAGCAATGGTGTACTCATATACATAAAATAAATAAATCTTGGAAAAACAAACAAACATGCTTTTTTTAAAAAAAAAAAAAAAAAGAACCACCAGATGCCAGACACTGTTTCAACCTGAAGCAGAAACTAGCATAGATTCAGAAATAGCATCTATCTTGTCTGCTACCCTTCAGATAGAGCATGTGACACTTGTACTAAGAAAAACACACTCAAATAGCTCTCAGGAAATTATTAACTAGATACAACTTGACAGCCTCCATTCTTCCCAAACCACAGCAAGGACATTTACAAATATTTTTTGCAGTCTGAAATTCTTTTATTCAATATTTATTTTTATTTCATGCATATTTGTGTGTGTGAGTGTATGTATGTGCACCACATGCATGCAGGAGCCGGCAGAGGTCAGAAGTGGCATCAGATTCCCTGGGCCTGGAGCTAAAAATGGCTGTGAGTCCTCTGAAGTGGTCCTCTGTAAGAGCAGACAGGGCTCTTAACTACTAAGCAATCTGCCTAGCCACTGCAGTCTGAACCTAAACAGCACTGCTTCCTTTTACCAATCATCTCTTTCTTTGGAAGTTCCCTATGGCTGATGCTGTGAATTCCAGGGCTTTGTACAAGATGGATGAGTTTCTACACAGGTAATTTTTCCCTTTCAGTCTGAAAGAGAGATATGCCATAGCACCTGTAAACAGCAATGATGTAGGACATTCAAATGATAGATATGCTCCCTTGAAAATGTTATGATTCAAAAGGGAGAATGAATAAAAGGGCAATTCTGAAATCATCAGAAAATAAATTCTTATTAGACTACAGTAGAACTATGTAGTATGTTGTTCTTCAATAAAGGTACAGTATGAAAACCTCACAGTTTTTTCTACCAAGATTCATACTAAATCCTTCTTTTGCTAACATATATTGGGGCCTCTTTCTAATCTATTGCAATTTACCAAACATCTACTGTATTTCTCTTTGGTTCCTCTCTCTGCATGGGAACATACAGCTCCTTACTTAAAACAAAACAAAAAAAAAGAGTAACAAAAAAGTATGTTCTTATAATCATAGCAAATAGATGGCTGAGGCCAGAGAATCCTAAGTTCAAAGCCAGTCTTAGCTATAAAGGGAGACTTTGCCTTTAAAAATAAAATATGTACTTCCCCACTGCTGATCAGAATGTAAACTAGAACAGCCACTATGGAAATCAATATGGTGGTTCCTCAGAAAACTTGGAGTCAATCCACCTTAAGACCCAGCTATTATACTCCTGGGCATATACACAAAGGATACTCCATCCTACCACAAGGACACTTGCTCAACTAAGTTCACAGCAGCTTGATTCATCATAGTCAGAAACTGGAAATAACCTAGATGTCCCCCAACTGAAGAATGGATAAAGAAAAAATGTAGTATATTTGCATATATTATTCAGATGTTTAAAAACAAAATATCATAAACTTTTGCAAGCAAAAAAGAAAATATCCTGAGTCAGGTAACCCAGCCACAGAAAGACAAACATGGTGTGTACTCACTTCTACGTGGATATTAGCTGTAAATTAAAGGATAACCAAGCTACAATCTATAGACACAGAGAGACTAGGTAACAAGGAGGGCCCAAGGGAGAACACATGGATTTCCCTGGGAAGGGGAAATAGAATGGATTTCTCATGTAGACTCAAGGCAGGTGGGAATGGAAACAGGAAGGACCAGGTGGGTGGGGAGGAGGGAGAAAATACTGGGAGAAATTATGAAACTGGGGGGCCGGGGGGCATTTGTGAGGCAGGAACCTAGTACAGTAGAAACTACCTGGAATCTACGGCAAAGTTTCCTAGTAATGGAGGATTGCAGAGCACAAACTACCAATCTTCTATAAGCAGGAAAGGTGGGACTGGGACATCAACCCAGCCATAAAACCTTCCACCTACAGTCTGTCCTGCCTGTAAGACTTGCTGGGGGTGCAGAACTTGTGGGAGTGGCCAGCCTACAACTGATCTACTTTGTGGCCACGAGAGGGAGCCCACACCTGACACTGCATGAATGGCTAGGAACCGGACGCTAGACAGCCCAGAGACCCAGGATAGAAGTAAATATGACTGGCATTTAACAAAAAGAGTTAAAGGACTGGAGAGATGTCTCGGTGGATAAGAGCACTGACTGCTCTTCCAGAGGTCCTGAGTTCAATTCCCAGCAACCACAAGGTGGCTCACAACCATCTGTAATGGGATCTGATGCCCTCTTCTGGTGTGTCTGAAGACAGCTTCAGTGTACTCACATAAATAAAATAAATAAATAAATCTTGAGAGAGAGAGAGAGAGAGAGAGAGAGAGAGCGAGCCGGGCAGTGGTGCTGCATGCCTTTAATCCCAGCACTCAGGAGGCAGAGGCAGGAGGATTTCTGGATTTCTGAGTTCGAGGCCAGCCTGGTCTACAGAGTGAGTTCCAGAACAGCTAGAGGTATACAGAGAAACCCTGTCTCGAAAAACCAAAAGAAAAAAAAGAAAGAAAGAAAGAAAGGAAAAGAAAAGAAAAGAGAAAGAAAGGAAAGGAATTCAAAGAAAAGTCAATGAAATGATTCCTCATGATACTCTGCTATACTCAGATCAGTGCATTTAAGTATGTGGGGGCAGGGAGGGGAGAAATGTGTGTGGGTGCCCCTGGAAGCCAGAAAAGAATGTTAAATCCTCTGGAGCTAGAGTCAGAGGTAACTATGAGCTGCAGATGTGAGTGGGGAAATTGAACTCAGGTTGTCTAGAAGAGCAGCAAGGACTCTCGACCACTGAGCCACCTCTCTAGCACTAAACAGTATTATTTTATTCTGGCATTAGCCAGTGTTTATATATAAAATATTATCATTACAGATGTGTGTTTATCAGAAAACATGAATTTTGAAAAACAAAATTATTTCAGGAATCACTACAAGAAAGTATGAAGTAGAGTTAAACTAATCCAAATTAAGAATCAATACTGGTTACATAACATAAACAATATAAATAGGAAGGAAATCATAAAATGTGACAACTAAAAGATCAAAGAAATTCTGAGATGGCCTTCAAGGGAAGCATCTTCTAACTGGGTATAGTGGTGCATCCCTTTCATTTCAGCAGTACTTGAGAGGAGGAGGCAGGCTGAAGGAGGACTGTCACACATCCAGGGCCAGTCTGGCCTACAATGAGCTTCAGGCCAGCCTGAGATACTGAGAGTTTGTCTTGAAAGAAAAGGAAAGAAAACTTCACGCATCATATCAAAACAAATGTACCTGCTATGTAACTGCCATCACTGTACCAGCATGCCAACACTTCCAAATTCGAGAAGCAGGGCTACAAGACCTTCAGATGCTCAGCCTTATTTGTGCTTTTAAAGAATGAATCAGGGATTGAGTAGTGAGAAGGCTAGGCTGACTCCATGACAGGCTTCAAACTGGCAATTTAGGAGACGAGGCCTAAATCTCTGTTTCCAAGAACTGGGTAACTCTAGGCAAGTCCAGACCTCAGAAGCTGTTCTGCCACTTGGCCTGATGCAAGAACAATAGGTCAGTTTCCAGACATCCTCAGCAACATTTTCCAGCCCCCAGCCCCCAAGTAATGGAATGTCCCTGGAGTTGGAGCAAGATAAAGGTCATCTACCCTAGAATCCCCTAATATGCTTTAAATCAGGCCTGCGAGCTCACTTGGTTGTCTCTCTAACTTGGTAATGGTAGATCCCAGCATGCTGGACTTCTGCAGAATAAAACACTCTTTGAGTTTACATACTATCTGAGTCTGTGGTATCATTCTTCAGCAAATCATGGACCCTTACTTTAGAACCCTAGAGAAAGTTGGGGATTAGAAGAAAGGAATGAGACGATAGAAGAATGGGCTGCATTCAGCTTTCAACACAATTTTGTTGTTGTTTCACGTATCCATCAGCTACTCTAATACACCATGTGTTCAAAGCTGAAAGCCAGATCCAACTACAGAAGCCAGTTAAGGATCAGCCCAGATTAAGGAGTGTAGGTGCCTCTTTATCGAGAAGCAAGAGGCAATTCCTGTCCTGAGTGATGAATGCTACAGTTGTATTGATTGTAGATGCAATGAGCATGGAGTAAAAAGACATCCAGAACTAAACTGATAAGATAATCCCACAGAAGAAATGAAAAAAAAGTGGGGTTTCTAACCTAGTCCTGAGGACTACCCTGGAGGGAGGGACTCTTTTAGCAGCTCAGAGTGCTAAAGGATTTGAAGGTGGTCCAGCCAGCTTTCAGATCGGTCCTGGGTCAGACACATTTGCATGAGCTGCAAGTGAAAAGGTAGTCTTCGCTGGCACTGATATTTTCATGTATATGTGTGTGCATCTAGTGCAATGACATGCAAAAATGAAGCATTGTGATTCAAATGAAAGGTCCTGAAGACCTAGAAGAGGGCAAAACCTGAGCTGCCACCCAGCTTTTTATGTCCCCCTAATTCTAAAGCTGTTTTGCAACTTGATCAAAGCTTAAAAATTTACAGATGATAAAAACTCTTTGCTAAATGCAAAAATCTATGTTAAAGAAGCATTTTATTTTTTCAGAAATGTGTTTGCATCATCTTCAAAATGATTCTCAGGATCCCAGCACTTGGAGGCAGAGGCAGGCGGATCTCTGAGTTCGAGGCCAGCCTGGTCTGCAGAGTGAGTTCCAGGACAGCTAGGGCTACACTGAGAAACCCTGTCTCGAAAAACCAAAAAAAAAAAAAAAAAAGAAAAAAGAAAAGAAAAAAAAGAAAAAAGAAAAGGTTCTCAGGGAAAAGCTACTTTTTATTAAAAGAAATTTTTTTTTCTCTGGATAATTTAGAAAGCATGCCTTAAAAACAAACAAGTCAGACATGGTGACTCCTATTTCAGAAGGCTGAGGGCTGAGGTGGAAGGATTTCCATAAGATCAAGGCTAGTCTGCACTATCAAATGATTTCTAGGTCAACCTGGGCTAGACTGAGACATTGCCCCCTCCCCCACAAGCAAAGCAAAACAAAAGTACTAAGGGAGGAAAGACAGAAAGAAAGGAAAGAAGGAGAGAATGAGAAGAAATTAAACCAAGAAAACACTCTTCAGCACACATTTTCTTTTATGTATTTACTTATTTTTATTTTTTTATCAGACCGTGTCTCTACATAGCCCTGGCTGTCCTGGAACTCACGATGTAGACCATGCTGACCACAAATTCATAGAGATCCACCCACTTTTGTGACGTGGAAACTTAGGGTTCTTTGGAAAGTCGGTTGGATGGTGTTTTGCTGGGGCAAACACGTGAAGGAGTGTTTAGTTAAAGTGGGCACAGATGTGAAAGGCTAAGGCGGACTCGCAGACTCGTGAAGAAAAGTTTTGCTGAAGCAGACACAAGAGAGAAGATGTTTTGCTAAAACAAAATATGAAAGGACACATGATGAAAAATTCTTTGCTAGCAACATGCATGTATTGGTCCTCCTTACACTTCATAGTTGAGCTGCGTTTGTTGGGACTCCACAGAGAGAAATGCACCAAAAACTCCTCTGGTCCTGTGCTGTACTTTTGACTCTTGACTGCTAGAATTAAACATATATGCCTTGTTCTCAGGTTTGCAGGCAACAATGAATGTCTTTATCTGTTGAACCATCCTGATGGTTCTAAATGGTTTTTCTTTTCATTCTCAATTTATATTCCTAAAGAATAGTCTGCAACATGACATTTGAAATTGTGCACTAGTAGGAGAAATCTGACATCATAAAACTGTCCTCTGATCTCCATCAGCATATGCCCTCACGACCACACATACACACAATAATAACCTTTTAAATTATTTTATGTATATTAGTGTTTTGCCTGCATGTATGTCTGTGAACCATGTGCAT
Source organism: Uromys caudimaculatus (assembly GCA_028551405.1). Lineage (NCBI taxonomy): Eukaryota > Metazoa > Chordata > Mammalia > Rodentia > Muridae > Uromys > Uromys caudimaculatus. Next base: position 102,279,818 of record CM052722.1, read on the forward strand.
GGTATGCCTACTGTTGGTGGAAGCCAGAAGAGGCCATCAGATCCCCTGGAAGTGAAGTTATAGCCCACTGAGAGCAGTCATATATGTGCTGAAGACTGAACCTAGTTCCTCAGAAAGAGCACGTGCCCTTAACCACACTGACCAATCTCTACAGCCCAGTCATTGGTGATTGTTGTTGTTTTTTTAATTTTTTTTGTTTATTTATTTTCACCAGAAGAGAGCACCCTCTTACAGTTTCCATTACAGATGGTTGTGAGCCACCATGTGGTTGCTGGGAATTGAACTCAGGACCTCTGGAAGAACAGTCAGTGCACTTAACTGCTGAGCCATCTCCCCAGCCCCATTTTTGTTGTGTTTTTAAAAAAAAAAAAAAAAACTCATCTGAATTATCAACATCAGCACCCACAGTGCAAATGAGTCCAGCCGTGCTTGAACATGAATTTAAAGATGTAATGATTATCACAAACATAATGGTCACAGCTTCCAACTGAATGATCTAAACATACTAAGTATTTGCATTCACCTTTTTAAAAATTTTTATTATAACATCCGACCGTTTGAGGATAGCAATTTAAAACACAAGCTATAAAAGTATACAAGGTGGCCCGCTAAAGTCAGAGCCCAGAGTATTCATGTAGCCATATAACTAAATGCCAGCTCTTGTACTTCGTGGCTATTCATTGCTTCTTGGGTTTAGAAAATCTAATTTTGAAATGCACAGCATCTGCAACAGCAAATCCAATTAAAATGGTTTCCTTTGGTTTATAATGCATGTGGGAGAACACATAATATCTGTTAGTGGTCCTTCCAAGGTCACAACAAAGGAAGCCAAACTGACCCTCTTTTGTAAACGAACAGTGCAAAATGACAAATCAAATGATGGGACTTGCAAATGCAAATTCAAGAATGCCCCAGCAGATGCAGAGTCCTTCTAAGTGGCATCAAACAAGCTAAGAATAACTATACCTCATCACATCGGTTCATTTTTTAATAGGGGAAATATTTTTTAAATAACTCTAAGGTTTTCCTTGTCAACACACTGGATCCTCAATAGCTAAGGTGGCAGCTAATTAACCAACTGGCACAAGACTGCAAATGAAGACCCTAGGGAGCAGAAAACATGCAGTACTCCTGACAGTAAACACAGGAGCTGACGCTGACCTAGCTGAAATACATTTTGAAGGGGCAGGCAGCTCAATGTCTATCAGACTCTCCAGCCACAAAGATAGCAAAACTTATATTCCAGCAGTAGGATCATGAGTTTGAGACCCTTCCTCCAAAAAACAAAAAAGAGTGAGTTCCAGGACAGCCAGGGCTACACAGAGAAACCCTGTCTCAAAAAAAAAAAATAATAATAAGGAAAATAGTATATTAAGTCCATGTTACATATAAGGCATAGACAGCTTAATGTTAGCCCATATGTTTGGCATGCCCTGGGCTCTGAGTCCACTGCCCAGCACATAATAAATTAAAAAAAAATGATGTGCATAAAGAAAATTACAGGAAAATATTCACAGTTTGGGGTACAAAATAAGTTTCAGGCCAGCCTACACAATAATTAGTATAAAATCGTGTTCCAAATAAGTAAACAAACAAACTCCCTAAATTGACCTATAGAGACTAAAAAATTCCTAGCAAATCCTAGCTAGATTTTTATTTTCAAATTGACAAGCTAATGATAAAAAATAAAATTCTGAAGATTAGCAAATACCTAGAAGAGCCAAACTAATCCTTTTATTACTATTATTTTTATTTATTTTGAGTGGAGCTGAAGAGATGGCTTAACAGTTAAGAGCACTGCCTGTGGCCAGACATGGTGGCACCTTTAATCCTAGCAGACACAGAGGCAGGCAAATCTCAGGAAGTTCCAGGGTAGTCTATGGCTCTAGGTTCAGGGATTCAGTAAGAGACACTGTCTCAAAAAACAAGGTGGAGAGCTATTGCAGAAGATAGCCACAATCAATATCTGGCCTCTGTACACACATGTGCATATGCAAACATGCAAACACACAAAGCTCATATGCACTAATAAAGGAAGACTTCCAAGACTAATTATTTATTTATATTTTTCAGATAGTTCTGCAGATTTGGGTTACAATGTTCCTTAGCTTACAGCACATCAAAATGAACAGTGGAGGATGCAGCCTGGAACCTGAGACAGTAAAAGACAGTAGAAAACTGACAGCAGCAAGAAGTGACAGCTAACAGAGAAGAGATATATGAAGAGGTTAGACAAAGCAGACATTACAAATTAAAAGGCAGAGAGATCTGTGCCCGTTCGCAGTAGAGACAAAGAGCCTCCACTCGAACCCCTGAGCACTGTATATATCAGATTAACTTAATTGATGCTGTCTTAAGGACAGTCTTGAGTCAACAGGAAAGGATGCAATTATTTCCAGGTTCAGGAGTCCAGAAGGTAAGTAAACTTTTTGGAAAACCATTCCATCCAAAGTGATTAGAAGTTTGAGAAGCAAAATAAACCAGGCACTAGAAGTGTTGATGATCAGTTTTCCAGAGAAGTTTGATACGGAAAATAGTCAATATAATGTGGTCTATAGGTCAGGATGTAGTTCAGTTGGTTAGGCGCTTGCCTGGCATGAATAAAACCCTGGATGTGGTCCATAAAACCTCATTAACAACATCTGGAATGGTGGCAATCCCAGCACTGAGGAGGTGGAGGTAAGAGGATCATGAATTCAGGGCCATCCCCAACTACATAGAGTTTTTCAGGGCAGCCTTGGCTACATGAGACTTTGTTTCAAAATAAAGTTTAGCCCCATTAAAGACCCATTGTCGTTGGAATACACTTTACAACACTGTGCAATGTATGCAAATCAATGATTATACTCTATTTGAGCTACAACTTAATGATGTCACATTGCAGGTGAAAACAAATTTGTACATGGATAGGTTTCCACAGCTCCTTAAATTCTTAGTTGAGTGAGTCTCTAGTAGATAAATAGAGTTTATATTCTTCATGGAGTGCAAAGTATTTTTCCTAGTCATTATTAAGTAAGGTAGCAGGTGAGAAGGGAAAACTGTAGAAACAAGCTAATGAACATGTCGTGGGTATTCATTGTTCAGGCTGAGCTATCAAGATGGCCCATAGGGAAGTAGATTTAAGGAAAAAAACTTCAGTTAAGAGAAGACGGAAAGAAATGAGGTTTACTTCTCCCTACTTCTTCCACACTAAAATAAAATGAGAAAATAAATTGAGCCCCAAACTTGCCCTCCTCCTCCATTCCAGGCCCTTTGTGGTTTTAGTTGGTTTCAGTTTTTTTCTTGAGACAGGCCTTCACTATGTAGCCTTGACAGGAGATCTCCCTGCTTCTTTCTCCCTTCCCAGTACAGGGATTAAATTCAAACACCGCCACACCTGGCTTCCATCCCAGTCTTTCCCCCCCAAATCCCAGCCCCCACCCAGTTCTTCTTTTTTCTTTGTTTGTTTGAGACAGGGTTTTCTTGGCATAGCCCTGGCTGTCCTGGAACTCATTGTAGATCCGGCTGACCTCAGACTCAAAGATCTGCCTGTCTCTGCTTTCTGAGTGCTGGAATTAAAGGTATGTGCCACCACTGCCTGGCTCCCTTTGTTTTTTAGACAGAATTTCTCTATGTAACTATGACTGTTCTGGAACTGGCCCTTAAGACCAGGCTGGCCTCAGAGATCCACCTGCCTCTGCCTTCCTAGTGCTGAGATTGAAGGTGTGCACCACCATGTCCACCTGTCCTAATCATTTGTGAAATCATCTGTAATTCTGCATTCTCCCTTTCTGCTTTGTCTTTGCTCATTTATTTCCTATGTCTGGAATATCTTCTCTGCCTCTACTACACTCCATTCCCATCACCTGTCCACCTGGGAACAAATGAATTCCTCATGCCTGGTGCATCCCTCTCATCTTGAGGCCCTCCCACCCCAGAAGCAAAAGTGTGCCATCTCTGGGCTGCTTCATAAGATTAACTGTATACGCACAAATAACTATGTAATAAGTGATCCGTCAAAGGGTTTTTCATGGCGATAAAAAGCTTTCTGAACACATAGGTAGATATATGAATATTTTTAAGTATATGAAATCTTTTTTGCATTTACAGTTATAAACTATGCACAGTAACACACACCTGTAACCCCCAATACATGGGAAGTAGAGGCAGGAAGAGCCAGAATTTGAGACCAGCCTTAAGACTCTATGTCAAGAAGTCAAAAAACGGGCTTGAGAGGTGGCTCTGCAGGTAAGAGTGCATGCTGATAAGTCTGGCTCCCTGAGTAGCAGCACGGTGGAAGGAAACGAGATTCGGGAAGTTGCCCTTTGACCTCCACATAGGTGCTAGAGCACGTCCTCCCACACATATACACACAGAAAAGAGAACAAAACACTAATTTTGAAAAGAGCAAAATAAAGCACAAGCTGTACATAGTGCCACAGCCTGGAGTCCTGGTTACCCTAGAGGTTGAAGAGCATCATTTAAGCCGGGAGTTCAAAAGGAACCTGGATAAGTTTTGAAAATGCCCATCTCAACACCAGCAGCAGCAGCAGCAGCAGCAGCAGCAGCAGCAGCAGCAGCAGCAACAACAAGTTATAATATCCTATTGGATGTGTCCCAGCCACAGATGTACTTAGCTTTTCGGGGATGTGGTGGTAAGTGCTGAAAAACACCTGAAGACAAGTAGCCGCAGTCCCTCCACCCCCTACTGCATCCCTACCCCCACCCCCACTAAAGCACAACACAGTGACTGGTGTCATTTAAATGCTAGGATGGATTGCCATGCCATAGTGGGAAAATGTTAGAAACTTCCAAGGATCAAGAAAATGAATCTAGAACAAAGAGATGCCTGGGATTAAAGCATCCCCTTATATTCCGTTTTTGTGGCATTTTCCCACTAGGATTGGAGCTTAGAGGTAGAGCATCCATGCAGAGGCCTTGGAGTTCAATCCCCAGAACCTCATTCTCTCATATCCATACGTGTGTGTGTGTGTGTGTGTGTGTGTGTGTGTGTGTGTGTGTGTATGTGCATGGATGTGCAACCTCATTCTCTCATATCCATACGTGTGTGTGTGTGTGTGTGTGTGTGTGTGTGTGTGTGTGTGTACGTGCATGCATGTGCATGCGAGTGCCTGTGTTAGGAGCGGTGGTACACGTGAGGATGTACTCATGTACTCTCAGCACTGAGGATTATTTGGAGCCGACCCTGAGCTACAAAGTGAGACTGTTTCATTTTTTTAATGTGTTTTTTCTACGAGGTTGATCTTTAGCCCTGACTGCACACGACTTGAGCACAGAAGGCTTCCTTTTTTTTTTTTTGTAGCCTCCCAAATCCATTTAAACCGCCCTTAAACCCTGAAAAAGTGTGTATCCCGCTCCCACACTTCCCTTAATGATTTATTATTACATACAGAAAATAACATTGGCCACTTCCAAACAAAATACTCAAGACCAAAGGGTTCTTTGTTACCAAGCTTTAGACAGAGCCCTGCGTTTCCTGTGGTTTAACCGAAGTCATCGACGTGACCTCCTTCCAATTCGTGGACAGCTTCGAACAAGAAGTGGAATTTGGAACACACACTGTGGTTACCTGATTTGAGAAAAGAAAAACTGCACCACGTCTAGTTTTTAATTCCCAAGTTCCCATTACAAGGAACACCACCGGGTAAGCACCACAGAGGCACAAAAGACATGGCCAGCAGCTGCAGCACCTGGCAGACATTCCTGGACTGCCAATGGTTCTAAAGGAACTTTAAATCCTTGGAACCTCTGCATGCTTCATGATACACCGAGTCCAAAGCCTAGCAACTCCTAGCTCAACATGTATACATCAAATGCCGCCTCACACTACTCTTCAGCCTTCTACCAAGACCGTGGCAGCAGTAAGAGATTTGTTAGCTTTGGTTTTGTCCCTCTAAGGCAAATAAGAAAGAGCTTTTTGCCTTTGTAGTAAGAGCTGACAGGAGACAGGAAGCTCATGGGACCCGGCTGGAAAGAAGTGGCGGTCCTGGTGAGAAAGCCCAAATCCTTGGCCGCAGTTTGCCTATAAACTCCTCCTCCAACTGCAGGCCCGCGGCTTTCAGAATCCAAGCGTCTTTTTGACTCCGCCTTAGCACGTGTAAATGAAACGAACAGCAACCACCCACACAAGTAAATAAACCTCGCTTTTAAAACTACGGGGAGTGTTACAGGGGTGTGCATCTGCATCCTCACCCTCAGGGAGGTTTGGCTCCAGGATACAGGATGCGGAGTAGGATGATCCCTTATGTTCCCAACTCCACCAAGAGGCACCTAGGTGGGTGGGGGTGAGGAGGAGACGTGGGACAGTCTCACCTTGCATGGTGGGCTTCTGGAGGTCGGCCTGCGGGACTTGAGCTGAGTAGAAAGCCACACACATCCTCAGAGTGGCAGCTGGCCTGAGGAACTGAGGACCACCGTCTGGGTGGCTCCAAGCTAGGAACGACACCGCAGGGGGTTGGGGTGGATTATGGAGTGAATGGGGGCAGGGAAAGGAGAGAGAGAAAGAGACAGAGATAGAGACAGAGGGAGAGAGAGACAGACAGAGGGGGGAGGGGGGAACGAGTGTAAAGAGCCCAGAGAAGACAAAGTGCACCAGACACCCCCACCCCAACAGGTTGAGGAGGGAGCCGGGAAGAGGGGAGAGAGCCCAGTGTCCCGGGCCACTAGGTGGGAGTGCACAGGGAAATGGTACTCACCTGCAAGGAAGACTGCCTGCAGCAGGCAGAGGTAGTTCTTCCCGTACTTCTCTGCGATCCTAACGCGATGCAGGGCCATGGCCATGTCCACCTGCACCGGGACCGCCTGCGTGAACGGCACGAAAGTACAGTTGTCCGGATTCAGCTGGAGATTCCTAGTCCTGGGCGCCCGGGCGGCATCCCTAGGCAAGTGCCTAAACGCCAGCCACTGTGAGGCGAGAGCCGGATTGGGAGCAGGACGGGATTCTGCTGAAGGGGGTCCTGCCGGAGAAGACCCTGCTGGAGGGACCCTGGCTGGAGGGGGCCTTGCTGGAGGGGGCCTTGCTTCCGCCATCCTCAAACCAGACTCGCCGGTTGGTGACCCCAACCTCAACTGGCCACTGCCGGACTCTGGCTCGCTAGCAGCCTGCCTGTGCTAGCACAGACACAGCCGGAAGGGTCGCAGTCTACGCAGCCCGGTGGCTTAGAAGACTAGAGCCCCCTAGCTGAGGCCAACAAGCCCCAGGACAGGGAGCCCAGAAACTTGCAGAGATTTCGGGACTCTGGCTGCAGAGCGCTTCTGACCACTGAGAGTTGAGAGCAACTCCGCTCTGAGTGGATGTACACCCACGTCCCCGCCTAGTTTCCAACAGGATGAACAGGGGCGGGACACCAGGAACCAGAGGGGACAGCCCCCACAGAGACGCCCACGAGGGGTAGGGGAGGCTGGAGCACGTGTAGGGAGGAGACCGCCTGACCTCGCACTTTAGGCAGTGGGAGCTGGAGTCAGAGGTTCCTTCCTTTGCATCCTGCTTCCCAGGGCAAGGCAGGAGTGGAGTAAGGATACACAGTAAGGGCACTTGCAGATAACACTGTTGGAGCGCTTTGCTGGTGCTAGAAAAGCAGCCCTGGTTGGTAGGACAGGGCTGAAGCTTATAGCCTGAATGTGCCTTCTCCCACCCAGCCCCCCACCAGCCTGCAAGGGCTCAAGCACACTCAAGCTTCGTGACTTGCTTTAGAAAGGACACAAGGAAACAGAGATGGGCTAGTGAGATGACTCTGAGGTAAGGGCACTTGCTGGGCCAACCTGGGTTAAAGGAACCCCGTGTAAGTTAAGGTATAAGAAGAGAACCGATTCCACAAAATTGTCCCCTACATGCACTGTAGTACATATGTTATGTAGAAAAATAAGCAATAACCAAAGTAGGATCTCAGGATACAGGTCAGCTAGTAGAATGCTTTCCTAGTATGCACAAGGCTCCTGGGTAGGAGATGGACTCTGGAGGATCAAGGCTATCTCTGGCTACATAGCCCGTTCCCGGCCAGTCTGGGCTACTTACAAACGATCCTGTCTCAAAAACATCACATACACAATTAAAACAAAAAATAATAACAAACTGAAGGGGTGGGGGGTGGCAGCAAGACAAGGCATCCTCTTGAAGAACCCAGTGAGAAAGGATGGGAGGTCCCAGCACTCCTTCTCCTGAGCCCAAAGCTCCCCAGGAGAAAGCTTAGGAAGAGTGAGGACACTTGCTGCTCCTAACAAAAAGCTAGAGCACCACGAATTTGAAAGCCAGCAGGGAGGTGTGGGGGGGGGGAGGGAAGGGGAAAAAGGAAATCTGGTAAATAAATTATAATCTGGAAAATAAAAAAAGGAATCAAAGCTATAGCAACCGAGGAGAGGTCAGGGGTGTCAGGGTAGAAACTACGGAAAGATTATCCTGTGTCCATGCCCCAGAATTTGCCCCAATTTTACTCTAATACTGGCAGCCTTTATGGGAATTGCAAGCCTCACTCTTTAGCCAATACTCTTTTAAAAAATTTCTGACAAGAGAGTGGACATAGGCCAATCAGTGCAAGTGAGTTTTTTTGTTTTTTTTTAAGCAGTTTATGTATGGGGAACCACTGATTTGTACCTAAGGAGAGCCAATGCAGGCAAGTATAAAATTTAGAATTCTAACCCCTGACTCTTTCATGCTAGCCTACAAGTAGCCATGGAAAGTTTGTGTTTAAACAGCAAAGTAGCCGGGCAGTGGTGGCCCACGCCTTTAATCCCAGCACTTGGGAGACAGAGGCAGGTGGATTTCTGAGTTCGAGGCCAGCCTGGTCTACAGAGTAAGTTCCAGGACAGCCAGGGCTACACAGAGAAACCCTGTCCCGAAAAACCAAAAAATAAATAAACAAACAAACAAACAAACAGCAAAGTGGGAGTACAGTATTGATTGCTACATTTCTGCATGATGGTTCATATCATTCACCCCAGTCTATAAATAGCACTTCTTTTAGGTAAGACAGATGAAATTAGAATAAGAGAATTTTATAATCTTATAGCAAATTAGATGCAGGTTTTACAAAAACAGAACTCCAACATGCTGAACTTGTGGGCAGGCAATAATATGAAAAGATATTCATACTATCTTGACTTTGGGGAGGTTCTGCAGAATTCATGAAGTCTCATAACATATGAGAGGGTTACCAAATGAAAATTCATTTTAGAATAGGGACAAGAGCAAATTCAAAATTCTTATAATTAAGATAGATTAATTTTAAAAGCCATCTCACATTTTGGGGCTGGCTTTTCTGCTATAGATATAGGAGACATTGTCTATGTAGTATCTACATACTCCAAAATCCTTATAGAGAACTCACTTGTCCCACTTTAGGTCTCTGTGATAAAGCCAGGACTACTAGCAAGTTCTAGATTCAGGGTGGGGCTGTGGCCCTGGCTTAGGAAATCATTAGAGTCTGTCTCCTTGGTAATGAAATCGTTCTAAGCCAATGAGACGTAATCCCAGAACTTTCTGGACAACGTAGATCTTTTCTTCATTGGATAGTTATAAAGTAAGCCTTTGGTTGCAAAGACATCCTACCTGAGAATAAAACCTAAAGATGAAAGCAGAGCTGAGATGGAGAGAGAAATTGATTCCTCATGAAATCATTTAAACATTTATGTCAGCCTGAGGAAGTTACTCACTCCTTTCCTAGATTTTCTTTTGTGTTTAAACACATTTGCATTTTGGAGTTCTATCATTTGCCACCAAAAGATTCCCAGCTAATACACTATGACTAATGCAATATATAACTTCATTTAATTCCAGATTAGTAGAACCTTGTTTGGTGGATGGGTTGGTGCAATTGTTGAGTGCAGGGAAGTCACTTTGACACCACGTGCTAAACACGCCCAAAGAAATGAATGAACCAGCTGATCAGACATAGGCACAATGTTTCCTCCTTCTCAGAAAGTACCTCAGAAAAGAGATTCTCATCTGCTTTCCCTTTTAGCTCCATTTTTTGTCACTTTAAAAGCTAAAACTTTTATTTCTATAGAAAGTACTGTTTCATACATAAGTGAATGGCTTTTTTTCCCTGATGTTCCTTAAAAGAAATGGTCCCATGAAAACTTGCTGTTCTGATGGTCACATGCTTTCAGACCATTTCCAGTGCCACTAGACTTTTAGGGAACAAATGTCTTCTATAAAAGTCAGCAGTCCTTTCATGAATTCGAGTATTGTTCACACAATGAGGATGCATCCGAAATGGAAGTGTTTACTGCTTGAGGAAAAGTTGACTCTAGACTAGCATTTGAAATCATAACTCCGGACTCCTTCAGTTTTTAGCTACAATTAGTCATGAAGCATATAGGTGTGAACAGTGAAGTGAAAATCTGAGGTTACCCTGTCTCGAAAAACCAAAAAAAAAAAAAAAAAGAAAGAAAGAAAGAAAAGAAAATCTGAGGTTGATTGCTGCTGAATTTCTATGCTGCTCAACTAATCACTTATTAAGATGAATTAGAACTCAAAACTAGCATGTGTTTAACAGTGTGATTAAAGCAGTGTCACCATACTGATTATATAGGTTACTTGACAATAAAAGAAAGTGCTATCATTGTCTATATTATGAGGAATATTTATCATAGCGCGCGCACGTGCGCACGCGCGCGCGCGCACACACACACACACACACACACACACACACACACACACACACACACACCTAGGCATAGTGGTGCACGCTTTAATTCCAGCACCAGTGAAGCAGAGGCAGGCGGGTTCAAGGACATCCTGGCTAACATAGGGAATTCCAGGCAAGCCAGAAGACTATATATATGACATCTAGACTGATTCCCTTTACTATTGTGAGGAGGTGAAAATAACAGCAATAATCATTGATGTGCATGCATCTCTAATAGAATGTACAGTCCTTTGAATATATGCCACGAATAGTATAATACATCCTCTCTCTTCTCTCTCTCCCCCTCTCCTTCCCCCTCTCTACCTCTCTTTCACTAGAGTAGCTGTGGCCCAAGGTATTCAGAAACACATTATATAGATCGTCAAACTCCCAGTAATTTTTCTGCCTCAGTGTTCTGAATGCTGGGCTGACAAGGGTGAGCCACCCTGCCCTGTTCAGATTTCTTTACTTAATAGCTTCCTCCCCTTCCCTTGTGATAATCTCTTCAACTCAGAAGCTTGTTTTTCCTTCATCCTATCTATCTAAAGACTATCCAGTCCGGACAGAACAGCTCCATTCAAGCCTCCTCCAGCCGGAGCTGTGCACTGTCATATCAGGAAGAATGATAACTGTATCTTAGTTTTAATAGAACGTTGATTTGGCAGGAGTTGAAATAACCTTGTAGCTGAATAAAAATTTTACCACAACTACTAGCATTGAGAGCAAGCCTGGAGCCAGAGGTCTTGTGTGCTCACCTGATTTCTGCAGCATTGCGCTTGATGTCTGCCTCGATAGAAGATTCGTTGTGGTTCTCCAGAGTGCAAGGAAAGACATCCCCTTCCCCTCTTTTCCCTCAGTGTTTGTTTTTTCTGTATCAAACTTAGCCTAGATGGTGCAAAATAGCAAAAGGAACGTATAGCATTTCCATTGTCTTCCTTTTAAATTTATAAACCCAGGGCCGGAGAGATGACTCTAGCTCTAGCCTTCATGTGCACCTGCACTTCAGTTCACCCACAGATGGACACACATACATATAATTTTAAAAATATATAAGTTTGTGAAGCCACAAGGATAATCATTGGAAAGTCACAAGTGAATAAAGGCCATTGTGGGAGCCTCCAGCTTTGGTGGAAAAGGCATATGGAATGAAGGGACCTGGTGTGACCCTATACGCCAGGACCTCCAGAAGACAGGGAGATAGAGGCTAGGTAGTGTTGAAGGGCAGGAGGAAGACATCCACCTCACCACAATGGCATTCACTGACTAACACAGAGGAAGTCTTTTGCCTCTGTGCCCACACATTTTACAGATGGCCACCAGTACATTCCCCTAGCAAGAGAGCAGAGACTTTGACAGGGGTGGGGCTGGGGTGAAGAGCTCCCAGAGAAGGCAACTGAAATTCTACTATTTGTTGCTATCTCTTCCAATCAAGGGATTCCCCCACCCCACCCCCATCAGCTTTCTAACACTAAAATAAAGGCCAGCAGTCAAGAACTCTTCTTCGGATTCTCTAATCACCAGTTGGGGCCTCATTTTTAAATATGAACAGACAAGCAAATCGCTTTTCAGTTTCCCTGGCCTCCCCCTCTGCTAGGCCATAGTTATTCAAACACTTAATCTGACTGCTGCAGAAGACTATTGCAGACTGTGGTTAACATCTGCAAATCAGTTGACTTTAAGCAAAGGAGATAATCCTTGAGAGCTTGGGTGGCCACATTCAGTCTGCTGTAAGGCCTTACAGCAAAACCAAAGTTACTCTGAGGAAGAAATTCTGAGGTAAATCTCTAATAACTTTTCTGCCTAAGTTTGCTGCTAACCAGCTAGCCCTCTAACTGAGGCAAATCCTTGAGAAAATTCCTCCTGCCCCCTTACTCCTGCTTACTCTGATTTCAAAAGTACTCTCATGAGAGTTTTTCCTCTTCCCCACCCTTGCCCCTTCCCTCCCTCTCTCTGTCTGTCTCTCTGTCTCTCTCTCTTTCTCATCTCTTATCAATACATTATAGGGGTGTGTGTTTGTGTGTGTGTGTGTGTGTGTGTGTATGTGTGTGTTTAAATAAACACACAGGTATATACACATAAGACTCTCGTGGTTTGCTTTGTTTTGTTGTCTGACCGAACTATGACTGACACAGACACCAAAGGCATGTGGTGACCAGTGCAAACAGCAAAACTGATCTGCTCCTTCCTACCTTGTCACACCTCTCTCCCCTGCAGCTCCTTATGCAGTTTACTCCAGCCACATTTGTGGACTTGATAGTCCTGCAGCCTAGTCCTCCTGTCTTCTCAGAGGCATAATGCTTAGTGCTGTTTTTCAGCACTTTGATTGCACTTGCCACCTTCTCTCTGTGCTCAAGTTTCTGTTTAAATGTTATTTCCTCAGGTACCTTCCCTGGTCCCTCTTTTGAAAAGGAACAAACGTGTACAACCTCTTTGGAAATCAATCTGGCAGTTTCTCAGAAAATTGGGAATAGTTCTACCTCAAGACCTAGCTATACTGCTCCTGAGCATATACCCAAAAGATGCTCCACCATGTCACAAGGATACTTACACAACTATGTTCATAGAAGCTTTATTCGTAATAGCCAGAAGCTGGAAACAACCTCCAACTGAATAATGGATACAGAAAATGTGGTTTATTTACACAATGGAATATTACTCAGCTATTAGAAACAAAAGACATCATGAAACTTGCAGGCAAGTGGATGGAAGTGGATGGAACTAGAAAAGATTGTCCCGAGTGAAGTAACCCACACTCAGAAACACATGGTATGCACTCACTTGTAAGTGGATATTAGTCATAAAATACAGGATAAACATGCTTAAATCCATAGACCCAAAGAAGCTAAATAATAAGGAGGGCCTAAGAAAGGATGTTTGAATCTCACTCAGAAGGGGAAATAAAATAGATATGGGGAGTGGATGGAGGGAGGGAAGTAGGTGGGAGACAGGGTGGAGAGTGAACAGGGGGGATCAAATCTGAGGAGGATGGAGGGAGAGAGAACTGAAATTGGTGGGGGGGCATCTCTGGGACAAGTTAGAAACCTACAACAATGGAAACTCCCAGAAATCTACTAGGGTCACTAAGAGTACTAGTAATAGAGGATATAGAACCTAAACAAGCCACCTCCTGTACCTGGCAAGACTTCCAGTGGAGGGAGGGGGACACCAACCCAGCCACAGAACCTTCCACCCAAAATTAGCCCTGCCTAGAAGATGAGCAGGATAAAGATGGAGCAGAGATTGGGGGAATGGCTAACCAATGACTGGCCCAACTTGAGACCTTATCCTTGACACATTAATGATATTGTCCTATACTTGCAGGCAGGAGCCTAGCATAACTTTCTCTTGAGAGGCTCCACCCAGCAACCGATGGAAACAGAGGCAGAGACCCACACAGCTAAAGATTAGGCAGAGCTCAGGGAATCCTGCAGAAGAGGAAGAAGGATTGAAGGAGTCAGATGTGTCAAGGACACCGCAAGAAAACCTACAGAATCAACTAACCTGGGCCCAAAGAGGCTGACAATGACTGAGCCACCAACCAGAGAGCATGCATGGGATGGACCTAGGCCCTCTGCACATATGTAACAGTTCTGCATCTTCATGTGGGATTCCTAGCATCGGGAGCAGGGGCTGTCTCTGACTCTGTTGCCTACCTTTGGATTTCATTTCCCTAATGGGGCTGCCTTGTCTAGCCTCAATAGAAGATGTGCCTAGTCCTACTGCAACTTGATAGGCAAAGAGGGGGCTGATATCCGTGGGAGACCTGTCCTTCTCTTCCAAAGGGAGGGGAGATGGGGAGGGAAAAGGGGAGGGGGAGTTTTGATCAGGATGTAAACAATTATAAATAATATAAAATACGTAAAAAAAAAAAAAAAAGGCACCACTACCTACTCCCTCCCTTCACATTGAATTGCAGTAACTGAAATCAAGCACAGTTTTCTTATATTTTACTATTTGTTAGTACATTTACTAATTTACTATATGAGAGCTTTCTTTTTTACGATTTTTTTGGGGGGGATTGTTTTGGTTTTTCTTTTTTTTTTTGTTTTTTGTTTTTTCGATACAGGGTTTCTCTGTGTAGTCCTGGCTGTTCTGGAACTCACTCTGTAGACTAGGCTGGCCTCGAACTCAGAAATCTGCCTGCCTCTGCCTCCCAAGTGCTGGGATTAAAGGCGTGCGCCACCATTGCCCAGTTGTTTTGGTTTTTCAAGGCAGTGTTTCACTGTGTAAACCAGGCTGGCCTTGAACTGAGTTCTGCCTGATTCTCCCTCCTGAATCATGAGTCTTGTTCACTGTTGGATTACCATCATGCAAATCATTTACCATTGTCTGGTCTTTTAATAATTTGATATATGGATGGATAAGTAGTAGGAAAAAAAGCCCTGGAGGAAATAAAAATAATTCAGGAACAGGAGAGTTTGAAAAACAAAACAAAAAACAATGGCTATATACTAAGAGATTCAGGTCATCATCATAATCTACATACAATAACGGGTTACTATAACCAACAACCAATTGGAAAACAAGAAAGAAAGCTCTTATAGTGTCTTTCAATCAAATCCTCCTTAAAACCAAGGGTTTACTGTCTCTTCCTTTGAGAACCCTGAGGCTCTTGGTTCCCATCAAAGATTGTGTCACCTGAAAGGAGCTTCCTAGTTCAAAGTCAAGGTCTGTAGTGGATTGGCCTGATGCTGCTTGTATTCTAATGCTAATATTGGTTCCTCAAGACCTGGTTGTCCCAGAGACGAGAACCCCCGCATGGACTGAAGTGACTTATATGACCTTGCCCCCAGGTTATTTCTGATAGATGGAAAAAATGACAACCGCCAATAGCTGGGCAGAAGAGACCTAGGCAGGTTTTAGGATTCCCAGGCCTGGGGGTTGGGGGGTCAAGGAAAAACCACAAAGAGGAAAAGAAGATAAGGGAGAGAGAGAAGCTGCCTATGGTTAGGCGAGTCATTAAAAACAAAGTGGCTCTGAGGGCTGTACCCGATTGGACTTAAGAGCAGCCCAGATAAAACAAAGTAAGTAATAAATAGGGGTTGTTGATAGGAAAGTAGATTATAACGGAGAATTGTTATCTGCCCAGCTCTTGTGCTGTTTAAGGCTTATTGTGACCATAAAGGGTGTGCACGTGTCTTTTATCTGGAAACTAAATGGTCAAAGACAGGGTAAAAACCCTGGATTGGGATAAAACATTTCTACAATAACCATCCTTTGACTTTACATAATGGATTTCAAGGCTCAACATCCTTGCCTCTAGTCAGAACCACTCTGAAATACTATCCGAGCTGTACAACCTCTTGGGGTGGTTAATGGGACTTCTGTTAGTATCACCTTAGAATGTGGTCTTTCTCTGCTCAACCTTCTTCCCTCTCTTCTTCACCTATCTGCAAGATTTCATCTCCTAGAAATCTTCTGTATCTATTTTCATGATGTGGAGTGATCAAACCGTAGTGAGGAGGAAGAAGAGGGGGGCTGTGAGATGTTTGCGGAAAGCAGGGGAATTCATCACTTCACAATAAGGAATGGAATGTTTTTGGAAAGTGTAGTAGGACTGTCTGTGTTGTGAAAGAAATGATGATGGCAAGGTGAATCCAGGGGTCCAGTATCCGGCAGGAGTCCCTGAAAGAAATGAGACAATGGAGAAAGGAATTCCAAAGAAATAAAAGAAAAAGAAATTCTACAAAGGAAAATGATAAATATTTGTATTAAAAAGACCTATTTACAGGTTGGGCCTCAGTGGTAGAGCACTTGTCCAACAAGACAAGGCCCTAGGTTGCATTTCCACAGAAGTAATAAGATAAGAGCCCCCCTTTTTTGGATACATACCCTTTGAAAGGATTCCACTGGTATAAAAGAACCTAAATATTTATATATGGAAAGAGGTAAATGCATTAGAAAAGAACAAGATTCAAATGTGAACTCCTGGTTAGGAATGCTGGCTTTTAGAAACTACTGGAAGGGTGGAATGTAGCTCAGTGAGCAGAGTGCTTCTTTAGTATGCAAGAGCCCTTGCAGTTGATCCCTCATGGTGGCAGCACACATCTGTAATCCTGGATACTTGAGGGGCAAATGTAGGGGGAGAGAGATTCAAGGTCATACTTGGCTACATAATGGATTCACAGTCACCCTGGGCTCTGTGAGTCCTGTCTCAAAAATAAACATTAATTAATAAATAACCTAATGAAAAAGTATGCTTACCAGCCGTAGTGGCACATGCCTTTAATCCTAGCACTTGGGATGCAGAGGTTGGCAGATCTCTGTGAGTTCAAAGCCAGCACAGTCTACAAAGTGAGTTCCAGATCAGCCAGGACTATACAGTGACATCCTGTCTCAAACACACAAAGAAACCCCACCTCCGTGCAAAAAGGAAAAAAGAATCAGAAACAGTATATTCAAAATCATGAATCATGAGAAACAGTTCTTTTCTTTTTCTCTTTTCTTTTCTTTCTTTTTTTCTTTCTTAAGAACAAAAAACAAAACAACAACAATAAAAAAACCCACAAGGTTTCTCTGTGTAGCCCTAGCTGTTCTTTACTCTGAAGACTGAAAGACTCAAGACCAGGCTGGCCTTAAACTCAGGGATTCACTGGCCTCTGCTTATTGGGTGCTATGATTAAAGGTATTCACCTCACACAGCACTTCTTCTGGCTCAGTTTAGAATTTTATATTAAGCCAAACTGTTAAGCAAAAATAACAATAGCCAAAAGAAATTTAAAAAAAACTCACAGAATTTTTTTGTGTGCGGGAGATTGTCCTAGTTGGCTTTTTGTTGCTGTGATAAACACCATGACCAAAAAACAAACTTGAGGAGGAAAGGGTTATTTGGCTAACTTTTCTGTGTCTCAGTCTACCATCAAGGGGAGCCAGCATAGGAGCTCATGATAGGAACCTGGAGGCAGATACTGAAGCAGAGAGCATGCATGTAAGAAAGTTGATTAATGGATTGTTCTCCATGGCTCGCTTTCTTATACAATCCAGGACTGCCTGCCGGGTGCAACTGCCCGCAATGGCCTAGGATCTCCCACATCAATCACCAGTCAAGAAAATGTCCTTTAGACTTGCCAATCTGATGGAGACATTTTCTTCTCACTTCCCTCACACGCAAGCTCAGTGACAAAACTAGCACAGAGATGTGAATAGTAAGCGCGTTACTCAGGAAGCTTCTTTGGAAGTTACTAGAGAATGTAGTCTCCCTATAATGAAGCATTAAATTAACTAAGAGGAAGACACAAATTGTAAGAACAGAACAATGGGAACACAGACAAAGGCAGCTCTTGATAAAAGGGATGTTCCTGGAGAAAAGCCAGCTCAGGTCTAAATGAGACAGGAAGCTGACTTTGAGAGGGCCAACTCCCATTTCTTACTGTAACCTTTGAAACAATGAGCTTTCATTAGGGCTGGTTTGGTCCTTGCATACACTCGTCTAGAACTTTGCAAATAAGAGAAAAAACAAGGAATCTGTACCTTCCCCATCTTTAGAACCATCTATACAAAAGGTTCACATTCTTTCCCCCCAGAAACTGTCTGCCTCCTCAAATCCATACATGGAAGATTTGCCTCAAGAGATACTGTGTCCAAATATATGAGAGATGAGCTGGGTGTGGTGGTTCAGGTCTGTTATGCTGAGAACGTGAGAGGCTGAGGTAGGAAACAGACAATTTGAGACTTGCCTGATGTGAAATGTAATGAAAACAAAAGGTGAGAAATGTTGCCATATTCTTTTCGGAGATTGTCCTCAAGACCTCCTTTCGTTGGCTCTTTGGACTTGCTTCCCAGTCACTTTCTGGGAACCAAGGAGAATGGAATGCTCCCCAGAAGATCTAAGCATGAGTAGAAAGGTATTTTCTTCATTAAAAATGTATACTCTGGCCTTTAAAAGCACAAATTCGACCTATGCAAATTCAGGTGACAAAGAGCACTTTCTCATGCCACAATCTTGACAAAACTCAGAAACAAACGCTGGGATTCCATGATGCCCTCCAAGAGGTACAGGCATCCATGTGTATGTGTACACGAGTGTGTGTGAGATGTATATGGCTGGGAATGTGTGTATGCCATGCATGCTTGTTGGGGGTCAAAGGACAACTTTCAGGAATTGGTCCTCTCTTTCTACCATGTAGATTCAGAGATTAGCTCTGGTCAAGAGCAACAAGTGCCTTTACCCACATGAGCTGTGTCACCAGTGGAAAAGGAGCCTCTCATGAAGATGGAACTAACCAAGATGGAAGATGCTATTTTAAATAGGCATATTCCAATATAAGAATGTTCTCCTCATGACTCAATCTTTTCTTTAATCTATGGTAAATATACTCTTACCACAAATGTCTGTCCTTAAAACAGCTGTGCCTCAGTTTGAGTCCTCAGCTAGAAGAAACCACAGTTTACTACATCTTGTCCCAGTAAGCTCCAATTGATACACATTCTTGCTGATGCCTTCCGATTATTATGCAAAAAGTTTCAAAAGCTCACGTGGAAATCTTGAGGTACAACTCAGAAACAAGTTTGACACAAATGATACACTGTATTGCAATAGAGGAGGCAGACACAAAAATTGTTTTATTTACAAGGCCAAATCTGTAGGAAAGCAACCAGCACTGAAAAGATTTAGCCTGCCAAACTGCAAGTAAGTATGCACTGAATACACAAAGGAGTTCTACTATTTAAAAGAAAAATACCAGGCCAGGCAAACTATGAAATCTTGGGAACTGCCTGGAAGCTAGGGAAGAAAAAGAGAAGAAGTCATGTTAGTCTGGCCACCAAGCACATGACAGATAAGCAATCCCATAGTTGGGAGGAACGGGGAGTTTTAGAGAAAGAGTAGAAAAGCCCAAAGTACCAGACAAACCATTCTTAGGTGCTGGGCAGCATCTGAAAGAAAGATAACAGGAGACAAGTAAAAGGGAACATTACACCTTTGAGAAGGAGCAGTAATAGTCCTGTTAGTTAGGACTCAGAAAGGTAAGGTGACCCAAACAGAACCTCATTTGGCAGACTTTTAAGTATGTTTTATTTAATTAAAAATATTCGCCGGGCAGTGGTGGCGCACGCCTTTAATCCCAGCACTTGGGAGGCAGAGGCAGGTGGATTTCTGAGTTCGAGGCCAGCCTGGTCTACAGAGTGAGTTCCAGGACAGCCAGGGCTACACAGAGAAACCCTGTCTAGAAAAACCAAAAAAAAAAAAAAAAAAATTACAGCCAAACATGGTGGATGCCTTTAATCTCAGCACTCTTGATGTAGAGGTAGGTGGAGTTTTGGGGGTTCAAGGCCAACCTGGTATGAGAGCTCCAGACCAGCCAAGGCTATAGAGACCTTGTTTCAAAAGACAACAAAACAAAACAAAAGCAAAACGAACAAAAAACAAACAAACAAAAAAACCCAAGAAAGAAAATTATATATACTCATAATTTAAAATGTGACAGTTTTAGATTTGTATACCTAGTGGAATGGCTAATTCAAACTACTACATGTGTGTATACATACATATAGACGTATTTACATACATACGTTTGTGTGTGTCTATTTTGACAATGCTAGGGATCAAAATCAGGGCCTCATGCTTGCAAGGCACTGTATCCCACTGTGCTTGCTTGCTTTTTCTTTCCTTCCTTTCCTTCCTTTCTTTTCCTTTCCTTTCTTTTTCTTTTCTTTTTTTGTTGTTTGTTTGTTTATTTATTTATTTATTTTTGATACTTTATTTACATTTCCAATGTTTCCCCTTTTCTAGGTCTCCTCTTTGGAAACCCCCTATCCCCTCCCCTTCCCCCTCCCCGCCTCTATTCCATCTCCCACCCACCCACCCACCCATTAGACACGGCCTCTCTATTTAGTTCTGAATGTCTTGGAACATGTTAAATAGACCAGGCTGGTCTGGGATTTACAGACATCTTCCTGCCTCTGTCTCCAGAATGCTGGGGTTAAAGGCATGCTTTTTTTTTTTTTTTTTTTTTTCTGACAGAATCTCTTGTATGTCAGGCTGACCTCAAACTCCCTAGGTAGCTGACTATGACCTTGATCTTCCTTCTGACTTCGCCTCCTCACTGTTACAATTACTAATGTGAAGCACCATATTTGGTTTTAATTATGTTAAAGATTGAACCCAAGGCTTCATGCATGCTAGGCAAGCACTCTACCACCTGAGCTACACCTCCAGCCTAGAAGGAATATATTCCTTACCTTTTTCTAACCTCAGATTTTGTATGATGGACATCTAAGATCTGCTCTCAGCAGTTCCACTTGTGTAACGTATTGCTATCACCTGTGATCATCACCATGGCCACTTGATCTCCTGATATTGTTCCTCCAGATGAAGTTTCTGCTCTTGACCAACATTTTCTCACCTCTCCTCCACTTCCAGCCTATGATAGCCTTGATTTTTTCCTCCTCGAAAAAGTGTACTTATTTCTTCATCCATTTATTTCTTTTTGAGACAAGGTCTCACTATGGAGGTCAAGCTGCCTCCAAACTCACAGACATCTGCTTCTGCATTCACCTAGCTCACAGAACTCCTTTCACCACCAAACTTAAAATAGCACCACTGTCTTTCCTTGAAGATTTGTATTGACTGGAGGGACATAAATTTTTTTTAAATTTTATTTATTTTATGTATATGAGTACACTGTCACTGTCCTCAGACACCCCAGAAGAGGGCATCAGATTCCATTACAGATGGTTGTGAGCCACCATGTGGTTGCTGGGAATTGAACTCAGGACCTCTGGAAGAGCAGTCAGGGCTCTTAACTGCTGAGCCATCTCTCCAGCCCCCATGTAAAAATTTTTTTAAACTTACTTAATAGTAACAAACTTAATGGTAACTAGACAAAGAGAGAAACAGTTGCAAAACATGACAAAAGGGACATTTTCCTAAAATCTAGTAAGGCAAAAGCAATTAGTGAAAAGATACCCTTGACAGTAGCTAAGGACAATGGGCAAACGAAACATAATGACTTGTTTATTATTTATTTATGAACTTTTAGATAAAAAGAAAAGCAAATAGTGCTTCTATGGTTTGACTCTGAAATGCCCCCCATAGAAACTTTTGTGGTTAAAGTAGAAGTTCACAATGGTGGCTCTATTGGGGGAGGTTCTGGAGTTTTCTGGAATTAGGGGTTGGAGCTTAGCTTAAGTAAATAGGTCACTGAGGAGGGTTTCTTGGGGGTGGGTATCTTAACCAATCCTACGTCCGATAGAGGGCTAATATCCAATATATACAAAGAACTCAAGAAGTTAGACTCCAGAAAACCAAATAACCCTATCAAAAAATGGGGAACAGAGCTAAACAGAGAATTCTCAACTGAGGAAATTCGCAGGGCTGAGAAGCACCTAAAGAAATGCTCAACATCCCTAGTCATCAGGGAAATGCAAATCAAAACAAGTCTGAGATTCCACCTCACACCAGTCAGAACGGCTAAGATCAAAAACTCAGGTGACAACAGATGCTGGCGAGGATGTGGAGAAAGAGCAACACTCCTCCATTGTTGGTGGGATTGCAAGCTGGTACAAC
>CM052722.1:102302448-102342933 GCA_028551405.1 Uromys caudimaculatus
ACTGCTCTGTAGTACAGCTTGAGGTCAGGAATGCTGATTCCCCCAGAAGTCCTTTTGTTGTTGAGAATAGCTTTTGCTATCCTGGGTTTTTTGTTGTTCCAAATGAATTTGAGAATTGCTCTTTCTAAGTCTATGAAGAATTGAGTTGGAATTTTGATGGAGATTGCGTTGAATCTGTAGATTGCTTTTGGCAGGATGGCCATTTTTACTATATTAATCCTCCCAATCCATGAGCATGGCAGATCTTTCCACCTTCTGAGGTCTTCTTCGATTTCTTTCTTCAGAGACCTGAAGTTCTTGTCACAAAGATCTTTCACTTGCTTGGTTAGAGTCACACCAAGATACTTTATATTGTTTGTGACTATTGTGAAGGGTGTCATTTCCCTAATTTCTTTCTCGGCCTGTTTAACCTTCAAGTATAGGAAGGCTATAGATTTATTTGAGTTAATTGTATATCCGGCCACTTTGCTGAAGTTGTTTATCAGCTGCAGCAGTTCTCTGGTGGAGTTTTTCGGGTCACTTAAGTATACGATCATATCGTCTGCAAAGAGTGATATTTTGATTTCTTCCTTTCCAATTTGCGTCCCTTTGACCTCATTTGGTTGTCTAATTGCTCTAGCTAGAATTTCAATTACTACATTGAATAGATAGGGATAGAGAGGGCAGCCTTGTCTAGTCCCTGATTTTAGTGGGATTGCTTCGAGTTTCTCTCCATTTAGTTTGATGTTGGCTACTGGTTTGCTGTATATTTTTTTTACTATGTTTAGGTATGGGCCTTGAATTCCTGATCTTTCCAAGACTTTTATCATGAAGGGATGCTGAATTTTGTCAAATGCTTTTTCAGCGTCTAATGAAATGACCATGTGGTCTTTTTCTTTGAGTTTGTTTATGTAGTAGATTACATTGATGGATTTCCGGGTATTGAACCATCCCTGTATCCCTGGGATGAAGGTGTGTCAGCACTCCTGGGATACCAACTGTCTCCTGGAGCCCTGTGGTCCAGGCTGAGGTCCCCAGGTCCCGGTGAGCAGTGGTGCTTGTCTTATCCCCACTCACGGCTTTTCCACGATCCTGGGAGGGTAACTTTCTTCTGGAGCTACTTGGCTATGGAACCCTGGTGGCCTAGGCACAGGTCTCCCGCCAGGGATGGAAACTGGATGGTTTCTGTCCCTGACTTTTCCTCCTCAGTCTCTGTGTCCTGAGGGCCTGGGAGGCTAGCTTTCTCCCGGCACTAATTGGCTAGGGAGTCCTGTGGCCCAAGCTGAGTTCCCCAGCCACAGATGGAAACCGCAAGTTTCCTGTCCCCGACTTTACCTCAGTCTCTGTGTCCCGAGGGTTCTGGGCGGGTCCTGGTGAGCAGTGGTGCTTGTCTTGTCCCCACTCACGGCTTTTCCATGCTCCTGGGAGGGCAACTTTGTTCTGGAGCTACTTGGCTATGGAACCCTGGTGGTCCAGGCACAGGTCTCCTGCCAGGGATGGAAACCGGAAAGTTCCTGTCCCTGACTTTTCCTCCTCAGTCTGTGTCCTGAGGGCCTGGGAGGCTAGCTCTCTCCCGGACCTAATTGGCTATGGAGCCCTGTGGCCCAAGCTGAGGTCCCCAGCCACAGATGGAAACCGGAAGTTTCCTGTCCCTCAGTCTCTGTGTCCCGAGGGTTCTGGGCGCATCCCGGTGAGCAGTGGTGCTTGTCTTGTCCCTACTCGTGGCTTTTCCACGCTCCTGGGAGGGTAGCTTTCTCCTGGTGCTACTCGGCTATGGAACCCTGGTGGCCCAGGCACAGGTCTCCCGCCACAGATGGAAACTGGAAGCTTCCTGTTCCTGACTTTTCCTCCCTCAGTCTCTGTGTCCTGAGGGCCCGGGAGGCTAGCTTTCTCCCGGCGCTAATTGGCTATATAACGGCATTTTTTTAAAGTGGAAAAGAAAAGCAGTTTTTAGTTGCAACAATGGAAGCATAAGAGAGGAAGGCAATTGATCTACTATGTAGCTCCAATATTGTGCTCTACTCTTCATTTTTAAATATTTATTTGTGTGTGTGTGTGTGGGGGGGGTCAGTTCTTTCTATCAGGTGAGTCTTAGGGACAGAACCCAATTTGCCAGGTTAGTCACTGGATGCCTTTATGGGATGAGCCATCTCAGTGGCCCACTTAGCAGGAGGTTTTAGGGATATTTATCAGTTACTTTTCCTGTTGCCAAAACAAAAAACCTAGTAGAAGCAATTTTAGGAAGGAAGAATGCATTTTGTCTTCTAGTTCAAAGGTATATACAAACATGGCAGTTGGCTGCAGCTGGCCACACTGCAACCATAGAAAGCATAGAGAGGTGGACAAGAGTGCTCTGCTCAGCTAGCTTTCTCTTTTTGTTGTAGTACTGGACCTCAGCCCACAGGATGGGGATGCCCACATTTAGAATGCATCCCTCCATCCATCCTTTTCATCTAGAAAATCCTTTATGCACATGGCCAGAGGCTTGCTTCTTCATGGTGATTCTAGATAACTGCAGCATGACAATCAATATTGATCATCATAGAGTGACACTGATGAAGGGTAGCTTAGCCAGAAACAGGGGATCAAGATGCAACTGGCTCTAGAAAGGTTGCTATTTAAATGAGTTGATAGCATTTAACATTAGGTTCCTGCAAAAGGAATGTGACAAAAAAGTTGATACAATGGTTTGAACATAAAATGTCCCTGACAGGTTGGTTGTCAGCGATGGGCTTTGGGGATGAGACTGGATCCTGTGGGTTGATGTTATAAATAATCTACTGGTGGACTCATAATTTGTTGGCCTTATTGGGAGGTGATGGAAATACTATCATGCAGGGCCTGATAGCAAGGAGTAGGTCCCTGGATGCATGTTTTTCAAGGGCTTATCTTGTTCTCTACCCCTTTCTCTTTGTCTTTATCCTTTTTATATGCTATATGGTCAGTAACTTTGCCCCATCACATGCTCACTGTGGCCCAGAAACAATGGAACAAGACAACCATGACCTGAAACCTCTATACTGATGACCCCAAATAAATCTTTTCTTTTTAAACCATTTTTCTCAAGTATTTGTCACAGAAATGAAAAGCCTAATATATCTTGAATACATGGCTATACTTTGTCAGTAAAGAAAGTCATAATCATACTTTATATTATTATAAGAAACAAAATTGGGTACAAGGGATAGAAAGCTAACTGAAGATAATATCTCACGATTGCAGATTTTGTGCATGCAGGTGCTTGTGTGCATGCAAGCATTTGGAGAGCAGAGGACAATCTTGGCTGTTAACCTCATGTATTGTTCACCTTTTCTTTTTCACACAGGGTAGGCATGCTAGCTAGCTAACATCAGGGATCTGTCTCTGCCTTCTCAGAACTGGGATTATAAGCCCACTACCACTTTTTATATGTAGGTTCTGTGATTGAAAGTAAGGTCCACATACTTACAAGGAAAACACCTTACTAACTGAGCTATCTACTCAGCCTGAGTTCCTAATTGTAGTAATCAAGTATTAGAAATAAGACAGGAAATCTGTTTGTTCTCTAAGATCTAGCATCTAGTCCTTTACAGTTAGTGGGTTA
The DNA here is from genome assembly GCA_028551405.1 of Uromys caudimaculatus. Taxonomy (NCBI): domain Eukaryota; kingdom Metazoa; phylum Chordata; class Mammalia; order Rodentia; family Muridae; genus Uromys; species Uromys caudimaculatus. The sequence goes on from CM052722.1 coordinate 102,306,011, forward strand.
TGATCAAGACATAGCATTATAAATTTTCATTACATTTATTTATTTATTTTTATGTGTGTTTGTGTGCACATGCCTTGATACTCAGTGGTAGAGGACAACTTACAGGAGTAGCTCCTTGTACTGGCTGGTTTTGTGTCAACTTGACATAAGCTAGAGCCATCAGAGTGAAGGGAGTCTCAGTTGAGGAAACTGTGTTCATGAGATACAACTGTAAGGCATTTTCTCAATTGGTAATCAATGGGCCCAGCCCATTTTAGGTGGTGTCATCACTAGGCTGGTGGTCTTGGGTTCTATAAGAAAGCAAGCCATGGGGAGCATGCCAGTAAGTAGCAGTTCTTCATGGCCCGACTTCCTCCAATGATGCATTATGATCTGAAAGTATAAGCCAAATAAACTCTTCCCTCCCTAACTTGCTTTTTGGTCATGGTGTTTCATTGCAACAATAGTAATCCTAACTAAGACAGTTCTCCCTGTCACTATGTGCATCTCAGAGATTGAACTCAGGTTGCCAGGCCTGGCAGTAAGTCCCTTTTCCCACTGAGCCATTTTGTAGTCTAGGACATAACATTTCTTTTCACTTTTTTTTGGTCCGAATTTTTGTTCTGTGTAAAATTAAGGAGTTGAATTGAATGCTATGAGAGAGCATTCTTTAAATATGTTTTCTTGTTGGTTGCTTACCATTCTATAGTTTAATAACGATAGGAACATTAAGATGATTTACAGTTTCTGAATATCTGATATGTGCTAAGGTTTGGGTCTCTTGTGTTTTGTTTGCCTGTCTGCCTTTCGTTTTCTTAAGACAGTGTCTTGATCCCTAAGCAGCTGAGGATTAATTGTTGCTTCCACTACCCAATACCTTGCTGGGATTACAAATGTTTATAGGTGTGCAACACCATACCCAGTTTATATAGTCTTGGGGATCAAATCCAGGAATTTGTGCATGCTAAACAAGCACAGTAGTAACTGAATGCCATCTTTAGCCTGTTTTGATTTTTAGAAAGATCTCTTTGTATAGTACCATCTGTCTTAGGAATTGCTATGCATCTCAGTTGGCCTCAAACTCACAATTTTCCTGCCTTAGTTTCTCAAATCATGGGATTACAAGCATGTATCAACATGCCCAGCTTTGTGAGATGATTTGTCTATGTGTGTCTATATTGGGGGGTGGTACACATGCTGTGGCACAGACATGATCAAAGACCCACCTCAGGTGTTGATCGTCACCTTCCATGGTTTTGAGACAGGGTCTCCTTTGTTGTTCATTGTTGTGTATTCCTGCTAGGCTTACCAGCCTGAAAGTTTCCAGAGATTCTCCTGTTTTAGCCCCTATCTCTTGGCAGGGATGCATTAGGAGCACAGATGCACACACTACTGTGTTCAGCTTCAATGTGGATTCTGCTGATCCAAACTCAGGTTTGTCAGACTTGAGGGACAAGCACTTCACTCACTGAGCCATTACTCCAGTCCTTGTGCTAGGTATTTTCAAAAGCATGATCGCATATAAAGCATCTACACACTGGATAAGATTTGCTACTACCCATATGTGGATTTGGAGCTCCTAGGGAAAAAATGGTAAAAAGCTAAATGTTGTGTTTGTGAGTTTTTGGAAGGCTTTAAAGACTGACCAGCAAGTTCACCAAAGGGTTGAAAGAATGAAAGACAGGGCTGGAGGGATGGCTCAGAGGTTAGGAGCACTGACTCCTCTTCCAGAGGTCCTGAGTTCAATTCCCAGCAACCACAAGGCGGCTCACAACCATCTGTAATGGGAACCGATGTTCTCTTCTGGTGTGTCTGAAGACAGCAATGGTGTACTCATATAAATAAAATAAACAAATCTTTTTTAAAAAAGAATGAAAGACAGGGAGGTACCTGCACCTCCTGATATGGAGAAAGATGTTGTAGGATGGGAACCACCTGAGCTGCTTCTTTAAAAGAGTGGCCAATGTTGTCAGGGAGTGAGGGCCATACACAGCAAGCAGAGGCAATATGGTAAATTATGTATCTGGTGGTTACTCTATTAATATACAAAATACTTGGACTTTGGTGGATACTGAAGCTGAGTGCACTTTAATTCATTACAACACACAAAACCACCAGGGATGATGGACAGCAGTGGATGGATATGAGGATGGAAGAGTGCAAGCTAACAGACCAAGTTTATCCTAGAGGTGTCCCACAAAAATAAAGTATGCTTGAAAAACAAGTATGCTTAGGGTAAAAATATTTGCCTAGGCTGGGGTTCTCACAGAAGCTCCATGTGGCTCAGTTCAAGGGTCTTTATCACATTCTGGCTCAATGGGGTAGAGTGGCAGAGGCAGCCTGGCAAGTGTCTACCATACCACAGCTAGGGTCAGGCTAACAAATGAGTAGTACAACCAAGCTCTCATGGCACTCTCATGGATAAACCAAATAGCCTGAGCCAGCTGGAAGAGCATAATGGGTGGGAAAACGAAGCAAGGTCTTAGGATGGGGATGTTGGACAATTGATACAAGCGACGTGTTTCTTAGTATTCTCCTAGCTGCTGGATTCCAAGACCAATTTTCATTCACCTGGAATGGCCAACAATTGACCTTAAAAGTACTTCCCCAAGAATATCTTTACAGTCCCATTATTTTTCATAAGACGGTGGCCTTAAACCTTGCTTTATCATGTCCCATTCTTTGTAATAGGGTTTTATTACACAGATAACATGCTAAATTCTGTGTTTTACAGATTTAGAAAAACACCAAAAAGACATACAGAGGGATCTAAAAGAATGAGAATGGGATTTCAATCCATACAAGGGAAGGCACAACTGAAAAATTCCTGCAAGCAGTCTGGTCCAGTAAGATGAGTATGATGAGAAAATCCTGTAACAGCCAATGCCTGTAAATGTAAGAGCTACCAATAGTTTTGAGGCTCCTGGGATACTGGCAGATTTTCACATTCCGCCTTGCCCAAGCTGCTCATTCTCTATACAACTTGATAAAGATGGATGGCATACAGAATTGGGACAGAAAGGCTCAAGAAGATTTTGAGGAGGCTAAGATATTTGTAGGACAGGCTAAACAGCTGTGTTCAATTATCCCAACACCCTTTTGTGTTAGAAGTCACCAGAAGCTCAGAAAGTTACAGCTGGAAGGCACAGGGCAAAACCAACCTGAGCAAATGATTCCAATATGAAATCTCAGGCATGGAAAGGGGCAGAAGTTTGGTACACTGTGTTGTAAGAGTAATTGATGGCTGCGTATAAACCATTATAGCAGACATAATTCATACCCATCTTCGTAGCCACAAAAGCAGCTTATGCAATTAAGGATAGATTGAAGGCCTTCTGGCCAAGTGTCTTAGTCAGGGTTTCTATTACTGAACCAACATCATGACCAAGAAGCAAGTTGGGGAGGAAGGGATTTATTCAGTTTACACTCCCACGTTGCTGTTCATCATCAAAGGAAGTCAGGACTGGAACTCAAGCAGGTCAGGAAGCAGGAGCTGATGCAGAGGCCATGGAGGGATGTTACTGGCTTGCTTCCCCTGGCTTGCTCAGCTTGCTCTCTTATAGAACCCAAGACTACCAGCCCAGGGATGGCACCATCCCACAATGCCCCTTCCCCCCTTGGCCACTAATTGGGAAAATGTCTTACAGCTGAATCTCATGGAGGCACTTCCTTACCTGAAGCTCCCTTCTCTGTGATAACTCCAGCTTGTGTCAAGTTGACACACAAAACCAGCCAGTACACTAATAAGTATCTTATTAGTGTGGCATAGAGTTAAATTTAAAGGTGGCATGCATATTTACAGGAACCTGGTATAGTGTCTTCAAGCCCCCTTTCAGTGTCATATAGGCTGTTATGGGGCCAGTGCCCTTCCAAGCCACTGAGACCCCTCTAATAATTGAACCAAGAGATAACCCAGATTAAGTGTTAAAAGAGACAGCAGCCATCCCTATGTATGCTTGGTACAAAGATGGTATGAATAGGAGCAACAAATAGGAATGGGTAGCTATAGTAATCCAAATGAACACAGACACCATGTGATTGGGAAAAAAGAGAAGGAAAATGTAGTCAATGGGTCTAGTGAAGAGCAATATCGATAGTAGATGGGCTGTATTCAGAGGCCCCATTTTATGAATGACCCAATGGGAAAAGAAAAACTTGAAGGTGTTGAGTCAGTCATGGTAGGAGCAACAGATGTGGAGATAAACACATAACAGGAATCAAAACCCCCGATAGTTTTCCATGTAGCAGCCTACAGCCCACTAAGTCCTCCTGGAAATCAGATGGCTTTACCAAAGTATGGGCCATCTGGAGGCTGATCACGGGGTTCATGTAAAGTCTGGAGCCAATACTAGTTGGCAAATGGCTAAAGCCACTGACAGTCCTGTAAAATGTTCTAATATTCTACATGCTACCCAGTCATGTGAGATCTGTTCTGTATTGTGGCCTTGATAGGTAGATTCTATGACAGGGCGTGTCCCTGTAAAGGACTGGCAAATAGACTATATAGGGTCTATGCCTGTAAGGGAAGGATGTAAGTATCTCTTCACCCACAAGGTGTACAGAGCAGGAAACACATGAGTTATACTTTTCTGTTCTTTGGGACCAGAGAGAAGATGATTTTACCTTGGCCTCGCCTTGCAAGAATCTGGAGTTTTATAGTCTCTACACAGGGGTATTGTGAAGTTGAAATGAATTAGGTAAATATACTTTGTAAGTGCTATGCAGTCTTCTGTGATTAGCTTATTTTTCCCACTAGCATTTTATGATTCGTCTTTTTAAAAATATGCTTAAATAATCCAAGATTTGTTGCAAAAATAGAGCAAAGGAGTCCCACATGCCATTCACCTAGATTCCCCAAAGTAAAGCAGGCTAACTTCAAATATTAGAAAATTAACATTAATGTGGGGCTGGGGGTGTAACTCAGTTGGCAGAGTACTTGTCAAACATACACAAAGGTCCAAGTTCTATCTCTAGCACCACTTAAAACCAGGCATGGTGGTGCATACCTGTAACCTCCATACTGAGAAGTTGAAGGCAGAAGGATGAGAAGTTCAAGGTCCTCGGCAGGTAAAGGTGATTGCTACCAAGGTTGACAATCTGAGTTCATGGATTCAGGAGAACTGATTCCCATATACTGTCCTCTCAGTTCCACACATGCATCATGGTTCATACATATTTACACAATCATATGCAAAAATAAAAGAGTTTGAAGTCAGCCTGGGTTACAAAAGGACCAGCCTAGGCTACATGAGGCTACCTATATATTTTTTGTTAAAAGAATCTATATACTGTAGTCATTCAAGTTGTAAAATTCAAGTGAGATCACAAGCTTCATGGCTGGTTTCCTTATCTGGGAGTTTCTCAGTCTTGGTCTTTCAGAATCTTGATAATGCTAAAGATTACATGTGCATTATTATACACAAATCCTCTGGTTTAGGTGTTGGATGTTTTATCATGGTTAATGTTTTGGTGGTTTGTTAATTTACAATGTCATCAGGGGATGGTATGAGAATATAGTGTCCTAGTTAGGTGTACAGACTCTAGCCACACACCTGGATCCAAAATTTGGGTCTAATAGACTATGCAATCTTAGTTTTTGTGATTCAGTTTCCTTACTGGGCACATGGGAAATATCAGCATGTATTTCCTAAGGATGTTGGGATTAGTAAACATGTGGTTAAAACACTGTTACCTAAATGAGGAGCTGGACTTTACTAATAGAAAGCACGTTCTTGCAGTTCATGAAGAAACCAAGGCAGCAGCAGGTGATTCAGCAATGTGTATCTTTTGTTCTCCCCTACCCAAAGGGCCAAAGACTTACTGCTAGCAGGACTTCTGGCCCACCCTGTGGTACACTGTTCACTTTAGCCACCTAGTTGCTTCCAATACTTGCTCCTAAGAGCCCTACAATCAGATCTTGCTTAACTCATAGGATGTTTCTTTTATAAATTTTATTTACATTCCAGCCATTGACCCCTGTCCTGATCCCCCCTCCCACATTTACTCATCCCATTCCTCCTTCCCCTTGCCTCAGAGAGGGTGCTCCCCCCCCCAGGCATCTCCCTTCCCTGGGGCCTCAAGTCTCTCAAGGATTAGGTGTATCTTCTCCCACTGAGGCTAGACGAGGCAGACGTCTGCTATGTATGTGCTGGGGGCTTCGGATCAGCTCGTGCATGCTGCCTGGTTGATGGCTTAGTCTCTGGGAGCTCCCAGGGGTCTGGGTTAGTTAAGACTGCTGATCTTCCTATGGGGTTGCCCTCCCTTTCAGCTTCTTCAATCCTTCCCCTAATTCAACCATAGGGGTCCCTGAGTTCAATCCAATGGTTAGGTGTTTGGGTTTAAGTATCTGCTTCTGTCTCAGTCAGCTGCTGGTAGGGCCTCAGAGGACAGCCATGCTAGGCTCCTGTCTGTAAGCACATCATAGCATCAGTAATAGTGTCAGGTCTTGGTGTCCCCCTACAAAATGGATCCCAAGTTGGGCCATTTACTGGACCATCTTTCCCTTCAGTTTCTTCTACATTTTTATCCCTGAAGTTTTAGGCAGAAACAATTCTGGGTCAGAAATATTCCAGATTTATCACCTTGCACAAAGCTCAAGTCCATGTGGATCAAGGACCTCAACATAAAACCAGAAGAAAACGTGGGAAAGAGCCTTGAAACTCATTGACACAGGGGAAAATCTCCAAATGTCTCACACTCTAAGATCAACAATTGATAAGTGGGACCTTATGAAACTGCAATGCTTCTTTTGTAAGGCAAAGGACACTGTCAATAGGACAAATTGGCAACCTACAGATTGGGGAAACATTTTCACTAACCCTACATCCATTAAGTTAACCTCCAACAACCCAAATAACCCAATTAAAAAAATGAGGTACAGAGCTAAACAGAGAATTCACAACAGGAATCTCAAATGGCAGAGAAGCTCTTAAAGAAATGTTTAAAGTCCTTAGTTGTCAGGGAAATGCAAATCAAAATGACCCACCTTACACTTTACACCAGTCAGAATGGCTAAGATCAAAAACTCAAGTGACAGCAGATGCTGGCTACGATGTAGAGAAAGAGGAACACTCCTCCATTGCTGGTGGGAATGCAAAGTGGTATAACCACTCTGGAAATCAATCTGGAGGTTCCTTAGAAAATTGAAAATAGTTCTACCTGAAGACCCAGCTATACCACTCCTGGGCATATACCCAAAAAATGTTCTACCATACCACAAGGACACTTGCTCCACTATGTTCATAGCGGCCTTAATTGTGATAGCTAGAAGCTGGAAACTACCCAGTTGTCTTTCAACCAAAGGATGGATACAGAAAATGTGGTTCATTTACAAAATGGAATACTACTCAGCTATTAAAAATGAGGACATCATGGATTTTGCAGGCAAATGGATGGCACTAGAAAATATCATCCTGAGTGGGGTAACCCAGACCCAAAAGCACAAGCATGGTATGTACTCACTGGTAAATAGATATTAGTCAAAAAGTATAGAATATCTAGGATACAACCCACAGACCTTAAGAAGTTTAGCAAGCAGGAAGGCCCAAGTGAGGATGCTTCAATCCGACTTAGAAGGGGGAACAAAATAATCACAGGAGACAGAAGGAAGGATCTGGGTGGCAGAGAGGAGGGAGAGGAGAGAAAATGGGGACAGATCAGGTATGGGGGGGGGGGGCAGGAGAGAAGCCCAGAGGGCCAGGAGAATGAATGGAAATATGCAGTCTCTTGGGGTGGGGGGTGGGGTGAACCTCTAGAAAGTCTCAGACTCCTGGGAGGTAAGATATTTTCAGGAATCAATGGGAGTGACCTTAAACAAAATGCCTAACATTGGGAAAAGGAAACTTGATGAGTCCACCTCCAATAGACAGACAGGGCCCCACGTGAGGGAGAACGTTTCTATAGAACCAAAGATGAGTCAACTAGGTACTGAGCTCTGGTTCCTTCCCCATCCAATGAAGGAAAATTTAAGTACAAGAGCAGCAAACTAATGCTGTCCTCCTTTCTCCCTGATAACTATTCACAGGATTCTGGCCTTCTGGCTTCTTTAGTATGCATCCAGCACTTCCCCCATAGCTGCATTCCCTGAATAACCATAGTGATAACCTCAGCCCCTAACCTTTGCATGTGTTTCTTGTGGAAGAAGTCAAATCACTCAGACTTCACAGCAGCCACTGTATTGGTCAATCAGAGGCAGACAAAGCAGGAAGACAGAGTGACCCATAAGGCTGGATGGGGGAAGGGAAGGAATCCTGAAAGACTGATTTCAGTAAGTTAGAAGGCATGTATATTACATATATGTGGAATGTTGGTAAATGACGAGTGTTTAGTAATGAGTGCCAGAGCAATAAGCAAGCCTGTAAGAGAAAAATAACTATGCTTCCACCTGAGAAACAAACATCATTCTACAAAACAAATCCCTTAACTAATTCAACTTCCACCACGCTGCATAACAGTATTTGAAACTTTAACTCAGCTCTTGCACATTTCCCACAACAAGAAGGAAATATAAATAAGTGGAATGCTAACTGAATTGAAAGGCTACCATAGGGGCTGGAGAGATGGCTCAGCAGTCAAGAACACTGCCTGGGCCGGGCGGTGGTGGCGCACGCCTTTAATCCCAGCACTTGGGAGGCAGAGGCAGGCGGATTTCTGAGTTCGAGGCCAGCCTGGTCTACAGAGTGAGTTCCAGGACAGCCAGAGCTACACAGAGAACCCTGTCTCGAAAAAAAACCAAAAAAAAAAAAAAGAACACTGACTGCTCTTCCAGAGGTCCTGAGTTCAATTCCCAGCAACCACATGGTGGCTCACAACCACCTGTAACGGGATACAATGGCAGTGTACTCACATACATACATAAAATAAATAAATAAATATTAAAAAAAAAAAAAAAAAGAAAGGCTACCATAATGAAGTGACGTAAGTGTCAAAGGTGAAAGTCAGATTTGGGTGAAGTGACTGGATTATTGACAGCTAAGCACTTTTCCAAAAAGGTTTTTCTCAAGGCCTGGGTGCAGCCTGAACAATGCGGAGCCATGCTGGGAGATGCGAATATGACTGCCTTTGGACTGTCTTTCACGCGACAGTACAGCCTCCTTTTTGGCTACTTAAGAATGTACTGGTTTCAGCAAGGGGGTGGTGGCACACACTTTTAATCCCAGTGTTCGGGAAGCAGAGGCAGGTGGATTGGAGTTTGAAGCCAGCATGGCTTACAGGCTGAGTTCCAGGATAGCCAAGGCTACACAGAGAAACCCTGTTTTGAAATAAAACACAACAATCAAAAAAGAATCAATTAGTTTCAAAGGGTTGAAAATGCAGGTCACATGGAACATACATCACACTCCTGAACAGAGGCAGCATACTGTGGACATTTAATAGGAATTTATCACGCTGGGGCTCCATACTTTTTTTGTGCTAGAGATCAAACCTAAGACCTTATGCATGCTTAATACACACTGTATCATAGCTACATCCTGGCTGGATCTTTATACAGGTTTAAGATACGGTTTTATTAAAAAGTCTCCCAATTATCCTACCCACCCCAAATTAGGTATTGCCATAAAACATCAGTTAAACTCATGGAGATGCTGTAGCAACCTTTTGTGAAATATATGTAGATGCAAACAGGAAATCAGAAACATCCAATCACTAAACTGCATCCATAACATTTTGATATCAAATTGATACTTTCAAAAACAAAAGACGCTCAAATACCCATTGTATCATACCAAAGTTTATTGATTACATCAAACGAAAATTTCTGTAATGAAAAAGGCAAGTTGCATTCATAAAAGATGGCATTCAATGTTCATTTTAGAAAGCAACAAAGTAGATGTAAAAAACTGCTTAAGTGAAAAAATGTAATATTGCAGTTCCATTTTACAAGCTGAAAAATGATTTTATCAACATTTGCATAAAATCTGCACATTTATATACTGCATGGTATTAAAAAATTCCACTACTAAATTATGACTTTTGCAAATTTAGGCTTACAATTATACTGTTGCTGGTGTATATATGTAGTAGATATGGAATGGATATTTCTTTGTTTAATAAGCAATATCCTCACACAATAGACAACAATTTGGAAAACTACATAGACATTTTATAGCTCAAAAATTATTATTCAAATTATGGCAATATGGTCCTACTGTTAGATTCCTTGCCCTCTTCTGACATAAGAGTAGTTAAAATATAGTGCTAGGAATAGTGGATGGCTCATTTCAAGTTACTTCATCTGCTAAGCCTACGCTAGCCATGTTTTAGATCACTAATAAAAATCTTTCAAAAAGCAAATCCAGGTTCCTCTGATTTGAAGTGCAGTGTACAATGTAATGGTTAACTGAGGCATGACTCTGAATCCCCCGCACTTGTTTATCTAGATTTCTTTCTGTTGAAACAAGTAACACATACTCAGTTTTATTTCTACTACCCTAAATATCCTGACTTTATCAACTCCTCTGTCATTCTGCATTAACCAAGCCTTTGTATTTGGCTCTTATATTTATTCACAGTCCTTATAGTTCTGATGTCAAATAATAATACAGCAGCAACAACAATGACAACAATAACAAAACAGCAAAGCTTTCCTGGGTTAGATGTTTTAGCTCTTTGGAATAGGCAAAGAATAGAAAGACTTTGCTTTCAGCAGATTACCTCAAATACAGGCTACAAGAGCACACACAGCACACTTAAGCTGTGATTGACACCTAACAAAATACTCAAAAGTAATACTGATAGACGAGAACAAATTAAATTAAGCAATTATGGAATGGTTTCTGATAAGTGAAATTATGGCCTTTTTAGAATTTAAGAAAAATTACACCTAAACATCCACACAAGTACATGGAAGAATCAACTGTGCCATATGGACTATATAAATACACTGGAAGACAATGGCTCTAATCCTAAATCAAGGTACAATATAAACAATAAATAGTATAGGCATGTCAGAAAGACAAAAAAATGGAAACTGATAGAAAAATATTTTCTAAATATCATTTTAGCCTATTTGTCAAATGTGGTCCTTCTATCAAGTAAAGACAGTTCACACTTCTTTCATGTTTTAAGAGAGCTTATTAGGGGCTAAAACCTCTTTCTGGTCGAGCAGTTTCAGGATCTTACCAAGGTTCATCGCACAGTTTAGAATTAGACCATTTCCCTGGCCCACTTAGCTATAGGAAACAACATTCATGTTCAAAGAGTTGTGACTCTACAGGGTTTTGGAATAGATCTCCTTCCAAATTGCTAACTTAAAAAAAAAAAAGTGCTGTAAATATGCACAAAAACAATCTCTTTCAAATAAAAACCGTTAGGAGTTGAAAATAAGCTATTCTTCCCATCGTTGCCACAGAAAATTATAAAATGCTGATGTTAAAAATGGCCTTAATTTTATATAAATTATATAAACACCTTACCGCATTACCCAGCAAAACTAACACTGGGAATCTTTCTACTACTGAACTGTTTTGAAGGGCTATTACCAAGAGACTGAAATATTTTATTTTCAAGTTTAGTAGTCTTAAATATATAAGTGGTGTGTAATTCAGAAGAAAACACACCAAATAACCTTTCCACCCCCGTTTCTACAATAATACACAGAATTAACAGTATCACACAAGTATGCAAGGACCTTTTTGGAAAGGATATTCGACCAAGACAATAAGCCTATGACTGAACAGAAGATGATCTATTTGTCTGATGCAGTAATATAATTTAGTCCTGTATTTTCAAGTATTCCTTTTGTGTGTGGAGAAAAAATGATGATCATTCAGCAGGAATGAGAAATGAGATACAAACTGTCTATGTCTTCCGCCAGGCAAAAAGTAACACTGATACAGCAAACTCTGTTCATTCCATTGCATGACTTCTACTTTATTCTACTATTTAAATCCATTCACAAAGTCAACGGGTTAAAAGAGCACCCATTTCGTAGTTACGTTATTCTATCTCATTCCAGAATTCTAAGTATGCTTACTTTACACTTTCATATAATCCTTAACTTTGGCCTAATGGCTACTTACATTAACTGTGAATGGTTAAGAGAGTTTTTTGGTACTTTAGTGAACATTTGTTCTGAACGGTACGCATGAGCGTGGTTTGTCTTTCCTAATGAGTGTCCTGAGTTAGGATCTTTTGTAGTTGTTCCGTCATGCTTTTTCTGTTTAGCTGCAACCACGGTCAATATGCTTGTAGGATAATAACATAGGCAGTTCAAGATTCGGATTCTGAAAAGGTTAAAATATAGACAGTTACAAAATTTATTTTGGTAACAATATATAACCATCTGTTTAACATTTTCAAGAATAAACCAAGTAGTAAATTTTGTTATGAGAGTAACACAACTGTTTTAACAAAAGTGCCAAGTTTTATTCACATGCAGGAGGGAAAAGAGAGACAATACCAGATTTCTAATCTTTTCTTCGGCTGTCAGCTGAATAGTTCAGGCTTGCTCTTTGCTTTTGGATTGCTCCAGGGTTCTCCTAGTAGGTTTGCCTGCTGGGATTACCTATTAAGCTAGGAGCTACTTGCATACAGAAACATGATAGTTTTATCTCTAGCATCTAGTAAAGTGGTGTATGAATTATTTCGGGGTATGTATGCATGTATGTATGTATGTGAGAACACATGCATGTGTGTGCATAAGCATGTAGAGGACAAAGGTTAACCTCTGGTGTCATGCTTAGGTGCCATTCACCTTTTATATTATTGTGAGACAGGCATTCATTATGTACTCCTACTGGCCTTGAGTTCCCTGAGAGCCACCTACCCTTGCCTCCTATGTGTTGAGATTACATGTGTGTGGCATTATACTCGGTCGGCCCTTGCCTTGTGTTTCTGAGACAGTCTCTCAATGGCACCTGCAGCTTGCCAGTGAACTAGGCTGACTGGTCAGTAAGCTCCAAGAATCCTCTTGCTTCTGCCTTCTAAGAACTCCTCTGCCTTCCCAGCACTAGGGTTACAAGTGCACCAGTGTACCTGGCTTCTTATGTGGCTGCAGAGGACTGAATTCAGGTCCCTATGCCAGCATAGACAACACTACACTGCCCCAGCCCCTGGATTTGTGAAGTTTGAGATGATCAGTTTATGAAATTTTCTGTGAAAATACTCCTTTACTAAAAGAACAACCACCCATAAGATCAAAGTTATTTTTTTCTTCTTTTTGGTAAATGATTTACTATGATTCAAATGACTCTCTTTTTTTCTTATTCATCATGTATTTAAAAAAAAAAACCACCAGAGAATTTCCTTTAATGACTCTGCAGATTTTTCTCTCTCTTCTAAATATCTGCGTGCTGTGATTAGGATGGGGTATAATAAACAACTGATCTTTGAATATAAATGCTGAAGCTATATATCAAGGAAGGGGACATACCTTTGATTCTCCATGCTAAAATCAAGCTTTAAATTTTTTTTAAGGTGTTGAAAATATTTATTTAAAGTGTGTGTGTGTGTGTGTGTGTGAGTGTGTGTGTGTGTACATGAAAGTACATGTATGGAGATCAGAGTTCAGCCTTTAGGAGTCATTTTCTCCTTCCATCATGTGAGTCCCAGGGGTTAAATTCAGATTTTCAGGTTTGGCAGTAAGCACCTTTACCTGATGTACTATCCTGATGTTCCAAAACTCAAAAATTTTGAACTACAATAATGGAAGGTCTTTTAAAAAGTATTATTTTACTCACATTCTGGGACATCTTTCTTACCATAATTTGGACTATAAATCCATTAGAATACCCTGAGTTTCTATTCATGCTTCTCTGTTTTCAGGTCATAGTGACTTTAATCAAAATAAGGTTGCCACTTATACTGAGAATATATGAAAGAAATCAGGTTGTTCCCTTACCAACCAAGGAACAAGCTCAGTGGCTAAGTTGTTAAATATTTTCCTCGGAGAAGAAATAATGCCACATGAAAATCAATTCCTGGAACAAATAACTACATTAAAAATAAAACATTTCTTTTTAAACTTCTAAAGTTCTAGATAATGTAGGACTTGAGGCCCTGGAGAGGCCAAAAGCAGCAGCAGTGTCTGCTACTCAGCAGAGCCCCCCAAACACAGACCAAGCTAAAGAAAGCAATCCAGGGGGATACAATATTATATGCAAACACACAGCTGAAGTGCATCTCATGGCTTACTTAGGACAAAGCAATCTGAAGCAAATGTCAAAGACTTTGAAGGCTACTAAGAAGTCAACTCATTACTAAGGAGAAACACATGCAGGTAAGTCATTAAAACATGTGTGACACATGCCCACTACAGCACACGAAGTCTGTTCCAAAATCACACTGCAGATACAGAAGGTGGTGAATGATAGGAGATGAAAGGACCAACAGCGCCGTCCATTATAACGGGGTGAAGGTGGAAGAACAGATTTGAAGTTAAGTGTTTCATAATTTTATGCATGATCACAGTTTTTTCTATGTGTACATAAAAATCAGCCATGTATAAACTGTATTGAGTTGCTTGTAAGTAGACAAGCTTATAAGTGAATTACTTATGAATTACTCCAAATTTCCTTGAATGGATACAATACCTTTCAGGACCTGGAGTGTCAGAGCTCTCTGTAGTAGAAAATACAGAGTGCACATGAAAGGAGTCATTCTGAGTTCTATAGTTCCTCTCATGATATGTTAATATCTCTAAAATATGTCTGAAGTAAATTAAATGATGTTATAAAATAAATGTGTTCTAGAATCATGAATTAGGAAACATTTTGTCATTAAGCATGCATCCCCCTGAATAGCTAGGAAAGACTTTTACCTCTGAGAGTTGAAACATTTAGCTTGAATAAAACTTGACATTAAAAAATGTTACAAGTAGAGAACACTGGGTCATTAACACATATTTGGGGATCAGACATTTACAAGGACATTAAAAGTATCTACCTACAAACACACAGACACAGCACATGAAGGTACAAACACATTTGATTATTTCCACATAGTTCCCAGAAAAACATGCAAGGCTAAACTGACTTGGGATTATACAGATGCAATTTTGGAATATTTATTTCCAATTTTTCAAATAATCCTTGTAAGTCAAAATTATCTAATTTCTAGGTGAGAATCAAGCAATTCTACATGATGGCATCATCATGGCAATTTCCCTCCACAAATTAAATATAGTGTATTAACCTTAGCTCTGAAAATGTCAAAAAGTTTATTAGGGGTTCAAACAAATTTAAAGTATAAATTTCCCCATATTCCAAGCAATGCATCTTTATATTTTTACAAAGAATAGTTTAAAGTTCACCACACCAACAGCAGAGAAAATTTAAAGAGTGATTTTCATTTTTTCTTTATAATGCTGTTAATCTGTTTCTTTAAAAAGCCAGCCCACTTGTTTAACACTAGGTACCTGTTACAATATATTAGATTCGTCTGAGAATGTTCGTAAAAGAAGAGGTCTGACTGAAGGTCTGGCGGGTAATGAGTCAGATGCCCTTCTACAGCTCAGATTTCTCTGTAATAGTGAGGCAAAAATACTTAAAGCATTTGAAGATAGGTTAACCTACCTGGTGATAAAAATGTAGGAGACAAAAATGAAATCATTTCCTACACACTACTTTCCTGGCCCCAAAGTACAAAATGACTTTTACTATACAGCAAGTGCATAACATTCAAATGAATACATTCAAAGGACCAAGAGAGTCTCCAGCTCAAACTGTTCTGTTTGCTTGCTTGCTTGTCTTTTGGTAGGAGAAGTAAGCAGACATTAGCAGTATGTGGCAAACTTGGGTTTCCGGAATGGCATTGTAGGTTATGAGATGAGTCAATATGGCGTGGTTAGTGAGCCTTACCAGCCTTTTGGTGAACACCTCTGAGAGTTGTGCTGGTGCTCTGGGTGGGTCAAAAGGGAGAAATTTGTGCAAAATACTCTTGCCCTGGTGAACAGGCTAGTTCTAACATCATGGCTACTATATTGCATACCTCAAATTACAAAGTTATAGTTTAAGTTTTTGAAAATTACTCCCTCTCCAATAAGACAATTTAGAAGGTTGAATAAATGATTAAAAGAAAATGATAAAATATTTTAATATCAATAGAATATAAAAATGAATCATGAGAAATAACTTTTAATGAAGAATCAGAAATGGTGTCAGGCAATGGGAATGCAAGCAAGTTGGTACATTAAGAAAGGAAATCACCTTATTCACTCCAAGAGAAACTGTGATTGCTGGAAGTTTGAGAAAGCATGAAGATAGTAGATGTTCCTGAGGAAGGGAGGCGGTTCGTTACCTTGTTCACAATTGCACAAAAGGTGGAAAATTGCAGTAGAAAAGAGAGAAATGCAGAAACCATAAAAAAAGAAAAAAGAAAGAAAGAAAAGAAAAAGTAAATATTCTCTCAGATGTAAAACATTTAAAAAGAAACCTTGAGAACTGGAAGTAGAAATGACATGTTAGTTTTAAGGACGTCACTAAAGTAAAAGTAGAGTTAGTTAGAAATAGTCTATTATATGTGCCAGCTGCTGTTTTCCTGTATATCAACTTAAAATTATTTTGTTGATGGGAATGTACTATTTTAAATCAAATAATTCTAAAATGTGCCTCTTTTTTTTTAAAAAAGTTAATCTCTAATCACTAATTCACTATGTTTATCAAACTCCATTGGTCAGAGAGCTCTGTTCAAGGTCTGTTGCAAATCACTAATACCTGAAGTAAGTAACTTTCCTATTCAATTGTACTGACACATTATGAAAGGAATGACTGCTTCTTGGGCAACTACAGATCAAAGATCTAGCCAAAACCAATATAATGAGAAAACATTCGGTGGTGCCTGCCACCATCTTACCATTTGCCTCTGAATTAGAAGGTTGATTTCCTTTTTTTCTAACATGATTTGTTCAGTTTCACTATTTTTCTTACATAAAGAAACCTCTTTACAAAGGCAGGCTAAATTTTTCCTAGGTAAAGCACACATTTTTTTAAACTGAAAAATCTGAAGTTGTAAAAATTTAATTAGAAAATCTAAGAGATTCTTTCTCCATGCCTGAAATAATGAGCTAATTTTCAGAGTTGGCTTTGGCATTGCTCCTGCAAGACAGAAGATGGGAGGCTAACTGCGGGTCAGGATTTACTCCACAACCTCAGTAACAAGAGTAGCCGTGTTAAATAGCCGGGTATGGTGAGACACACTGTAGTCCTGGCACTTCGGAGGCTGAGGCAGGAGGATCACTATGAATTTGACTGTCTCAAAAACAAAAATAAAAATAAGCACCCACTCACCCAAACAGAAGAATCCCCCTATCTTTTTGTTCCCACTTAAAAAATAGGTACAGGAAAAGAAAGCAGGTCAAGTGATGTACATATCCAACAGTTTAATAACCAAAGCTTTAACTACAAAGACTTCCATTTATTTGTGTTTTGAAATAACCACACTTCTTCCCATTTATATTTTACTTTAAATGAAGAAGTTAGGGACATGCTAGCATGCAAATTACCAATTGATACAACTAGAGAAATATTTCAGATTCTGAGAGAAAAAATTGGTTCCATCTTCTGTTTTGTGGGCAAAAAGCTTGCAACAAGATTAACATGATGCCGTGCCTGCATTCCTAAGTTTAATATGCAAGCCTATCTATTCTGAGACTGCAACTATAATCACATTTTGTTGTGTTCAAAAACGTGTATTCGACTACCAGAGGAAGTAGAAATTTTAGGGGCTAATAGATTAGGTATTTGGAGACTTTATAAAGAAAAAAAAAAGAAATATGAACATATAGAAAGCAGTTGAAGCATGACATGAAAAGAAAGTGTTCAAAACAATCAAACAAAGCAGAGCTAGCAAGTGTTAGTGGTAGGTGAGGAGAGGAGACGATGAGCTAAAACAGCGGGGAATGCCCATGGTCCTTTACAGACGTCTACAGAGTTTTGAGACCAGCTCAAGTAGTGGTATGCCACCGAGGCGTTGGAGAAAGTCTCATCCCAACAACCATGACATTAGGATTTCTTTTTTACAATAGCGTTAGAATTTAATTTTATTTTCACTAATACATTTTTTTCGGGAGTACTGCCCTCTGTATCCATGGCCGTACATGACACTGTAAGTATTCCAACATGACTCATTATTATCATTTATTATTAAAATGATGTTATATTTTTAAAAATACATTCTCTGGGAACTTCAGTCAGAGAACTTACATTCTTTCTTTCCTTGTCTTTCCCTCTTTAACAACTTCCTATCTATACATTGGGATACTCCTTCATATTTGTGTAGACATCTCACACTAGACAGGGATATTACTGGGTCATTTCCTACTAATTAGAAGACTCTTCTCATGTCTAGGAGGCAGTGAAGCCTCCCTTTTGATCGAGGTAGATAGAATGCTAAAAAGAGGCTTTACTAATCTTAAAGATGGGGCTTTAGTACAAAAAAATTAACCCTCTTGCTGAAAATTAATCTGAGAGGTAAATGGTTGAACTATAACCCTTGAATTAAGTGATTTGTGCAAGGTTACTTTCAGAGACATATTTTTAAAACTTCAAATTTGAAATTTAACATTTATAGTTTACTTACAGTTTTCATTAATATGCTTTTTAAAAATTTCTGAGACATAAATATTGCAAAAGGCTGTTTTTATCTCCAACCCATTAAAACTGTATTTATTCTTTGGTAATTTTATACATGAATATATTAGATCACATCCATCCTCTAATTCCTCCCAGTCTACATAATTTATTTTATACTTTTTAAAGGATTTCTTTTCTGTGTAAGGGCATTTGCCTGCATGTTGGTAAACCATGAGCATGCATGGCAGCTATGCGAGTCAGAAGGCAGCATCAGATCCCCTAGAACTGTAGTTACAGATGACTGTGAGCTATCATGTGGACCTGGGTGTCTGCAAGGACATGTGCTCTTAACTGCTAAGGCCATCTTTCCATTCCTGTGTGCATTAGTTATAATGCACACATCATAATGCTGAAGGCTGCCATATTAGTCTTTCTACAGGAGATTTTAAGAGGAAGACAGTCCAATATTATGCTATCAAAAGCCATATAATAGAGCGTATTATTATGTTTTATATCTGCTTACTGAAGTTTTCAGAATGAACGTCCTTTATAATGTAGCTAGAAAAATAGCTTCAATGTGGGGCTGTGTTTGATTCATTCCTGAATTATCACCACCCACCGAAGTAGCTAATGCATCATGGATCTTCAGGTAATATAAACTAAATTGAAAGGAACTCAAAATAAAGATGCTTTTATAATTATTAAATATAAATGGGTTATCTTATTTTTTAAACACATAAGAGGCATGTTCACTACCTACTATTAAGTCTCCTCTTCAACCTAGCTGCTGACTTCTACTTCTGGAGTACTGACAGGCTACTTGCTACAGACAATTCTAGAAGACGTAGGGAATATCTTATATGCTTACTGAGGTCAGGATTATCTTCTACTCTAGACAGGGAAACACATTTCAGCCCATTATAGAATCTGCTAGGCTCTGATGATGATGATCCAGTATAAAGTAATTTTCTGTTTCACTTTTTTTTTTTTTTTTTTAAAGATTTATTTATTTATTTTCTGTATATGAGTACACTGTTGCTCTCTTCAGATACTCCAGAAGAGGGCATCAGATCCCATTACAGATGGTTGTGAGCCACCATGTGGTTGCTGGGAATTGAACTCAGGACCTCTGGAAGAACAGTCAGTGCTCTTAACCGCTGAGCCATTTCTCCAGCCCCTGTTTCACTTTTAAGTCAGTCTATTCTCATTAACAAGGAATACTAAACAAAATAGGAAGTCACTCATGATGTCAGACTATTGGTCATCAAACACAAAGACTTACATATTTTAAGCAAAATAAGACACCCATTCTCCTTTATTTAAAAGTTGTTTCTGCTTGTTTATCAATGGCCCAATAGGGCATAACGTAAACTGATGTGACATATGGTCACTATGTTTCTGTTGGCCTGTATGCATTCATATATAGCACATAGACACACATACACACAGACACACAGACACACACAGACACACACACACAGATACACACACAGACACACACAGACACACACACACACACACACACACACACACACACACACACACACAGATAGTGCAGTTTAGTGTCCACAATTGTTCCAACTAATTTGTAACTCTCAGAATCCTACAGAGTCTGAAGAACAACGTGGCCTTTCAGACACTGGATACGGAGCGAGATGTTCATCAGCAGGTGGTCCAACAAATGGTTACTGCTTCAAAAAGCGTAGGAGGCAATGAATGAATGATTGAATGGATGAAAATGGTTATGAAAATTTTCCTGCTTGCTCTAGCATATTATCATGACAAGCTATAGCACAGACCTTAGCATCCTTCCTGTCATGGATCGACACCATGACAGGTTTCATGCTGACCCACTGGCAACACCCTATGCTTTCAAGTGAAATCTGTAATCTCCTGCCTACATGAACAAAAGCGCTTTGAGTCTAGGAAGCTATAGCTTCCTAGCAGTATCCCTCTACTTAATGGCCTATACAAACACCACTGGACATTCGAGCTGCTGTCTCTTTTTTATAGAGGGCCTAAGATGATGATGATACATATTAAGATTCTGACTTCTGAGATTTCTTGCCCTCTTAGCATGGAGCTTGAACGTAAGTCATTTTGCAAAACATTTAGAAGTGACCCACGCATATTTTTCGGATAAAGAAAGCAGAAGAGCAATGCAAGAAATCCTCCTTTGTAAATTCTACATTAAAAAACAAATATTTCTTTCCTTTCATTCCTCCCTCTCAGAGGGTCTCTAAGTATAGCCAAGGATAACTTTGAACTAGGATCCTTTTGTTGGATATTACTGGCATGGGCCACTATATCCACCTTAGGTAATTCTGAGGATGGGATTCAGGGCTTTGTGCATACGAGGAAAGTACTCTACCAACTCATCTATATTCCCAGTCCCCGTATAATTCTTTTCTTTCTCCTCTTTTCTTTTATCTTACTTAAACATTTCTATTGGGGCTAAATGAAAACTGACATTTGAGCCAGTCTGGAAGAAAACTGCTCTATCAATACTACTTCCCATTCTAAAACTAAAAGCAAGGTTGGATGAAGTTAGTCAGAGGCCACTGAAAGGATTAAAGAGTAAACTAATAAGCCTTATCTATACTAAAATTATGTTCAATTCTTTCCCATAAGCTATATAGAAACAGGTAGCTTGGAGCAATTCTGTTCACCTAGATATATACTGATTTTTCCTCCTTACTGAGGATTAAACCTAAGGTCTCATGAATGTTTTTAAAGTGCTACCACTAAAGCTGTATTTCTAGTCCTTTAAAATTTGGTTGAAGACTTTTCTAGTATAATAATTTCACATCTTTATTTCTACATAATATCAACCAACTGGGTTCTGTAATTCAATATGCAGAAAGACCTGCATGATATACCAGTTTTGTGGTTCAATTGGCTGATAAATTTGATTAAACACATCAGGCAGTCATAACTAGACTATTTCCATGAAATACTGCCTTAGAGTTGTTATAAGATTTAGTGGGTATCAGTATGACAGAAGTAAGACTTTATTTTAACAAAGGGAGTGAGTGTTGACAGGAATATGAATTACTAATTCATCTGCTGGTAAAAATTTGCCAGTGGTTTCATTTTTCAGGGAATTCTAACCCTTTTACTTTAAAAGCTTTAAAAGAAGTGTTCAAAAGATATCAGATGTGACAGAGGGAGATAACTTCTCTTTACAGTGATATAATTTAATATTTAAAAATAAAAACACACTTATCATGAATGTTTACAAGTGTGTCCCGAAGAGTAAGGATGTTCAAAGTCCATCCCAGGAGTTTTCTTTGGTTCAGACATCCTGCTATAAGACAGGGCTAGAAGCAGCACAGAGATTAAGCAGCACTATAATCGCACGAAGGGGACAGCTTTGGAAGAGGCGAATCAGGATATTAACTGACAAAACAGCTGCAAACAGTCCACATGGAAATTTCTAAGGTCAAAGCTGAAATGTTGGTGTGGAAATTCCTAGTGTGAAAAATCTGAGAAAATACAAAATAAAGTCTTTTTTTCCTTTAAAATTTCCATATGGAGCATATGAGATACTCCATATGGATTGCTAAAGATCACACAGAACACTATTAAGGCATCTACTTACCACCTGCATTGGATAACGAAGTTTTTACTATACTTTTTATGCAGAAGAGGAAATTAAGTGATGAACCTGCAAGGAGGGGTTTAACATGCTGTAACTAATGCAATTCTCTACATAAGATTTTCAGTTCACGGTAGACAGTGAAGCCTCTTGCAATATTAGGCTAGAACATAAATTTAGTCCTTACCCTGGCACTTCTTCTTCGTACATTCTTTACCACTATTAGGAGAATCTCGGGGAAAAGGCTGATAAATATTAAAAGAATTATAGCCAACCATGTGGATACAGAAGAGAGCATTTGAGCAAACACAAAATACATTCTCTGTTGTTTCAGAAAAGGCCTGGAATGGAAAGAAAACACAGAATGCAAAAATAAATCAGCTCCTGGCAGGTGAAACATAAGTTTAACTCAAACTGTCTTTTGCATTAAAAAAAAAAAAACTTCCTCACTCATGTTAAATAATTTTCTCTACAACATCCCAAAGAGAAGTAAACAAATTTCATTTATCAAATTGAGGGGTCTCAATGTCTCTGTGTAAGACATGTACAGAGCAATTAGTTGTAATAAAGCTAAGGTTTCTATAATTTTTAGTCACATTTTGTTGGTTGCTTTACAATTGTAAGCTCATGTGTAGCTTTACCTGAGCAACTCCCCTTGAACTTCAAGAGCCCTAGTGGGTACCTGAAGTGATGATTAGTACCCTCCCCTGACAGTTTCCAATAATACCCATAATAAGCTTAATTTATAGAGCATGCACAAAGATGAACAACAATAATGAAATAAAATAAGGATAGTAAAGTCAACCATGTCATTACTTTGCTGACATGGTTTTTACCCAAAAAAGGGTCACTTGAATACAAGCATTGTGCTACCATGACAGTTGACCTGAAAGTGAAAGTTACTAAGCAAATTATAGGTAGATGGTATATATAGCTTGAATACACAGGACAAAGGGATGTCTCATTTCTCTAACAGGACAGAGCTGGGTGGCATGCAATTTTATCACACTACAGAAAACTCCAAGTTAAAACTTATGAATTCCCTATTTCTAGAGTTTTTCATGTATTTATTAGTCTATGGTTCATTGAGAACAATTGAAACCCTTAAATCAAACCATAAATAAAGTCAGACTATTGTACTTCATTTTCAGTAGGTATTACTAATGAATGAAAATAGATATGACAAAAATCCTTTCGTTTAGGGGCTGGAGAGATGGCTCAATGGTTAAGAGCTCTGGCTGCTCTTCCAGAGGTCCTGAGTTTAATTCCCAAATGGTGGCTCACAACCATCTATAAAGGGATCTGATGCCCTCTTCCTGCATGCAGGTGTACATTTAGACAGAGTACTCAGATTAAAAAAAAAAAACTTTTCCTTTAAATGACTTAATCAATGAGGAAAAGTCTGTAGGAAGGGTTCAAAATCGTTTAGGTTCTAGAAACATTTTATTATTGAGGAAATCTGTCTTAACTTTTATACGTTGCTTACAGAGTCATAGAATTCTCGGTAAACAGACAACTCTATATTGCATTTAGTTAATGCATTTTGGTTTAGTTGTATAATAGCATCTCTAAAGTGATTCAATTCAGTGTTATATTCTTAAAGTAGGTTTTCTTTTTTAAGGATTTTATCTTAAATAGCTTTTCAAAAGAGAAACTCTTCCCCATTTGGGAGGTGTGAGGTATGATACTGGGTCTCGTGTATGGCTGGCATCAAGCTTACTATGTAGCTTAAGATGACCTTGAAATTCTGATGTTCCTGCTTCTCCTACAAATACTGAAGGAAAATGATATCATTTATGTGGCAATAGGGTCTGTCAGTGGTTCTCAACCTTCTTAATGCTGCAGCCCTTTAATACACGTTTTGGTGACTCCCAATCATAAAATTATTTGCTACTTTATAAGCACAATTTT
The DNA here is from genome assembly GCA_028551405.1 of Uromys caudimaculatus. Classification (NCBI taxonomy): domain Eukaryota; kingdom Metazoa; phylum Chordata; class Mammalia; order Rodentia; family Muridae; genus Uromys; species Uromys caudimaculatus. The sequence continues at coordinate 102,330,008 of CM052722.1, forward strand.
GCCACTGCTATGAATCATAATGTAAATGTCTGATACGCAGGATATCTGATATATGACCTTCAAAGGGGTCATGACCCACAGGTTGAGAACCACTGGTATAAATGGACACTAATATATGTTTTGGCCAATATAATCAGGTAGAAAGTTTACAGGATGAGCATTTCTATTGGAAATCATATGTAAGGTCAGGATATTTATTGTTTTATTTGACAGACAGCTGCCTACAAATTTAAATATTTGGGCAGAGGCTATGCAAAGCCAGGTCTTTTGAATGAATGGACTAAGTAAGATATTCATATTTGAAATTTTATCTAAAGCTAGCAATATTATAAGGTATAAGTAACCTCTAATCCATTAACATTATAGATTAGCCATCTTATATATCATATATAATCAGAACTTTAAAAGTATATCTTACATATAAAGCATACATACATATATATATTTATCTAATATTGCTCACACATGTACAGCTGCTTACCAAATAATTCCTCCCCAGAAGAATGAGAAAAAAACATAAAAGGCTAGAGAACCCCAAATCACAAAATGATTTATCCATGTCCAGAATCGGGTATCCAAGGCGAGCTGAAAAGATACAACACAAGCATTCACAAAAATGTACCAGGTAATGCATTTTGATGTCTGATAATTTATACAGATACAATAGCTATGGGAGGATTCATATTTCGCCATTACTTTAGAAGGGGGTGTAACTAAAAGAACAGAAGCCAGTCTTTTTAAAGTACTAAAGTAAGAATGTTGAGTGCTGCCCTGAGGTCTTTAAATTCTATAGTAAGGCATGGAAATGTAGTTAAGTCAACTCATTTGTTGCTAGAGGGTTACCAATGTCTCAGTGTTGAACAGCAGGTGACCAATGAAGCAACTGTAATTACTAGGAGGCCAATGTCCCAAGTCTTCAGGGAGTAGTGGCCAGACATATAATAGCAAAGGGGAAGATACAGCTGACTGAGGCAAGTATGCTAAAGAGCAGAAGAGGGTAAGAGTAGCAAAAAGGAGTGGACACGAAGTTAGAAAAGCACAAACAGGTGAGAGTCATTATATACTCTATATAGAGGCAACTACCTTTATGCATCATATATCATGAAGCAATGGGCCAGGGATTTCCAACTACAGAACCATTATCTATTCCATCAAATTAATAAAATGTTTAGTTGTCCTCCATTTAAAAATGTTCAAGTTTCTATAAAGATTGATAATGACTTTATCTTTAGATGGTGGTGCCTTTGTTTTTCAAATGTGAACTAGAAAGAAAACACAAACTCACGTTCTTGCTTAAAATATCTAGCTGACACAAGCTGATAATGAGAGCATTTAATTTTATTTGCTGTTGCACCATGGTCATCAGCTCTGTTACAGTTTCTCATTTATAACAGGATGTTGTTAACATCATGAACCCAGACCAATCCTGAATTCCCACTCTGGGCTGCTAGGGAAAAATGTGACAATAGTACTCATTGAAAAGAGGAGGGAGTGGATACCATTTGAAGAACACATGCTGCAATCAGGATAGCTTTTAATTGTGAAGCGAGGGACTAGAACTGTTCCCTACTGGGGGAAGCAGGACACTTCCATTTAAAATCATGATTTTATGAAGTATAATAACAGTAACAATTGGCACTGATTATAGTGTGTACAGTCTAGATACCTTCATTTAAATATTTTGTTTTGATTAGGTGACCTATCACAAAACTCCCTAAGATGGGGAAAGTGCTACTTTTAGATCTCTTTTATAGAAGTTTAAATGTAGAAGTGGAGTTACTTGCCCAAGGACACAGAGTTATGAAATGCCTAGCCTGAGATGAATTCCAGCATTTAATTTGAAATCCTACATAAATGTTGGCAAGATGGTTTGAAGGTAAGGTGTTTGTTGGAAAGTCTGAAAACCTAAGTTATCCCCATTACCAAAGGGGTAAATAAATTTTCCTCTGACCTTCACAGGCATGCTATGGAACAGAAACACACATATACACACACGTTCTATAATACTGAATTAGCAGATGAATACAAATGAATGAAAATATTAGAATAAAAATCCATAAAGAATATAGAGCAATCCTATCACAATAATATTTCTGAATTCTGGTTCAACCTTAGACTCCATGTGAAATATTACTAGAAGGCTCAGAGGAATTTGATTATGCTTTCTCAACTATTAAAGTCCCAATTTAGGAGTAACCAGGAAGTGGGATATCATTTGAGATGTAAACAAACAAAATTATTAATAAAAAAAAGATACACTGCAAATGTAAATGATCTGTTTAAAAAAAGAGTTCCAATTTATGAGTCTCAAGGACAGCATTTAACAAGGCTTTATAGCATTATGACATGGTTACATATCAATGACAATGATTTTGCCAAAATTACCTTTCTTCTGTCATACAGATAATTTTTGTTTATTTTTGAGACAGGGATTTTCACTCAACCCTGGCCTGGAACTAACTATGTAGGACAGACTGGTGTTCAATTCCAAACACAGGGATTACAGACAGAGATAATCATGTCTAGCCCTGTCACATGTCTTTATAACATATAGCTACATTTCAGTAATTAATATTAAATTTATAAAATTGCATTATCACCAAGTCCTTTTGCATACATGTCTTGAATACAGACATTTATTTCAGTGTCTTAATCACTATAATTCCTGTAAATCCAGCCAGGGATCCTTAAATAGATCCCAACTTTTTAAAGGTCCATTTTTTTTAAAAAAATAAAAAAATGATGCAGTGGCTAGAAAGATGGCTCACTGGTTTAAGAGCACTAGCTGCTCTTCTAAAGGACCCAGGTTTACATCCTATCTCTAACATGGCAGCTTAGAGATGTCTCTAACTCCAGTCCCAGGAGATCCCTTGTTTTCTTCTAGCCTCAGTGGGCATTTTATGCATATGGTGTTCAGAAACACATGCAAGCAAAGCATTCACACACACAAAAATAAACAAATAAAAATTTAGATCACTTGCTTCAGGACTTTTCTCATTAGGAATTAAAAGCTGCAACAAAAAAGACAAAAGCAGTGTTTGTCTATTTCTTTTTAAAAATAAAAGAAATTCAGATAAAAATTTATTATTTTTATATATATTGCAAATGAATGCAGATACTCAAAGAGGCTGCTGGCTGCCCTGCAGCTGATATTACAGCCAGTTGTGAACCTTGCAACATAGGGGCTAGGAATAGAACCCCAATCCTTTGCAAGTGCTGTGCTGACTTGTCTCTTCAGCCTCCAGATATAAGTTCTTAACATGGAAATATTATAAATACATATTCATGAGCTTTCAGCCTGTTTATATAATTTAGTGTAATGCCTTCAAAACAACAGTTATTTTTTTCTTTGCAAGCAGGTGTCAATTACAAATAGCTTTTGGTTAGCAGTGGGAATCCATGCCCATTTCTGGTTTCCAATTACTCTGAGTTTTTAGTTTTTGTTTTGTTTGCCTATTTGGTTTTTTTCCTTTTCTTTCTTTTTTTATATTTTGGGAGAGGGGTGGGGGGGGAGGGAGAGAGAGACAGAGACAGGAGGAGACAGAAAAGAAGGGAGGCAGGGCAGGGAGGGAGGGAGGGAGAGAGAGTGAGAGGGAATGAAAGAGAGAAGAAGGGAGGAAAGAAGGGGGAAAGGGGGAGGGAGGGAAGGAGAAAACATGGATTTAGGTGGGTAGGGAGGATCTGGGAGAAATTAGGGAAGGGGGAAAGCATAATTAGAATATACTAAATTTCTTTTCAATAATAAAACAAAACAATACCAGTGATTAAGAAGGAATAGATTTCCAATGTAAGTATGGTGTCTGAATTTCTTAAAAGTAAAACAAAATAGCATAGAATATGTACTAGACAAAAATGATAACTACTATACAAATGCTAAAACCCTTAGCATCATATACTTTTTAGGAAACATTCAGACAAGGGGTTGGATAACAAATAGTAATACAAAAATTAAGTGATAAAAAGTTATGCAAAATATATTTGAATGAATAAAAATCTAACCTTCAGAGTTACAGTGAATACTAAGACTGTAAAAACAATGGTTCCAAATGTCCAATTTCCATAAATCTGAAAAACATTTAACAATTATATGTATCAGGAACACACAACCCTGCTGAAGAAATAAAGAGTTAAGTTTAATCCTGAAGGTAATTGACAATGATTTTTTTATGAATTACTTAGGAAAATATCTGGTCACTAAGATAAAGTTGCAATGCTAGACTTTCCTGGATAGATACACCACACTGATGGCTGACTATGTTTATTACCATACAGGGAGCTCATTGGTTTGATAAAGGAAGGAGAAAAAGAATACTATTCCACTAGAAGCACCGTTCATCAAAATGATTACTCATGCCACTAGTGAGTTTGATGTTTTTGTCCTAGAATATAAAGAGAGTTCTCACACAAGCATGAAAGGACTCACATTTTAAAGGGAGTCTAATTCCTGACTATGAACACTCTGTTAGCATGTGCACACCAGAGAATCAGTACCACTTATAAATCCAAAGGATGGCAATGAATGGCACATATGCTTACCAAACGCTGTCAAGATCTGAATGCACAACATTGAAACAGAAAATGAGATGTAAAACGTTTTTACAAAATAAAAGCAAAATAAGGTTAATAGAAGAAAAAGAGGATTCGACCAAATCATACATGGGTTAGCTGCTGATAATTCTTACGCTTACGTGATCTTAGCAAACACTTAAAAAGGATGGTGACATATACAATAAAATCTTCATTTGGACTTTATAAACTCAAAATATAAAACGAATCAGAAAAGGCTGGGCCACTGATTCTTATATACCACCTGGTATGTTGGCTAAGTCAATGCATGTCAACATAAAATCAATCTGAAGCAAAGTATTTTTCAGCAGTATCCAGCTATATACAATGTTTGTATCAAAAATAAAAAGTAAAAGTCACAGAATTACTCATAGGTGAAGGATCTAAGAAATCACAAAACTGAATCTCTAATTACTAGACCACAAAAGTTGACTTGGAAAGCTAATGTGACTTTCTCAAAGATACTCAAGATTTTGCAGGACCATCTGTGGCAAGTGCTTGATATATGTATTCTAAGGGTAATTAATATTTTCCTAATAGTTATATTATGATTAATAATTGGGATTCATACTAAACTAACTTAGTCCAAATTAGACGGGCCTGACTGTAGTAGCTAATTTCAAAGTATCATTCAAATTCATTGAGCACACACTTTTGTAAGAGATGTTAGTTATGTAGGTTTCAGACATATCATATATAATAAATTACTTTTGAAACATAGTTTTCTTTCATATTTATGATTAGTACAAATGACCATAAAAGAAGAGTACCAAACATAGCAAAGGAGAACATAATAAAAACAACACGTGAAGCAGAAGGTTGAGTTTCCTGTGTGTGGCTATAGGAAGATGGCCTCCTCCCTTGCTTCAGTAAATTTCTCCTACAGTAGGACAAAACTGTCTCAGTGCAGCTTCTCACTGATACTGCCATTTTCTCAGAAGGTAGGAGCACAACCAACAGAGCTCTTAAAACAAAGAAACAAACAAACATACATCGCTGTACTCTCACTTTGAAAAGCAGAAAAGAGAGAAAAGATTTCTCTCTTTATGTACTGGTCTAATACTACAGACACAGCAGCTACCTGTTTCAACTCCAAACACGGAAAGCTACTAACTATGAATTAGAAATGCAGATGGCCAGGCTGTGCAGTAACACGGAAAAAGACTTTTTTTTTAAAATATCACAACACACAGGTATAAAGTCTAAAGTATCAAGAACTCTCTTCACTTCTTAAAAACTACAGACAAATTAAGATCCCAAAGGGTTTGCTTTAAGTTCTCTTCCTACATACACATACAAAAGGAATTTCTTATGTAAGTAATTTCTTTATGTTAAAGAACTAGTGTTAAAAATAGTTTGCAAAATGAATACTGAAAAATTAATACCACAAGAGTATGTATATGATAAATGCCATGCCTATGGAAAAATACTTGTTCTTTTTACCTTTCCATTGTCTTCTAAGGATGTAGTCTGGAAGAGGAAATAAGTCCCAAAGAAGAATACTGTCCCTTCAAATGCAGCCAGAAATGTCCAATATAAGAAGGGCCCCAGCTGTAACATAGCATTCCCAGTAATTTTCCTATTAAGAAATGGAGGTAAAAATTAATAAATTTCTGTAAGCTGTTGACTTAAAGATACAAGGAAACAAGAAAGGTGGGCATTTATTTGATCTTTTTATAATGAAGGGCCTACCCTAATGATCAGGAAGATTTTTTTAATAAAGGATAGATAGACCAAAGTTATATCTTCCTGTAATTACTACTGTGAGGGAGTCAGATGTAGTTCTAATGTGGTATATTACAGTAAGGTAAGGACAGCTTACAATAGTTGGACACTTCAAGATAAGCAGAAGACTTTGAAGGTCATCAGCACAGAGAAATGATGGTATCAGAGTGATGAAAACATTAACTGCTCTGACTTTATCATTATGCATGTATAGAGGTATTGAACTATAATACCACACTGCATAAACAAGTATTATAAGTTAATAAATACTGATGCCTGACTTACACATGCATTCTGATTCTACTGGTATGATATATAACCTGGACATCAGAGTATTTTAAAGTTCCTCAAGTGATTCTAAGTATAGGAATTCACTCAGTAAGAGACAAAGCTAATATACAGGCCTGCATTAAATTAACTTCAAACATATGTTCTCTTAGCTGGGTGTACTGGCACATGCCTTTAATCCCAGCAGAAGCAGGTGGCTCTCCACGGTCAGCCTGGTCCATAAGGATTTCCTAGACAGCCAGAGCTATATATACAGTAAGACCATGTTTCAAAACAGATAGACAGACACACAACAACAAAAGTACATATATTCTTAACAATGCTGCCAAGTTTTATAACTGTATCTGCTAATATATTTCTTTCAATTTCTTACTGGAAGTGTAACCTTTTTAAAAGTAGGTCTTAGTTTTCCACCAAGTCAAATCATATGTTAGAAGCTGTACAATGATGTCCTGATAAATGGCAGGTAGTAAGAGTAAAATGAAAATTTCAAAACTAGCACATTCCTCTCAGTCAATATCAGAAAGTGAAATGAAATAAGGCTGTTACTTCTGATGAAGCAGATCTGAACAAAGAAGATAGGTTTGTGTATGTCTCTCTTTTTTTGCTTCTATTTCCAATTCTTCTTACCATGTACCAAAGGGTATCTATAATCACTTAAATAGCACACCTACTGATAATACTACAGAAATGTCACTGGGTGATATTGACAAATCATACAACTTTTTATCGTATAGGACTTTTAGGTGCAAATCTGAAATTCAAAGGATGTTGTCTATAAGCAGAAAAGTGGGAGAAGAAAGATGTAGCTGTTTCTCAGAAACAGGAAAAATATCTCTAAAGACCCTTGGAATTAGTGCTTAGCCAATGTGACTTTTTTAGTCACCAACTTAGACTAGGGCAAAGGGTACAAGAGTAGAAAAGTGATTCCTGTCCTTGCAAAAAATCTATGGGAAAAATTGGCAAGGATATCATGGTATACTGAGTTATCAGTCTGACATCTTAGCCACACTTAGATGAAGAAGCTGTGAAAAATTCAGAATAGGTAGGCCACTCAGCATGAAGGAAAGCATAAAGAAAAAACAAGAATGAGTATCTGGATAAAGGGCTGACTAGCACCAGAGCTTGAGTAACTCCTTATGAAATGCAGGAGATGTTACCAGAATGTTGTTTAAAGATCAAGAAGTTAGCTACCTGTTCTCTTCACAAAAGAATTATTTCAGTTTTCAAATTTCTATTAAGAATATAAAAACAACCAAATGTTTCACATCAATAGTTTTTAAATTTTCTGAGTCACTAAGTCCTAAAAGTGAAATATATAATGTCACTGCTAAAATTCAATAGGACACTTTAGAGACCCATGTTTATACAGGAGTTGTGAAGGTAACAACACTCTGTTGTCTAGGAACAAGCTAAGATCAAGTTTGATCAAAGTGGGTACCTATTGCTTACAATGTTAGGATGGTAAGTTACACTTTAGGCTGGGCCACAGTTATGTTATAGTTTTGATTTTACATCTCAATGTAAGATTATGCAATAACTTGTGACCTATACATACATCGCAAATATATGCATTTAAGTTCAGGACTAATATCTAGGGAAATGCACCACTTTCCTGTTGAGTGATCTGTTTTAGCTGATTCACTTAATGAACGAAGTGATCAGTTCTGTGTCCTTCCTACCTATAGATGAAATAAAACACACTACTTAAAAGGCCAGCATGGTGACTTATATACCAATAATACCAGGACTGACACAAGAGGAGTTCACAAATTTGAGGCTAGTCTGAGCCACACTGTGAGTTCCAAGCACACTTGGACTATAGAGTGGGCAATCGTCTAAATGATACTTCCAACTTACATATACAATCGAGGGTCTGCGGTCAGAGCATCAATGTTGATGTGCTGTTCCAGTAGACTGTAAGCCAGGATGGGCAGGGATGTGAAACAGATATTGTACATTGTAAGATAAGCAGCATCATAGAGTGGCTGAAAAGACAGACAAACAAACAGGAAAACAACGGATTGTGGTCATTCATCTATGAGATAATTATGTATTTGCAAAACTTCTAGCTAAATAGCTTTTAAAAAATGCTTTCTGGGGCAACAAAGAAAACTTTGTAAATAAGGTCACCTTACCTGGTAAAGATTAAAAATACTAAAAAAATTCTATGTCATGATTAACATACCTGACCCTTTAATAGGAACAGGATCTTAATAATATTTCCTACTAACTTTACATAAGATTCTTCAGTTGCTAAAAATGTAGATATTTAGTAGTTATTTTAGAAAAGACCATATATGTACAAGCCAGGAGTCCTTAGAGAAACTAAATCATAGGGAGTAGCCAATCTATATTACAGATTTTTTCTGGATATTACTTTATGTATATTGGGTTAATATTTTCCAATCTGAAATAGTATAATAAAGCTCAAATCCTATAATAAAGCCATTTTAGCACCCTTTTCCTGAGAGTTCCTCTTGTGTGTATGTTCTCACTCCCTAACGACTAATAAACCTAACTTGATCAACTATAAATATGTGCCTAGTGATCTTTGTCTTGAGTGCTTTGACAGTATTGAGCTCCCAAAACAGAGGATGGAATCCTGAAAGCTTTCAGTAAATACTAGACAAGTGAACACAGAACTCGTGCCTTATTTGTAAAGGTCAACCAGGAATCACGAAACTTTTCAAAAAAAAAATTTCAAAAGATTTAAGTTATGTATATGTGTAGGTCTGTGAATGGGTAAGTTTATGTAAATGTGTGTGTCCAAGGAGGCCAGAAGAGGGTGCAAGAACCCCATGGAGCTGGAGTTACAGATGGTTGTGAGCTATCCAGACATGGGAGCTAGTAACTAAATTCAGGTTCTCTGCTAAAGCAGTATGTGCTTTTAAACACCATGCCACTTCTCTAGACTACAAAACTTTAATGAAAAAATTTTTAAGTATTTTATGAACTTCATTCAGGTGCATGTATTTATTGAGTTTAGTATTATATATACACTGCTAGGTATCCTCATATAACTACTTAGTGTTATCTGAATTAAAGGCATCCTGCACACACTTTCACATTTATGTAAGTATTCTCTGATTAATAAAATTCATTTAAAGATGACACTAATCAATACACCTGCATATTTTTGACCAATGAAGTAAATATACATGTATAATGAAAAGTCATGTGAAAAGGTTGGAAATAACTTGAACAGAACTTCTTAGTTCATTCACTAGTTGGCATCAAACCATTAATAGGAAGCATAGTAAGTGCCAAGCACTGAGGACTGCTATTATTCAACCAAGGTGTTCAAATTCAAGACAGACAGTAAGTAGAGTTGGGGGTATAAAGGGAGCTAGCAGACCCAGAGGAAGGGATCATGACACTATTTGGTTTCAACAAAAAAACGGCAAAAGATATAGTATATTCAGCATTCTCAATGAAATTAAAAGGATGGCTCTGCATAGAACTTTCACATACTTTCTATGAACAAAGATTTAAGATTAGCAAAAAATATTGCAGTGAATTAAAAAGCACAAAATGTGTTATACTTCTAATTTTCAAATGAGAGTACTAGTTCATGACATATACTACTCAATTTGCTTTGGAAACTACCTATTTTTACTAATGAGTAAATTAAAACAGCAACTCCTCAGATTGACTGGTGTGTAATTTAGTCTTACATTTGCTTCAAACAAAAGAAGCTTCAATCTACTTTTGCTTCAGGAAGGAAGTTTAAGGTTATGCGAGAGTTAATTGCAATTCTCAGATGCATAATTTGAGGAGACAGAATGTCCTACAAACAAGGTTTATTTGATAATACTGTCATCTTGCTAAAACTATTACAAATGTATTCTTTTCATGGAAAAAACAGACAAGTAATATCCTAGCTTTACTAAAGAAAACAAGGGCTTTTTGTTTAAGTAGATTGAATTTCTACATTTTCACAGTCCACTTTGAATTCCAGAAAGTAGCTAATGAGGCTATGGATTGAAAAAGACTACACATATGTACTCCGAACACACAATAAAGCGTGCTGCTGCCAGCACTAACACACTTTCTATCAGCTCCTCAGAGACCACCCCCTTACCTGGGACATGTAAGATGTCTGCTTAGTTTCTTTCCTAGGGTACTATGCTCTGTCTACATGTTGTCTTATTAAAGAGATTGTTCCACATAGCTCCTTTACAATAGTAGCTTCTTACCTTGTTACAGTGTATCATTTTATTATTATATTATATTTTTACAACCTTTATATTTTTTTCCTTCAGAGCACTAATATAGTATTGTCTGCCTCTTCCCCATCCCTATATTGCAAGTTTTAAAATGGTAAGACATTTGTTTGGATTATTGTAATATCCTAAGAAAAACATTACTTTCTAGCATTTAGAATCAAGATAAAGCTTGACTCTAAATTTGAAAATTCAGTCACAGATACTCCAGTCAAAGACAGTCGTTAACAGTTTGGCAACATCATGAAAGTGCTTATGGAATAACCAACTTTCTGACTCAGTCATCATTACAGTTCTCATATCTCTACATTTCTACTAAGAAGGGCACATACCTGTTGTGAAAATCCACAGAAGAATTGGTACAAAAACTGTGGCAAAATGAAACAAAGGTTCTGGAAAATATTAAGACAAAAGTTGGTATTTTTACTTAATTAACTTTGAAACCAAAACAGAGCATGTACAAAGTCATTCTTAAATCCTTCTAATGTTAGAATGCAATAACTCTCTATTGCAAAGATGTAAAGAAATTAGTTTCAAATGAGTAACTCACACTAAGAGTAACTTTTGCCCTTACCTAAGTAAAAGAGGATCTCACATATGAGTACCTCTTGCTATTTTTGAAAAAATTCCTTTCTTTTTGGAGACAAGGTCTCACACTATGATCCAAGGTACTTTGGAACTTGCTATATACTCTTATCTGGTCTCAAACTAATAGTTTTCCTTCTGTTTCAGCCTTCCAAGTGCTGGAATTATAATTATAAGACACCAGGCATGGCTTGCTATATTCCTGTTACAGGAAAGAAATAAGTTCATTTGGCATGATACAATACCTAATATATTGTCCCTTAAATATCAATTGGATTTATCCAATCACTACAGACTTACACAATACCCAAAGTGTGTATTTTGATCTTAGTGTCAGTTCTGTGTTCTGTTCAGGAAGTATTTTCCTATGCCAAGGGATAAAGGCTATTCAGTTTCTCTTCTATCAGGTTCAGTCTATTTGGCTTTATGTTGAGGTCTTTGAGTTGGAGTTGAATTTTGTGCATGGTGATAAATATGGATCTATTTGGATTCTTCTACATGCAAATGTTCAGTTGGACCAGCAAAATTAGTTAAAGACACTGTACTTTTTCCAGTTTGTATTTTTACCTTCTTTTTTTTAAAAAATAAGGTGTCCATAGATGTACAGATTTATGTCTGAGTCTTCAATTGAATTCTATTGAACAACATGTCTTTTTTTTTCTGGTGCTAATACCATTCTGTTATTTATTTATTTTGGCCGTTATAATACAGTTTTTCAATTGGTATGCTGTTTTATTTTTTCTTAATTTTTATTTTTTGATACTTTATTTACATTTCAAATGTTTCCCCCTTTCCAGGTCTCCACTTTGGAACCCCCTTATCCTCTACCCCCTCCCCCTGCCTCTATGAGGGAATTCCCCCACCCATCCACCAGCCCACCCACTCCCATCTTCCCACCTTGGCATTCTATACTGGGGCCTCTAACACCCTCAGGCCCAAGGACCTCTCCTCCCCCTGATGGCCAACAAGGCCCTCCTCTGCCACATATGTGGTCCGAACCATGGGTCCCTCCATGTGTATTCTTTGGTTGGTGGTCCAGTCTCCAGGAGCATGGGGGGGGGGGGTCAGGCCAGTTGACACTGTTGCTCCCTCCATAGGGCTGCAACAACTCCCTCAGCTCCTTCAGTCCCTTCTCCAACTCCTCCGTCTGGGACCTCACACTCAGTCCAACAGTTACTGTGAAGTGAAACTTGGGTATTCCGAACTTTGGGCTAATATCCGCTTATCAGTTAGTGCATACCCTGTTCATTCTTTTGTGACTGATTTATCTCACTCAGGATGATATTTTCAAGTTCCATCCATTTGCCTGCAAATTTCATAAAGTCATTGTTTTTAACAGCTGAGTAGTATTCCATTGTGTAAATGTACCACATTTTCTGTATCCATTCCTCTGATGAGGGACATCTGGGTTGTTTCCAGCTTCTGGCTATTATAAATATGGCTGCTATGAACATAGTGGAGCATGTGTCTTTATTACATGTTGGAGCATCTTCTGGGTATATGCCCAGGAGTGGTATAGCTGGGTCCTCAGGTAGT
>CM052722.1:102343433-102358996 GCA_028551405.1 Uromys caudimaculatus
TAGCACCCTCAGGCCCAAAGTCCTCTCCTTTCTCCCTGGTGGCCATCGAGGTGATTCTTCTGCCTCATATGTACTGTGAATTTCCTAAGTTGAGAATTCTCTGTTTAGCTCTGTTCCCCATTTTTTGATAGGGTTATTTGGTTCTCTCTGAGAGGAATTTGGAGTTAGAGAGCTATGGTACGGGATCAGCTCTGGGGTGCAGACAGAAACCAGAAGGATCTTGTCCCCAGCTGTCTCTTGGTTCCTGTGTCCTGATGGCTCTGTAAGTCCCTCTTGACCCAGTGAATTTGAACAGAAGTGGTGGTCTTGCCTGTGCTCGAAGGTGTGTCGGCACTCCTGGGATACCAGCGCTCTCCTGGCACTATTTGAGTATGGAGCCCTGTGTTGCAGGATCGGCTCCCGGGCCGCCGAAAGAAACCAGAAGACCACTCCTCAGTCACTGTGTACTGGGATTCCAGGTGGGTCCCTCTGAGCAGACAGGCTTGTCCATACTCCTGGGACTCTAGCTTTCTCCCTGCACTATTTGGCTATGGAGTCCTGTGGCACAGGCTGAGGTCCCCAGCCACAAATGGAAATCAGAAGGCTCTTGTCCCAGGCTTTTCCTCAGTCCCTGTGTCCCGAGGATTCCAGGCGGGTCCTGCTGAGCACTGGTCCTTGTCTTAACCCCACTCACGGCTTTTCCACACTCCTGGGAGGGTAGCTTTCTCCTGGGGCTATTTGGCTATGGAGCCTTGGTGGCCCAGAGGTCTCCCGCCACAGATGGAGCCATGTTGTTATTACAATAGTTCTGTAGTACAATTTGAAACCGAGAATAGTGATACATCCAACAGTTCTTTTATTATTCAGGATTATTTTAGTGAGTTGGGGTGTTTTGTGTTTCCATATGAAGTTAAAGATTGTCCTTTCAAGATCTGTGAAGATTTTTTGATGGCAACTGCATGGAATCTGTAGATTGCTTTTGGTAGGTTAGCCCTTTTTACTATGTTAGCCCTACCCTAACCTAAGAGCATGGGAGATTTCTCTGTCTTCTGATATCTTTTTAAATTTCTTTCTTCAGTGACTTGAAGGATTTTTGGTTTTGAGGGTCAAGACTTGGTTTCTCTGTATAGCCCTGGCTATCCTAGAACTAGCTCTATAGACCAGGCTGGCCTCAAACGTAGAGAGATCCACTTGCCTCTGCCTCCCAAGTGCTGGGATTAAAGGTGCACCACTACCACCCAGCTGAAGTTTCTAGTATACAAGTCTTACTCAGTTAGAGTTAGCCCAAAATATTTTTTGTTATCTGAGGCTAATCTGTTTCCATGATTTCTTTCTCAGCCTATTTGTCATTTGTATATAGGAGGGCTACTGATTTTCATGAGTTAATCTTCTTTTCAGATACTTTACTGAAGGTGTTTATAAGCTGTAGGAGTTGCCTGGTGGAATTTTGGGGGTCATTTATATATATCATCTGTGAATGACCATACTTTGTCTTTTTCCTTTCCAATCTGCATCCTCTTGCTCTCCATCAATTGCATATTTTGCCCCCTACAGCTTCAAGTACTATATGGAAAAGATAAGGAAAGAGTGGACAACCTTTTCTTAGTCCTGATTTTAGAATTGCTTTGAGTGTCTCTCCATTTCATTTGATGTTGCCTACAGGCTTGCTGTAAAGGTATGTTCCTTGTAACCCTAAATTCTTGAGGACTTTTACCATGAATGGTGTTGGATTTTATCAAAGGCTTTTTCAGCATCTAATAAAATGATCATGTAGTTTTTTCTTTCAGTTTGATTATATGGTGGATTACACTGACAGATTTTTGTATGTTGAACCATCCTGCAGAATCTCTGGGATGAAGTCTATTTGATCATGGTCTTAAAGATGGATGGGATAGCAGAATCAAGGCAAAGTAGTATTCATTTTAAACATATGGTAAAGCCAGGCAAAATGGTGCATAGTTGTAACCCTAGTGCTCAGGAGGCAGAGGCAGAACAATGGTAACTTCGAGGCCATTCTGGTCTACATAGCAAAACCACCACAAGAATAAAACAACACAAAATCCATGTATGGCAAGACAGTGTCAGACTGAGGGGTTATCTTAAAAGACAGAGTAATGATCAGACAACAGAGAGTAAAATTTCTAAGAGATAAGTTGAAAAGTAGTATATTCTAAAGTACCCTCGTTGGATTATATGAGTAAGGTCGAATGAAGAAACAAACACAGACTTGTAACTAAAGTACTCCATTAATGGGGAAACAAGTTGAAAATGGATCAAAAAGAGACCCCAGTAAAGAGTAAGTACCAACGATGATGGAGTTTCCTTCCCATCATTCAGATGGACAATTTACAATGAATGCTCTTAACTCCAGCTAGCTCCAGGGTCATATGGTGTCTTTGGGCACCTCCAATCACGTGCACACACCCATACACATATATTTAAATATATATCTTTAAAAAAAGGAGAATGCAATTTTTTAATGCTAAGGCAAAGATGGTACAAGATTAAAATTTCTTTCTGGACAAAAGACAGCTGTATAAAAGAAATAGTCGTGAGTCAGTAATTTAGATGATAACGGACACAGAAGGTGTCATCTACAGAAATAATCTTTAACATACTTTGTTGTGAATGAATGAGGTCATAACAATTTCTAACCACTAGTTAACATTTGGTAAGTTAAGGCTTGTTTTGTTCTTTAACAGAGCATTCATTCCATCTGGTGGCACATGCTTAAATTACAGGCCAAATTCCATCTAGAGACAAATCAAGCTTTTTGGGAAAAGTCAGACTACCAAACAAATCTATATGACAAATCTTCACAGGGCCTCCTATTAGGGAAAGGTCAAAAGAAATAATCAGTGATGCCAAGCCCAACAGACCCTAACTCTGGAGGAGATTCCTGGATTTAACCTACTGTGGAAATATAGTTCTCACACTTCCTAGCTGTAGAACCACGACCAATTATAGCATTTCCCTGAGGTCAATTTTTTTTTTGTTTTTAGGATGGAATAGAGTTTATTTAGGGTATGGGGAAGGGAGTTGAAGAGAGAGTAGAGACAGAAAAAGGCAGAGAGGGGCGGGGAAGAGTAGAGGCAGGCCAGGAAAACGTTGAGAGGGAGAGGGGGAGGGGAATGGCGAAAGAAGGGACAGAGAGTAAGAGGGTAAGAGGGTAAGAGAGTAAGAGCCAGGTCTATTTTTTTATATATTTAAAGTGAGATACAACTTGCCTCATAGGAGACTTGTCAGGATTAATTAATTAATGAAATGCTTCTGTTAAACAACAATCTGTTTTACATACACTGTGTTCATTATCATCATCTAAATTGCAATCTTCCTTGCTCAATGTTTAGCCCCCAAAACTAGTTAATACAGGCTGGCAGGTAAATCTGGAAACTTAGGATATGGATATATATATATATATTACAAACACACACACACAATCACGTGCTATCTATACAATTTCACTTCTATATACACAGATACATTTAATTCTGGCTGTTCTCAAACTCATGCAAAACTGGCCTGAAACTCACAAGCGATCGATCCACTTGTTTTTTACTTCCTCAGTGCTGAGATTAAAGGTGTGTACCACTGTAACTGGCTCATTTAAAATTTTTTAATTTAACAAATGCACATATAGGAGCCTTGGCATCTGGTGTTGTATGTAGCGAGAATGATCACTAATGATGACTCATTTGATGGGTCATAGATGAGAGAATGAATGAAGAAATGAAATAGGAGATGTTAGACAAGATGGTAGACATCATATAGGCTTGTTCTGATAGACTATCTAGGGAATAACCTGAGGAAGGCTAGCTAACAGCTATCAGAAGGGTGATAGCTACAAAATTCTCTAGTTCAATCCAAAGTAAAATAGGAAACCTTAAAATGCAGAACAGAAAAAAAATATTGAATCTGACCTGACGGGATAGCATAGTCTCGGGAACTCCCTCCCGTCTGTGTGAGTGATCACTGAAACAATACTAAGAGAGACCCTCAAAAATCAGCATAATACTCTCAGTAAAGGACAGAGGAAGAAAGAAGAAAAGAGACAAAAGTTATGCATGGTAGCTGCAGAGAAAAGATTTTCTGAAGAACACCTTTTCCTTGGCACTGAACTGGAACAGCTGTAGAATACCATTTTTAAAGAGCCCTGCCAAGTTGATGGCTCCAGAGGCTCCAAACAATACCCGGCTGTACTCTCTGGAAACTCAAAGTGAACTATAGGCCGAACCTGGCCAGCAGAATATCTCTACACTGTGGTGAAGAAACATTGCATCGAAACCTCTTAGTGCTCAGTTAGGTGAAAACCTGGTCAGAGACAGTGTAAACATAGACAAGTTTCCAAAGCAGAATACCCAAGATAAGACAAACAGCTAAATGAAATAAGCAAACAGAGGATATGAAAACAGAATTCAACAGAGTTAGAAATACTAAAATAGAAAACAAATAAAAATACTGGAAACAAATTTTCAGTAATTCAAATGATAAGCTCCTTAAAAAGCTTCATCAACAGAATGGATCAAAGGGAGAACAGAATGTCAGGGTTTAAAGACAAGGCAAAAGAACTGAAACATAAGACAATGACAAAGGTAAGTTAATATGAAGACAGAAAGATGGCTCAGTGAGTAAGGGCATCTGCTGCTAAGCCTGGCAATCTGAGTTTGATACCAGGACCTACATGATAAAGGGAAAAAAACTGATTTCTTCAAGATGGTGCAGCATCTATGTATGAGTGTACACACACACACACACACACACACACACACACACACACACACACACACACACACACACACACATTCTCTAAATGTAATTTTGATAAAGGTAAAATGATAAGTTACAATCAGAACATTTGAGGTCCATGGTGTGATGGTTTGTATATGCTTGGCCCAGGGAGTGGCACTATTAGGTGTAGCCCTTTTGGAGTATGTGCATCACTGTGGGCATGGGCTTTAAGACCCTCATCCTTGCTGCCTGAAAGCCAGTATTCTGCTAGCAGTCTTCAGATGAGGATGTAGAACTCTCAGCTCCTCCTGCGCCATGGTTACCTGGATACTGCCATGTTCCTGCCTTAATGATAATGGACTGAACCTCAGAATGTGTAAGCCAGCCCCAATTAAATGTTGTCCCAATAAGAGTTGCCTTGGTCATGGTGTCTGTTCACAGCTCTAAAACCCTAACTAAGACACACGGAAAGACCAGAACTATGAAGAAGAACCTTGTGTTAAAGAAACAGAAAGCAATTTCAACAAAACCATAGCAGAAAATTTCACAAATGTAGGCCAGCCAGAACTACATGGTGAGACCCTGTCTCAACAACAACAGCAGCAGCAGCAGCAGCAGCAGCTACTACAACAACGACAACAACAAAACATCAAGAAAAAACAAAAACGCACTAAAAGAACAAATAAAAACAAAAAACAAAACCAATCAACCAAAAGCTTCTAAAGGATGATGAATGGGATACTGAAATCAAGGAGGGAGTTAAAAAACAAAACAAAACAGAGAACTGAATGAAAATGAAAATACAATATACCAAAACCCGTGGGCTAAGTAGTCCCAAGAGTGATATTTAAACCTGTAAGTATCTGCACTAAAAACATGAGATTGGGCTGCAGTGCATGTTCAGCGTGTGTAAAGCCCTGTGTTCATTCACCAACACCACATAAATTCTGTACATTCTGGTGTGTGCATAAACGCATACACCAGTAATCTTAGTACCAGGGAACTAGAGACCAAAGAATCATAAGTTGAAGATCATCCTCAGGTACATATTAAGTTCAAGGCAAGTCTGAGATACACAAGATATTGCCAAAGAGGGAAAAAAATCAGAGCTTTCAAATAACTAAGAATGTATCTTAGGGCCTTGGAAAAGCAAGTACAATTTAAATTCCAAAGATATACAGAAAAAGAATTAATTAAAGTTACAAATTATTAAATGGACAGATGTGGTAACAAACACTTAATTCTATTACTTGTGAATCAAAGACAGGTGGATCTCTGTGAGCCTAAGGCCAGCTTGGTTTGCATAGTGAATTCCAGGCTAGCCAGGGCTATATAGTGAGAAACTGTCTTAAAAAATAAAAACAGTGGTCACTTTGACAACACAGATATTAAAATTGGAAGTCTACAGAGAAAGTTGGCATGGACCCTGCACAAGGATGACATCTAAATTCATAAAATGTTCCATATTTTCGGCAACACTCTCTTGGTGGGATTACAAACAGGTAAAGCCATTACGAAGTTAGTGTGGAGAATTTGTAAAATCCTAAAACTACATATAAAAGATGACCCAGCTGTACAATTCCTTGGTTTATGTCCTATTTCAGAGATACTTGCTCAGCTATTTTTATTGCTACTCTATTCACAATAGCTAGGAACCTAACCAAATGTCCTTCAACCAATGAATGGATAATGAAAATGTGGGTATATTTACACTATAGAATACTATTTGGCTGTAAAAAATAAAATAAAATCATTAATTTTGCAGATAAATGGAACTAGAAAAACATCATACTGAGGTGAGGTAACCCAGACCCATAAAGACAATTGTCACATTTTTTTCTCTCATAGAAGGATCTTAGTTCCAAATCATCAAACCTGAGTACATATCATGGATTAACTGTAGAAACCATAAAAGTCATGAGGGCCACTGCCGGTATAGCGGGTTAGGGAACCATAGAAAGGGGAATACAAGTACCCGTGACCTGACTGGGGAATGAGAAGAATGCGGGGCTCTGAGTGTGAGGGAGGAGAAGATATATACAGGAGAAAGAGGGAGAAGGGTGAAGTTTCAGTAAGGATATCTGGAAATGTCATAATCATACTGTTAACTATATACGCTAAAACCAAGCCTATACAACATGTAAGTCTGTGTCTAAATGAAATATATATAGTTTAAATGAAAATTTCTTATCTGGGCTGACAATGCTATCTCTAAGAGCCAAAGACCACCTAATAAAAAACACCAATAATAGGCATGAGAAGACCTCTTTTGAGTTGTTGGTCAGTAATGTTCACGAGACTCCAAAAGATACAGTCTATTACTATTTTCCTTGGTTGCCACCAGGAAGTGGAAGGTTTAAATTCCTATTGCTGAAGATACCATGCACTTCAGACAAAGGGCCTGGAGGCCCCTGAGCTGTAACTGACCTGAATGCCTCTTCCCTTAGAAACAGCATTCAGAAAGTACTATGCAAGCTTCCAAACGAAGGAGACAACCTACAGTGCCATCCAACTACGACGCCTATGAACCATACTGAGAACTGGGATTGCACAATAACACTAAGGGTGCAGTATTGTCACATACTTTGCTAGTAACTAGCAGCTCTCTAATTGGCTTTAAGGCCCTTTTAACAAAAAGGAAATCATGCTTGGTACTGGAAATGTAGCTAACTACTGAGGGATAGTGAAGCCATGAGTCTTGGAAGAGAACACACAATCATCAATTTACTAAATCAGTATTCTAATTACATTCTAAACATTTGCTTAATATCAAGGAAACTTTTTTTAGATATGGAAAGATAACATTACAGAAATCCATAACCAATCAAATGCAGAGTTGTGGATGTCATGTCCCAATAGATGCAGCTACAATACAACTTCACACCTAAGGCCCAGGAACACTGAGGAAGAGGCAGCAGAAAGATTGTAAGAGCCAGAGGATCAGTGAATCCCCTGTGAGATTGTGTCTCCTAGTTCTGTCAGAAGCTACACCTATAGAGTCTCACCAACATGACCACCTAAAGATCAGATGAACAAGGGCAAAAGGCCACAAAGCCTCAAGCCTACATAAGGAACTATAGGCGACTAAGGAATGCTGAGAGTGGGAGATATCGTCTTCCCTAGGGAAGAGCACAGCAATTGGTTATCTAATACCAAATGGTCAGTCCTGAAAACACAGAAGTAACTAACATTATCCAGATTATAGTCAGGAATGAAAGAATGAGTGTGTGTGTGTGTGTGTGTGTGTGTGTGTGTGTGTGTGTGTGTATGGGAAAATTTGGAGAAAGGAAAGGGAAGGGAGAAATAATGTAATCATATTATAATCTCAAATATAATAGAAGAAAAATCTGAAATCTGCATCCATGGCAGAGTCACCAGCCATCATAGACACTTGGTTGGTATCTGATTTGCTGCAGGGACAAAGTGTTTGACTGGCACGTGTGGCTGATGGCATTCTTTCTGCACCCTGCTCCCAACTGTTCCCATCTTCAACCCTTTCTTTTCCATTCTAACTCTGCTCTGTCCTATAGCTTTACAAAACAGGAGTGTGTGGGGCTGAGGTCAGGATTGTAAGCACCTGCCTTAGGCACTATTCCTTATACAAAATATTAACTACTTTTTTCCCTCAGTGAAAGGATGGAAAAAAAAAAGATAAATACATATACAAAAACCAGAATCAATGAAACAAGCATTTGATTCTTCAAAAGGATAAAAATGGCTGAACCAAATATCTATTTGGCCTGGATCTATACACTCTTAATGGATAAAACATTATTATCCATGATTAAACATTATTACATTTAATTTATACTTTAAGAAAGCTGACTTCAAAATAACTTCAAATCTTTTATATCCACAGTAATGCCTTGGTTTTGATTCATAGAAACTGAACTGCAGACTTCAGCATTGTGGTACACATCTGTAATTCCAGCACCTGGGAGGCTGTGGAGAGGAGTACGTGCCAGCCCCAGTTACAAAAGAAGTTTGATTCAAATCTGGGCTACACAGCAAAATCCTGTTTCAAAAATAATCCCCTGCAAAACAGATAAATTATAAATATTTGATCACATACCTTATAGAAGAAATATTGTACAAGATGTGCTATTCTCACATAGTATAGATGTCCATGAGCCAATAGCAGTTTCTTTAAATGCTTAAACTTTGGAACAGAATAATCACTATTCCTGGCTGCTTGACGACCTTCTTTTCCTTTAATACCTAAAGAGAGAACATCTTCATATGGTGCCAATTTTTTTTTTACAATGACCAAATGCCTGATTTGTTTTTATATTTTTAAGTTGCTTAAGTGGCCCGGCAGTGGTGGCGCACGCCTTTAATCCCAGCACTTGGGAGGCAGAGGCAGTCGGATTTCTGAGTTCGAGGCCAGCCTGGTCTACAGAGTGAGTTCCAGGACAGCCAGGGCTACACAGAGAAACCCTGTCTCAAAAAACAAACAAAGAAACAAACAAAAGTTGCTTAAATGTTACAAAGCAAGTGTGTACCTTAGGTTGTGTTTTTTAACGATAAAAATGGGCTTTAACAGTGCTATTGACACATCAAATAAAAGTATGTTTAAGTGATAAGCTAGTTGCTAATATAATAATATAGAACAATTAAGAAGAGTCATATTTCAAGTACAAAGCTAAAATCTATCTGGCAGGGAAAAGGTCACCTGAGAATTATTGAAGGCCTTCGGTATGTGCTTAATTGTGCACAACACTAAACCGGATGTGATAGTAAGGCAACTCAGAAGTCTGGGTTTTGCAATCAGGGAACCAATGAGAAGACAGTGCATTCCTGTCCCTGAATGAGGCTGAATAGCTACACATGGATTTTATGAGGCGTAGGCCATTTCCACATTGGGTAATCAATAAGCAAACTTAGAATTCCATGCTAAATCATTATACTTCTGAGTGAGAGAAGGAATTTGGGAATCTAAACGTCACTATAACAATTTCCAAGATATTAATTCTATATGTGCTCCCAACCCATTGCCTAATGTTGTTGGGGTGTTAGGTTGAATGCTTAATAGCAATCAGGCAGGTGAAAACCTGATGAAGGTGGTAGAAAAACTGTTGGTGTATATCAATGTAAGACTTCAACACCAGAGCCTAAGTAAGGTGGTCATAAATCCCACTGTGTGGAAAATGAGCCAATTAGTAGTGATCAGCTCTTAACCTCTAACAGTTAATACTCTCAAAAGAAAGAAAGCTGTAAGAGAGTAGGCAGCTTGGCTAGAGGTGTAAAAATTTAATAAAGTATCATTCGTGCTGTCAAAATAAGATCTACACAATTAATTGTGGCTCAAGTACATTTGAAAAATCCACTTTACAGTTGGGTGGTGGTGGTGCACGCCTTTAATCTCAGCCCTTGAGAGGCAGAGGCAGGTAGATCTCTGAGTTTGAGGCTAGCCTGGTCTACACAGAGAGTTCCAGGACCACCAGGGCTACACAGAGAAACTCTGTCCCCAAAAACCATAAAAAACAAAACAAAAAGAAAAAAGAAAAAGGAAAAACCCACTTTGTCTGGCAAATATAAAAATACCAACTATACTAGTACAGGAAATATTTCATTAGATTAACAATTATTTCCAAACTCAAATTCCAGATGAGTAACCTAAGCAATCTAGAGTAAGCATGATTCAACCTACAAAGCAATACTAATAATAAGACTTTATATAGAGGCCACCACATTAAATATTACTTACCTATTCCCACATGGGATTCCAAAATCATACTGACATCATTGGCACCATCACCTATTGACAGTGTTATTGGGCTGCCTTTCAGGTTCTTCACCATTCTGACAATCTAAACATTAAATACAAAAGAGACAGAAAAGTCAACAGCAGAATGCGTAACAACTCACTAGGGTTTATTGTCATTTATAAGTAAACAGAAATACATATATGAGTTCTCAGGTATAAAGTAACAAGTCATTTAAAATGCAACCCTATTTATTTCTAGGTCTGTATATGCATAAATGCTCAAAACATTCACTGCCATGCTTACTAAAATCTGGCATGTTTCCTTCTTTTGCCATCTTTTCATGTGATCTTTTTAGATTCACTGTGAATGTATAAGAGTGGAGGCCATAAGTTGGATTTGAGGTAACATGTACAACGCCACTAGAACAAGAATGGAAAAATCAGAACAGTGTTTTGGTTACCTCCCATTCCCTCTTCTGAAGACATCTCCCTTAGAATACCCTAATGAGATAGGAACTCCACAATCAGACAACAGAGTCAACTAACCTGGAACCTTGAGGAGTCTCAGAGACTGAACCACCAACCAAAGAGCATACATGGGCTGGACCTAGGCCCCTTGAACATATGTAGCAAATGTGCAGCTCGGTCTTCATGTGGGTCCCCTAACAACTGGAGTAGGGGCTTACCCTGATTCTGTTGCCTGTTTGTGTATCCCATTCCCCTAACTGGGTTATCTGTTCTGCCCTCAGTGGAAAGGAAGAGCCTGGTCCTGCTAGGGCAGGCCATCCCCCTCTCAAAGGAAAATGAAAGGGGGTTGGGCGAGGAGCTGTGTGTGTGTGTGTGTGTGTGTGTGTGTTGGGGGGAATGGTAGGGGTGGCTGTGATTGGTATATAAAGTGAATAAATTAATATATTAATGGAAAAAACAATATTTCAATAGTAATTATGGAACTTATGCTAATTTTTGTACCTATATGGCTTCCAATTAAATTTTACTATTTTTTCTCACTACCCAATATGGTTTGTTCTCTCTTTCAGATAGCTACATTTCAAAGGGGGTATCTTAAAGGAGGTGTGAGTTGCAGAAAAATATTCAAGATGGGTGTACAAATTCAGTTACTTTCCATATAGTATCTTATCTACATGTGAAAATGATTGCAGTATGGCTCAATGTTGTGTTCAGGCAAATACTGAACAAAAAATGTTCACCTCTGGTGTTGTTAAACAAGCTCTGCTTTAGGGTTCTCCAAAACCTCCCGGGAAAGTTACTTGTGGAAATATTTGGGTCAAAGCTGTCTTCCCACTCTGTTTCAGATAGTCATTGCTTGCTATCTATTCTTAAGACTCCTTGGGATTTAGTAGCTTTAACAAGACATAAATGTTTCAGCTGCTAAATAATGCTTTCTAAAAAGTCTGTCACCTTGATTTCTCTAACTGGTTAGCATAAATAAAATTCATTTTCAATATAAACGAAGTGATTATAAATAATCTATGCAAGGAAGGCACATGATAGTAGTTTATTTAAATAAGACTAAGATTTTACTTGTGTTAAAAGCATTAAAAAATCCTACACGTCCAATGTCGTTCAACATAAAAATGAAGTGAAATGTTAGCTTCTGCCTGATCTCTCTTCTTAATTTGATTCCTGTAAAGAGCTTTACAAATGATTGTCAGAAACGATCTCTTATTTTTTAAGAGGATAAAGCTAAAGAATCCAAACTCCATTCAGTTTTTTTTCACTGCTTCAAACACTTTTTATTTACTTTCTCCTAATTAAGATTTTTGAACAACTGATTTCAGAGGGTTGGAAGGAACCCATTCTCCACTTGGAGACTTAGCCTGACAGACAAATTTGCAACAAAATAAATATTTACATTAAGAAACTATAAGCATTAAAAATAAGTTTTAAAAAGCTGGGCAGTGGTGGCACACGCCTTTAATCCCAGCACTTGGGAGGCAGAGACAGGCGAATTTCTGAGTTCGAGGCTAGCCTGGTCTACAGAGTGAGTTCCAGGACAGCCAGGGCTATACAGAGAAACCCTGTCTCGAAAAAAAAAAACAAAAAAACAAAAAAAACAAAAAAACAAAAAATAAAAAGTCTTTTAGTTATCCACTCCATTAGCTAACCAATCACAAATATAAAATGAGTTACTAATTATCTTTATACCATTAGTCACCTTGCTTCTAATTTCTTTTTTTTTTTCCATTCAGTTTTAATGGGTTATAATAATGGCTAACTAATTTGCACTTGGTATACTATCTGCAACAATGATCTCTATACCTCAAGGATTAAACACTGCAGCCTGGAAGGCAATAAAATCATCAAGGGTGACAATGTTTGCAAGAAAGTATAGGTTAGGTTAAAAGATTAATTTGTCCTTGTGGATAAAAACCAAAAGGATTTGTGGTCACTGACAATAAAGTCATGAAGGATTTGGTAAGGTAAACATGGAGTTTCTCCCCCTAATCTCTTCAGTTACCCATACTAACAGTTTTTCTCTAAACTGTAGATAGCTTTCAAGAAAAAGAAGTAACTTAACTAAAAATAGCTTTATTCATCAAGTATAATGTATGCAACATACCATTCAAAATAATACACTAACAAAAAATGAAGAGGTGTGGTCATTGAAAAGCATGTAAATGAAATAGAGATTAGTTACAAATACAAGTGTATTAGATAACCAGATAAACAATAAAGATAACAAAATATGCTATCTGTACAAGAGTACATGACATTATCCAAATATCCATATAAAAGCTGATGAGATGGCTCAGTGGGTAAGGACACCTGCTACCAATTATTAAGAGCTGAATTTGGCCCCTGAAACCCACATGGAGGAAGGAAGAACAGACTTCTTCAAGCTGTTTTCTTATCTCTACATGTGCAACAAAGTACACGTACCACATGATAAGTAAATCGATGTGAGAAATTTCCATATAAGAAAGCTTACGATATCAAGTAAGAGGAAAGTTTTGCCAATTAGGCATTATTTTACATTAGCATAATTTAAATCATGAAATTCTAGTAAAATCTGTATGGGCAGGGAAAGAATAGGGTATTCCCGGAGAAAAAGGAATGACATTTAAAAGGCACCGGGGAAGTGAAGATAACAAACACTGATAAAGTAGGTCTGCTGTGGTGATCATATCAACAAATTTTCCCATACAGATTTTACATTCACGTCAACATGAAGGCTACTGTACAGCTAGCAGAGTACAGAAGGCACCGGTAGAAAGCAAAATGAAGAGGAAACCAAGGGATGCTAGGAGGCTACTTACAGATGAAGTTTAATGAGCTCTGAAGGAAGAACCAGGCAGAAAACACTAATAAAGTGTGCTAGAAAAGCACGAGAAGGCAATGATGGTTTTGTTTAAAAGTTAAAACTCTATTAAGCTTGGTTATAGAAACAATAGGAAATGTTAAGAAAAATGATGGTTAAGCTGCAGAGAAGGCAGAGTTGAAACAATAAAAACAATCCCAAGAAGATGGGTTTGTAAGAAACTAATGAAGTAGAATCCCAAAAATTTTGACAGAAGGTAATGATTTAAACTATATGGACACAAGAGATGAGAAGGTAATAGTCTAGAAAAGTAACTTCAGTGACAAAGATAAAATACATCGAGGCCTAAATCACAAGATGCTGTATGTTCTGGGAACGAGAAAATATATGAAAGGTTTCATGAAAATGAGAGCTATGACAAAAAATAGGTAGAATAAATAGACTATAATGTGAGATTTAGGGAAAAGAAAAATGGCTCCAGTAACAGGAATAAAATAAGACCAGGGAAGAAACAAACTGTTCAAGAAAATTGTAAGATCTGTCTTAGGAAACCATAACGTAACGTGATAGTAGGGAATCCAAATGGCGATGGCTAGCAGACACCTAGAAATAGGAGACTTCAGCTTCAGAAAAAGTCAGGTCTAGAGCTGTATCAGTGGAAGAGTTAATCGAGAGAGAGAGAAAGAGAGAGAGACAGAGAGAGACAGAGAGACAGAGACAGAGAGAGACAGAGACCATAAAGTCAAAACAAATAGGGAAAAAAAATCTATTAAGAAGATAGAAAATCTAGGATAATGGGCCAAAAGGAGGCTCCAGGTTTTATTCTCAGTACCCACATGGCAGTTAACAAATGTCTCTAACCCCAGTTCCAGGGGTTTTGATGCCTTCTTCTGGCCTCTGTAGATACTAGGAACCCAAGTAGTGCAGGTTATATACATGCAGGTAAAATACTCCCACACATCAAAATAAAATAAAGCATTAAAAATCCAGGATGGAACCAAATGAAAAGATACTACAATGGGAAAGCAAAGGAAAATATCAGCATTTTGGACAAGAACAAAAATCAAGGACAATTTTGAGGAGAATGTAAGTGATAGCACCAAATGTAGGAGAGAAACAAGGAAAAGAAGAGTGCTCAATGAACTGAGCCAGGTTTCTCTGTAACCAAGCCAGTAGGATAGGAAGAAAAGACCTAACAGGACAGATACATAGAGCTAATAATGCCATGAGGAGGAAGGAACACTAGGCAGAGCCAGTAGAAACTAAGCACGTATTAGAGAAGCCTAAAAGGTAAAGAACTGGTCAGCAAACTTGAGGGTACAAGGTCCAGTATAGATTTAAAATAATTTGAAAGAGACTACAGAGTTTGCTCACAAAAAACCAGGGAGAGAAATAAGATGTGCACAGAGGACCCAGATGAAAAATAACTAATATCCAATTACCTGGGCTTTTTGTAATGGTGCCATCCGGCAGCAGAGCACTGCAGTGCATTTCATACAGATTTGTAGAAAAATACTTTTATAGTTGTTTGAACTCGAGTCTTGACTAGAATTTAGTATGAGTGACAATGTGGAGCCATCAATGATTAATCCATACTCCTGATGTTCTGTCCATGCTCTGAAAAATATTTTTTAAAATATATTTATAGCTCTTATACAGTTAGAATTAAGACCCTGATTTTTATTTTGTTTTGAGACAGATGTCACATAGCTCTGGCTGGCCTTCAATTCTCTCTCTAGCTGAGGATGTCTTTTAACTCCTGATCCTCCTGTCTCCACTTCTCAAGTTCTGGGACTATGGGCATGCACCACCATACCCTGCGCGATTTTGAGTTTCTCAATCACGGGGGGGGGGGGGGGGGGCCGCCAG
>CM052722.1:102359096-102392807 GCA_028551405.1 Uromys caudimaculatus
TATTGTGTATGTGCTCATATGCACAAGCATGGCACATGTGTGGAGGTCAGAGGGCAACTCTAGAGTTGGCTCTGGAGATCAAAAGGCCTGTGCAGCAACTGCTTTTAGATGAGGAGCTACTGCCCTGGCCTAAGAAGGACAGTTTTAGGGAAGATGTAATTGATAATGTCAACTTCAGTAGAGAAATGAGGAAGAAAAAAAAATGAACAAAATAGATTGCAGCAAGTTTGCCTACTAAAAAGCCTGAGGAGTAATAACACAAATAACAGGCAACAAGGGGCAAATAGTGCAATGGGGAGCAAGGCCTGCCCACATAGTTGATTCTAAGTTTTGAAAATTATAAAAACTAAGGTGGGTTATGCAGTCTGACTATAAAACTTTAAAATTAGTCTTTTGAACTACAAGTTAATTAGTTAGATTGTTATAACATGATGCAAAATTCAATATAAAGACAATTCATCAGTTAACCCGAAACTCCTGGGGAAACAGAGAAAAAAATAAATGACGTAAGAACAAACAAATACAGCACCTGTGCCTGAATGACAAAGGTAACCCATAGAACATGGATTTTTAAATAGGGCAAAACATCAAGAAGAAACATTGCTCATTAAAGAACATTATATAAATACATGTATTATCATGTAAATAAATACAACTTTATATCACCTATGGGTTCTTAACCCTAGCCTGCCTGTATTAAAAGAACTGTCCATGCCTAGCTCCATTTGTAGACTAATTAAATCTGAAAATACTGGGCAATGTAGACAATGAGAAGAATGAAGGATGTCTTGTTTCTGGGCACTAAGGTATTGTGAATCAGAAACTTTTTCTTGAGACTCTTAGGTTCTATAAATCTTTTTTCCTTTGCTAGTTGAAGACAGAATCAAAGTTTATTTGGTTCCTGTTGGAGTACTGAGGCACACAAATTCACACGGAAAATAGACTAGGACCTCAAAAGTTGTGGAAACAGTTTCAAAGTCTGATGGTATTGTAACTACTTTAAATTTTTTTTTAAGAAAATGAAATCAATTACTGTTATA
This sequence comes from Uromys caudimaculatus, assembly GCA_028551405.1. Lineage (NCBI taxonomy): Eukaryota > Metazoa > Chordata > Mammalia > Rodentia > Muridae > Uromys > Uromys caudimaculatus. The sequence continues at coordinate 102,360,137 of CM052722.1, forward strand.
TCCCAGAAATTTCACTGCTGAGTATAAGTATATACAAGAGCAAAACAAATGTCAAAGAGATATATGTGCTCTAGTGTTCATTTTAACACTATTCACAAGAGCCCAGATGGAAACCATCTAAGTGTCTATCAACTAATAAGAGAAAAAATATGGCACATAAATAACTTAGAATACTATTCAGCTACAAAAATGAAATTCTGTCATTTGTAAGTACATAGACAAAATGAAGCTCATTATATTATATGTAATAAGAAAGTAAAAAAATCCAGTCATAAAAGACAAAGAGCATCTGATTTCATTCATATGAACCTCAAAGCATTGATCTCATGGAAGTTGAGAGGACTAGGGTGGTTCAAAGGCTGGTAGAGTATGTGGATAGAAGGGTGGGAAAAAGTTGATCAAAGGCTATTAAGTAATATTTAGACAGGATAAAGAAATTTTAGTATATTACCTGTACACTAGGGTGACTATAGGCAATATTAATTTCCATAAATTTCAAAACATTAGATTCTGGAACTTTTTATTGTAAAGAAAAGTGCTTTGGGAAAAATGTATTTAGCTACAATTTAAACATTATACAGTATACACATGCATTAAAATAACACATTAACCTATTAATATGTACAATTTTTATGCTTTTGTGTACATGTGAATTATAAATTCATTTAAAAAAAGCAAACTGAGAACTGGGAATAACTCAGTGGTAGAGTGCTTGTCAAAGATGTGGGAGGCCCTAGGTTTGGTTTACAGCACTGCCAAAAAATTTTTTGAGCTTTCCCACAAAAATTTTGAGAAATCTATTTGTCTTTTACATTAAGAGAGATACAGAGCGATCTCAAATGGGGAATTAGTCAAGTCCTCAGGAAAAGTTTTAACTTACAAGAAAAAACATCAACAAAGAATGATAAATTACAGCAAACAGAGCTTTCTACACAAAGAATCTATTATTTACATTTGGTTCAATGTATAAATTAAGAAATAGATGTACTTTCTTACTTTTTAAGGCTTCTAGTGCTTTTAGGAAATTCATGCAGCAACTTCTTACGATATTCTATTAACAGTTCATGTAATCGATCTTCTTTCCTTTCACTTTCTTCAATGGTTTTTGTGGTCAGTTCTAAGAGCTCAGTATTGGTTTGGAAAAGGCGGCAGGCATAGCAGGTAGATTTGGCTGTTTCCATCTTGTCCCCAGTAAGCACCCAGACTTTTAAGCCAGCTGCATGAAGAGCTTCAATGGTCTCTGCAGCCTGATCTTGCAGCCTAAAAACACAAAGAAACCTCATTAATCTCTAAAATTCATTCGAGAAGAAGGACTGTTGAAGTAAGCATTCTTACAGCTCACTAGCAATGCCATTCTAGAATCCTTATCATAGTTGGATTGTCTCTGGAAAAATGGAAAGAGCTAAAACATTCTAATTAGATATGGGGGATATTAGTAAACTCTTATCATTGAGGAACTTTTAATATAAGGAAAGCAGCTGAGTGTTGTAGCTCGCCTTTAATCCCAGTACCTGGGAGGCAGCTACAGGCAAATCATTGTGAATTTGAAGCTAACATGGTCTCTATAGGGTGTTCCAGGCAAGCCAGGCCTACAGTTAAGATCCTGTTTCATAAAAAGAAAAGTAAATAAATAAAGGAAACCCAGTAATCTTCCATGAGAATTTAAGAGTAACACTGAAAAGTAAAGGATAGAAAAATGACACTTTCTTTGGGTTCCTTTCAGATGCCAGATTATCAATGAAAATTGACAAAGGAAATTTTGTTAGGAGGAGGAAGGGAAAGGGGAGCCACAGGATGTAAGAAAGAATTATAAAAGCAGGGAATATGATTAAAATATATGCATGCACAGGCTAGACCAGATGGACCTCCATTCTCCTGCCACCTCTCTAAGCAACTTTTCAGATCTGCTGAGCCTGAACCATACAGGTAAGCTTCCCTTCCCCCACCCACCTTCCCTATTGCTGAGTCCTCTGGAACAAGTCAAGCTGCCCTGAGCAGCCTGCTAGCCCAGGAGGACCTCCATTATCCAACCACGTTCTGATCTGCAGCTACAGAACCATGTAGACCTGCAGATCTTGGACCATGCGGACCTGAAGATCCGGAACCATACAACCCAAAGAAATCCATCATAGGCCTGCCACACCATGACCATCGAGATTCACCCTGCTTCCAATACCCCCTATGCTCCTAATACCTACTACAGCAAGAACATTCAGATACCAAAACAATCCAGAAATTCAAGTTGATAAAGAAAGAAATTGAGGAAGATATCAGAAGATGGGAAGATCTCCAAAGCTCATGGATTGGTAGGATTAACATAGTGAAAATGGCTACCTTACCAAAAGCAATCTACAGATTCAATCAAAATTCCAACACAATTCTTTACAGACCTGAACAGAGCAACTTTCAGCTTCATATGGAAAAATAAAAAAGCTAGGATAGCCAAAACAATCCTGAACAATGAAAGAACTTCAGGAGGAATCACCATCCCTGACCTCAGGCTTTGCTATAGAGCAATAGTGATAAAAACTTCATGGTAGTGATATAGAAACAGACAGGTTGACCAATGTAGTCAAATCGAAGACCCAAGAAATAAACCCACAAACCTATGGACACTCGATTTTTGATAAAGAAGCCAAAACTATACAATGGAAAAAAGAAAGCATTTTCAACAAATGGTGCTGGTTTAACTGGATGTCTATATGTAGAAGAATGCAAATTGAGCCATATCTATGACCCTGAACAAAACTCAAGTCCAGGTAGATCAAGAACCTCAACACAAAACCAGATACACTAAATCTCATAGAAGAGAAAGTGGGAAATACCCTTAATGCATTGATACAGGAGAGAAGTTCCTGAACAGAACACCAGTGGCTTATGCTCTAAGATCAAGAATAGACAAATGGGACCTCATGAAATTACAAAGCTTCTATAAGGCAAAGGACACTGTCAATAGGACAAAACAGCAGCCTACAGACTGAGAAAGGATCTTTCCAACTCTACATCTGACAGAGGGCTTATATCCAAAATTTATAAAGAAATCAAGAAGTTATATATGAACAACCCAAATAACCCAATTAAAAAATGGAGTAGAGGCCACAGCACCCCATATCCAAATACTGCCTGGAGAGCTGATCTCCCAGGAGTGCAGACATGCCTGTGAGCACAGGGAGGATCACCACTTCTGCTCCAAGGGACCCACACGGAGTCTTCAGGACAGAGAAAGCAAAAAGCAGCCATGGACAGGATCCTTCCCATTTCTGTCTGCAGCTATAGCTGATCCTGTGCCACAGGGTTCCATACCCAAATACTGCCAGGAGAGAGCTGGTCTCCCAGGAGTGCCAACACACCTGCGAGCACATATAAGACCACCATTTCTGCTCAAATTCCAGGCCCAAGAGGGACCTGCCCAGAGCCATTAGGACACAGGAACAAAGAAACAGTCAGGGGACAAGATCATTCTGGTTTAAGCCTGCACCCTACAGCTGACCCTGTGCCACAGCTCTCCAAACCCAAATTCCTCTTAGAGAGAGTTCTTCAAGGAGTACTGACACAGAAGCTTGCAGGAGGGACAAGCCACAGTCAGAGAGAGCAAGACCAGTTAACACCAGATAGAACCAGATGGTGAAAGGCAAGGGCAAGAACATAAGCAACAGAAACCAAGGCTACTTGTCATCATCAGAACACAGTTCTTCCACCACAGCGAGCCCTGGATACCCCAATACACCAGAAAAGCAAGACTCAGATTTAAAATCACATCATGATGACAATAGAGGACTTTAAGAAGGACATAAATAACTCCCTTAAAGAAATGCAGGAGAACACAGGTAAACAGGTAGAAGCTCTTAAAGAGGAAACACAAAAGTCCCTTAAAGAATTACAGGAAAACACAACCAAACGTGAAGGAACTGAACAAAACCATCCAGGATCTAAAAATAGAAATAGAAACAATAAAAAAATGACAAAGGGAGACAACCCTGGAGACAGAAAACCTAGGAAAGAGATCAGGAGTCATAGATGGAAGCATCACCAACAGAATACAAGAGATAGAAGAGAGAATCTCAGGTGCAGAAGATACCAGAGAAAACATTGATACAACAGTCAAAGAAAACGCAAAATGCAAAAAGCTCCTAAAACAAAAAACATCCAGGAAACCCAGGACACAATAAAAAGACAGAACCTAAGGATAATAGGTATAGAAGAGAGTGAAGATTCCCAACTTAAAGGACCAGCAAATATCTTCAACAAAATCATAGAAGAAAACTTCCCTAACCTAAAGAAAGAGATGCCCCAAAACATACAAGAAGCCTACAGAACTCCAAATAGACTGGACCAAAAAAGAAATTCCTCCTGTCACATAATAGTCAAAACACCAAATACACAAAACAAAGAAAAAATATTAAAAGTAGTAAGGGAAAAAAGTAACATATAAAGGCAGACCTATCAGAATTACACCTGACTTCTCACCAGAGACTATGAAAGCTAGGAGATCCTGGGCAGAACTCATACAGACCCTAAGAGAACAAAGCTGCCAACCCAGGCTGCTATACCCAGCAAAACTCTCAATTACCATAGATGGTGAAACCAAAATATTTCATGACAAAACCAAATTTACACAATATGTTTCCATAAATCCTGCCCTACAAAGAATAATGGATGGTAAACACCAACACAAGGAGGGAAACTACACCCTAGAAAAAGCAAGAAAGTAATCTTCTTTTAACAAACCCAAAAGAATATAGCCACACAAAAATAAAAATAACATTGAAAATAACAGGAAGTAACAATTACTATTCCTTAATATCTCTTAACATCTATGGACACAATTCCCCAATAAAAAGCCACAGACTAACAGACTGGATATGTAAACAGGACCCAGCATTTTGCTGCATACAGGAAACATACCTCAGTGTCAAAGACAGACACTATCTCAGAGTAATGGGCTGGAAAACAATTTTCCAAGCAAATGTTCCCAAGAAACAAGCTGGAGTAGCCATTCTAATTTCAAACAAAATCAACTTTCAAACAAAAGTCATCAAAAAAGATAAGGAACGACACTTTATCTCCATCAAAGGAAAAGTCTACCAAGAAGAACTCTTAATTCTAAACATCTATGCCCCAAATGCAAGGGCACCCACATTCATAAAAGAAACTTTACTAAATCTCAAAGCACGCATTGCACCTCACACAATAATAGTAGGAGACTTCAACACCCCATTCTCATCAATGGACAGATCTTGGAAACACAAACTAAACAGAGACACAGTGAAACTAACAGAAGTTATGGACCAAATGGATTTAACAGATAGAACATTTCATCCTAAATCAAAAGAATATACCTTCTTCTCAGCACCTCATGGTACCTTCTCCAAAACTGACCATATAATTGGTCACAAAACAAATCTCAACAGATATAAGAAGACTGAAATAATCCCATGCCTCCTATCAGATCACCAGGGACTAAGGCTGGTCTTTAATACCAACAAAAACAAGAGAAAGGCCACATACACATGGAAGCTGAACAACGCTCTACTCAAAGATGGCTTGGTCAAGGAAGGAAAAAAGAAAGAAATTAAAGACATTTTAGAATTTAATGAAAACGAAGGCACCTCATACCAAAACTTATGGGACACAATGAAAGCAGTGCTAAAAGGAAAACTCATAGCTGTGAGTGCCTCCAAAAAGAAACTGGAGAGAGCATACACTACCAGCTTAACAGCACACCTGAAAGCTCTAGAACAAAAAGAAGCTAACACACCCAAGAGGAGTAAACAGCAGGAAATAATCAAACTCAGAGCTTAAATCAACCAAGTAAAAACAAAAAGAACTAACACAAAGAGTCAACAAAACCAGGAGCTGTTTCTTTGAGAAAATCAGCAAGATAAACCCTTAGCCAGACTAACCAGAGGGCACAGAGACAGTATCCAAATTAACAAAATCAGAAATGAAAGGGGAGATATAACAACAGAATCTGAAATTCAAAATTCAAAAAAACATCAGATCCTACTACGAAAACCTATAGTCAACAAAACTGGAAAATCTGGATGAAATGGACAATTTTCTAGACACAAAATACCAATGTTAAGTCAGGATCAGATAAACCATCTAAACAGTCCCATAATCCCTAAAGAAATAGAAGCAGTCATTAAAAGTCTCCTAACCAACAAAAGCCCAGGACCAGATGGGTTCAGTGAAGAATTCTATCAGACCTTCAAAGAAGATCTAATACCAATACTCTTCAAACTATTCCACACAATAGAAACAGAAGGAATACTACCCAATTCATTCTATGAAGCCACAGTTATGCTGTGTATTCTCCCTTAGAGATGGAACAGTTTCTGTCTAATCAGGAACTTGTCACAATTTCCTTTCATAGAGGACTTCATAAGAGATTTTTTTCTACTTCTATCATGTTTAATGTTCCAAATAGATTTTAAAAACTGATTGAGTGCATATTAGTTTTATCTTCAAAAAAATATCATGTATATTTAAGAGGCATATAACTATTATAAATTATTTTGATTACTTAAAAATGTCAGTATTGATTTGTATATTTTAAAATAAATTGTATTAGTTTAATAAAAAAATAAAAATAAAATAAAAAAGTTTCACAGTTTCCTGTGATGGGTAGCATATGTTTAGCATCCTGTCCAGCCACTCAGTTCTAGGTATATACACAAAAACTTGAATGTTCATAGTAGTTCTTTTTTTAAAGTCCTAATACATTAAGTAGTTTTTATATTTAGTTATTTTTTTAGTTAGCATACAAATGGTTTTTTAAAAAAATTATATTAAAAACTGAAGTACAGAACTAAACAGAGAATTCTCAACAGAGGAATCTCAAATGGTCAAGAAGCACTTAAAGATCTTGAGATTCTACCTTACACCCATTAGAATGGCTAGGATCAAAAATTCAAGTGATAGCACATGCTGTTGAGGATGTGGAGGAAGGAGAACACTCTTCCATTGCTGGTGGGAGTGCAAACTTGTACAACCACTCTGGAAATCAATTTGGTGGTTTCTCAGAAAACTAGAAACAGTTCTACGTCAAGACCCAGCTATATCACTCCTGGGCATATACCTAAAAGATGCTCCAACATCCCACAGAGACACTTGCTCAACTATGTTCATAGCAGCTTTATTTGTAATAGCCAGAAACTGGAAACAACCTAGATGCTCCTCAACTGGAAGGGTGGATCAAGAAAATGTGGTACATCTACACCCAAGAAATAAATGGGGATGTCCTTAGTTGTGATTCACAGCATTGGGGATATAGAACCTGAAGAGGCCACCTCCTGTAGCTACACAGAAACCCCAACTGGTTCGATAGAGACACCAACCTACCCACAAAACTTTCAACCCAAAATTTATCCTGTCTACAAAAAATGCAGGCATGTGGGAGGGCAGAGACTGAGGGAACCTCCAATGACCAGCCCAACTTGAGACCCAGCTCATGGGCAAGCACCAATCCCTAACACTACTAATGAGACTCTGTTATGCTTGCAGATAGGAGCCTAGCATGGCTGTCCTTTGAGAGGTCCCACCCAGCAGCTGACTCAGAGAGATGAAGACACACACAGCCAAACAGTAGAAGCAGCTTAGGGACTCTTAGGGAAGCATAGGAGGAAGGACTGCAGCACCTAAGGGGATAGGAACTCCACAGGAAGACCAACAGAGTCAACTAACCTGGACTCTTGGGGCTCTCAGCACCTGAACCACCAATCAAAGAATATCAATAACGGGCTGAACAACACCCCCTGCACATATGTAGCAGATGTGCAGCTTGGTTTTCATGTGGGTCCCAAACAACTGGAGTAGGGGCTATCCCTAAAGCTATTGCCTGTCTGTGGGATATATTTTTCTAGTTGGGCTGCCTTGTCTGGCCTCAGTGGGAGAGGATGTGCCTAGCTTTAAAGACTTGATGTGCCAGGGTGGGATGATACCCAAGGGGACCCCCTACCAGGGCAGAGGAGAAGAGGAGGAGTGATGGGGGAAGGACTGTAGGAGGGGTGTCCATAAGGGGGACAGTTAGTGGGATGTAAAGTGAATAAGTAAAAGATTATATATATGCACACACATACATACACACATACCTATATGGGAATGCAACTGTAAAACTTAACTTTTTGTAATATATGTCAATAAAATTTTCAAGAGGTGAGTGAAGAGATGGTTAGGTATTAAAGCATGTTTTACTCTTCCAGGACCCTAGTTTGCTTCCCAACGCACACATCAAGTGGCTCCCAACAGCCTGTGGCTCCAGCTACAAAAGATCAGAGGACTTTGTACTACATGGGCACTCCCACATGTATGGGACTGTCATTCCTCCCCACACTACACTCACACACAAAAAAATGAATGAACATGGAAGGGTTTAAGTGGAGATTAGAATGAATAGGAAGGAAGAGGCAACTGGGTAAGAGGGCAAAGAAAAACAAAGGATGTATGGAAAATGTCATGTGCAAATTTGCTATTTGGTATGCTAAGTAATAAAATATAATTTAAGAAAATATACAGAAGTTCATTGAAATGTGCGGACACTGGGTCTTGGCAAGAACTTGTTTGAGTACTTCAATATAGATGTATGGTGTTTTGTATTTGCAAGTTAAGTTTTTTAAAGTGATTTTTATAAATCAGTTTGAATGGTTATGTAATGCTGCTCCCACAAGGCATAGATTATTAAATAAAAATCTAAGTGCCAAATACCTCCTTGCAAGTAGTAGTTGTGTTCTGTTCTATTCTATTCTATGTGTATGGGTATTTTGCCTGTATGCATGTATACATATATCTGTGTACCACATGCATGCAGGTTCCCAGGAGGCCAGAAAAAGGACACTGAATTCCCTAGAACTCGAACCCAGGTCTTCTGGAAGTACAGCCACTAAGTGCTCCTAAGTGCTGAGCCATCTCTCTAGCTCCCCTCTTGTGAATGTGAGGCCAAAGAGATTCCCCCAAACTAAATACGCTCTTGTTATGGCTCTTGGTTACTCACCAAAACTAAATGGTCAGACCCTATTGTTGAAGACATCATACACAACTGTTGCAGGATAGAAAAATCAGGACTAGAACTGAGTTGCAAGCTTCTTCCCTGCTTGAAAGCTTTCAATGAGCTTGAAGGTGCTGTGTAGCTATCATGAACCCTTTGAGTTACAATACCAATCTTCCAGGCAAGATGTGTCTACTGGTACAATGTGACTGATAGGAGTAACAGTGCTTTTTAAAAGTTGTATTTGAGGGGGCTGGAGAGATGGCTCAGTGCTTAAAAGAACTGGCTAGTATTGCAGAGGACCTGGGTATGATTTCCAGAAACCATGTGGCAGCTTTCAACTGCTAGTAACTCCAGTTCCTAGGGATCTGACAATTCTTCTGGCTTCTGAGGGTACTACATGCATGTAGTGCATAGTTACACCTTGAGGCAAAATAACCATACACATAAAATAAATAAATCTCTTTTAAAAATTGTATTTGAAGCCCATTCCATGAGAGGGAACTCATGCTTGGTACTGCAAACCAGCCAAAAGTCTATAGCTGGTGAAGTCCTAGGCCCTAAAAGGTAACCTGCTATTGGTTTGGTGTTTGTTTTTATATTTTACCAAGTGGATATAGTATCAAACTGTCTTTTAAATATTTAAGTTTATAACTATAGATTAGTGCTGCTCTCAACCTTGGTTAGTTAGAGAAGATTCACTTTGCAGTTGGTGATAGTTAATGACGTCAATGTGATAACTGGTTAAAGTGATAATAAGTGACAGCTGACAACTCAGACTTAAATGGGAAATTTATATAATCCTTCCAAGTTCTAGGAAACATGATGAAAGAGGGGATGGAAAAATAATTTAAGGTCTGGAAGAAGGTGAGGAATGCTTTGAACTGTTAGGTTCTGGACTTGGCATAGCCACTGCACTCATGAATTCACAGCAGGTGTATCTACCTACACAAAATGGGACCCATCAACAATTCTATCATGGGTGGAGAAGGGGCTCATAGTTACTCTCTAAGGAACTATTGGCCATTAATGGTTGCTGGGGTGGGTAGTAATTTTCTTTAGTGGCATAGCCACCACGAAATTGCCCATGCTTGGGTAATGATTTATACTATTCCTGCTCAGGAAAGCAACCTTAATTGATCTAAGTGGGCTGCAAAAAACAAAACAAAAAAAAACAAAACAAAGCCCAAACCACAAACAAACGAAAAACAAACAGAAATCAGACAAGGAAACAGAGAAGAAAATAGGAGGGGACCTTGTTGGGTAGAAGAGGTTCAGTGGGAGCAGGACTAGGATGAAAGAGGTTATTAGTGAATGAGGTGACTAAATGACAGTGTGTGCGTTTGTGTGTCCAAGACTAATAAATAAATATTAACATAAAATAAAAACAATGAAAATTTTAATAATTGGTTAAATATATGTCTGTAATTTTTTGAGTAATTAAAAATGTAATTAATTTATTGTACATGTATGGGTGGTTTTTCCCTGTGTGCATGGAATTGTAGTCCATGTTCATGTCTGTCGCTCAGGAATGGCAGAGAAAGGAACTGGGTACCTCCAGGCTGGGGTGGATGATTGCAGACACCAAGTGGATGCTGGGAACTGACCCCAGGTTCTCTTGAAGAGCAACCAGTACACTAAACCATGAAGCCATCTCTCTAGTCCCTTTCTCATAACTGACAAATCTTTGAAAAACTTGTTTTATTTAAAAATTAAAACATTATTTCAATCAAGTAACTGACCAAGTTCTATAATAATGTCTCAAAGAGCTCAGACTATATATTTAAGTTTTTTAAATCTTATTTTAAAGTATTCAAAAAAATATGTCCTGGCTTGTAGAAGCAGGTTAGATTAAATTCTTGAGCTATTTACTGTGAATTTCCTTTCTTGTCATTTACCAAAATCTTACCCATTCTTCTAGGCACCAGTTCAAATAATAATTCTACAATCCTGTCTTATATACTATAAGGTTGTTTCATAAAAGTTCCGCAAACAATTAAATGATTTAGCAAATATTCAAAAGACCATATTGATAATGGATTCATTTTTTTCAAAGATACATGTATTTACTTTAAAACTATTTCTAGAGTTCAAAATCTACTATATTTTTCATACTTTGTAAAATAAACTAATCTAAGTGTACTTAGATGACAATGCTAAAAGAGATTTCAAAATATGTAAATAAATTACTAATCTGGTGCATACCTAAATGAGTGGTCATTAAAATAACAAGAGTAGACCTGAAGAAAGACAATAGCAATAGACATGATAATACAGACCTCCAAAAGCTTAGGAAGAGATAAAGAACTACAGGTAATTAAAGAATGCTGGCTCAGGGAAGAGAATTAATTAGTCTTCCCCCCTAGGGAAGTGCATACCAATTCCTTAGCCAATACTAAAAGGTCAGCCCTGAAAACAAATGTACAAATAACATTACGGAGACTGAGCAGGCATTTGTCTATTTAGGAATACACATATACACATGGCCACTTAAAGGAAAAGGGGATGATGAATGTGAAAGAGAACAAAGTGGGCTTGGACATGAGGGGTTTAGAGGGAGGAAAGAGAAGGGAAGCAAACGACACAATTACAGTCTCAAAAAATGGAACAAGAATATCTACTTACTTGTCTTCCACAGCAGTGGCTCCAATTAAATTCATGTTAGTCTCAATCTCATCAAAAATCTTTTCCAGTTTTTCTTCTCTATCTTGTAGTGCCATTTTTGCCTCTATTAGTTGTGCATTGATTCTTTCAAAATCATCTGGAGGAATTTCTTTGAAGGCTACACAAAGAGTCCGATACCCATCCTAGAAGTAAAGCAGAAATTCTATAGTTATCTCTGTAATAGCTAAAAAAAAGTCATATCCTTTTAAAGATTTATTTTTAATTATGTGTTGTGTGTTTATCAGAATATGTCTCTGAGTGGTTATGTTCACATGAGTGCTGATGACTATGGAGGCCAGAGGCGTGAGATCTAGAGCTAGAGTTACAGGGAGCTAGGGTACTGGGAACCAAACTTGGGTCTTCTGCTCTTAACTGCTGAGCCATCTTCCTAGCCCAGTCATTCTTGAAAGGCATCTGCTTTACCCATCTGTATGAAAGAGAAATTCTGATGTTTAATTTTTTTAAAATGAACAGCATGCAACTAAAGAGTTAACATTTTGTCAAGATCAAAATAACTGATCACTGTCTTGAAAACAATCCTTGAAACATCTTCACCAAGTCCTAGTTCTTTCTGATGACAATATTGGTCTAGAATAGTAATTTATGTTAAAATAAAGAATATGGGAATATGACCAAATTTCATCCCAGTATAAAATAACTACAATTAACTTCAACATCTCTTTAGAAATCATAAACATAGCTATCTCCAGCATATCTCCATTTATTTATTGAAGCGAGGGGTGCAGGCTCACCATTGCATTACGTTCCACATGGACTTTGATTAACTCAATTTCATGGTTATGCACCCTGGGAAAAATTGATGAATCTGCTCCTTTACAGAAAAGTAGTATATCTCCTAAAATAAAGAACCAAAGTAATCAACTTAGAATTTGAAGACTGGTAATAGGATTTTAAAGACGAGATAACTCAAGATGGCCTTTCTCATGCAACTTCTATATATTTTGAATCTCTTCTGTAATGTTCAACCAAATGGAATAAAATATCTAGAGCTTTATCTAGTGAGAACAATCACCATATCTTCAGAATATTATAGACAGAATAAATAAGCCAAATATTACTACATGTACTCCTGCGCTAGTTCCTTCAGTAAATCATGGAGTACTAGGCTGTGTCATGGAACTCCAGGTGAGTATCTTTGAAAATGTAGCCAGTCCTGACCTAGAGCCAAACATCAAAAACTCCCAAAGCCCAAGTTCATTCTGAATAAACTAAGAACACTTGCTTGGTGAGCTATACTGGGATTTTAAGTTTTTAAAAAAGGCATTTAAAATTCCTTTGTAGAATGCTGATATTGCAAGTGAAGTTTTGGATCATACACTGTTGAGCATTAAAAGACACTATCCTTATGAGGCAAATAGCTGTGCTCAACAAATTAAGAAGTATAGTTTTGGGACCAATACTTTGCATGTCATTTTCCCAGACATTTTACCATTGCAGAATATAGGTATAGATGTGCACACATGAAAATATTTAAATGCTAAATATTTCATTTCTAATTATATGGTGAAGTTTGTTTAAAAATCATAAACAAATTCCATGGTCATATACTAAAACCAGTCTCATGAGTCTGCTGTCATCCCAGAAAATATGAGTAAAGTGGACCATATTTCTCCATGGGTTTGTCTGCAGTTTCATATTCTTGTCACTAAACAATTTGCAGCAGATTTAATACTAAAATAAATCAAGGATATTTTGAAACTAAACCTCTGGGAGGGGGTCAAAGAACACAGTACACACATATATATACATCTGAGAACTTGCAAATAAAGTAGGCGTGCTCTCGCATAGGTCTTTCAGAATCTGAACAGGAGGCAAACTACCATAGTGCCTTTCAAAGACATTGAGCAGCCTAGAGATGATGGTACTCATTTCTCTGAAAAGGCAAGTTTTATTCTTTCAGGGTCCTTAGCTCTGGAATGAAACAAGAATATTCTTTCCCAGAAACCTAGGTTAACCATACACTTCCTTGCTTCTGAAGAGCATCAAGCAGGAGTAGAATAAGAGAGGTGAGAAAAGGATAGAAACCCACCAACTTTCTGACCTCTAGGTTGCTCTAATTGGTATTTCCACACCATTCTATGATAAAGAGGCCCTGTTTCAGTAAAATTTGCAAGACTATTTAATTCTATACTATATACAATGTTTTTTTTTCCTCAAAAAGTTTATAAACAACCCTGACAAAAGGAAAAAGATAAATAAGTCAAATTTTAAAGATGCATACCTCCTTGGGTCCTAACAATTACACTCATACGTCGGCGGACAGAATCAAAATTTAAGGTGTGGAGAAGTTCATACCTTTAGGAAAGATGAAAAAGTGAAATAACTACACTGAAATAAGAAAAAGCACATGACTGAACCATCTTAGTGAACACAAAGCTTTCCTCTTTGGATGTGGACAGCTAGTTTTGTGTATAACTGGTACTTTCTACTTTTCTTTGAAATGTCTCTGTATGCTGAACATTCTGATAATAGCAGTAAAAGTTATTTTTATTTTTTCACTGTGTAACTTAAAAAAGAGTGACTACATAGGTATGGAAAACAAAGAACTGTCCCACCAAGCCAGATCTGGAGGGGGTGTCTAGTGGGAATGTAATTGGAGTGCCTATTAGAGGGTCAGACACTGTGCCACATGTTGAGGAATTGAGATGAGTCTGCTGATGACTTTTCTAAGAACTTAACCACATTATAAAGGAGACAAAGGGTAAAGAAAATACACTACAAGTACATTAAATACTTCCTTCAATCAAAACACTCAAAAGAGAAACCAGAGCACAGACTTTTAGAAAGCTAACTGAAAGAATGTTTCCTGGAAAAGGGTGTATGCTGGATTCTAAAAGAATGACATGTTAAAGGGAGGGAGCTATGATTTTAGAGCACAGGAGACCATGTATAAAAGCACACATGGTAGCCCATGGTTCATAAGAGAGTTTAAATTTCCAATGTTTGGAAAACTCAATGATAGGAGAATAGCAAGAGATGAAGTACACAAAATAAGCAGGTGCTGAGAACTGGGACCTTTGGTGCTGTTTTAGAAATGTGGCATTTTATCTTAAAATAGTAAGAAGCTAGAGAAGGGGTTCAAAAGTATAATGACATTATGAGATAGCTTAGATCTGTCTATGTATGTAAATCATACCAAAGGGTTAAAACAGGAAGGGACTTGTGAGTGAATATCTTCATTCACATTTTACAAATAGCTCGCCAAGACTCATTCTGGACAACATATAAACCAAACTGGAACTTCTACTTCAAATTAATATTTTTGACATTCTATGAAAAATAGCTTTTCCTACTGCACCTATATTTATACAAACGTCAGAAATGGAAGAATGCAGTTGAATATTTGTAAGTACATAGGCTTCTTTTCCTTTCTGACTCCGTTTACTGTTTACAATTGGGTTAAGAGTTACAAACATCAGACATGGTGCTACTTACTCTTCTGTTTCTTTTCTTTGGTTCTCTACTCTGATATGTCCATTCCAATTGCCCAAAAATGTGAACCCAAACCTATCAAAAACAATAAAAAAGCCTTGTATATCTTCAAGGAACAATTAATTTTCTCTTGCCCTGACACTTGTCTATTATAAACTCTTTTCTTCTTCTATATGATCTCAATCTCCAATTTTATTTCCCTTTTCAAGATGAGTTGATAACAAAGAGTAATACAACAACTGCTTACTAGTAATTCTAATTTTGTAGCAAACACAGTATTTGACCTTTTAGCTATTTAGTCATCTTAAATCTCATGGGTAAACTGGATTGTCACTTACCAAATGACATCAAAATTGCTAGCAGCACTTAGAAAGAAGATGAGTTGTCAAAAAGCTGCTGCTGTTAGATGATTTACAAAATATAGTATGACAGTTCGGACTTAAGACTGGGATATATACACACGGCAAACTAAACTAATACCTCACTATTCTGTGTGAACTTACATAATAGGAGAGGCACATGACAGAATTACTGAAGCAAATGAAAAAACATCACAGGCCTATCTATCCTCTTGTGGTTTCACTTTCTCAGAAATTCAAGAAGTACTTACTTTTTAGCTCCTTTCACCAAAGCTATTTCATCTGGTGAGGAGGAGATATATGTGAACCCAGCTCCTTCTATAGGTCCATCAACAGCATCATTTGTTTTAATTTCTACAGTGTGACATAAGCACAGGGCACGGAGAAAGAGCTCTTCTCGGTGCTGTGGAGCAGAAACAGAAAAGTGACCATTCTTTTGATTTGATCACTAGGTAACCCAGACAGTGAACAAAGAAAAAATATATGAAGGTGACAGAATGTTATAATCTCTAGGAAATTTATAAATTCCTAATACTTAAACAACTGTTAGCAATTAATAGAATTTCTGGTTCCTGAAGGCTGGAGAGATAGCTCAGAGGTTAAGAGCACTGACTACTCTTCCAGAGGTCCTGAGTTCAATTCCCAGCAACCATATGGTGGCTCACAACCATCTGTAATGGGATCTGATGCCCTCTTCTGGTGTGTCTGAAGACAGCAACGGTGTACTCATATACATTAAATTACATTAAATAAATACATCTCTTTTTTGGGGGGGGTGGGGGGTTCGAGACAGGGTTTCTCTGTGTAGCTCTGGCTGTCCTGGAACTCACTTTGTAGACCAGGCTGGCCTCGAACTCAGAAATCCGCCTGTCTCTGCCTCCCAAGTGCTGGGATTAAAGGCGCACGCCATCACTGCCCAGCAAAAAAAGAAGAACTACTGGTTCCTAGGCAGTACTATGTATTAACTCATTCGGATTAATGTAGTATCACCTATACCTAAGGTAGTGATTTCTTTATGGCCTAAGATGTAGTTAGATATCTAAGTTACAATATAGCAATTGTTCATGTGTAGGAAGACTTTGATTCACCTAACATGAAAATACTAGGTCTTTAATGATTTGAAGAGACAACATTCTTAGAAGAGCTGATGTTTTTTTTTTTGAAAAAAGTGTATCCACATACAGTCAAGTTTATGTTTTTGTTCAAATGCCATTTCCCATAATTCTACTTCTTAGTTCTGGTTGTGTACAAATGCTAAAAGTATTAATAAAAGAAAGATGTAGTTAAAAAAAACAAATGATTATTCAAAACTTGGTATCATGCACCCATTGGAAAATTCAGTATTTCTACTATATAGGAATAAAACATGCCTACAAAGACTGATTTCTCAGGTAAAATAGTAACAGAGAAAATGTCACCTTATCTGCTTTATCAAAATAGGCTAAGGGCCCATCAATTTGAGATAATCCATCAACTTCCTGAGTTGTGCCTTTATATCTGTGCCCATCTATGCAGCATTCAATGAATTCCATGCTATTTTCAGTGAGTGTTCCAGTCTTATCTGTAAATACATAGTCCACCTAAAAACAAGGACATAAACATATTCATGTTCTTTAGCATGAGTAAGTTTTAGCCAGCTGTAAGAAGGCAGTCCTCCTGCCATAGCCACAGACATCACTTCTCTAAGACTTGTCAAATGTCAGAATTAGAGATGTAGTATTACCAAATGAATGAGAAAATTGTGAGCATTTTCAAAGACACTAAAACTTGCTTAAATATAGAAGACTAATAGGACAGAAAACCATGCATTTTATGAAGCTAAGCAACTTTAATCATTTAATGTTTTTATAAAGTAAAGTAGAAAGTCAATTTTCCAAGGAGGACAACAATAGAGTGAGCACCACCTGCAACTGGCAAGTACATAAGCCAATGAGGAAAACACAATAAAAATATAGCTGGCATATAATAAAAGAAAAGCTGATGAGAATATCTTCCTCCTTGAAAAGCACAATTAAAATTTTATTTCATTTTATAAATGGGTATATGTATATATGTGCATGCCATAATATACAACATGCATGCCAATACACAGATAGAAGTTGGAGGACTTGTAGAAGACAGTTGTCTCATTCCATCATGTAGGATCTGGAGATCCATCTTAGGTCATCAGGCTGGCTGACAAGCACCTTTACCTGGGGAATTCTCTTGTCAGGACAATTTTTAATAAAAATACTACATTGTAATAAAAGTATTACAACTATAGAACATATAAGACAGAAGAAAGAGAAATGTTAACAGTTATCTAATTAGGAGATACACCAGGTAAAAGGTGGTAAGAAATTGCAAAAAAAAAAAATTTTCCATGCTTTTTTCTCAGATACGTCTCAAAAATGTTTACAAATTAAAAAAAAAATTAAAATATAATATGTAGGTATATATTTAAAAATAGTGGAAAATAAGCCAATGAAATAAATTTTCCATTGCAATAAATCTTTTGAGTACATTCATTTTATCTCAGTTTTAATCTATTCTATTTATAACATGTGGCTTTTAGAAACCCACAATTTTATCTTCCTTTTTGCTAATTTATGCTTAAGTAGTTAAAATTACGGGCTGACAGGAACAAAGCCTAAGCACAAGATTCAGGTTTTTATTATGTAGGAAAAGAAATAAACTCCAGCACTCGTAGCTTTCTAATTATTCTTCAAAGCTTTCCATGGTAGCAACACTGATACAAATAAAGCATTCATTCTAGTCTTTCTCCCTATTAATCTGCCAAGTTGGAATTCTCTTTTTAAATTGATCCTAGTGGTATTACTATGATCATTTAGATTTTTCTAAATAAACTGAAATTTTGGAGGGCTTTCTATTCCTGATCAACAATTTTCACTTTTATTTTTCCATGAATGATGGGCTGATTCACGTCATGCATTTCAATTAGAATTAGCCCATTCGGCAGCTCTTTTGTGTGTGCAGTGCAGGCCAGAGGAGAACTTTGGATGTTGTTGTCTAGGAACTATCCTTCTCTAGGCTCTCTTACTGACCTAGCATTCTCCAAGGAAGCTAGGTGAGGTGTAACAGTTAGGAAGTCTCAGGGATCTGTCTATCTCCATGTCCCCAGTGTTTGGGTTAAAGTGTATGCCATCGTGCTGAGCCTTTTGTAAGTAGTTCCTGAGGATAAAACTTATAGTCCTGTGCTTTTAAGGGGAACACTTTTCTGACTGAACTATATTTCCAGCCCCCCCCACCATGACTTCAGAATCTTTTAGCATTACTGTTAAAGGTGGTAACTTCAATATAAAATATACAATTCTTTTGCTGCTGTAGAATAGTTTGGACAGTAAAAGTAAACACTAAATCTCATAGGTATAGGCCAACAAAATATAAAATAAAAAAAGCATCTTTTTCAGTTCTAAATTCCTAGGCAATGTTGATTCTGTTGGCCCTAGAATCAGAATACTTACAGAACCATTCTCATAGGACATGTATTCAGGAAAAGTGGACAGGAGGCTAGCTGTGATTTATATTAAAAAGTATTTTCATATTTAAAAAACAGGGATAAAAGGAGAGATGGCTCTTTGGCTCTGCCTAACAAAAAGATTCTTCTTTAATGATAGTTTTGAGCTAGATGAAAAGGCTTCTCTATATCAGCAAATACAAGTTCATCATTTTATGGATGGGAAGCCTACATTAGTTATATATTAGAAAATATACATTTGATCTGCTTCTGTTGTCTGAATAGCTTCTAACACACCAGAGTGGTAAGAACATCATTTTGAGATGACAAATGGCTGAGTGTGTTGCTTAAAATCAGCATGTGTGAGGAAAGCAGTGTCCCCATGAGCTAGTCCTTTGTTTTTCTGGAGGATGATTATAGAGGACTGTGCAGTAACTGCTAACAGAGGTTTCTATACCCCCTTTTCATTTCCCAGACCACCTCAACTTTTTTCTTTCTTAATTTATCTGATGCAATGGTTATAGAATCAGGGTGAAACTACTGAGTGATGGGCCTGGTGGTGCAGGCCTATGATCTCAGCTACTAAGGAGGCTAAAGTTGGAACATTACTAAGGTCTGTCTGAGCTACAGAGAGAGTTCAAGGCCAGCATGAATATTTTAGTGAGATCCTGTCTCAAAAAGAAACTATGCTAGAGACATAGCTTAGTAGTAAGAGACTTGCTTAGTGTGTATAAAATCCTTGGCTCAATTTCCAGTACTGAAAAGCCAACCATATATAAAAGCATACACACACACCACCACCACCACCACCACCAACAACAACAACAACAAACCAAACAAACCCTACAAGTTCTGGATGTACAGAAGACTCCTAAGCAAGAAATTTGAGGTTTTTCATTTCCTTCTGTAGGAAACAGGACTCAAGGCTCCATAAATGCTAAGCAAATGCTACATACTGAATGAAGTACACCCTCACATCCTATGTTCTAAAAACCTCTAAAACTTCTAAGGAGCTTATGATGTAAGTGGGTTGTACCTTTACCACAGTTGCAACTAACTGTACAGATAGACGATCACATCTCCACACAACTTTAGTCTATTGAATGGGTAATGAGGGAAGGGTTCCTCTTGACTAGTTGCCTATAGTCTAGATAAGCACAACAGACAAGCCTAATCACCCTTCCAATGTGAGAAAGTTCAGATATCTAGCAAAGGAGGAATCACAGTTTTAGGTCACGAATGAATAAATGGATTGTACCGTGAGGGCAATCTAATACTACTTAATACCTTAAAAGGGACTCAGAGACACAGATGACAGTCTCCTAGTTCAATCAAATAGAAGGCTCTTACTCCTAATTTTAGAATTGTACAAGTTTTAGATGAAGCCTATATTTCTCAGTATTCTTACCCTGGGAGATATTGTGGATAATGTACTAGAATAATTATTGATTGAATAGAATTCTAGTAATGCCTTACTGTCATTTGAGGTTGCATATCCTCTTGATGTAAAGGGATGGGTGTTTGAAAATGACCAGACTATTGTATATTGTGAAAAACAATTTACTATTAATCTCTGTCTCCCAAGTAGAACCTAAAAACCTCTGGTAACCCTAGAAAGAGATGCGTATATTTCATATACTAATGAGATGACTGTGTGGCCCTACATACTAGATGCCCTTTTGAATAGTCACTGAAGAAAGCAAGACATTACTTAAACGGCTGGAATTTTCACCTCCATCCCATAACCCCTGAGGAGGAGGGTAAAAGAGCTAAAGGTTAAGGTGATCACCAATGGCCGATGATTTAATCATTATGTTATGTTTTGTTACTTCTACTGAACCCTCAAACCAAACCAAACCGAGACAACTTTTTAGATAGCTGATCATATATGGAGATTTCCTGAAGGCTGGCACAATGCTGTGCACTCCTTCCAATGTACCTTGCGCTATGCACATCTTTCATTTGGCTACTCCTCTGTATCTTTTTAAAATAACTATTTAAATATAATGATAAGCAGTATTATGTTTCCATGAGTTTTCTAGATCATGCTGTCAAATTAGTGAAATTCAATCAAGGATCTTTGGTAATCTTGATTTATAACTATATGATCAAAATCACAAAGAACAACATGCACTTGTGATTGGTATTTGAATGATGTCTGTACTGTGGGACTTAGGCTTCAATTTGTATCTTCAGGTAGAAAGTATTAGAACTCAGTGGAGAATTTGCCTTGGTGTGTGTATAAATCTTCTCTACCCCCACAGTGACAGTGTGGTCTTGAACTATTCTGAGTAGTGGAGGAAAAAAATTCTGCTCTTTTGGTGAAGTTGGTTGCTACACAGGGATTAAAAAGAATTCTTGAACTAAACACATGAAGTCACTTATTTAGTAAGTTAAACAGAACAAATACCAAATGCTTTAACCTAAAGGAACCCTTAGACTAGAGCCCTGGCTTATCAGTTATAAACCTTGATAAAAATCTCTTAATTTTTCTGTAAAGTAAAATACTTGATGTATTAGACTATAATGACTAAAGATAAAGCTAAACAATAAATATGCCCTACCTACTACATATATGTTGATGAATACTGTTGATGTTAGGTCCAGTTCTACCTCCCATTCCCATGCTCCTAGAAATAAGACTCAGATTCAAAATATATTTACAAATACCTTGGCCATTTGGCTAGGGTCTTCTCTGACTAGATATAACTTAAAATATCCCATTTATTCTAGCCTACATTCTATCACGTGGTTGGTTTCCTGTGCTCAAGTACCATCTTGTTGCATCTTCCTGGCAAATCTCCAGTACCCGGCTCTATCTCAGAATTTTTTCTGCCTCCTGGATGTCCCACCTTCTATTTCCTGCCTAAGCCATAGGCCGTAGGTCTTTTGATTGACAAGTGATGCATCCATACAATACATAAGATATTCTCTCTACAAAATACTGTGATTTATTTGGCTGATATTAGTCTTAAGATTCTTTCTATTGCCCCATTACCCTCCTGATATTCTTATTAATTATATAACCATACTAATAAAGTAAAGTCTATTATGTTTGCCCAAGCAGGAAGTGGATAATTTAAGGGTTTTTTTGAACTTTATAATAGTAACTTCAGTATACAGAACACATCCAAGGTACATGTTAGGACCTCAAAACAACTGTATTGGATTAGTTGAATCAAGTTATAGCTTAAGAATGATAATGCCATATAATTAGATATAGCCACAAGATTGAAGGAATATAAAGGTTATTCCTACAACTTTTTCAAGATCCACTAAAACTATTCAGTTTTATTAAAGATTGGTACTTTATCATAAAATATCTTATAATTTTCTAATTGAATGAAGAATCTGTTCTTTTATTTTTTATACCAAGCACTGTCCCAATAAATATCTTCCTATACTTTTTAAATACTAATGAGTCACTAAAGCAAATATTTACTATGGCTTCGATGGCAATAAACTGATACTACCTTTAGCAACATAAAAAACTCTACAGCTTGAATTATTACTCATAAGAGATGAAAGTGGTTACACTTAATTTTATGTGTAACCGTCCATTGAATGCTAAGCCCAAGAAACTATTTCAAGACTTCTTTGCATTTTTATTCTGGTACTTTCTACACATACAAGCTAATGATGATTCCAAGTTGTTTAGGCATCGTATTAAAGGAGTAATCTGTCATTAACTTTGTGATTTGAAGAAATGATAACCATATTGAGAAATGCAGTTTGGCTGGGAAACTGAATGGAAATTGAAACAAATGCGGTAGTTTCTTTCCACTGATCAAATTTACCAGATCATTACCCAACACTCTACTGCCTATACTCTTAATACAATCTAAAAGATAAGAGCCAGAGTATTCATATAGGTAATATGTATACTGGTGAAGAGGAAGTGTGAAAGAATGAGTTAAGAGTCCTATCAAGAAGAATCTGCCCTAGGCATTTTGTCTGCCTCTAGAATGCATGAAGTTTATGGAATTATAGCTATTATATTTGCATTGAAAGTTTAAGGCTAGCCTTCAGTTCTGCCTCTGGATAGGTTTGTTGCCTATAATCAGGCAACAAACATGACACAAATTTACTTAGTGGACAGTATGAGCTGGTGGCTTCTACATTTATATGTTTTCTTATGCCAAAAGCCTATAGACTGAAGCCTTTCATTGGAATTAAAGTAACTCTACTCAACCCTGCCCCTGTGTGCAAATATGAGGCTTAATAAAGCTGGCATTAACTGTGGCAGCTCAATTAATCAACAAAAGAATCTTCAGGAAATATCCACGGGAAATGCCACTGGTTCACTTATTTCTTGTACTGTTTCAGCATGTCCAGAATCTATGAAGAATGTAGATTCCAGGGTCTGAGCTACTCATTTCTAAACAGAATAGTATGTGCAAGGTCCTTTTGTCCTTTCCCATGTCAATTGTGAAATGGTACTTTGGTTTAGGCAAAGTTTGTGTCAAGGGGGGTTTCCAAAGTGGAGACTTGGAAAGGGGGAAACATTTGAAATGTAAATTAAAAAGAGGAGTGGAAATAGGGGGCTGGAGAGATTGGCTTAGTGGTTAAGAGCACTGACTTGTCTTCCAAGGAACCTAGCAGCTTATAACCACTTGTAACTCTAAATCTTAGAGAATCTGATGTCCTATTCCGGCTTCCAAAACACTACACACACGGTCCAAAAACATACATGAAGACAGGATACCCATAAACTACAATAAAAATAAAGGTTAAAAAATTAAAATGCGCAGATATAGAGTATGAGGAGTAGAAGGTCTAAATTCAGGGAGAGTTTTGAGGCACAGATGCAAATCAGCGCCATTTTAAACAAATGTAAGGCTTTGTTCTAGCCACCATTTCATTGCCTGGATGTGCATTTTCTAGTCACAGAAATGATATTTATACCACTCTAATATAACTATCATGAGAATTAACTGAAAGACAAAAAAATTCCCTTCAACTATAAATATCATTAGATAATACACAGCAAATTTAGACAAAGGGGAAATCTTTCTCAATACTAAGAAAGCCAGGTCAAGCCTCAAGTCTATATTGATCTACTTGGGAAGCTGAGGCAGGAAGATCACAAAGTAAAGACTTGTCTGAGCTACCACGTGAGTTCAAAGATGACCAATGTATGCAATTAAGCAAGTCCCTGCCTCACAATTAAAAGTAGAAAGGATATATTCTAACCCAGTGGTAGAGCATTTGCTTACCTTTCTTGATATCTCAGGTTCAGTCCCAAGACCAATAAAAACAAAACACTAATGAGAAAAGCACTTAAGAAATCATTGATTAAATCACAGATAACACTGCATTAGAAAATAAGTGCACCTATGGTAGAAACAAGGGCAGTGTCTTGGTTATCCTGATATATGAAGCAAGTATACTGGGAAATGGTACTGAGGAGAAACGACATGCCTTCATGGTTTTTTTTTTTTTCATTTAAATTTTTATACTGGAATACACATAGCTTGCAAAGTCTATGTTAAATGTCCTAAGAAATGTACCCCAGAAAACATCAATATAGGATAACTATGGTTAACAAATATGCACGTGTAAAATAGCTATATTTTATTATACCTCATTCTTTTCAGAAATGATTATAGGAAGTAAGGGAAACCACATTTCATGTTTATAACCTAACAGTATCACTTGGTGAATTTTTACATACATTTCTGTAATACTCATATTTAATGCATAAATTTTATCTTTTGTAAAAATACTAGTAAAAATAACTGAAGTGGCATTTGTGAAAATATTGCAAACCTTTATGTGTCTGCACTAAAGATTTTTCTTTGAATTACATGTCAATAAAAGTAACGGTTACTTATATCGGTATTCCAGACTGGAAAATGTTTTTATTATAGTAGTTTAACTTAAGCAGAAAATGTGTTCTCACCTGACCCAGTTCTTCGTTAAGGTCTGATGTATTAACCAAGGCTCCTTCATTAATTTCTTCATCAAAAAAGTCTCTATCCCATGAAATAAAGAATGACCCTAAAAATTTCTGCATTTCTACTGTGACATACATGGAGACAGGTATAATGAAGTTGAAGAGAACCATGAATGACAAAAAATCAGTGAACATTTTCAACACCTAAAATAAGAGATGGTTCATGTTAATTAGATTTACAGCCTCCTTAGATCAATCAAATATAAAATGGCTTCCTTTCAATTTCAATGCTTAACACACTATTAATATAAAGAAACTTCCTAATGACACTATATCATTATATTCAAAATTATTATTATTAAGAACATTTTAGAACACTATGAATTTTATCTATATTTTTCAGAGCATAGGCTTTCTATTTTAATACTTTTTCACCTTATTAAATCCTAAATTCCTCTCACCCATAGATGGAAACACTCAAAGTTCATATGTAGATATGAACACAAGTTCATATTGAATTAAAATGCCAGAAAGCTCATTATTTTTCAAATCTCTTAAGAAAAGAGTCCAACAAACATAGACATATATAAAGTAAAAACAAATGTAAATCAAAAGTTATCATTTTTCTGAGCAGTATTTCAGTAAAGGGTAGGTAATCACAAACAAGTTAATACTTCTCACAGCAAATCAGTTACCTTAAAAGTTTCCCGTTCCTTCTGAGTCTTTTGGTTATACCAAGGTTCATCATTATATGGGTTACTTTGCCAAACATACTTTAGAGTTGTGCATACTGCAGCTTTGGTCAGTAAGATAAATAAATAAACAATCAAGAAGGCATTAATAGATCTGAAAAACAAGATAGTATGTCTATTTACTTAACACATAAACAAAATATAAATTTAAATTGTTCGTTTAGTCTTAACTAATCTAAAGCTTCTCCTGTGTATGTTAAATAATAACAGTCTAATATTTTTATGTAAGAACTTTAATTATCACAGCTGAAGAATCACTGTTAAGTGGCAAAATCTACCCCTGGTTTGTTTATTAATCACTACTGTTCTCCAAGGCACAATATCTGACTAGTCAAATATACCTTTACTAAGGTTCCTGTAAAATAACTGGAAATGGACATATCCATATGTTTTAGTAACTACTTAACCTCTATGGAAAGTGTATTTGTCTCTCCCTGCCAAAAGACTAAATATTTCAAACTAAAGGTAGAGTAGCAAATGTGAACCTCAAGCTGAGCAGATATTCCCTTAGCATTATTTGACAGCATAATTATGGATAAGACACAATGAATCATATCCATGCCTACAAAGAGAAAAGTATGGCTGGTATGGTGGTGTCTACAAATCCCAGTAGCTGGATTTATATTGGCAGGAGGATTACAAAATCAAGATCATCCTCAGCTTATGTAGCTAGTTTAAAATCAGACTGGGCTGCATGAGACTCTCTCTCTCTCTCTCTCTAACTCTCTCTCCCTGTCTCTGTCTCTGTCTGTCTCTCTCTCTCTGTCTCTCTCTCTCTCACACACACAGAGGTATGCAAATACATGTGCGTGTATACACATAGATATACAAAAAATTTTTAATTAAAATTGAATTAAATTTAAAAAATTAATTAAAATTAAAAGAGAAACCTCTGTTAGTATCACTTACCTTACTTGATCGACCACTCCATTGTCTACCTCAACAATAACATAGAACTAACTTACACATATCAACTAAAGGACCCCAAATCCAATAACAAAAGGAAAGGAATTTATAGTTTAGGTAAATGGTGCTATTTAAAAACTATGTAAGCTTGTTTAAGTCATGTATTATCTTGGAGACCCTTTCTTCATTTGTATACGTGAAAGAATCTAACATAAATTACGTCATAGGATTATTCAGAGGATTGAATCAAATCAGAAATAAATCAATGAGGACCATTTCAGAAACAGAAACAGGTGTTCGAAATGGTAGCTACTGTGGTTGTGGGTTCTGAATTTCTGCTATTGCTATTTGGCGACACTGAAAAAGTAACTATTTCTCTTTTTTTGATATTTTATTTACATTTCAAATGTTTCCATCTTTCCAGGTTCCCCTTTGGAAGCCCCCCATCCCCTGACCCTCCCCCTGCCTCTATGAGGGTATTCCCCTACACACCCACCAACCTGCTCTCATCTTCACTCCTTGGCATTCCCCTATACTGGGGCATCAAACACCCTCAGGCCCAAGGGCCTCTCCTTCCCCTGATGGCTAACAAGGCCCTCCTCTGCCATTTATGTGGCCACCACCATGGGTACCTCCTTGTGTATTCTTTGGTTGGTGATCCAGTCTCCCGGAGGATCCCGGGGTCAGGCCAGGTAACACTGTTGCTCCATCCATGGGGCTGCAAAATTCCTCAGCTCCTTCAGTCCCTTCTCCAACTCCTCCATCTGGAACCTCATGCTCAGCCAAATGGTTGCTGTGAAGTGAATCTTGCGTATTCCAATCTTTGGGGCTAATATACACTATCGGTGAGTACATACCGTCTTCATTCTTTTGTGACTGAGTTACCTCACTCAGGATGATATTTTCAAATTCCATCCATTTGCTGCGAATTTCATGAAGTCATGGTTTTTAATACCTGAGTAGTATTCCATTGTGTAAATGTACGTTTTCCATATCCATTCCTCTGCTGAGGGACATCTGGGTTGTTTCCAGATTCTGGCTATTATAAATATGGCTGCTATGAACATAGCGGAGGATGTGTCTTCATTACATGTTGGAGCATCTTCTCAGTCTATGCCCAGGAGTGGAATAGCTGGGTCCTCAGGTAGTATTATGTCCATTTTTCTGAGGGTCTACCAAACTGATTTCCAGAGTGGTTGTACCAGCTTGCAATCCCAGCAGCAATGGAGGAGTGTTCCTCTTTCTCCACATCCTCCCCAGCATCTGTTGTCACCTGAGTTTCTGATCTTAGCCATTCTGACTGGTGTGAGGTGGAATCTCAGACTTATTTTGACTTGCATTTCCCTGATGACTAAGGATGTTGAGCATTTCTTCAGGTGCTTCACAGCCCTATGAATTTCCTCAGTTGAGAATTCTCTGTTTAGCTCTGTTCCCCATTTTTTGATAGGGTTATTTGGATCTCGGGAGTCTAACTTCTTGAGTTCCTTGTATATATTGGATATTAGTCCTCTATCAGACTTAGGATTGGTAAAGATCTTTTCCCAATCTGTTGCTTGCCGTTTTGTCCTATTGACAGTGTCCTTTGCCTTTCAGAAGCTTTGTAATATCATGAGGTCCCATTTGTCGATTCCTGATCTTAGAGCATAAGTCAATGGTGTTCTGTTCAGGAACTTTTCCCCTGTACCCATGTGTTCAAGACTTTTCTCCGCTTTCTCTTCTATTACATTCAGTGTATCTGGTTTTATGTGAAGGTCCATGATCCACTTGGACTTGAGCTTTGTACAGGGAGATAGGAATGGATCAATTTGCATTCTTCTGCATGTAGACCACCAGTTGAACCAGCACCATTTGTTGAAAATACTGTCTTTTTTCCACTGGATGGTTTTAGCTTCTTTGTCGAAAATCAAGTGACCATATGTGTGTGGGTTCATTTCTGGGTCCTCAATTCTATTCCATTGATCTACCTGCCTGTCACTGTACCAATACCATGCAGTTTTCATCACTACTGCTCTGTAGTACAGCTTGAGGTCAGGGATGGTGATTTCCCCAGAAGTTCTTTTATTGTTGAGAAGTTTTTGCTATCCTGGGTTTTTTGTTATTCCATATGAATTTGAGAATTGCTCTTTCTGAGTCTATGAAAAACTGAGTTGGAATTTTGATGGGGATTGCATTGAATATGTAAATTGCTTTCGGCAGGATGGCCACTTTTACTATATTAACCCTGCCAATCCATGAGCACGGGAGATCTTTCCATCTTCTGCAGTCTTCGATTTCTTTCTTCAGAGACTTGAAGTTGTTGTCATAAAGATCTTTCACTTGCTTGGTTAGAGTCACACCAAGATACTTTATATTGTTTGTGACTATTGTGAAGGGTGTCATTTCCCTAATTTCTTTCTCAGCCTGTTTAATAGGAAGGCTATTGATTTGTTTGAGTTAATTTTATATCCGGCCACTTTGCTGAAGTTGTTTATCAGCTGTAGCAGTTCTCTGGTGGAGGTTTTCGGGTCACTTAAGTATACGATATCATCTGCAAAGAGTGATATTTTGATTTCTTCCTTTCCAATTTGTATCCCTTTGACCTCCATTTGTTGTCTAATTGCTCTAGCTATGACTTCAATTACTATATTGAATAGATTGGGAGAGAGAGGGCAGCCTTGCCTAGTCCCTGATTTTAGTGGGATTGCTTCAAGTTTCTCTCTGTTTGATTGTGTTTTCCTGTAATTCTTTAAGGGATTTTTGTGTTTCCTCTTTAAGTGCTTCTAGTTGTTTACCTGTGTTCTCTTGTATTTCTTTAAGGTAGTTATTTATTTCCTTCTTAAAATCTTCTATCATCATCATGAGATTTGATTTTAAATCTGAATCTTGCTTTTCTGGTGTGTTGGGGTGTCCAGGGCTTGCTGTGGCGAGAGAGCTGGGTTCTGATGATGCCAAGTAGCCTTCGTTTCTGTTCCTTATGTTCTTGCCCTTGCTTTTCGCCATCTGGTTATCTCTGGTGTTAGCTGGTCTTACTCTCTCTTACTGTGGCTTTTCCCTCCTGCAAGCCTCTGTGTCAATACACCTTAAAGACTGGCTCCTTCTGAGAGGAATTTGGATTTGGAGCGTTGTGGTACAGGGTCAGCTCTGGGGTGCAGACAGAAACCAGAAGGATCTTGTCCCCAGCTGTCCCTTGGTTCCTGTGTCCCGATGGTTCTGCCATGGTCCCTCTTGATCCAGTGAATTCGAACAGAAGTGATGGTCTTGCCTGTGCTTCAAGGTGTGTTGGTACTCCTGGGATACCAGTTCTCTCCTGGCACTATTTGCATATAGAGCCCTGTATCACAGAATCCACTTCTGGCCACCAAAAGAAACTAGAGGACCACTCCTCAGTTCCTGTGTCCTGGGGATTCCAGATGGGTCCCTCTGAGCAGACAGGCTTGCCCACACTCCTAGGAGTCTAGCTTTCTCCTGGCACTATTTGGCTATGGAGCCCTGGTGGCCCAGGCAGAGGTCTCCTGCCACTGATGGAAACCGGAAGGCTCCTTCTCCTGGCCGTTCCTCAGTCCCTGTGTCCCAAGGATTCAGGGCGAGTCCCTCTGAGTAGTGGTGCTCATCTTACCCCCACTCACCGGCTTTTCCGCACTCCTGGGAGGCTAGCTTTCTCCCAGTGCTATTTGGCTATGGAGCTCTGGTCGCCCAGGCAGAGGTCTCCCGCCACAGATGGGACAAGAAGTAACTATTTCAATCAATAATGACTAAAATAAAATAGTTGTTCATACTAACTTTTCAACAGCAGAGCGTTTCTGAGATTTCCCTTGATAGTTCAAAGCCATTTTGGTTTCCATCCCAGTGTAAACAGCAACTCCTAAAGAATAACAGAATATAACAAAAACCTAGTTATAGGTAAATTTGTGAATTCTTCATTCTATAAGGGTGAGAATTCTAAGTCTTCTTTCTACTCATCATTGATATATCACTTATATTAAAATTTAAATAGTATACCATGTGATAGTCATGTTAATTTATTATCCTGCAAATTCTTAGCACATAAATATACATTGAGAATAAAAGGCAGGTATCTGCCATGTTCATTTTTAACATGCATTATTTTTTTCCATAGGTTTTAAGAAACATTTTAACAGCATATTTTAAAAATTGTTCACCATATATCTTCTTGGTATTTTTAAGTGTGGCTCCTTTCAGCAAAAGATTTTCAGGTCCCAAAGACCTAAATAAAAAACAAGCACACGTTATTTAAACAATGTCCAACGTCATCAACACTGGGGACAGATTTTTGCCCTAACACACACCTATCTCCAAGGGGTTCAGAATGTATCTATTTCCACCATATGCTTACTCCCCAGGATGAGCAGACTGATCCTTCCATCTGACGTGACTTGAGGGTACAGCACAGATGGAAGCACAGTACAGGAGTAGCCAGCAACAAACAGAGGTAAAAAAAAAAATGCACAGAAGGATCAAAAGACCATGATTCATACATAGCAAGAGCTACACGAAGTGAGAAACAGAGGGTCACAGATAAAAGACTGGGAAGGGAAATGCCAAGCTGCAAAAACACAATGATGCCTTTGTAATGAATAAAACTAATTTCTGGGGGATTAAGGTAAAGTGAAAAACTGAGGCAATTAATTACATGATATAAGAGGAATGAAAGCATCCTGTTTGTATGCATTGCCTCATACATAATGAACCTTATATTTTACTTAGGTCCAAGTAATTCTTTTAGCACTTTCCTCACTGTCTAGAGCTTACTTGCTCTCCCATAAACGACTGTTCAGCTTGAATTTGACCCTTGTCAGCCATTATACAATCAAGGAAAATATATGCAATGTCTAGAACAGGTTTGGGAAAGCAGTCAAACAGGTACAGAGCTCTGCTCTTTTATATTTTTTTGAATTAAAACTTATGTATATAATTATTACATTTGTGTGGATGCACCTTGCCACAGAGTGTATATGTATAGCAGTCAGAAGATAATATTTTGGAGTCAGTTCTCTCCTTTCACCTTTAAAGTGGGTTCTAGGGACTTCCGGTTTTCACCTGTGGGTGGAGACCTCTGCCTGGGCCGCCAGGAGTCCGTAGCCAACGAGCACCGGAGAGGGGTGGCCTCCCAGGAGCTTGGAAGGGCCGTGAGTGGGGTTGAGGGGAGCAGCACCTCTCACCCAGACCTGCCCGGATCTGCCGGGATCCAGGGCCTGAGAACCCGGGGACAGAAAAACTCCGAAACTTCCGGTTTTCACCTGTAGGTGGAGACCTCTGCCTGGGCCACCAAGGGCCTGGGCCTGGGGACATCAGCCTGGGCCACAAGGCTCCACAAGAGATCTGGGAATCCCAGGAGTGCTGACACACCTTTGAGCAGAGACAAAACCACCACTTCTGTTCAAACACACTGGATCAAGAGGGACCCTTACAGAGCCTTCAGGGCATAGGAACCAAGGGACAGCTGGGGACAAGATCCTTCTGATTACATTCTGTACCCCAGAGTAGACTCTGTGCCGCAGCTCTCCAAACCCAAACACTTCTCAGAGAGAGCTAGTCTTCAAGGAGTACTGACAGAGAGGCCTGCAGGAGGGGCAAACCACAACCAGACAGAGTAAGATGAGCTAACATCAGAGTCAAGAAGATGGCAAGGGTAAGAACATAAAGAACAGAAACCAAGAGTACTCCGCACCATCAGAACCCAGCTCTCCCACCACAGCAAGCCTTGGATACCCCAACACACCAGAAAACCAAGGCTCAGATCTTAAATGATTTCTCATGATGATGATAGAAGACGTGAAGAAAGAAATGAATAACGCCCTTAAAGAAATACAAGAGAACAGAGATAAACAACTAGAAGCCTTTCAAGAGGAAATACAAAAATCCATTAAAGAATTACAGGAAAACTCAATCAAACAGGAAGAATTTCGAGAAAACACAATCAAACAGACAAAGGAAATGCACAAAACTATCCAGGAGCTAAAAATAGAAATAGAAAAAATAAAGAAATCACAAAGGGAGACAACCCTGGAGTTAGAAAACCTAGGAAAGAGATCAGGAACCATGGATGTAAGCATCACCAACAGAATACAAGAAATAGAAGAGAGAATCTCAGGAGCAGAAGATACCATAGATAACATCCACACAACATTAAAAGAAAATGCAAAATGCAAAAAGCTTCTAACCCAAAACATCCATGAAATCCAGGACACAATGAGAAGA
>CM052722.1:102393307-102421702 GCA_028551405.1 Uromys caudimaculatus
CAACATGTAATAAAGACACATGCTCCACTATGTTCATAGCTGCCATATTTATAATAGCCAGAAGCTGGAAACAACCCTGATGTCCCTCATCAGAGGAATGGATACAGAAAATGTGGTACATCTACACAATGGAGTACTACTCAGCTATTAAAAACAATGACTTAATGAAATTTGCAGGCAAATGGATGGAACTTGAAAATATCATCCTGAGGGAGGTAACTCAGTCACAAAAGAAGGAACGTGGTATGTACTCATGATAAGCGGATATTAGCCCAAAAGTTCAGAATGCCCAAGTTTCACTTAACAGTAACTGCTGGACTGAGAGTGAGGTCCCAGATGGAGGAGTTGGAGGAAGGTCTGAAGTAGCTGACAGAATTTGCAGTCCCATGGAGGGAGCAAGAGTGTCAATGGGCCTGACCCCCGCCCCCTGGTCATCCTGGAGTTTGGACCACCAACCAAAGAATACACATCTATGGACTCATGGTTTGGACCACATATGTGGCAGAGGATGACCTTGCTGGCCATCAGGGAGAGAAGAGAGGCCCTTGGGCCTGAGGATATTAGAGGCCCCAGTAAAGGGGAATGTCAAGGTGGGAATATGGGGATGGGTGGGCAGGTGGGTGGGAGGTGGAATTCCCTTATAGAGGCGGGTTGGGGAGGGGATAGGGGGTTTCCAAAGAGGAGACCCAGAAAAGGGGAAACATTGGAAATGTAAATAAAGTATCAAAAATAAAAAAAATTAAAGAAAAGTGGGTTCTAGGGATTAAATTCAGGTAGCTAGGCATTTGTGACAAGTGTCTTTATTGTTTGAAACATTTGGATGGTCCCATGGAGCTCTGTTTTTTGGAATCTCTATGTATTTATTTCAATAATAACCTACCCAACACAGAGAAACCCTACCACCACAACCCTGCTGATCAAAAGGTTACTTAGCTATATTTTTTTCAGTATATCTAAGGAAAGGCATTTGACTATTTTAGTGAGTTTAAAAGAGAAATATCCCTCCTTTCAAAAGGATAGGTAAAAGGAATATCAAACTAACCTGGCAACAGCCTCAATACTATTACTATAGATACTGATTCGCCCAACAAACCTGTTAAGACAAAACAAAACAAAACAACATAATAGCAAGTGTAAAATCCAAATACCAGTAATTGGAAATTCATCAGATTACAAATAATGAAAAATAAAATTCTGAATAAATTGAAAATTCACTGAAAATTCTACTAAGCTTCTGAAAAAAGTCAAAATTATAAATTATATAAAATTTAAATCTAACCTTTAAAATAATATTACAAATTTTAAGAGTATATACAAAGATTTTAAAATAAGTAAAATTCTACTTGGTTATACATATACACAATACCTCATACGATACCTTTCTATAAATAATGTGGCTTTTATTTTAGATTCATGTGGAGAAGAATGGTTTTGGTATTATAATAAAATTTTCAAAACGAGTATTTAAAGTATGTTTTTACACATGTGAATGACAGAGTGGAAAGAAGCTTTTATTAAACCACAGATTTCTGGGTCCTATCCTTCAACTTCTGTATCAGATTCTTAAGTGATACTGGTATGGCTGGTCCCAGGTCTACCTTTTGAAACTTACAAACATTGAACACCTTGAAAATGTTGAGCTTGTATCTGGCTATAGATTTGATATATGCACTTGATATGGCTGGATATTAGATAACCTACATTTCTGAAAAATAGGTCAAAAAGGTCTAACCCCTCCTTAATGAGACTGTAATACTTTGTAATGTGCATTAGTGTTTCCTTTATATAAAAGTTTTTTATTGCTATAATATATTATATGGTTTAAATACTTTTAGAACATTGTGATTTTCAAACTACTTTTAGTCTTTGAGAATTTCATACAATGTATTTCGATCTCATTTCACTCATACTCCTTCCAGATTCATAACCACATCCTTACCAACCCAAATGCTCTTTTTAAAAAAGCTATTTAGTTATAATAATATGAAATATGTGTGTGTATCTCTCTGTGTGTTTGTGCATGTGAATGCAAGTACCCAAAGAAGCCAGAAGCATTAGATCCTCTGGATCTGAAATTATAGGTGGTTAGGTGCAGTCATTAATGTGTGTGTTCTGTAAGCTCTTAACCACTGAGTTATCTCTGTAGTGCCTCAGTTTAAATACTTTTATATATGAAACATGAAGATCCTATTCATTCATTCTATGTTAACTGTGTTAAGTACTGTACTGGATAGATGCTGAAGCTATAATAAACTAAAAAGGCATATTCTTTGACCTAAGATAAGGCAATTGATAAATATAGTGATAAGCGAAATGATAACTACAGTGTAAGTAATTGCTATTACAATGTTAGAAATACATTCTGAAGTCACAATTCAAGGGATTTAGCTTAGGTAAATTAGGATAACCTTGCCTACCCTAAATACTCTTTCATATTTAAGGCACTAAAAATCTGTGGATTTCTCTTATAAATATGTAAGTATGTGTGTGCATGTGAAATAAACACATATTCTCATGTAGAATAAGCTGCCCCTTTTCTGTGATTTCATGGACTTTACATACATCTCTATTACTGTATTATAAGCTTAGCTTTATTAATTGATGATATCCTTTGCTCATTAAATTCCTTAAAGGTGGAGAAATGTTTTCTTTGATTTTGGTTTGAGACAGGGTTTCTCTGTGTAATAGCTCTGGCTGTCCTGGAACTCATTCTGTAGACCAGCTGGCCTCAGACTCACAGAGATTCACCTGCCTCTGCCTCTCAAGTACTGGAACTAAGGTATGCACCACCACGGCCCAGCTGTAGCTCTAGTTCTTAGTGTCAAGGTGAACATAAAATAGAAAGAGAAAGAAGAAACAAAGAAGGAAAGGGGGGGCAACATTCTCATAATAGGATATTTTTCTCTACTGCTCCATATCAGGGAAAACAAATTCCAGTCATTTGGTCTTCCAACATGAATTAACATGATGGGTTGCTTATATGCCAGATGTTATGTGCAACAGTGGTATAAAATGAAATTAATTAAAAAACTATTACTATATCCTCAGCAGTACCATACCCTAATCAAACTAATAAGGCCTAGATTCTAATGCCAAATTTTTTGACAACCCACAATGAATGTTTATCAGAAACCTACATCCAAGAGCCAGAAGAAAACATACCATTTTATTGGTCCTTAAACTTAATGGCTTATGGTGGACAACAGATAGCCTATTTGCAATCTTCAGTTCATCATACTCATTAACAAGAAAGGATGACATGCCTATTAATTGGACTGTCCCATATTCTCTTTTTTTTTGGTTCATGTTGGCTAAGATGCAATAGATTTATTTTTGTTTTAATTAACTCTAGATACTCTATTAGTCCAATAGATGAAGCTTGGGGTAACCATCTAAAAAACTGATTCAAGTAACTAAAAGAAAAGACATTAGGATGTCTGGGCCTATAATGGTTTATCTTAGGCAAGGCTAATTTGATTCATCGCCCTTCCTTGGAGGAAGAACAGTTTATAAAAACATACGTAAGAGTAAGCTGTTAATAAGCAGTGGGTATTTCTTTGCTATACTGGTAGGGAAAAAAAAGAAGCAGAGACAACAGACATAAGGTGAAACAAGGTCTTCTTACTTGTAGAGGTCAGGTTGAGGCTGCTCACATTCAATTGCTGCTTGGAGATTATCAATGGATTCAGCTGTACACAGTGCAATGGTATCTCGTACTGCATAATGTGTCTATATGAAAGCAGAAGATAATCAAATATAAAGTATTTCTTTTTTATAACTGTATATATAACTGATTCCAGAAACAGCAATATTTTAGGGTAACAGGGTTCAGCAGAATATTACAAATGTTGATGGACATTCCCCACCAAATAAATTGCAGGATACTATTTTTAAACTACAAATAACTAGATAGGTATCCCTGCCTCAAAAGGATTTCAAAAAGAAAAGAAAAACAATTAAAAACTTTCCCTGACATGGACAATTGAGAGTATTACATTTGTAGCATGCATATAATTAACTGACATCCCCATGAAGATTTGAAGAAATCATTAATGGTTCCATTACACAGACTTTTTTTTTACATAAACAATTTCAGTAATGATCTTGAAACTGTTCAACATGGGTATATTTTATATAGAAGCAGGAAAAGAATGTCTTATGTTCAATGATTAAGACATTTTGTGTGTGTGTGTGTGTGTGTGTGTGTGTGTGTGTGTATGTACAAAGCACTCTTAATTTATCCAAATGAAAGACAAGGTCTAATGAGCCTATTTATAAACTGTGAAGAAACATTAGTGCAGATTCAAGTACTATACCATTTATGCACAAGGGAAAGCTGGTGACACAGTCTTTAGGGATATTAGAGAACTTCTTGCTCTAAATTTAAAACTACTGACTGACTTTAAATTCTCTGATTTATTACTACTTAATGAATAAAAGAAAACTGAAAATGTTCTTTCTCTACACAGTATTTTCATTGTTAGAGAATCTTTAGGTAGATTTCTGTTTTTTATCTTGATAATCCCTAAAATGTAATTCAGTCTTTGAACAGTTGAGATATCAGTAATTTAGTGCCCTGTGTTTGAAACACAGAATCAGTAAACAGTAACAGGTAACACTTTTTTTTTTTTTTTTGGTTTTTTCGAGACAGGGTTTCTCTGTGTAGCTCTGGTTGTCCTGGAACTCACTCTGTAGACCAGGATGGCCTCGAACTCAGAAATCTGCCTGCCTCTGCCTCCCAAGTGCTGGGATTAAAGGCGTGTGCCAACACTGCCTGGCAACACTTTTATTTATTGATTTATTGATTTAATTTTATGTGTATGGATGTTTGGGCTATAAGTATGTCTGTGCACCGCTTGTGTCCCTATTGTCCGAGAAGGTCAGAGAATTGGATCCTCTGGAACTTGAATTACAGATGGTTTGTGAGCTACTATGTAGGTTCTAGGAATTGAACCTGGGTCCTCTAGAAGAACAGTCAGTGCTCTTAACTATGGAGCTATTTCTCCATACCCAGAATTAATCTTTTAAACAAAAATACACAATTCTTTAAAAATAAAAGTAGATCAATTAAAAAGTTATAGTATTTGAAGCCATTTTGGTACTTATGCAGTTTTAGCTCACAAGAATTCTCAATTATAAAGGTTTAAACATACCTAAGTTCTACTGTACATGTGTGAGCCTAGAGTTCAGTCCTAAGTACAATAACAAAAACACTAACAAAAAGCCTAAATAAAATGCTAATTGAATTATATCAATATTAAATTTAAGTGGTACTACAAAAATTGTGATGGCTCTTGTGTAGGGGATGAATTTCCCCCCAAACCCCACACAACACAATCCTGTTCTCCCAACTGGGCATCAATTTAGAAGCTAAGATAATTATGTAACAGCTGTCTACAAATCCAAACCTTACCTGAAATGAGTTAAGGGACTAAGGAGTGTTAGGAGACAGTACTGTCTCATGAACCATTCTGAAAATAAAACACCTAACAGGTTTAGTCTCCATTACCTTGCAATTAGATTCGCCATCAAGACTGGCTGTAGTGACATAACAGGTTCCATCAGTTGTGCAGGATGATAGAAGAATAAGATCACAGGGAAAGGTTTCATCTGCCTGTACTTCTACTACATCACCAACCTAAAATAACAGAATAAATATTTTAAATTCTAAACAAAGCATTTAGTATACCTAACATTTAAGCTAAAATGTTCTTAATAGACATTTATAGATCTGAGGCTTTGAAAGTATCTAAGCCTCCTAGACCACATGCAAAGAGATGAAACTATTATTGAGCATTCAGAATCTTCTTTAAGTTCATAAGGCCTTAGGATGCTTTCAGAATATCTTAGCACTGTTGTGTAATACATATCCTAACATCCACATGTTCTGTGTTCTCTGCTATTTCTGGCACTGACATATAATAAGACAATTACCATTGCCATTTCAAGAATAAAACAAGAAAACCTATAGGTTTCAAGTTAGGCACTTCATGGCCAGAACCATCCACATTTTCACTTTGAACCACATATACTTCAGCATTATTTTGTCTGCAGTTGTGATTATTAGGTTCAAGTGTTCAGAAAACCTCAGGTAATATAATATGGGGGTGGGGGACTTTTCCATATGTCAGCTTCCCAAGAATTCATCTATTTTAGAAGACTCACTTTACATAGCAATAAAATTTCATATCAGCTAGAAGAATCACTTTATAGAGCAATTACAATCACTTATCAGCAAGTATCCTTACAAGAGGAAAAACTTGAGACATGAAACCTTCAACCATTCAATGATGCAGAGAACAAAGCCTGAGTTCATGTCCCAGTTTTGTGACTAAATGATATGGCCTTAGGTAAAAGTCTTAGATGACTACAATGACTGCAGAAGATGCATGTTTGAAATGATACAAGTAAAACATTAAGTAATGTGCCTACTCTATTGCAGCTCCATCTTCCTTTGGCCCCACACCTCCACCTGTAATCTTGGATCAGCACACTGCTCTCCATCCCAGAGCTCTGTCTGCCTCCAGTGAGGCCTGCTCTAACCCAAGATACACAGGTGAGACACTCACCTCCCAACGTCCCCCAGTACCCACCAAGAACCCAAGCTGGGCAGCCTTGAGCTCTGCCCTGCCCTATCAGAGCTCCATCTTTCTTCTGGCCCACACCTCCACCTACAATAGAGGATCAGCACGCCTATCTCCAGCCCACAGCTCTCTTGCCTCTCCAGAGGCCCTCAGCTATCTGGGACAACCAGTCCCATAGGCTTATTACTCTACAAGGAGAGCCAATAAAAGAAACAACCAAATAGCGAAAAGTTAGTTCGATATGGCAGCATCAGAACCCAGCTCTCCTACTACAGAAACCCATGGATATTGTAACATACCTGAAGAGCAAGATTGCCCTTCAATCTCATCTCATGAAGAAGATAGAGGCCTTTAAAGAGGATATAAATAAATCTCTTAAAGAAACAGGAAAACACAATCAACCAGGTAGAAGCTCTTAAAGAGGAAACAAATAAATTCCTTAAAGAAATAGAGGAAAATGCAATCAAACAGGTGAAGGAAATGAATAAAACAGTATAAGACCTAAAAATGGAAATAGAAGCAATAAAGAAAACACAAATGGAGGCAATACTGGAGATGGAAAACCTAGGAATGAGAACAGGAACTTCAGACATAAGCATTACCAACAGAATACAAAAGATGGGAAGGAGAATCTCATGTGCAGAAGATACCATAAGACAAGTTGATACATTGGTCAAAGAAAATGTCAAATGTAAGAAGTTCCTAACTCAAAACGTCAAGGAAATTTGAAACACTATGAAATGACCAAACCTAAGAATAATAGGAATAGAAGAGAGTGAAGATTCCCAGTTCAAAGTGCCAGAAAACAATCTTCAACAAAATCATAGAAGAAAACTTCCCTAAACTGAAGAAAGAGGTCCCTAAAACCATACAGAATACCAAAAGGATTAGACCAGAAAAATAATCCATCCCATCACATAATAACTGAAACACTAAATGTTTCAGAAGACATAATACGAAAAGCTGCAGGGGAAAAAGACCAAGTAACATATAAAGGGAGACCTATCAGAATTGCTTGATTTCTAAATAGAGACTCTAAAAGCCAGAAGACCCTGGACAGGTGTCTTGAAGACCCTAAGAGATGCCAGCTCAGACTACCATACCCAGTAAAACTCTCAGTCACCATAGATGGAGAGACCAAAATATTCCATGACTAAACGAAATTTAAAAAGTATCTTTCTACTAATCTACTAATCCAGCTTAACAGAGGATACTACAAGGAAACTTTCAACACAAGGAGGGTAACTGCACCCAGGAAAACGTAAGAAATTAATCATCTCACAGTCTCTCTCTCTCTCTCTCTCTCTCTCTCTCTCTCTCTCTCTCTCTCTCTCTCTCACACACACACACACACACACACACACACACAAACACACAGTACCACATCCAACAATAAAAATAACAGGAACTAACAATCATTGGTCATTAATATCTCTCAACATCAATTGACTCAATTCACCAATAAAAAGACACAGGGTAACAGAATGGATGCAAAAACAGAATCCATCATTATGGTGCATATGAGAAACACAGCTCAGCAACAAAGATAGACACTACATCAGAGTAAAGTGCTAAAAAAAGATTTTCTAAGCAAACATGCAAGAAACAAGCTGGAATAGCCATTCTAATAACCAATAAAATAGACTCTCAATTAAAAGTAATCAAAAGACATGGGGAAGAACACTTCATACTCAAAGGAAAACACCAAGTGGTAGTGTTAATTCTTAAGGGCATCTACCCACATTCATAAGCTCAAATCACATGTTGAACACCACACAATAATAGTAGGAGACTTCAACACCCCACTCACACCAATGAACAGGTCATCGAAACAGAAAACAAACATAGAAACAATGAAACCAACAGATCTTATGAATCAAATGGATCTAACAGTTAACCTACAGAACCTTTCACCCCCAAACAAAAAGAATACACCTTCATAGCATCTCATGGATCCTTCTCCAAAATTGACCATATAATCAGGCACAGAGTAAGCCTCAACAGTGCCTCCATAAAGAAATTACAAAGTTCTCATACCAGCAATTTAAACATACACCAAAAATCTCTAGAAAAAAAGAAGCAAGCATACCAAAGAGGAGTAGAATGCAGGAAAGAATCAAAATCAGGGCTGAAATCAATCAGTTAGAAACAAAGAAAAAAATATAATCAATCAATGAAATCAAGAGCTATTTTTTCAGAAAACCATCAAGATTGAAAAACCTTTAGCCAAACTAAGAGGCACAGAGAGAGTATCCAAAATAACAAAATCAGAAATGAAAAGGGAGACACGCAACTAAAATCGAGAGAGGAAATGCCTACATTCCACAAAACTGAAAAACATTAACATAATGGATGAATTTCTACATAGATACCACTTAACAAAGTTAAATCAAAATCAGGTAAACTAATTAAACAGTCCTATAATTCCCAAGGAAATATAGGCAGTGATTAAAAGCCTCCCCCCCAAAAAAAGCCCCAGGGTCAGATGGTTTTGCACAGAATTCTACCAGACCTTCAAAGAAGAGCGAATACCAATACTCCTTAAACTACTCCACAGAACAGAAACAGAAGGAATACTACC
Source organism: Uromys caudimaculatus (assembly GCA_028551405.1). Classification (NCBI taxonomy): domain Eukaryota; kingdom Metazoa; phylum Chordata; class Mammalia; order Rodentia; family Muridae; genus Uromys; species Uromys caudimaculatus. The sequence goes on from CM052722.1 coordinate 102,402,473, forward strand.
TAATTCATTCTATGAGGTCATAGTCACCCTGATACCTAAACCATACAAAGACTCAAGAAACAAAGAGAGCTTCAGACCAATTTTGCTTATGAACCTTACTGCAAAAACCCTCAATAAAATTCTCACAAGCTAAATCCAAGAAAAAAAAACCAAAAAACCTCATCCATTATGATCAAGTAGACTTCATCCCAGGGAAGCAAGTATGGTTCAATAAAGCAAAATCCATCAACATAATCCACTATATAAACAAAGTGAAAGAAAAAAAAACCCACATGATCATCTCACTAGATACTGAAAAACATTTGACAAAACCCAATGGCCCCTTCATGTTAAAGTTTTGGAGAGATCAAGAATTCAAGGCATATGCCTAAATATAATAAAAACAATATATGGCAAACCAATAGCCAATATCAAATTAAATGGAGAAAAACACAAATCAATCCCACTAAAATCAGGGGAAAGACTGGGCTGCCCACTCTCTCCTATCTATTCAATATAATACTTGAAGTACTAGCTAGAGCAATAAGACAATAAAAGAAGATCAAGAGGATACACATTGAAAAGAAAAAAAGTCAAAGTATTGCTATTTCCAGTTGATATGATAGTATACATAAGCGATCCACAAAATTCTACCAGAGAAGTCCTACAGCCGAGAAGCAGCTTCAGTAAAGTGGCTGGATACAAAATTATCTCAAAGAAATCAGTAGCCCTCCTTTATACAAATAATAAATGGGCCGAAAAAGAAATTAGGGAAAATACCCTTTACAATAGCAATGAATAATATAAAAAAATCTTGTTGTAACTCTAATCAAGCAAGTGAAAGATCTGTATGACAAGAATATCAAGTTACTGAAGAAAGAAATTGAAGTAGATATCAGAAAAAGGATATTTTTACCCATGCTCATTGACAGGTAGGATTAACATAGTGAAAATGGTCATCTTACCAAAAGCAATCTACAGATTCAATGCAATCCCCATCAAAATGCCAACATATTTTTTTATAGACTTTAAAGCAATTCTCCACTTCATAAGGAAAAACAAAAAACCCAGGATAGCCAAAAACAATCATGAACTATAAAAGAATCTCTGGAGAAATCACCATCCTAGACCTCAAACTGTACAGAGGAATAGTGATAAAAAAATGTATGGTATTCATACAGAAACAGACACATTGATCAAGAGAATCAAATCAAATACTTAGAAATAAACCCACACAACCTGTGGACACTTGATTTTTTATAAACAAGCCAAAAGAATACAATGGAAAAAAGAAAGCATCAACAAACAGTGCTAGTCTCACTGGGTGTCTACATGCAGAAAAATGAAAAGAGATTCATATTTATCATCCTGCACAAAACTCAAGTTCAAGTGGATCAAGGACCTCAACATAAAACCAGATACACTACATATCAGAGAAGAGAAAGTGGGAAAGAGCCTTGAATGCATTGGTACAGGATACAATTTCCTGAACAGATCATCAGTGGCTCAAGCTCTAATATCAACAATTGATAAATGAGACCTCATGAAACTGCAAAGTGTCTATAAGGCAAAGAAGGACAGTGTCAGTAAGACAAAACAGCAGCCTACAGACTGAGAAAGGATCTTCACCAACCCTACATCTGACAGAGGGCTAATATCCAAAATTTATAAAGAACTCAAGAAGTTAGACACCAACAACCAAAATAATCCAATTAAAAAATGGGGTACAGAACTAAACAGAGAATTCTCAACAGAAGAATCTCAAATGGCCAAGAAGCACCCAAAGACCTTGAGATTCCACCTTATACTGAATGCACTGAACTGGATAGGAACTGCACAGAAAGACCAACCCAGTCAACTAACTTGGACCCTTGGCAGCTCTCAGAGACTGAGCCACCAACCAGAGAACATACAGGGGCTGGTCTGAGGACTTCTGCACATAGGGCTGCCTTGTCTGGACTCAGTAGGAGAAGATGTACCTAACTCTGCAGAGTCTTAATGTGCCAGGGTTGGAGGATACCCAGGGGTGACTCACCCTCTCAGAGGAGAAGGGGAAGGGGTATGGGGGAACAGATTCTGTAAGGGGTGGACTGAGAGAAGGGACAGCATTTAGGATGTAAATAAATAAATAAATAAATAAATTCATTAATTAAAAAATGAATGTGCCTGGCACAAATCTAATATACGACGGGTATAAATTACACTTATTAATGCAATAAAACTACTTTATTCACAGATTATGAATATAAGAGCATATTTCTTAAGGATATAAGAAGTCCTTCAAATAACACTTCCCTTAATTTTCATGTTATGCTAGATAGAAAACGACCCAATTTAAAACAACAATAACATCATAAATCTAAAAGCAAACCTTAAAAACATCCACAAAATCCACAACACTATTACCGATAATCATAAATAAAGTACAAACAATGTACAAAACAAACATTTTTAAAGTTCATCAGAGAACTGAATATACAAGAGAGGTAAGTAATCTTGTATATTTGGAGAAATTAATACTACTCATCACTACAAAGAAATGAACTATCAAGCAATGAAAAGACAGAGTAAACTTAAATATATAATAAGTTAAAGAAGTCAGTCCTTTGAAGATTAACAGAAACATTAGCTAGTGAATAAAAAAAGTGGTATACAAATACATTATCATCTAGCCATCAAAAGGAATGAATTATTGACACATACTACAACACAAATAGTTTTAAAATATTCTGAAAGATGGCAAAAACAACTCGTGCACTGTATTATTAAATTCATGTAAAATATTAAAACTGTAAGTTCATTGAGAATGAAAAGGTTCAGGCTTACAGGTCTTGGGGTTGAAGAAATAATGTACAATGAGTAAGGTGTTTCCTTTCCTGGTGATTTAAAAATAGTGATGGTGGTTATATAACACTGTAAATGTAAATAAATGATACTGATTTGTGTATTTCCTTTCTTTTGTAGAAAGGCAGGGTTGAGATAGAGTTTCTCTGTGAAGCCTTGGCTATCCTAGAATGCATTCTGTAGTCCAAACTCACAGAGATCCACTTGCCTCCCACATGCTGGCATTAAAGTCATGAGCCACTACCACCCTAATCTGTATACATTTTCACTATGCAGGACTTATTGCAGTTATCCTGAGTTGGGGGCCAGCAGGATGTCTTGATTCTGAACCACAGGACTCATGTCAGAAGGAGAAAACTGACTCCTGAAAGTTGTTTTCTAAACTACTCATTTGCCATCACTCACACACACACACACACACACACACACACGCCAGTAAGAATAGTTTTAAAAAAGAGTGAGCTAGTAAAGTAGTACCTTGATTTTTTCACTTTCTTTTCTCACTCGTTTTGCATTTTCAATAATATAAACAGTACTTTTGTTAACTTCATTATCAGCTCTGTGTCTAAGCCAATCTTCATATCCCTATAAGGATAAGAATAATTATAACTTTATATTGTTAATTTCAACATAAAATGCTACAGATACAATGATGCATATATTATTAGAAAATTTAAGGCACATCTTATAAACATATTCCTTAGGCAAATAGCTTTATTGTATTCTAAGGTTCCTTAATTCTTCAGATATATATTATAGATAACACAGGCATTAGAGCCTTAACAGTCTTCATTGTGAAAATCTATGATTTATGTTTCTAGTGCTCTAATGAATGCCTGTTTTGTCTTTTATATGTATCTGAAGAAATAAAGAACAGTATAATTACTTCTACTTTGTTAAAAATGTATTCATTGTTATTTTATGTATTTGTATTTTGCCTTCATGCATACCTGTGCACCGTATCTGTGCAGTGCCTGGGAAGGAGACAAGAAGAAAGTTCCAGATAGATGGTTGTGAGCCACCATGTGGGTTCTGCGAATAGATTCAGGTCCTCTGCAAGAGCACTCAGTACTATTAACCACTAAGTCATCTCTCCAGCAGCTCTTTCTTCTCATTTGAAAATATAAATGTTCTGACTTTTTATTTTTGGATAAACCCAATCACTTAGAAATGTAATTCTTCTCATGCAGAAAGCAGGAAAATGGGAAAACGTTTTGCCAGAGAATTTACATATTATAGAGACAACAATTAAAATTCTCTACTAACTTGATTAAAGGAAATAGAAATTGGGGTTTGTTTTTAGAATTAAAAAATAATCATTGAGATAGTTAATGGTTCATTTTCCTTTGGGCTTTTCACGTGGAATAGATTTAAGCTAAAAGAGCTAAGAAAACAGGATGTTCATTTGAACATGACCTCCTCTTTTTTATACCCAATGTTTCCCCCCTCACTGTAACACTATCTGTGCCTTTTCAAGTATAGGCTTGAAAACAATCTCTTGATCACCTTTTCTCCCTCTCCCTTTCTTTTGTACTCATTCCTATCCTGTCCGTCTTTATGCAAATGCTAGGCGTTTTACAGGTTACACTCTCTGATGCAGAAGAAGAAAGGAAAAGACAATAACGTGACCTAGTACTGGGAGTAAAATGAGTCAGGAAAACCCTTTGAAAGCCATGCATGCTATTCTTGGAACTAAAAATTTATTATAATAAGGAAAATAATATTACTAGCCAAAGGGAAAGAACATTCCAAGTCTTTATTTAGCAATGAAATACATGATAAGATATCTGTAAAATTCCTGGTAGGCAAGAGAGAGGATCAGAAAGCCCAGGAGGAAAAGGCAACCTTATTCCTTCAATTTACAAGGTTCCTTAAGGCACTACTGAACAATGTGCTTGCCAATAAGCAGATCCTGTGCTTTGTCCCTATAGATAGGTACATACCCCTCATTTAAGGCTTTCTATTGACATTTTCGATTTTATTTGGATCATTTTAAGGGTACTAACACTCATAATGCTCAAAATACTTCAAAGACAATCAACATGCCAGGCAGTGGTGGCGCACACCTTTAATCCCAGCACTTGGGAGGCAGAGGCAGGTGGATTTCTGAGTTCGAGGCCAGCCTGGTCTATAGAGTGAGTTCCAGGACAGCCGGGGCTACACAGAGAAACCCTGTCTCGAAAAACCAAAAAGAAAAAAGAAAAAAAGAAAAAGAAAAAGACAATCAACATAATCCGTGGGAGTTTACCAACTCTGACAAGATAGTCTTTCCTACCTATCACCCTGCTCAATAGTAGTTGTGGTAAGTTCAAGTTATTTGTGCTCTTTTTAAAAACTTTTTATTAATTCCTTGTTTCACATCATGCACCCCAGTTCCACTCATTTCCCTGCCCCCTAATATCTGCCTTTTGCCCTTACAACCTCTCCCCAAAATACAAAACAAAACGACCCCCCCCACACACACTCCAAAGCATAGCAGCCATCTCAGTGTGGAAGCTGCAGCAGTGCATCCCAGGGCGCCCCACAGTGTGTCCCTCTGTCTACAAGTCTTCACTCGCAAATGCTCATTCCAATGAGTCATTGGTCGGGTTCGAGATCTCTGGCTTCTGTGACACCATCAGTACTGGATCCTCATCATTGGGTATCCTGTTGTTGCCCTGTGTCACGGATTTCCTGAAGCTTTGGATCTGCAGGACTGGCCCTTTCACACACCTCAAATGTTTGTTGATAATATAGACTTAGTGATAGGCCAACTCAGTGCCCTGGACCTGGGCCTGGGTGGTAGCTGAACCAGTGCACCAGCTCTCCCTTATCCACATCACCAGCTCTCCAGCACTGCTCCAGCTAGGCCACCTATTGCTGCCACCTGCAGGACACAAGGTCAGCTCTCATGCCCTCTGGAGCTGGCTCACTGGCATACACTCCTTCAGAGCCAGCTCCAATGTGCTGCCCACTCAGGGTTTGGGGCCCACTCTCCCAAGAGCTGCAGCCTTTGAGGGGGCAAGGCTAACCCTCCCACTCTCATGGTCTCAGAGTCAGCTCTCCCCACTACCAGAGGTGGGAGGTGGGGAAGGCCTCGCCCCTGCACCCATGCCACCTCATGACAGAAAAGTAGCAGGTCAACTCTCCTGCCCTCTTGCCCTCGGGACCAGCTCACCTGAATGAATGAATGAATGAATCAATCAATCAATCAATCAATCAATTAACCTACCTACCTACCTACCTACCTACCTACCTACCTACCTATGCCCTCGGAGCCAGCTCACCACAGTCAGTCAGTCAATCAATCAATCAATCAATCAATCAATCAATCAATCAATCAATCTTGGAGTCAGTTCACCTGAATCCATCCATTCATCCATCAAACTATCTATCCATCCATCCACATGTATGTCTGTGTGAGAGTACCAGGTCCCCTGGAACTAGAATTATAAACAGATCTGAGCTGTCATGTAAGTGTTGAGAATTTAACCCTGGGAAGAGCAGCCAATGTTCTTAACAGCTGAGCCATCTCTCTAGCCCCAAGTATTTGTGTTCTTAAGTTCTGTGCTATAGGCAATAAGAATTAAAATTCATTGGAGTGGGAAATTTTAAGATATATTACATTAGAATAAATAATGAACAATAAAAACCCACTTCCTGTTTCTCTACTGAGCTGAACTTTCTACTTGTCCTTTCTATTATGTTTATATCACACACACACACACACACACACACACACACACACACACGAGGAAAAGAGTAAATAAATTAAAGAAGTTATTATCAGCTTAATTTAATAGGTTTTCAACAGGAACCAAATATAAACTAAAACCATCAAAAGTACTGTCCAGGGCTGGACAGATGGCTCAGTGGTTAAGAGTACTGACTGCTTTTCCAGAGTTTCTAAGTTCAATTCCCAGCAACCACATGGTGGCTCAATGCTATCTGTAATAGGATCCAAGGTGCTCTTCTGGTGTGTCTGAAGACAGCTACAGTGTTCTCACATACATAAATAAATAAATATTTAAAAAAGTACTGTCCACAGTATATAAATATGAAAAAGAATATAAGAAAATTCAAACTGGTTTTCATTAAAGGACAGGCATAGTTTATGTGAGAAATTTACCTGCTTGATTGCTGTAACAGTTATAACGAAGAAAAGTGGAAGTCCACTGGTAACTGGGCTGGTTGGTGTGTCTACTGTGACCTAGGTAGAGAAATTAAATTGAAAATAAAATTAGCAATTAACTCATGTTTAGCATTTACATGTTGCAAATATTTTAGACAAAATACATTCCAATAGAGAGATGAATATTAATTTTAATTATAATAAAAACAACCTATATAACAGTTAAAGAAAATTCAGCACTAGCTTTCACCCCAGCTTAGATGATCCCATTTTCAGCAATGTTCACGTTGAATCTGAGAAGCATTATGCAAGCCCTTGTACTGTTACCATCTAGCCTCTAGAGATCTTGGCTAATCAAGATGGAGAGAAGACCTTGCCTTCCTATAGCTGAAAGCTTACAAGGAAAATAGGACATTAAAACTAGCATACAGATGCTAAGATCTATGGGGCAGTTAGGAGTTAACTAGCTCAAAGGAACTTTTCCAGGTTCAATGAACAAAATACACAAAGTTTCTCTTCTAGAAAGGACAGTGACATGTGTTCAAGGAAATAAAGAAAAACAGTGCCAAAAAATGTGGTGTGGGATAGTCTGGAGAGGCAGGCATGAGTCAAACCATACAGAGAAAGCTGTTGGCTGTTGACTATTCATTCCACAGTGGGAAATCTTTGAAGATTTTACACAGGGAATGGTAACATGAAAATTTATTCTCAATGCTTTATGACAGACACACTGAAAAAGAGTAAAGATGGAGGTCAGGAGTCTACTTAGGAGAGTATTGCCCTGATCCAAATTAGAGATGTGGAAAGAAGTACTGAAGCTATTCAGAAAGAAGAAACAGGTACGGCTGGTAAGTAATGAGCTATAACTGGGGAGCAGATGTCTTGCAGTGCTTGGTTAACATGCTTGGGGAAATACTGTTTTCATTAAAGTAAGAAAAGTGGAGGGAGAAGTAGATTGGGGGATTTTTGCTACAATCTGCCTTTACATTACACTAGTATCTCCGACATCCAGTCAGGCCTATCCCTGACAAAGAAGAACACACACAAGTCTTTTACAAGGCCTTTATGGAATCCTGGCTATTGCTGAGATGCTTGCCTAGCATGCGCTACCACAGAAACCTCTGCAAAGATCAGTTCAGCTACCATGCACATTTGAAGCCCCTTTAGGCTCTTTTTTAGTTAAACATTATTTTAACTTTCATGGCATAGTTTCAGTAGTTTGCTGAGTCTTTAATGGCTTTTACTACATTAAATTAAGTGAAAATACGACTTTGTTATAAATTCCTTAAAGATAGAGAAAAGCAGTATTTTGATCATATTTTGTTTTGGGGACTAGTGCACAACACACAGTAGGCAATCAGAGTATATTTGTTCAAATACCCTGTTCGATACACTGAATTACTCATGCAAACGGAATTTTTGTTGTAGTTTATGTTTCTAAGACCATGGATATAAGAGTTCATTCCTAAACACTTCATTAACTACTGAAATTGACTCTTTCCTAAATTCTTTGGGAGGAAATTCCAAAGTGTATACTATAAAAGTGATAAGAATCAAAAGCAGTATTAAAAAAAAAAAACTCAAAAAAATCTTTCTACTGAATTGACTTGTTCCAAACTGGTTTCAAGAAGCAGATACAAATTAAAGATGAGGAGTATCATTAAAGTTACTGCTTTATGAATGAATGAAAAAATGTAAAACCTATGGAGTTCAAAATCTAGGATATGATTTAAAGTGACTAAAAATTAAAATACAAAACAGTAGAAGGACACTGAGAAGCAGATTGAGTTACTAGACTTTCAAACTTCAAGGAGTAGGTGAATGAGGCACAGAGAAAGGAGGACTCAGAAAGAAAAGTAATGTGTCTAAAAAAACTAAAACTGTTTAACAAAAGAAAACTCTTAGTTTAAACTATTTTCAATTCTGATATATGCTAAATCATTAAGTTGTTATACAATGTAAACTCTAAGACCAGATATTAAATCTGTGAAAAATTAAACAATAAAGTAAAATCTCAACAAATTTTTAAATACAATTTTAGAAAACTATAACATCACACATTTTTTGAAGTGTAATTGTATTTCTACTTAAAAATAATAATCAAATCTATTTTAAGTCACAGGACAATTTAAGATAATAAATTGTTTGAAAGAACCAAATTTCTCCATGTTAAAGTAGCAGTTCATGGAGTTCTTACCTGTACAAGGAAAATGATGAGAAAATAAAAATTTGCAATTCTTCTAAACTGTTCAAACAAATTCTTTGGGAGGAAATTCCAAAGTGTATACTATAAAAGAGATAAGAACCAAAAGCAGTATTAAAAAAGAAACTTAAAAATTCTTAGTACCATATAAAGTGGTATTTAGTATACCCAACAATTGAAAACACACACGACATATTACATTGGCATATATTTATTATTTATATTTATATGTTACATATAATTTACATATATATTTAGAGATAGAGATTTTTTTTTCAGAAATGAAGCTTCATTGAAAATTTCATTGGGCATCTTAGCCCTACATTTTAATTTTCCAACCTAATCTAAAACAGATTCCTTGCTATATACTCTCATATCATAGTACATATACTTTGATAGCATTCATTACTAGAAAAAACACTAAATATTGGCCTTTTTCTGAAAACACTATTAAGACTTTTGTTTACCATTAAAGAGTTCCAATCATTTTATCTCCCCCACTTTGTAAAACCTTATGCAAATGTTTGAATCTCTCAACCTGACTTGGTAATACTTTTGTTTGCAGAGTTGTAAGCCCCTTTGAAAAATGAGCCATTCACCAAAGACTCTGAGGCCAGACCCTAAGCAATGGGAAGAAGACAGTTGCCACCTCCAGTACAAGACAAACCAAGAGAACTTGCTGTCCTAGGTCCTTGCTCTTCCACTTTGGTGAGTAGCGTATCTTTCTGATCAAAAGTCAAGTTTTACATTGTCAAGACACTAAGTTCAGATCAGTGTCTCTATCAGTACCACCTATCTTCATGTACATCTAAGAATATGTGCACAGATGAAAAAGCATATATACAATATGAGTGCTTACCATGTAATTTCTTATTAACGCCTTAAGTTCAAGGACTGACTGGGCCATTTAAAAAATAACAGAAGTAGGGCATATTATAATATAGAAGACTTGAAACCAGAATGAAAAAAACCATTCTTATAAGGCAAAAGTCTGAATTTCTACTTGGAAAGTCTCTACTCCAATCATTTGCATGCTATGAGAATATATCCACGGACATAGCTGCTAGAAAGCCAAAGTCTTAGAGCACGTCAAAGTATATGTGAATTTACTGCCAATAGCTTTAACATTTTTAAAATTTATATTAAACAATTTTATGTTCTTATTCTGAGGCTGGGAGAGGATGAATGCACTATGGTGTGCATGTGGAGGTCAGATGATAATTTTGAGGCATCATTTTTCTCCGTTCAAACTCTTCTGTGGGTGTGCTAGGTATCAAATTTGGGTTGCCAGACTTACATAGTAAGCCCTTTTACAATCTGGAACATTTTGTTGGCTACAACACCTCCTTTAAACAAATCTTAGGAGCTCTCAAGTCTCAGAGAATCTAAAGAGAAAGGAGACAAATGGATAGCTAGAGTATAATTGTGCTGGACAGGTTTTTGTTGTTGTTGTTGTTGTTTTGGAGTTTTCTTTGTTGTTGTTCTTTGTCAACTTGACACAAGACAGAGTCACCTGACAAGTAGGAACCTCAATTGAGAAAATGCCCTAATCAGACTGAACTTGAATCAAGCCTCTAGGCTGTGCCATCCCAGGGCAGGTGGTCCTGGGGTGTATAAGCAAGCAAGCAAACCGAGCAAGCCAGGAGGAACAATCCAGGGGGAACATGCCAGTAAGCAGCATTCCTTCAAGGTTTTCAGTGCCTGCCTTGAGTTTCTGCCTTGATTTCCATTCATGATGATAAACTGTAAGGTCAAATACATTCTCTCCTTCCCAAGTTGCTTTGGTCATGGTTTTTTATCACAGTAATAGAAAGCAAACTAAGATAACAATTAATAGCCAACTGAAGGTTAAATTTGTAAGGTTCAAAATTAGTGCCTTAGAGAGAACCAGAGTGGTGGGAGATGGCTCACTAGAAAAATAAATATTGTTTTTGAAGTAAACATAGAAATGTCAGGGACACATTAAAGCCCAGCACTGAGGGACAGAGGCAGGAGGATCTTTATGAGTTTCCGGTCTTCCTGTACTACAGAATGAGATTTCGCCAGAAACCAACCAACCAACCAACCAATCAACAACAAAGCAACCAAAAACTTAGAGTGCAGACTGAGCATGTATGATTTGGGAAAAAGAGTTCACACATTTTCATGATATTCTCAAAGTGGCTTGTGATTAAAAAAAAAGATAAGCATTTAAAACAATTGATATTGTTACTTGGAAACCAATACTATCTAAAACTAGAATTTAACTGTCCCATCAATTTCAAGTAAATAAACAAATGAAGGATAAATTCCAATAAACTCAAATAAACTAACAGCTGAACTTCTGGGACATTGACCTTCTGTTCTCAAACTACATGTTTGCTTTTTTAAAAAAACTAAACAAATAAGCATTACGGCCACTTAAAAGCCCTTAATAAGGGTAGTATTAACAGGTCAAAGGGAACCTTTTGCTTTTTTGGATCTAGTCCTCTTAGGTTATTACTGTTGTTTCACAATACTAAAGATTCAAAAAAAACAAAACCTTGTCAAAAACAAACAAAAAAGGAGGGGGGACAGGGACACAGGTAAAAATGAAATACTATTTAAAAAGTAACTGACAGCCGGGCAGTGATAGCGCACGCCTTTAATCCCAGCACTTGGGAGGCAGAGGCAGGCAGATTTCTGAGTTCGAGGACAGCCTGGTCTACAGAGTGAGTTCCAGGACAGTCAGGGCTACACAGAGAAACCCTGTCTCGAAAAACAAACAAACAAACAAACAAAAAAGTAACTGATAAAGTTACCAGAAGCTGAACTGCACGAAGAACACACGCTTCCCTACCCACTAGAATCATCTGGATGCAATAGAAAACAAAAGATTAATTATCAGTAAGTTTTCTATTGGTAACTGTTCACTTGGCTAAATGACTGTATTCAAGTTCCATCAATTCTCTTTTACATAGGCAGTAAGTGGAATTTTGAGCTTCACAGTCTAGCTTCATTATAGAACTTTCATTTTTTACACTCTTCTATCTACTGTAAATTTCAATCTCCAAGACCCAATAAAGTCACTGACTAAAACTGAATCAGAACTTAGTAAAATTTAAAGGTTATTTTTAGTGAGTTAGACAAAAATGAAAGAATTCCTTTCAGTTTTAATAAATTATGCCATTAATGACTTTGGTTTTTATCATTTGTTTGTTTGTTTGTTTGTTTATTGTATGTGTTTATTGTCTGTGTATGAAAGAGAACACACATGTGTGCCACAATGTACATGTGGAGGTCAGGGGACAACTTACCGGAGTCAATACTCATTTTATTCCACGTAGGAACCCAGATCGTCAGGTTTGGTAACGAGTGCCTTTACCCACTGAACCATTTTACAGACCTCAATTCAGTTTTTTAAATAAAGAAAAATGATAGTGTAATTTTAGACCGAAAACTCCGATCAAAGACATAAGCTTAACATTATAAATGAACTATGTATAACACACTAAGTCTTATTTTACTGAAGGGACAGTGGAGTTCAGAATTTATAAATAAACTAAAGAACTTAAAAACAGTAACAGTGTGCAATTAATGTTCCTTTTATTAAGGAAGAGACTTTCCAATTCTGCGCCACCTAGAAAATTATGGTGATAACTCAAAGTCCCTGCAGAGTACTTTAGATTAGTAAGGCCTCCTTTTTTCCCCTAAGGAAGTATTTGTGTTCCTGAAGCAAAAGAGTCACTAATTTTATAAGTAAATAAAATTTAAGGTCAAAGTGTTTGTCTTCATGCACCCTGCATTTTTAACATACATTTTCTGTAACACTGACTTTACAGATGATTATTTGTAAAGAAAAAGTACCCAAAAAGCAAGAATTATTTTTATGACAAAGTAGAGAAAGGAAAATAACATTTGCTACACTGTTTGAAGACAGCTAGCATATGCTATAAATTTTATGTTTCTTCAATTAAAAGACTGTAGTACAAATATATGGAACCAGAGGTAATGTAAGGAAGACAAGGTCCAATTATAAAATTGTTGGTTTCTCTAGAGCAGATCCAAAGGCTCACTTCTAAAAAGAACCCTCCCCATACATTCAAATCTAGGAGTCCAAGAAAATCTATAGTAATGCACTGGAATAATCACAGAGCACAAATAATGAACAGATACATTTGCTAGGTTAGCACATGGCAAACACAGTTGTAAATGCTTTATATGTATCAGTTTATTTCATCCTCATTACAATCTCCTGAAATGAACAATGCAATATACCTATTTTATGGATAAGAAAATTTAGGTTCAAGTTAAACAATTTTAACTTCTTATTCACTTCTTCTAAGCTGGGCATAGTGGCACATGCTTTTAATCCTTGCACTTGGGAGGCAGAGGCAGGTAGATTTCTGTGAGGTTGAGGTCAGTGTGGTCTACAAACTGAGTTTAAGGACAGCTAAAGCTATACAGTAAGACAAAACAAAGCCAAAAATACAAACAAACCCACAAAATTTTGTTCCCAGAAATGAGGCCCTCATCAACAAAAACATGCACTATTATTACCATTAATTATACTAAGGTTATCATACTAACATTTCTTTTTAAACCTAGTATAGTGACTCATGTCTATAATATTAGCACTTGAGAGGTAGTGGACACACACACACACGAGAATGAGTTTGAGGTCAGCCTTTTTTTTTCTGAATTATTGTACTGTCAATTCCTCTTTGTATGGCTCAACAGTTTTTATTAAAAGGCAAAAAAATTAATTAGAAAAACTATATGTATGGTATTCAGAGAAGGGGGCCTAGAGGTATCTTAGTCTTTATGTGTATAAAAATGTTCATATTTGTATCATGGTTTTGTTTAGAAACAGAAATTTAGCTTTCTTTCATGCTGTTTAAAACACAAAAACATGTTATTGCATTGTTTTAGATGCTGGCAAAAATGTAAGTTACATAAAACTTGAAAAAGCATTCCATTAAATACATAAAGATTGAGAACTAAAGTGAAACAAATGATCAACACTAATTTAATGAAAAGTCACCATCAGCACAGCTCTTCATCGTCTTCTATATAACATGCTATAGAAAATCATAATTCTTTCATTTTGATGGAGAAGAGAAAAAAAAAAAACCGAAGGAGGTGCACAAGCAGAATAATGTGAAAAGGTATTTTTCTTCAAAGTTATTGGGCCTTACACAGTAGTTTTGCTCCTGGCTTTAACACAAGTGCTTGCTTATTAAGCTGGGACCTTTCTCTGAGTTTAGTTTCTCTATCTCTAAGTCAACAAGATGAACCTCAAAGGACCTTTTACTTCTTGTGTCTATGATTATAAGCTCAAGGTCTATAATTGATTGCTTAGTTGGGTAACATAGAGTAAGTCAAAATCTACACTGAAAAAAACTATTCATTACCCCACATACAAGTATATAAGCCCCGACTGTGAATAAAATTTCTGCAACAGTGTGTAAGAGTAAAAGAAAATCAGCATTTTATCTGATTATTACAGTGTTCTACAAGCCTATATATATATATCTGTTCACTGGGCCTCTCAGTTTTCACATTCGTATTTTACATGTTAATCTTTTATTTCTTTCTTTTTGTAAATACAAGGTCTCATACAATACAATTTCAGCTGTCCTAGAACCCAGAGATCTGTGTGCTTCTGCCTATATTTTACATATTAATATTTGAACTGAAAACAATCTCCATTATGCCATTGCCTAAAAGAGAAACTAAAGGAATATTTAAATACCAGAATGTGTTGTATTGTTAAGGGAAGACTTTTAGAGCCTAAGTGACTGCAGATGTACACTGAATTAAATGTCACTAATGTTTTAGCTCTCCTTTGCTAGACTGCATTTGGAAGTCAAGAATATCAAATATGTTCTATGCTACAAGAGATTGTAGTAAACCAGGTACCTACTACCTAGCACCTTGCCTGGTTGGCTAGCAATAAAGATGAGTAAATTAATGCTAGCAGAGTGATGACTATGGGGTACTAGGAGCTGTAAGAAGTGTTTTCATCTATGAAGTATTAGCCATTTCATAAACTATATTCATTAATTTGACAGAGGTGATATAGCCAGTGAATACCTTATCACCATGTAAATGCAGGCAAGCAAGCTTGCAGGACCCTGTCCCCAGCTCACAGCAGACGCAAGTAAGACCATTATTCAAAACATGACATGGCTGTTGTCATTAAACTTCACAGGCCAAGCAATATACAGGTAAAATGTACACTTTAGGACCCAGAAACACAAGTTAGAAGCAAGATAGAGGAGAGGAGAAATGCAAATGGAAGTCACTAAGCACCCTCCAGAAGAATGTAAATCGTGTACCTCTAATCCATTCAAGGCAATTCAGAAAGCTTTACACAAGTAAATAATGAATAAGTCCCCATGTTGGCAATGTTCTACCACTGAGAAACACCCCTCCCCAGCACAGTAATTATTACTTGGAGCACATTTTAGGGCCTGAAGTTATATGCACCATCAACAGGCACTGTGAATCATAACGGGAGGCAAGTGATAGGCTTTTTAAAAAGTAAATTACGATTCAGAGTAATAATTACAACAGTTGGCATTATGATTCGTATATGATCATGTGTGTATAAATGCATCAGCATCTTTAGAAGCATAAATGAATATATCCAACTTTGTATGAGTTTTTTTTTTTTTAAAAAAAGGAAAGACTTTCTAGAGATTCCTAGGAAGTCCCAGAGACCTGGGATGGAGGAAGCTTCCAGGACTCTATGGGGGTGACCTAAGACGAGATGCCTAACAGTGGGGACATGGAACCTGAAGAGACCACTCCTGTAGCCAGGCAGGACCTCCAGTGGAGGGATAAGGACCCCAACCCACCCATGAAAATTTCCACCCAAAATTCGTCCTGTCTAAAAGAAATGTGGGGACAAGGATGGAACAGAGACTGAGGGAACGGCCAACCAATAACTGGCCAAACTTGAGACCCATGGGCAAGCACCAATCCCTGATACTATTAATGATATTCTGTTATGCTTGCAGACAGGAGTCTGGCATAACTGTCCCCTGAGAGGCTCTACCCAGCAGCTGCCTGAAACAGATTCAGATACCCACAACCAAACATTTGGTGAAGGTTGGGAACTCTTATGGAAGAATTGGAGGAAGGATTGAAGGTTCTGAAGGGGATGGAAACTCCACAGGAAGACCAACAGAGTCAACTAATCTGGACCCTTAGGAGCTCTCAGGGACTGAGCCACCAACCAAAAAACACGCACAAGCTGGTGCAAGGCCCCTGGCACATATGTAGCAGATGTATAGCTCAGTCTCCATGTGGGTCCCCCAACAACTGGAGCCATATTCCCCAACAGGGCTACCTTGTCTGGCCTCAGTAGGAGAGGATGCACCTGATCCTGCAGAGACTTGATACTTCAGGGTTAGGTGATATAGGGGGTGGGGAAGGAATCCTATCAGAGGAGAAGGAGAGGGGTGGGGAAGGATTATGTGAGGGGGAACTGGGGGAGAAGTGATTGGGATGCAAATAAATTAAAAAAAAAAAGAAACACAACTTACCTTAGATGAGACTATTCTATTATCACAAAATCTTTGTGCAATGTAAGCTTCTGGTCCTGAAATGGGATGATTGCCAACAAATACTGTGCGTGTACCAACTCGTTTCTCTTCTCCAGCGCACTAACCAAGAGAAAGAAGAAAAAGGTCAGCTTTTCACCATATTTCTCCATGTTTTTACCAAGCTTAGGTTTCTGGTGAATCAGAGGAGCAGGGAAAGGTGAAAACCCTGTCAAGAAATTAAAATTCACAAATCTTAGTTGTTATCCTAGCAAAACTGCTATTTGGACCAACTGGTCTAACTTCAATAGTACAATTCTAAAATAGAGAAAGCATATAAAGACATCTACAGAACTTTACCTCAAAATATGGCACTCTGATATGCTGATAATTTAATAATAAATGTTCTTGTAAAGATGTTGTAAGAGTGTTTACTCTGATACTATGCTGGATACCCGAAAGAAGAAAGTAATTGCATTTACTTTTCTCTGTGTGTTTTCTTTAACTAATCTTATATTGTAAGGAAGGAAGATTCACTAATAAACTATACTTGAACAGATTTTAACACAAGTTTTGTCGAGCTCCTATGCAGGCCCATTCAATTCTCCCAAGCAGTAATTTACTAATCAAAGTGTAAGCCCTAGACCCATCCATCCACCTAAACTCATTTATTATTCCTCAAATCGTCACATTCTTCATCTTCTCACCCTCTATAAAGCAAGTTTATAATAGGCGGAGTGGTAGTTCATACTTGTATATAAGTATATAGGAGGACTGTCAGGAGTTTGAGGCCAGCCTGGTCTCAAATATAAACAAACAAAACAAAATACCTTAAAACAAAACCAACTACACAAATACAAAAGGGTTTATAGATATCTGAATCCCATTTGATTAGTTGGGCAACTAATTGCAATTCCTTGGATCTCTTAAAATACATGGTAAAATTAATCAATCTACTGTCAACTCATTTAATGAAATTTTGGAGGGCATCTTATAGAAACAACACTGTATTTTTATTGTCAGCCATATTATTTCAGTCATAGTTCAAATGCAGCTCAACTATTATCTTTACAACAAAACTCTAACTTAGAAAAAATTAGGCTGGGAATATTTTATTTATTATACAACTTCTGAGGAACATCTTGTCAACTAACATGTCAGAGAATAGAAAGCACAATACAAATTATTTCTAAACATGAAACAATTACTTATAATTTTATAAGTCAAATCCTATTAATGGAATGATCACCCTTTTCTACAAAGAAACTATGATTCTTTAGTTTTATAGGAGTTTCCTTGTGATCTCCCAGAGTCTTCTGTCCTAAAGTGAGTTAGAAATATATTTCTAATGCTTCTTGTACATCTTTTAAAAGTAGACTCACTGAATCTAGAAGACCCAAAGTATATGTAAAGCTTACTGGGATTTCACTGTTATCTCTATTTTAAAAAATTAAAATGGGAGCTGGAGAGATGGCTTAGCAGTTAAAAGCACTGACTGCTCTTCCAAATGTCCTGAGTTCAAGTCTCAGCAAACCACATGTTGGCTTACAACCATCTGTAATGGGATCCAATGCCACCTTCTGGTGTGTCTTATATACTCTGTATATATATCATATAAATCTTAAAAAAATACATAATTAAAAAATTTAAAATGTTTACATGTATGAGTGATTTGTCTGTATGTCTGTCTGTGAACAGTGCCCAAAGAGGCTAGAATAGCATACTAGATCTCTATAATTGGAATTACAAATGTTTGTGAGCTGCCATGTGGGAGCTAGGAACAAACTTGGGTCTTCTGGAAGAGGAGCAATGCTTTTAACCAATGAGTCATCTCTCCAATCTTCTGGTCTCTTTGCTTAGAACAGAATACATTTCTAAGAAATTCAAGATAGCTTTCGATAGTGCTATGTTAGAAACAGTATCTAAACATACTGGTTAGAAACCAGTATTTATAGATCCTCATTCTTATTTTTTAATGATAATTCCTCAATTACAGTATTTTGAAATACTAGTCACAAAGACTTTTTGGTGAGTTATTCAAATGTCAAAGATATAAATATTTAAAATAATGTTAAAAGCAAGAGTCCTTAAAAATTTCAAAGTTTTCCAAATGTCTACTATGTTTATATATTTATTGTCTGCATTTGTTTGTATCTTGAGACGATATTATTTGTAAAATTCACCTTAAAAATAATAACCACCGCGGAAACCTCAGCTTGGGCCACAGGGCTCCACAGCTGATCAGCGCCGGGATCGCAAGAGCCAGGAGTGGGCCAAGGACACGCCCCACAGCTCACCAGGCACGCAGAAAAGCCCCTAGCGGGGGCAACGCGTCCACAGAGCTCACTGACTCCGCCCGCTTTCCGCGGGCCACAGAGACTGTTGGTCAGCAGCTTCCAGCGACTGCCGGAAACCTCAGCTTGGGCCACAGGGCTCCACAGCTAATCAGCGCCAGGACAAAGATCCCACTCAGATCGTAAGAGCCAGGAGTGGGCCGGGGACGCGCCCCACAGCTCACCAGGTACTGCCCTGAACCCGCAAGACACAGGGACGAGGTAGGTGGGCCTAGAAACCCCCCCAGATCC
>CM052722.1:102422202-102468528 GCA_028551405.1 Uromys caudimaculatus
ACTGTTGGTGGGACTGCAAGCTGGTACAACCAGTCTGGAAATCAGTGTGGCGGACCCTCAGAAAAATGAACATAATACTACCTGAGGACCCAGCTATACCACTCCTGGGCATATACCCAGAAGATGCTCCAACATGTAATAAAGACACATGCTCCATTATATTCATAGCAGCCATATTTATAATAGCCAGAAGCTGGAAACAACCCAGATGTCCCTCAACAGAGGAATGGATACAGAAAATGTGGTACATTTACACAATGGAATACTACTCAGCTATTAAAAACAATGACTTCATGAAATTCGCAGCAAATGAATCAACTTGAAAATATCATCCTGAGGGAGGTAACTCAGTCACAAAAGAACATGCACAGTATGTACTCACTGATAAGTAGATATTAGCCCAAAATTCTGAATACCCAAGATTCAATTCACAAACCATATGAAGCCTAAGAAGAAGGAAGACCAAAATGTGGATGCTTCAGTGCTTCTTAGAAGGGTCAACAAAATACTCACAGGAGGAAATATGGAGACAAAGTGTGGAGCAGAGACTAAAGGAAAGGCCATCCAGAGACCGCCCTACCTGGGGATCCATCCCATATACAGCTACCAAACCTGGATGCCATTGTGGATGCTAGGAGTGCTTGTTGATGGAAGTCTGATATGGCTGTCTCCTGAGAGGCTCAGGCAGAGTCTGACAAATACAGAGGTGGATGCTGGCAGCCAACCACTGGACTGAGTGTGGGGTGTCCTAGATGGATGAGTTGGAGAAGGGACTGAAGGAGCTGAGGAGGTTTGCAGCCCCCTGGAGGGAGCAACAGTGTCAACTGGCCAGTACCCCCAGAGCTCCTGGGGTCTGGACCTTGAACCAAAAACACTCATGGAGGGATTCATGGCTCTGGCCACATATGTGGCAGAGCATGGCTTTGTTGGGCATCAGTGGGAGGAGAGGCCCTTGGGCCTGAGGGTATTAGATTCCCCAGTGTAGGGGAATGCCATGGCAAGATGAGAATGGGGGGGAGCACTTTCATAGAGGCAAGAGGAGGGGAAATGTGATCGGGGATTTCTGCTGTGGAGACCTGGAAAGGGGAAAACATTTGAAATGTAAATAAAGAAAATTTCTAGTAAAAAAATAATCAATGTGAACAGGAACATATTCAAAACTGCATAACGTCCTCCCATAAGCACCCCAGAATAGTCACTAAAATATCAATCTTCATTTCAAAACCAATCAACAGCAGAACATGCTTCACAATTCGAAAATAATTAGTTACTATTTTATGTGTATATGTGTTTTGCCTGCATGTATGTGTGTATTCCACATGTGTGCCTGGTAACTACAGGAGACAGAACAGAGTGTCATCTCCTGGAACTGGAGTTAAATAGTTGTGAGCCACTACATGGGTATTGGGAATAGAACCCAGGTACTCTAGAAGAGCAGCCAGTGTTCCTAACTGATGAGCCATCTCTCCAGCCCCTATACTTTATAATTTAAATAAACGCTTTAAACATACTAACTAGAGGAGATAGTGAAAAGCAATGTACAAATTCTCAGCAAAACAGACATTGCTTGTAACCTCTTTATACAACAGACTCTTAGGCTATGCTTAGTGACTTGATTCCAAAGAATATGATATAGAAATAGAAAAAAGTATCATCTTTGTCAGTAAATGAATCTGGCAAATACTATTTTAGATAGGTGATTTAAGAGCAATATTGTGGTGGTTTGGTTTTGTCAACTTCACACAAAATAGACACTTAGGAAGACAGAACCTCAATTGAGGAATTGCCTCCATCAGATTGACTCAAAGGCAGACTGAAATGGGAGGGTCCAACATATTGTTGGTGGTGCCACATTAGGTAAAGTGATATGTGTATAAGAAATCAAGATGAGCAGGTCAGAAGCATTTCTCCATGGTCTCCACTTACGTTCTTACCTCCTGGCTCCTGCCTGAGTTCTTACCCTGATTTCCCTCAATGTTGGACTGTCATATGGAAATGTAAACCAAATGAACCTTTTATAACTCCACACTGGTTTTGGTCAATGATTTATCATGGCACCAGAAATAAAAAAAAAAAAAAAAAAAAAAAACAACCTAGGACAGATACCAACAGTGATAAGTCATGCTGGAGATGTGCACCTTGATATGATATTATATAAATGGAATTTATATAATATAACTCCTCCCTAAGCTCAATAAACCCCATTTAATTGTGAAATTTTTTAAAAATAAAATTCTCATCGAGAAACAAAAACATCAACATACTTCACAGAACTGTCAACCTCATCAAATTAAAGGGAAGTCTGAGAAACTGTCACAACCAACAAAAAGCCTAAAGAGACAAGATGACTAAATTATTCTAGGATGCAGAGAAAAAAATAATATAAAGGAAAAGCTGAGGAAATGCAAATCAATACAGTCTTTATTTTGAAGTAATATATCAAGATTGGTTCATTTAATGTAATGTGTGTATTAGTAGAACTGGTTACAGGATATGTGGAAGTTTTCTAAATTGTCTCTAACTTTACATCTCCTCAGTCCCAGATGTATGTTATACCCGCATTTTAGGAAGGTTCAGCAGTTAAAAAGCACTTGTCATTGCAGAGGACCTGACTTGGATTCCCAGCACCCAAATGAAAGCTCGCAATCATCCATAACTCCAGTTCTAGGGCATCTGATGCCCTTTTGAACTCTGAGGGGACCAAGCATGTATGTGGTACACAGACACTCATGCAAACAAAAATAAATAAACAAATAAAGAAGCTAATGTTCTAAAAATCTTTTCCTAGTTATCTCTTCCCAATTCTAATCAGAACGACAGTGAGGCCTGCATGCCTGCTGTATTAAAGAAAAAACCTACAATTAATTTTCTATGGGTTACCTAACATCATCCAGGTAGAAATGGTTTTGTCAAAACTGTACCCTTGAATCAGACATGAAGCAAATGTAGGATCGATGACAAAATTGGGGACGAGTGACCTTTAACAATGAATCGAATCCATCAACCCGATGGTGTGCTGAAGCCCAGATATCTCAACAGAGCCAAAAACAGACACATGAAAACCTTGATGTTTGATGATATTTCAATTAAAAAGAAAAAAAAAGATGCCTAATGAAGCCACAATACAGTAAGCTTTAGCAAGACAAAAAACAAAAGGAAACAAAACAGACATTTCACTTGAAATGAACAAAAAACGTAAAGTCAAAGGCTCCAACAGTTACCAAACGTCATGAACATTAATTTTACAAACACATTCTAGATTTGTTTAACAAGATTAAAGTTAGAATCTAGAAGGAATCACAAATGGAAAATACTTTTTCTAAAAACATCCAGATTTGTGTTAAGTAGGTAGACCTTGCTTACATTTCCGAGGACATCTGACAACACCTACTCATTCTCCGATGTGCTCACCGGACCTGGGCCTTCTGAATAGATTATAGAAGTGGATCTTTCATGAAGCATAAACACCAATCCGGCTTGTGGGAGTACCAACACTGTATCTGATTTACGATACACTCCATGAGACAGAACCCATACCTGGTAGTGTTCGGGTGACTAAGAACCTGAGATTAGATAGCCTAGGACCAAGGGTAAAGCCAAATACTACTGTTCTACTACAAGAACATAGCAATAAAATGACTCCTAATGGCATTCTGCTGTACCCTTAGATCAGTTCCTTGCTCAGCCATCAGAGATGTTTCCTCCTGCAGCAGATGGGAACAAATTCAGAGGCCCACAGCCAGGCATTATGCAGAGAGTGAAGGGACCTTGGAACACTCAGCCCTAACTAAATGAGCTGTCTCCATCAAGCTTCCCCTGAGAGCTCAGGGAACCCTGTGGAGGAGGAGACAGAAGAGTGTAAGAGCCAGAGGGGAAGGAGGACACCAAGAACATGAGGCCCTCTAAAACATCACGTCTGACGCACATATTTACTCACAGAGACTGAGGCAGTGTGCATGCACAGGGTCTCCATGGGTCTGCACCACGTGGGGTCCTAGCACTGAAACATGTGTGCACATGTCCCCATCCCTACAGCAGAAGATGTCTCCAATTGATAACTACTTGCAAAGGAAACTTTACTTTTCTCTAAGGGGGTTCCACCGGGGAAACAAACAACTCTTAAGAGTAAGCTACATGCCCACCAGTAGATGGCCAACAGAAAATGACATCATTGGGGATTCCTTGTCTCATGATGTTATGTCAAGGCTTTTTTAAAATCTTAATTTTAATTTTAACTTAATTATACATATTTCCATCTTTTTTTATCCTACAAGTCCTTTTGGTATATATTATGGCTTCTAGTTATGCTTTTATGGGATCACTGAGTGTGCCAACAAGTGGGTCTCTATGTCAATGTTTCTTGTGCCTTTTTTGCATTCTTTTCTGTTTGTTTTATCATATTCTGATATGTTGTCATTTTATCTTATTATATTTTATTTTTATTATTGTTGCTTAGAAGCCCATTTTCTAATGAGAGACAGAAAGGGATCTAGATGGGAGGAGAAATTCCGAGACACTGAAAGGACTAGAGGGAGGCAAACCCATAATTAGGGATCTATTATATGAGGGAGAAAAGGCTATTTTCAATGAAAAGGGGGGGAAAGTTTCTTACACTGGAAAAAAAAGTCAATGCATTGTTAATGAGACCAGAGGCCTCAGAGTTTAGTATCCCTCTCCTTTTGCTGTCATATAGGCAGTATTTGCTCTTATTGGACACTAGATCTCTCAGATCCTTGATCTTGTACTTCTACACACTTAAAAAAAGAAGGATGGAAAGCATTGTTATTTGAAGCACCTAATCTGTCATTCTGTAAGTTGGGAAGTTGGTTGGAAAACACATTGCTAGGCCTAATTCCCAGACTTTCTGATATAGTAGGTCTAAATCAGACGGCTGAGAGTCAAATTTCACTTCTACATAATGGTATTACTTTTGTCTTCTAGAAACATTTTAACATTTAAAAAAATATGATCAAATGTATTAACTTAAATTTTAATGTTCAAACCAAATTTATATGATTAGAGGTTTCTTTGTATTTCTTCTACAACAAATATTTTTGAGATCTTACTCCAGTTCTAAGCACCATACTAGACACTGGCATTAGGTGTGTAATGAATAAATGAAAACATTTATTTTAAGTTTTTGCTGTAGAGTAGGAGACAGCTAACAACTGGTCTTATATGATTCATTATTAATTACAACTGTTAGAACCACTATGTAAAAGAAGTACAAGGTACATCTGTGAGACTCAACAGTCTGACCTCATATATTGTCAGGATGACTTCCTCAAGGAGACAGTGCCTGAGTTTAGCTCTGAAAGACTACAGAGTCCTGAGGCAAAGCATTCCCTATCAGTTGCATGTACAGTGAAAATGGAATGCAGTAAGGGAGTCCAGCCAAAGGGTAGGATGGCATGAAGATAGTATAGAAAAGGCAAATGTCACACAGGTAGGCACACAGTAAGAATAAAGAAAGTACTAAAGATTTTTAGAATAACTTAATGTGAGTTTTAAGATGTACCAACTTAGTTGCTTTGTAAAAACAGATTATAAGCAGAATTTAGTAATGGACCGGTAAGATGAGAGGAGAAAAGATTCTAGACTAACTTCCATGCTGCTATAAAATGCTGAGTTGATTATTAGCCTTTGCAAGACTGACTCGACCTTTTCCCTATGGAATAGCATGAGGCCAAAACTGGATTGTATTTGTGCCTAGGGAAAAAACTGGGCTTATAAAAATACTTAAACAGTAGAATGACGAATCAAATGTCTCTCCTTTCTAAGAATGGAAAATATTTTCGAGAACATTATATTTAAGCTCAAAGTTAACCTATTGTCTCTTCACAGCCATGGAAGCAAAAACTGACAGTAATTCGTCTCATTCCACTGTCTCTGAAGAACCTTATTTTTAGCTCTCTAATAGCATTTATTACTTTCTGTCATGCATTTTCATTACACACCTATATATATTCTCTCTCTAAACTCTTATGATCCATAAAAGTTATGATTCAACAAAAAATAAGAAAGCCTAAATCTGTGTACTTAAACATAGATGTGTTGAAGCTAGAAATGCCATTTAAAAGAACAGGCACAAAAAATATGTCCCATTAAACAAATGTTTTGTCCTTAAAAAAAAAAACCTAGTAGAGAAGTGCTTGTTCCTTACATTCAGATTTAAAGGAACACTCAAATACAATTAAAGAAAATTGTCGGGACTGAAGAGATGGCTGAGAGCTTAAGTGTATGGATTATTCTTGAAGAGGACCTGTGCTCAGTCTCCAGCACCCAAACTGTCTGGTTCACAATTCTGTAACTCCAGCTCCAGGGAATCCAAATGTCCTTTTCTAGACTCTTCAAGCACCTGCACTCTCATGTTCTCTCTCTCACACACACACACACACACACACACACACACACACACACACACACACACACACACACACACATATCTTAGTAAATGCTTTAAAACTCCTTCCTTCCTTCTTTCTTTCTTTCTTTCTTTCTTTTTTTCTTTCTTTCTTTCTTTCTTTCTTTCTTTCTTTCTTTCTTTCTTTTTTTCTTTCTTTCTTTCTTTCTTTTGTATGGGGAAGGACTACTGAGCAAGAGTGTTGTAGAATTATGAGCAAACATGAAAATATTTACACTGCTTTATGTCACCAAATCTTTAAAAGTGCACTGGCAATGACAGATCAACATCAATGAGAATTCTGTAGAAAAGTCTGATCATAAATAATTTCTACACTTATAAGAAAACATATATTCCAACCATCTGAATCATGTCTTAGGCCAGAATCTTGTTACTCACTTTTAGGGGACTAATCTTACCTATTAAAGCACCAGGTAGAGGAAATTAGTCAAAAATCTTATATAAATACTTCGACCTTGACCCTCACAGTGTAATTCACTAATATACCATTGATTATTTAAAGCCTTTTTGTACTGCTTGCTATGAGTGAACCTGTGGTATGGTTGTGGCTTTATACTAACTAAATGCTTCCAGATGAGATCTAAGAGTCTGGAGTGCTAAAACTAATCATTTATTGTGGTACAACAAACCAAAACAGTTGCTTGCTCACAAGTCTACAATTCTGTCTAACCTACACTTAAAAAAAAAAAAAAAAAGACAGGGTCTCACTGTGGCTCAGGTTGGCCAGAACTCACTATGAAACCCAAGCTGGCTTAGAACTCATAGTTTCCCCTGCCTCAGCCTACCAATGGCCAGGAGTAAGGCAGGTGCCACCACACCCAGCTCAAAGGATACTTTCTCAAGAGGCCTTCTTTTGTCACACTACGATTAATTCCAACCAGGCATTTCTATCTTCATTCTCTGTTTTAATTTCCCTTTATGATTTCATCATTAACAGTTTCACATGACATTACTATCACTTTCATATTATGACATTACAATTTTCTCATTTACTGTCTGATTCCCTGTTTACTAATTGTCCTTCCAAATTTGTTTTTGCTTTTATCTGGAAATCTGGATTCCCAGATAGAAGTGATCTCCCTTATGGCTAGGGTGAGTCACAAAGCTGCTTCAAGGTTACATGTACAATATAGTGATATATGAAACTTCCTAGTCACCTTCCTAAAGACATTTGCTTGCCCTAGACATTCGTCCTGCTGCCTAGAACCTGAAAACCGAATGTTAAAGAAAGCAGAAATAACCCCAGATGGCCTCAGTCTGAGGACTGCCAGCTTACATAACAAAGAAACAAACACTTTTTTTCAGACCACTGTTTTAGAATTCTTTGCTACTTCAGTTTACCCTTTAACCTGATATCTTCTCTCAAATTAGAATGTAAGGTAAATGAGGGTAAACTTCTCTTACTTGCTCACCAATACATCTCTAGCAAGTAGAAACCAATATGCGGCATATGGTAGGAAACTTCACAACCATGTGAACTGATTAAACATACAATTTTTTTTATTATAACCACATCAGCAAACCATATTCATTACTTCAAGAAGCTGACTTCACAAAATCTAAATGGTACATAGATGAATCAGCACACACATGTAACCCCAGCATGTGAGAGCCTAAGACAGAAGGAGTGCAAGTTGGAGGCCAACCTGAGCTATAGAGTGAACACTACACTAATTGCTTTATCTCATTCACTTACAATTTTCCTAGACGTCCTGTCACAAACATATCCCAGAACTGGGCAGGTAGTGCATACCTTTAACCCCAGTACTTGGGGGACAAAGGCAAACAGATCTCTGTGAGTTCAAGGCCAGCCTGATCTACATAGTGAGTCTCAGGACACCCTGGGCTATATAAAGAGACCCTGTCTGGACAAACAAACAACTCAAATCCTAGGCGCTTGGGAGATGACTCGGCCGGCAAAGTGCTTGACATTGAAGCTTAGGGATCTGAGTAAAGGTAGAACCTACATAAAAGCTGGGTGGGCAGAGGAATCCCAGGATACTGGAAGCAGATACAGGGGAGTCTAACAACATGGTTAGCTAAACTAACTGAAAAAGCAAGCTATATATTCAAGTGAGAAACTGCCTCACTAGACAAAGGTAGAAGAATCAAGGAGCACACCTTATGTCAAACTCAGGCCTGTCTACATATATGTGCACACACAAAATGTTCCATACATGGTCCTATTTACTCTTAGAACACTTATTTCCTCCGTTCCACTACTATTTTTGGCTGGTAATAAGTACATAGAATTTCATGATTCTTTTTGTTGGTTTGCTGTTTTCTGCCCTGTGGGTGCTGGAATTAACAGCACATACCATCACAACCAGTTTTTTCAAGATTCTTACTGGTATATTGACAGCTATCACTGATATGTCAAACATAGGATCCTATGGGCATGTATAATATTCGTAATAGGCAATCAGCATCCCTCAACATCAAACAAAGGACTAATAATGTTCCTAGTTTTTTATGTCAAAGTTTTCTCTCATCACTTTGCTTGTAGATTCTGCAATTTGAGATGATCTTTTAGAACTGGGCATCAGCCAAATTGGATATTCTGGAACAGTCTGGAAGCACACATTGACACGGATTTAAATTACGGCTATCTTTTTTTGTTTGTTTGTTTGAGGTCTCACTATGTAGTTTTGGCTGGCCTGGAGCTTGTTATATAGAGCAGGCTAACCTAGGACTCAAAGAGATCTACCTACCTCTACCTGAGTGCTGGGATTAAAGGCATATGCCACCACACCTGGCAAGTGATGCAATTTTTAAATTATGGTGTTTCCTTCTGCATTTTGTCTGTAGTAGTGGACTCAAGAAGCTGCGTGTGAGATAAAACTGCCCATTACATGCACAAGCACACACATAAATGAAACAGAAATGGCATCAATGTCAGAATAACAGTATACCAGTTTTGCAAACTACTACTGAGGAGAAACTAGACAAAAGGTAAGCAGCATCTCTATATTTGCTTATAATTTTATGTGTATGTATAGTTACCTCAATACAAATTTACATTCAAATACCATTTCAACTTCGAAACTTTATGATGTTCAAGAATTCAGTCACTTATTTTCCTGAAGAGGAAAGGAAGAGAATGGAAATGAAAGCAAGAAAGGCAACCATCCATTGGAATCTTCAGAGGAAAGAAGAATATAGAAAAACAAAAATAAACAAACTAGCCCCCAAACATTACAGACTGGGGAGATTGGTCAGTGGCTAAAGTCACTTGCCATCAAAACTGACAAACAGGGTTATAACCCCTGGACTTGCATACTGCAAGGAGAACCAATTTTAGCAAGTTGTCCTCTGATATCCACAGTGAAATAAAGTTTAAAACACTGAAATCTCTGTAAACAAATCATACTCTAAATTTATTTCACAATCTCCATGAGTAATGGGTTATTATGAAGTAAATTTAATCTGTACATTTTAAAGACCTGAAAAATGAGAATTTAGTTTATATCCATTTGTGTGTGTGCTTGTACATGTTATACACAGTTTTATATCACATGTAGGTTGTTGTATCCACTACTACAGACAAGATGCATAATAAAACATAAAATAATTTGCCAAGCTTCAATATTTTTAAAAAAGAGAAATGGGGACTGGGGAGATGTCTCAATCAAAAAAGTGCTAGCCATGCAAGCATGGGGCCCTGAATTCAGATCCCTAGCACTGAAGTAAAAAGGTAACTGCAGTAGCCAATGTGTGTAACCTCAGCCACTAGAGGAACAGAGAAAAGCAAGTCCCTGGAACCCACTGGAAATCTAGCCAAGTTCAGAGAGTTCCTGTCTCAGAAAATAAGGTAGGGAGCAATGACACCAACCACTGGCCTCCACACTCACGTACACCAGCTTTCTAATGTTGATAGAAGAGACTGCTTAAACTACAAACAGCACTAACCATAAAGAAACCCTGGATGCTAAAGAGATGGCTCAGCAGTTAACAGAGCTTGCTCCTCATACAGAGGACTGGAGTTTGGTTCCAACACCCATAACTGCCTGTAACTCCAGTTCCAGGGGATCCAAAGGCCTTCTTATGGTCTCTGAGGGCACCCACAAGCATGGACATGAATGAGCACACATACACATATGTGCACGCGCATGCGCGCGCGCACACACACACACACACACACACACACACACATACACACACACACACACACAGACAAAGAAATAAAGTAACACTGTGAAGGAGCCTGAAACCATACTGCAGCTCCCCTTTTCAGAAGCTGTGGTCGGCAGCAAAGACCTTTGAGAGGACTCCTCAGAACAGGCCTCTAGATTCTCCCACCAAGCCCCATCTTCAGCTGCTTCCTCTCTGGGTCAGAGGAAACTTCTAGCAACACCAAAGGAAAAATGGACATCCTTCTAAAGGCTGTGAGATAGCACTATATAAACATAGGGATGTGCTTTGGAACAAAAGTAAAATATCCAAGGACTCCCTGACTTCATCAAAAATGTTCTTAAATGTGTGGACAGTTTTTTATTTATGTATATTCTCCTTACCCAAACCAGGAAATTGGAACCCTGATGAGTATTTTGACAGTGGTGGTAAACTAACCCAACATCACTGCAAATCTTAACAATGGGAATAAACCATGGAGATAATTTGCTATTTTCAAAAAAAAAAAAAGTCACAGAAAGGTTTTGATACTGGGACAAGATATTTAATGGGCATCAATTACTCAGCAAGTATCTACTACAACTCGTGTTTATGCAGAAGAAAACATCTATATAGTAGATTCATAAAAATGGGATTTGTGTTAAGATACAATCCATCCTACAAGGTGGACATGAGTATGCCTATGGCTCCTACCCATTACAGTTTTATATATATATATTTTTTTTCCCCAAGGTTAGAAAAGAGACTGAAACTATAAATTTCTTCATTACCAATTCTCAAAAAAGCAGCAAATAAATGATGCTTTAGTTAAGGAAAGAAAAAACTCAAAGATTTACACTAAACTTAGAAATTCAGGCTGGGGAGATGACTCAGTAGGCAAGAACATGGTCAGCAAGCAAAAGGACCTGAGTAGAAATCCGAAGCACCTACAAGAAAGCTAGGTATAGTCATGCACACCTGTACTGAATCACTGTCTGGGGAGGAGACAGGAGGATTGCTGGCAGCCAGCCTAGCTCCGGTTCAGGAAGAACAGATACTTAGTACAATAGGATCAGGGGTTCAAGGCCAGCCTGAATTACATGAGATACCATCTAAAAACATAAAATAACATAAACATAAGACAAATGTTGTGGTACACACCTATAATCCTACCATTCTAGGGGTGGAGACAGGAGATCACCTCTGGCCAATGCACATGTGCAGTGGTGGTACATATCCCCCCCCAAAAAAAAACACACAAACACGTGAAACTCATAGTAGTACAAACCTGCAATCACAGCACTAGAAAGGCTGAGGCAGGAGGATCATTCATGGTTTGCTGTCAGCCTGGGTAACATAAGCAAGACACTTTTTAACCCCTCACTCCAGAAAACAACATCCCCATAGAGACAAACATGTGAAAAAAAAATAAAAGTTTAAAAAGGGGCAGGTGACTGGCAAGAAGGCTCAAAAGGTACTTGCTATCAAACCTCAGCATCTGAATCTGAGCCTCAGAACTCACATGGTGAAGTAACTGCCTCCTAGAAGTTGTTCTCTGACCTGAGCACCTGTGCTATGGCAATCCTTCACCCATATTCACACACAAAAGAAATAAACAAATGGAAAAACCAGAAACTTGCTGTGATAGTTATTCTTCACTGTCAACTTGCCTGGATTTAAAATCATCATGAAACTACAACTCTAAATATGCTTATGAGTGTGTTCTCAGAAATGATTAAGTAAGCAGGGGAGACCCACCCCAAAAACAGACAACATTCAATACACTTCCCTCTATCTCCACTGAATAAAAAGGGAGACCATAGCTTCCCGATTTCTGACTGTGAATGCAATGACCAGCCACTCTACATTTCTGTCACTAAAACTTTCCTTGTCAAAGCAAATTTCTCCATAAGATGCCTTCTTTGTCAGGTACTTTATCAAAAAAACAAGAAAAGTAACACATTTGCTTATGAAAAGGCTTTTAAAAAAAACAGTAAGATCTAGTGATGTGTGTGTAGCTCAATGGTGGAGTGTGCTTGCCTCAGCATCAACAAAGGAAGGAGGGGGAAGGGAGGGAGCAGAGGGAAATACACAAAAAAGCCACAAACTTAAATAAGATACTGGTAACATAAAAACAAAAAAGGAATGCTTTGAGCATAATGTCTCATAAATCGGTATAAAAAAAAATATGTCAAAGGAAACAATCAAAATGAGTCATGTGTGGTGGTACATGCCTGTAATCCCCCCAAAAATCAGGAGGTAGAGCCAGGAGGATCAGGAGTCCAAGAGCAACCTTGGCTATATAACAAGTTCAAGCCCAGCATGGCCTATATGAAATCCTGTCAGAAAGACAGAAACAAGAAGATGGAGAGATGGCTCAGGTGTTTAAAGGTGCTTACTGTTCTTGGGACCTGGCAGCTCACAACCTCTTTAACTACAGTTCCAGGGAATCTAGTGCCCTCTTCTTAAGTTGTGGGCAACAGTACACATGTGATGCACAGAAAACACACACACACACACACACACACACACACACACTCACTCTCTCTCTCTCTCACACACACACACACACACACACACACACATTTTTAAAAGAAACACTGAAGCATTATCACAGATTGAAAACACACATGCTCCACAAACATAAAAAGAGATGATTAATTTCAAGAGTAATCTGAGAATCAGAAATTAGGATCAGAGAAAAGTACATGTTTTTGAGACAGGGCCTTACTATATAGCTCTGTTTGCCCTGGAACCATGTAGGCCAGGCTGGCATTGTATTCCAAGTGACCTGCCTGCCTCTGCTTCTCAAGTGCTGGGAATAAAGGTGTGTTCTACCATGCCAAGCAAAGGAAATACAATTTCACAGAACAGTCTGCTGAAGAAAAAAAAAATCGAACAAGTATTTTTAAAAATATAAAATAGCCAATCGTGGAGGCATGTACTTTAAATCCCAGCGCTTGAGAGACAAAGGCAGGTGAACCTCTGTGAGTTAGAAGCCAACTTGGCCTACTTAGTGAGTTCCATCCAGAACAGCCAGGGCTATGTAGATAGATCCTGCTTCAAACTACCCCAACAAATATATGAGGGAATGGGAAATACATAGCTACTGTGATAACATATTAATGTAATTACTGAACAACTTCTTATGAGTTCAAGACCTATCATTACTAGCATGCATGAGATTTCTTACATCTAAGTCTGAGTGTGCATGTATATGAGCAGAAATCTTACAGATATACATACACACAACTAAAGATATAATGTTCATAAATGCTCGTCATAAGAACGACAAAAACCTTGGAGAACACTGGTTCATCAAATAAAAATGGGCAAGAGTCAGGGGAGAAGGCTCAGTCAGTAGAGTGCTGGGCACACAAGCGTGAGGAGCCAAGTTTGATCCATACCACACTGTAAAAAAGCCATGATATGCACCTGTAATCCTCGTGCTGAAAAAGCAGAAACAAAAAGATCCTTGAGGCTTGCTGGCCAACTAATCTAGCCAAATCAACAAGTTCCAAGTTCAGTGAAACTGTGTCTTAAAAAATAATATTGAGGGACTGGGGAGAGGGCTCGGTGGTTAGGAGCTCTCAGAGCACTAGAGTTCTGTCACAGCAACCCATGTTGGGCAGCTCACAACTAACTGCCTGTAACTCTAGCTCCAGGAGGATCCGGCACCCTCTTCTGGCCTACAAGGGCACTGCACTCAGGAGGCACACATTTGTGAATTCTCTCTCTCATATATTCTCATTCTCTCCCCCCCCCCCAATTGAAGATACCAGTGCTAACCTCTGGCCTAGATAAGCATGTGCACACATGTACATGTACTCCCCTCTACACACACTAAGTAAATGAATAATATTAAAGACAACAACCAAAATGAGGAAGAGGGACAAATCCAGGTCAGATAGACTACTATCTCCTGGAACTGTAAGCCAAAATCAACCCTTCTTTAAGTTGCTTTCATTAGATATTTTCTTGCAGCAGGAAGGCAAGTTAACTAGTACGTTTCCCAAAGTGGACTATTACTCAGCATAAGTAAACTATACCTATATTTTAAACAAGCAAACAAACAAAACCCCACAGAACTTTGTAAGGGCTTGAGAGAGTGTGCAGGAGATAAAGAGAATCTGTTACTCAATCCTGAGGACCAGAGAGTTCCAATACCCAGGCACATCAGGGATCTCAGCCACACCTGTAAATACCAGCTCTAAGGGGCCCCGACGCTCTCCTTCTGGCCTCCATGGACAATACACATACACATGTACATACACTCACAGACAGAAATGTGTACACACATAGAAATAAAATCTTATAAAAATATATTACTAAGTTAAAAAGTACATCAGGCATTTTGATAAAGCACTAAATAAGAAACCAAATAATGTTTTAAGCAGGCTTGCACATAAATGTGTTTAAGTGTTTTTTTGAGATGTCTCAGTATGTAGCCCAAAATGACCTCAAATTTACCATGTGACCCAGGGTACCATTAAACTCAAAGTTCTCCTGCTTTGTCCTGAGTACTGAGATTATGGGTGTGTATCAGTACACCTTCCTTAAAACAAGTAGTTGTTTGTAAATAATGAATTAATTATAAAAGCTAAAAGCTTCACTGGAGTAGTGGTGCACACCTTTATTTCCAGCACTTGGGTGGTAGAGGCAGGCAAATCTCTGAGTTCAAGGCCAGCCTGCTCTATGTAGCTGGAGCTACAGAGAAACCCTGTCTAGAAAAACAAAAGCTGAAAGCTTTCTGACAGCAGTGAGATAGATGAGATGTGACAGTAGCATTATAGGTAAATGACATTGTAATATCTTAAGTTAGGCAATTAACATTTAAATATTCACTATTATGCATTTTATCTATTCTATATGTACCAGATATTACAGTTTTAAAAAGATAATATCTGGAGCTGAAGAAATGGCTCAGTAGTTAAGAGCACTGGCTGCTCTTCCAGAGGATTCCAGTTCAATTCCCAGCACCCACATGGCAATTCTCAAAAATCTGTAATGCCAGCCCAGAGGATCCAACATCCTCTTCTGGCATCTGTGGGTACTGCACAAATGTGATACACAGGCATACTTACAGGCAAAATACTCATACACATAAATTAAAATAAAGGTTAAAATTCTTAAAGATTCCAGCTTTAAAATGGAAGTGATTTTCTCTAGGTTTATACTGGTAGTTTGTGTACCATTAAAAAATATGCCTTGTCCCTTACCTGAAAAAACTTGCATAATACTAGGTACATATTAGAAACTAAACAGATACTTGCTAATGCAATGAAAATTTCATAATTAGCTCAAATTATTAATTCCAAACATGGATTCTAAAAATCAATTATATCTTTCGATTTGATTACATTTGATTTTATTTTGATTACATTGCCTCATTAGTATCTTTGAAAAGTAACCCATCTAAATTTATACAAGAAT
This sequence comes from Uromys caudimaculatus, assembly GCA_028551405.1. Taxonomy (NCBI): domain Eukaryota; kingdom Metazoa; phylum Chordata; class Mammalia; order Rodentia; family Muridae; genus Uromys; species Uromys caudimaculatus. The sequence goes on from CM052722.1 coordinate 102,438,170, forward strand.
ATTTAATTACACTCCTTTACAGCTATTCTAGTTACTTTTCATCAAGGTCAATCATATAACCTAGTTTCACAAATAACAATGACTTTTTAGAAAACAAATATTTACTTTTATTTTATGTACATCATTGTTTTGCTTGCATGTATATCTATACGAGGGTGCTGGAACTAGAGTTACAGTCAGTTGTGAGCTATATGGATTCTGGGAACTGAACCCAGGTTCTCTGGAAGAGTAGCCAATACTCTTCACTGCTAAGCCATCTCTCCAGCCCTAACAACTTTTGAAATAGAATGTATTTACAGAGTGTATTTCGGGAAGTGAGACTCTTGCTTACAGTGGCCATCATTTTCTATGAAACACACCACACTAGCCATGCAATCGAATTCTCCAATAAATTATTGATTCTCAAGTACATACATATCTCAGCCATCCATTTACTTTCTACTGTCTACTTATACCTACTGTTACCTACTTAACCTAGCAGTTGCTAATCAGCTAGCCAATCCAAGAACCCCCTCTCTAACCACCATTTTGCAGCTGACTATCCATGAACAGAGAAATGAGTATCTCTTTGGAAATAATTGCAGTAGTCTTGCTCTCTAGAAAGCCTGCCCACAATATTCTAGCAGCAAACCAGTCTTTTTTCATTAGTATTGTTTGCCAAGCAAGTAATATAATAGGGCTGAGTTTAATACTACAACAGAGAAGTAACAAAGGCATTTCCAAGCATTCAGGCCAGTGTAAAATTGAAAAAGCATAACTATTAAAAGGCCATGAACAGTATTTTCTAAAAATTGTCAATTTTCTCATTCAAAGTTCAAAGTCTTACTTCTGGTGGAAAAACTGAAATTTGGTGCAGTACAGAGTATAGTCAAAGAGAAATCAAGATTTGAATATTAAGCAGGAACTGGTGAAAAAGTCAAAAACCAGTAAAAACAATCTGCTCTTAAACTGTCAAATTCAAAGACTAAACTCCTAAATTCAAAGCACAGAATTATAAAGCTGAGAAAGGATTTAAGATACAAATCACCAAGGCGCTCTTCTCAATCTCAGGTGAACTGAGGACACAGGTGAAACAGCTGAGCCTGAAATTCCATATCTCTGCATCTCACATTTCTCAACTCCCACCCATTATATCAAGATTTGCTAATAAAAACCATAAAGGAAGAGAACATGAGGAGCTAAGAGGTTGCACTAGTCAATGCTACACTTAACAGGTATGTTAGTAAACTTTATGTTTTATGTTGTTAACTGCTATTAAAAATAAACATCATTTAAGCTGGTTGTGGTAGTGAGTACTTGGGAGGTAGAAGCAACAAGATCAGGAGTTCAAGGCCAACCTGAGCTATATAAGATGCCATCTCAAAATATAAAATAAATGTAAGACAAATGTAGTACATATCTATAATCCTAGCATTTTAGGGGGAGAGGAAAAGAGATCACCACAACTCTGAGGTCAACTTTCTACACAGACTTCCAAGTCAGCTAGAAACACAGTGACATGTTGTTTCAAAAAAAAAAAAAAAAGACCCAAATTATTTGAAAAGAACTGCAAGATGAAACATTTGGCAGTTGCTAAAAAAATTAAAACACAGAATTATAGTATGACCTAGAAATTCCATTCCTATATACTCATCAGAATTGAAAACATGTCAAGACAAATACAAATAAATACAAAGAATTAAGTAGAAGTAAGTTAAATGCCCATTAGCTGAGGAACAGACACATAAAATGTGGTATATCCCTATGATGGAATATTACTCAGCCTTAGAAGAATAAAGTACCGATATATGATACATGATGTAATAGAACACTGAAAATCTACTAAAGAAAAGTTACAGAGCACACACTGGGGTCTCACTATAGAAGCCAGGCTTGCTCAAACATGCTAACCTCCTGCCTCAGCCTGTTGAGTGCTAGGATTACAAGTATCAACACAAAACTCAGTTATATCATTTCAATTATGTGAAATGCCTGGATCTGGCAAATCTGGTAGAAAAAAAGTAGATTGGGGAGTAGCAGAGGTGGGTGTGGGAAGAGAATTGGGAGTAACGGCTAACAACCAGAGTTCAGTTTTGAAATGGTGGAAATGTACTAGATAGAATTAGATGGTTGTATAATATTTTGCCTATACTAAAAAACCACTTAAATGTATACTCCAAATGCTGAATTTTTACGTGAATTATATCTCTATCTCAATTTTTACAAGGAAATGAGAAATGCAAGGAATACTAAGAACAATTCCAGCAAATCCAGGAAGCAGTGTAAAGTCACTGAAGGCCTTGAGGTATTTATTTGTAAAATATCCCTCTGGTGTTTACAGAGGATAACTGAAGAGTACAGAAATGGGTAAGGTTAGCTATTGCAGCAATCCAGATAAATGAGAGCACTAACTTAGACATGGATGGTACTGGGCATGAAAAAAGAAATGGGCAGCTGTTCAAAATACCTTCAGATATAGAAACTATTGGACTTGCTGACAGAGTGAGTAACTGAAGAGGGTGAAAAGGAAGGGAGAGGCTAAGAGGTAACTCAGCCAGGAAAGGGCTTGTCATCCAAGCACTAAAATGTCACTTTGATTCCCAGCACCCAAGAAAAAAGCCAGGTGTAGTAGCACATTCTTGTAATCTCAATGCTGAGGAAGTGGGGGCAGGTGGATCCCTGGAGCTCACTAGCCACGAACCAGCCTAACAGTCTAATGTGCTTGGTGAGCCCTAGGGTCCAGTGAGAGACCCTGGCTTTTAAAAACATGGATGGCTCTTAAGGAATAACACCCACTATTGACCTTGGGTCTTCATATACACCTGCACACATATGTGTAGCACCCCCCACACACACACACACACGCACACACATATATAAAGAAAAAGGAAAAGAAACAGGAGAATAAAAGATGGCTACTTCATTGATTGCTAGTATCACTAAACAGGAAATAGTACTATCTATTAAATCATAGAAAACTGGAAGATCAACAAATATGAAAAAGGCAAATATGACTTGGACTAGAATGCCAGTTTTGAGAAAAAGTAACCAGTCATTGGTTATAAAAAAATCACAATTCATGCTCTACTCTTAGAATACTGAATCCTATTCATAGGCATGTTATCTAATGGACCTGGAATAGAAATGTTAAAGAATGTGCTCTTAAACAAAGGTCTGCCTCCCAGGTTTTTTAAAATTAATGACTACCAGGGCTAAAGAGATGGCTCAGCAATCAAAGGAGCCTGTTGCTCTTCCAGAGGACTGGGATTCAATCCCCAGCACCCACATGGTAGTTAGCTCATAACCATCTGTAACTCCTGGAATCCAACACCCTCTTCTGCACTCCAGGAAATGCCCATACACATAAAACAAAAATACACAAATAAATGACTACCAGCACCCAAGATAATAAAACACTGCCCTAGACCTATGAAGTTTCTGCCGGTATCTACCCACTACTTAAGCCACACAACTGAAGTATTCAATCACACAGTTTTGTATGAAGTAGTGATTTATAGCCTCAAATGTTAATTTCATTCCAGCCCCCATTTTACTGTTCCAAATCAGAAGAGTAGTATGTTGGAGTCATGGATTTCGGAAACAAGTTTATGGGAAATTTTGTACAGTCATAGAAACCTAAAGCTGCCTGATATCCAGTTTTATCAATACCTTTTATAAGCTATAAATTTTCTCATAGGAAACAAAGCACCGAAGGACAAGATTGTATTCTTCCTGCTATGTTATGGACTAGATGTCGGTGACCCTTCCCTCCCAAATTCATATGTATTTGAAGTCTAGCTCTCATTATGATATTACAAAGAGATTTTGGGGAGATTGATTAGGTGATATGGGTAGAACTACGGAGAAATTGATTAGTATTATTCAGCTAAAGTAAAGAGCCAGTGCCTCTTGCCAAATGTCTACTTCACATGCTACTCAAGAGGCCAACGCCAGGCGTGATGACGAATACCTGCGCTTCCCAGCACTGAGAAGGTGGGGGCAGGGCATTCAGGGGTTTGACATCAGCCTGGGCTACATGCATGCCTGACTCAATCAGTCAGTCAGTATCAATCAGATACTGATGACCTATTGGCTTCATATGAAGATTGATCTTATATTTCTATCTTCCATCTCAAGAACAAAGCCTGTACCTTATAATCCTCTATAGCCCTTAAAAGGACATGAGTATTCAAATAAAAGCTTATGACTCATATAACATTTTCAGAAAAGAAGCCTAAGCTAGTACGCACATCGGCACATACCTAGTCCCAGTTACTTGAGAGGCTAAATCAGCCCCTCCCCACCTGTGTGTGTGTGTGGGGGGGGAAAGGTCAACCTTCAAATGTTAGTCCTCACCTTGTTCAAAACAAGGACACCTGCTTTGGTGAGTAGACTTCTAGAAACTCTCCTGGTTCAGCCTCTAATCTCCCAGTAGGGAGGGCCGCACTGAGAATATGGACTTTTTGTTTGTTTTGAGACAGCATTCCTCTGTGTAGCCCTGGCTATCCTGGAACTTGGTTTGTAGACCAGGCTGGCCTCCAACTCAGAGATTTGACTGCCTCCTAAGTGCTGAAATTAAAGGCTTGTGACACAGCACCTAACTGGATGACAGACTCTTGAACTACCAACTCTGACTTTTTTGTGGGTTCTGAGGATCTGAATACAGGCACTAATCAAGTGCTTTTGTCCACTGAGCCATCTCCCCAGCCTGTTTTCTTTAAATGAAAGGAAAATGAGCTGAAGGAAATGAAACTGTGTACTATACTACAAACAACTTAACCCACATTGCCACAAAGCAGATTAATTATGAAGCTTAAAGGACATCCCCACTGCTCACATAACAGGTATACCTTATATAATCTTTTCTAGCCAGCTGTTATTTATTTGTGACAGTTCCCTACTGGCTTCTGCTCCCTGATGATCTACAGGATTGCTGCAAAACTGTTACTTTTTCATTACAACAGTAAATAGCATGAAACTTGAGACTAACCAGAAATATATTTCTGGGGATTTCCTTGATTATCCAACTCAAAACTCATCCTGAAATAATATCTATAAATATTGCCTTAAATTTATTAGCCCCAGAACTTTTCTCTCCATATATGTATGTATTATGTTATGTATGTTTATTTATGTATGGGGGCTATTACAATAAAAATACTAATTAGTGTGCTTGCTATGTGGAATTATATTACCTAAGAGGATCTTTATATTTACTGCCTATGAACTAAGATATTTATAGAATGAAATGTGAGAAAGGTGCAAATGAATGTTGGAAAGATGGAGAAATAAATGGAACATGGAGATCTGAGCAGTTATAGAAGTCCAAATAGAATCCACGAACTTGGTGATACTCCAGAGAGGAAACCAGCAAGTGTTGACGCTAACCTGGCAGAAACATCAATACTTCCTGGCTCCCCCACTGGGTGCATCAATTTACTACCGGTGGCTGCTCTTCTGCAAGTGACAAACAGGGAATGCTGTCAACAATATGAAAAGAAATGACTCATTATTGGGAAGCATGGTTGCAGAAGCATTGAAAAGGTATGATTTCTATTAGTACCAGATACAAACTCAATCAACTCCAATGCTGATTAGCTTATTGACCTTGGGAAAGTAATTTTCTTTCAATGTCAATATCACATAGCACCCTTCAAAGAAGGTTGAGATTTATTTCACAACACAACTGCAAATACTTCATAATCTACATTTTCTCTCTCCCATGCTCCTAGTTTTGGATATTTGAGACAGGGTCTCCTATGACCTAGGCTATGTCCTAGAACTCAGTGTATAGCTGAAGTTGGGCTTGTTATTCTCCCATCACTGGGTTTGTAGGCATGCACCACCATGCCTGGCCTATACATTCTCATATTCTTAGTACTAAATTCTAAGGATTATCCTGAATTCAAATAAATTACACTTACCACAGTGAGTAAAATGACATAAAGCAGATAGGCATGGTAGCATACATACAGTCATATCACTTGAGAAGCTAAAGCAGGAAGATTCAGAGTTTGAGGTCAGCTTGGGCTAAATAATGAGTACAGGTGAATATGAGCTATAAAGACAACTCTATCTCAAAAACAAACAAAAGTAGCACAAAGCTCTGCCAGAGTTAACACTGCAGCTTTAGTCTTCAAAGTAGATTTGATGTGTTAGTTTAGTTAGAAAATGTGTTATCAACTGTACTTACAAACAGCATACAAATGTACTTAGAATCTTAAAAGCTGAAGATAGTATATTAATTACACTTTTATGAAATACCAAGAAATAGGGAATGGTTTAAAGGTTCTCTTTCTGATGAATAGAAAAAAGTTTCAATAAAGGGCAAACCTTTTCTGGCCACTTAGTGGGGCACATAATTTTTTTTCTCATTCAAAATAATAGTGTAGCCTTGTGGTGGTCTGAATATGCTTGGCCCATGGGCACTATTAGGAGGCATGGCTGTGTTGGAATAGGTGTGGCCTTGTGAAGGAAGTGTGCCACTTTATAGGCAGGCTTTGAGGTCTTCGCAAGCTCCACCCAGTGCAGATGAGTCCATCCTCCTGGCTGCATGCAAGAGACAGTCTCCTCCTGGCTGTCTTCAGATCAAGATGTAGTACTGTCAGCTTCTTCTCCAGCACCATGTGTATCTGGATGCTGCCATTCTTCCTGCTATGATGATAATGGATTGAACCTCTGAAACTGTAAGCCAGCCCCAATTAAATGTTTTACTTTATAAGAGTTGCCATGGTCACAGTATCTCTTCACAGCAATGAAACCCAAACTAAGACACATATTATCCAATGAAAAGGATATTATTTTCCTCTGCTATATGCTTTTTTTTTAAAAAAAAGTTTAGTCTAAAACACAGAAGTCTCTTAGTGGCTGCTTTTTTTCAACTGATAATTAGACTCATCTTCTTATTAACTCAGTTCAAAACAATTCACAAGTACTTACTGAACATCTATAGTTTATGTGAGTATAAAATTATTGTCAAGAATACTGTTTTAATTTTTTCAAGAATATATTGGTGAATAAGCCTGGACTAGGAAGATACTGCCACATTAATACTTCAACATAATGGGGACTACAGGTGCCTAAGAAACAAATGATACCTGCTTGAAACAAATAGACCTCTTCAACCCTCCCATATTCTATTGTAAGTATAGAGCATGCTATCCATGATAGTCTGTACATTAAAAATACAAATCAACTTCCTAAACCAGATATTATTAGTCTAACACCATCCAAAAACTGCATCTTTTATAATCAAGAAGACAGCCAAACCGGCAATCCATATTGAGGGGCTGTCTGCCAATGTGAATAGGGCGTCCTGTGCCATCTCTGCAGTGCTGAACACTCATTCATCATTAATCTGCAGTAATATTATCATATGCTGCAGCTATACTAATATATTTGCTTTATGATCACTGCTGATCTTCACTTACATCAGGAGAGAAAATAAATCTTAAGTGAGCAGAAATAAACTTGTGAAACACACCCAATTATCTTGGAAAAGTCAGAATCTTCTTCATCCAACCAGAGAAAGCATCCCATTTCAGGGATTTCAGACATCAGAGTTATCTGTTTTAAAGCACTACATATGTACAGAAAAACAACATCAGGAAAAAAATTGTGTGTTTATTTTGCATCTTATATGTCTGCCCTCTTTGAAAGAACTGATCAACCATGGTTGATAAGCAGCCAGCCTTGACTTTTTCCACTCAACAAACCAGTATTTGAATTGGCAAATCAAGCTAATTCTTTAAACATCATAAAGACAAAGGGTTTCTGCCAGGAGCCACTGGTCATACTGCCCCAGGGAAATGGTCCAATACCCCTTCTGGCTTACACAGGCAACAGGCACACACATGGTACACAGACACAGATGCAGGCAAGACACCCATACCCACAAAAAGAAAATTTAGAAAATACTGGAAAATAGTCTGACATACACTTTTAATGCCAGCACTGTTTTTGGAAAAGTCAGAACCTTCTTTCATCCAACCGGAGAAAGCAGGTGGTCTGTATGATTTAAGAGCCAGCCTGGTCTACTTAGCAATTTCCAGGCCACCCTAGACTACATAGTAAGACCCTCTCTCAAAATAGAAAGAGAGGGAAGAAAGGAAGGGACAAAACAGGACCAGACCGATCCAGACTGGACAGGACCAGACCGGAGGAGAGCAGAGCAGAGGCCTAAAAGAGATGGCTCAGCTTTGAGAATACTACCTGATCTGGAAATGGACCTAACAGCATTTGGATGGAAGCTCTGGAATAGAAGATTTACTCATAAGATTGTTTTATCATCATAAAAATTAAAATAAATTTCTACACACACACACACACACACACACACACACACACACACACACACCAAAGACTGTGAATGACTGCTTTTCCAGAAGATTCTGGCTCAGTATCTATAAAGAGGCAAAAACATTCATACATTCATACACTGAAAAATAAAAATAAATTTAAAAGTGAAGGAAGAAAATTAGCAATAACACAACAAAATCAACAAATAAGAAATGCTTACTGAAGGTATTTAGGAAACACTCTCAGTCTGGGACTGTTTAAATCAATAAGGAAATACTTTGGGAGAAAAATCTGTTTCTATTTGTATAAAGAGTTATTTCAAGCCAGACATGGTGGTATATGCCTATAATCTCAGCACTCGGAGGCCCAGGAACGAAGATTTCAGAAGTTTGAGACTAGCCTAGAAGTACACAGCGAATAGGCTAACCAGGGTTACTTAACAAGACTCTTTCAAAGAGAGGAGGACGGAAGGTAGAAAAGAGACTTACCAATTTAGCTTTTCCCCAAGTTGCAGTAGACCACTCCTAAATCGGTTTCTCACTTTGCAAAAGGGTCAGCCTAGCAACTATTTTCAAAAAAACAATTTCCCAAGCATACCAAATTTATCAAATTGTAACCAAATTTTTATCTAGCATCAAAGCCACTGGAAAATAATAAATCATATAATCTATTTTTGCTATCAAGACAAATAGTAAGTATACAGGATTAATAGTAATTATATAACATTAACTTATTCATGAGGATTAAATCTTCTGGGATACTACAAAGTATACAAGTGCAGTCATCATGCCATCTATAGCTATAGTTATGAATACAATAAAGCATCTCAGAATAGGCATTTTGTCTGCATTGCTCATAATATATTCCCCAGGATCTATCATAGTGTCCAGTCAGTAGTAGGTGCTTAGTATTTGTTGAATGAAACAATATTCTCAATACCATAAAATGACTAAACCACCTTACAAAAGAGTATATTATAGTCAGTATAGCTTCAGCATTTGATGTATATACTATAATTTTTAGAGAACAGCTAATTGGTATAGCCTCCACCCTCATGAACTAGAACTTCCCATTCTTTAATCGCTCCAAACAAAAATGGAGTTCTCTAAATCACTCCTCATAAGTAAAGCTTATCATCTATGTGAAACATTTAAAAGCTGTAGTTTCAACAGTTATTCATTAACCATCTACTAAGTACCAAGCACAGTGTAAAAGCTACCCCTAATTACTTTCCGTCTAAAACAGCCTTTCTCTATCTATTGGAGACTCTCTTCCAACCATCTGGGAAATTTTTTCACGTAGAACATATGCCCTAGGGATTGAGGCTTCTTTCCCACTGGAGGAAGGCTAGTTTAGAAAGCCATACAAATTCATAGGTAATTATAATGAATGCAATATGGTAAAAAGGTTGCTTTTAGGTAGGGATCAGTTCAACTGTCAGACCCACAAGTGTCAGAACTATCTGGTAGATACCAACGTGTATATAGATCTGTGTTAAGAGCTATACAAATGCAAAAATATTGGAATCCATACATACAGATTTCAAAACACAGTAACATAAAACCAGTATGTTTGACACTCAGTAATGTCAGGGCAAGTTTATTAGGTAAATAAAGCAGAAAAAAAAAACCTGTAATTACGCTTATAATTTCACAAAGAAACCAAAAACCTTCTTGCTCCTGGAACAAAAAAAGCAGTTACCTGAATTACTTTATTGTCTCTATATATACTGTTTTATTAAAGTGCCCTTACTCTGGACTCAAAGTAATAAATTAGCTACCTATTTTGTTAATTTTTATTTTGCATTTTTAGCCTTATTTAAAATTTTCAGCCAGGCAGTGGTGGTGCACGCCTTTAATCCCAGTACTTGGGAAGCAGAGGCAGGTGGATTTCTGAGTTTCAGGCCAGCCTAGTCTACAGAGTGAGTTCCAGGACAGCCAGGGCTACACAGAGACAGCCAGGGCTACACAGAGAAACTCTGTCTCCAAAACACCCCCCAAAAAATTTTTGTTTCATTCTTCTTGATGCAGCCTAATTTTTCCCAGTCTCTTTGATTAGACATTTTCTTTATAGAACCAATGCAGTTTGAGTTTTCCACAATACTGTTAAGCTTTATTATCAATGATCTGCACTGCCAAATATCCCTCCAACAAATTAAACTGACAGCACCTACTCAACAAAATCACCTAATCTACTTTATTAGGGAATTTTATTTGAATCTTTAGCAAGAAATAATTTAACAAACTAAAGGGGAGAAATTTATGACAGACTGTCAATAAGCCTTTAAGCCTATGGATTACAAAACTTAATACAAGACTATAAAATTCTTATAATCACTACAAATTTTATTAAAAGATAGGATGACATCCAAGTCCCTGACCCGGAAATTTAAATTTCGACTAGTCTAAACTTCCAATTAAATTTATCTGTGAAGCAAAATAATTGAGCAGGCAAAACTATTATTACATGTTTGTTATTTTTATGGAAATGTTGACTAGGAACAAATAGTGCTCTTAAGACACCCCAGAGGCCTAACTTCCAAAATGCTTTACTATCAAATCCCCTAATCTTCTACCTCAAACTGTCAAAACCTAGGAATAGAGGCACTTGTCTGTAATCCCAGCACTAGCTAAGGCAGCGGGATGGAGAGAGTTCAAAGCCAGACTAGACTATCTACAAAAAGAAATAAGTAGCTAGGTTTTGTGGCATATGCCTTTGATCCCAGGACTCCAGAGGCAGAAGCTCTGTGAATTCAAGGCCAACTTGGTCTACAGAGTGAGTTCCAGGATGGCTGGAACTCTATAGGTGATCCTGTCTCAATAACCAAAAACGGGGCTGGAGAGATGGCTCAGTGGTTAAGAGCACTGTCTGCTCTTCCAGAGATTCTGAGTTCAACTCCAGCAACCACATGGCGGCCCACAACTATTTGTAATGGGATCTGATGCCCTCTTCTGGTGTGTCTTCAGCTACAGTACTCCTATACATAAAAATAAATAAATAATTCTTTAAAAACAAACAAACAAGCAAAACCCAACAAAAGGCTGCCAAAAGGAAATAGATACTGGCAGCTGTAGAAAGCACCTACAACCCAGCACTTGAAAGGCAAAAGCAAATTTCAGGAACTCAAGGTCACTGAGTTAAGGCCACCTATACTATATGAGGCACTGTCTTCAATTTTTTTTAAAGTTGTAATTCATCTGAAAGGACAATTATTAGTGGCAAAGATGTAATGCCATGGCTGTGTCTTTAGAAAGTACAATTAATCACTATTTCTTTTAGCTCAGAAAGAGAGGAGCTGGGAAAAAGAAATGACATTTTAAAAATGACTCAACAAACTTAACTGAGCTATTCAGAAGATGATGTGATTCCTACAGGATTCTGACCTCCTATACCAGGTTTGCCATACAAAGAAAGCCTCATTTTAACTTGCTGTCAATGGCCAGCAGCTATAACCACCACTACTATAATTTATGTAACATTCAAAGTCAATTTCAGATGCACATGACTGCCAAAACAGCATAATTGATTTCAAAAGAATTCATAGCCTCATCTCTAAAATATTAAACCAATTGTAAGGATAACACAGAACTTGGGCTACATCTACTGGGCTGTGTACGTCTGAAGGTTTCAGTTAAATCTTTAATCTACTGATCTAGTGATTTGAATGTGTAAACTACTAAAAGAATACACTCCTTGTAGCAGAGTTTACCAATCTAAAATCTTCTCACCCCAGCCCCCAAATTTCAAGTCATTTTTTACCAGGGAGACTTTGACAGTGTTTGATGGTATATTCAGTGCAATGATTTGCAGTTGAATTCCTTTCTCTAGGCGTAGTGCTCAGACAGAACTCCTAAGAACCTTCCAGCTTATGACACTGGAACAAATTCCTACGACTTATCACAGTCAGGGTTGTGCTGTAAAATGTGAACAGCTGGACATCTTAGTTGAAACAATGAGGTCAAAGCTCCCTTTAGCATGAGCAAAAGTGAGTCTCTGCAGAAATCTTGGGAGAGATGCAAAGTGCCAGCAGGCTGGCACCTCAACAACCACTGCAAAGTCTACTGCATGCCCTAGCTTTGTGGGCCAGCACTGCTTAATTTTTACAGATACAATGTAGATTACTCTTAGCAAAAGAACACCAAATGGGAAGTGCTTTTGGATCAACACCAGTTGTTTAATTACAAATGTCCAAAGTCTTAAAAAAATCGGATGTCAGCATCTTTATTTTATGAATTTAATATGACCTGGAGAGCAGTTAGTTTCTAACATATGAGTGTCATGTGGAAAGACTACCCTGTCGCTAAGCATTACAATTAGCTTTCGTGTCACCTTTCCCTTTTTATCACCCCAAAACAACACTTCAAAATCACAAGAATCTATGTGAAACAGAACTAGGAGGTACCATGCTCTTTTACAGTCTCAGGCGAAATGTGAGAACAAATTTTAGTCACTTGCTTCAGCAAAGCATCCAACACAATCCATTTCCCATGGCTCTGGAGATCCTTGATGCGCACAAGCTTTGCTGCTCAGTGCCACAGGTAATCACCTCCACCTTCTTTTACATGTTTCTGAGTGAAATAAACATTTAGTAAAGCCTTAACAGTATTATTACGCTGATACCCTAAAAGGGAGTGAATTAAGTGTGATTAACCAGGGGACATTTGTGAAAGTTTCAGATATAGGGGGGGAAATGACAGTAAATTGATCTGACCTATGAAAAATGTCAGCAATGATTTAATTAGAAATGGCTCCACAAAGTTCCCAAATAGTCAAGTTCTTAAGTCTATCCTAAGACGGAAAGGGAAAACACTCTGCATTCTTTCCCCTTAACTACAGAAAAAAAAGACCAAAATTTGAGGATGAAGGCGTTCTTTAACACTCCTGGCAGAAATCCTATTCCCTGACACCTCTTCTGGAAATTAGGTAAGTTGCTACAAACAGCTTATAAGTAAACTGCTCTACTTTGCTCAGTTCTTAACGTACCCTCCGAGTAAACAGGTTAATCCAAAAAGTCAATAGCAGCCAGAAATCTCAATCCCATGCCACACTCCCCTCAGAAATACAATTCCCTTTTCTGGAGTGCTTAGAGGGTTGGAAAAGGTGGCCCGAGGAGCTCAGCTGCTGGGTGGATTCCAAGTCTGGAGCCGCCGGTGCTCTGCGAGGCTTCAGTTCCAGGCTCTCTGCAAGGCTGGCGCAGCCTCCTGCCGTCGCTGCTGGCCCCAGCCCACCGTGCCCACGGCCCTCGCTTTTTCTCTCGCCTTCAAGGTGAGCTTAGAGGCTGAGTCCTCAAAGTTTGCCGGGCCTCTGGTCAGTGGCCGCCCGCCGGGCGGAACCCAGGGCGAGGCTGAGCCCTGATTTAACCTCGTGCTCTCTCAGCCCCCTAGCTCTTCTTTTGGGCCACAGTGACAGGTCTAGGTTTACCTCCACGTGCTCGTGGCAGAGGAAACAAAAGAAAGCTTCCACCCCGATAATTCAACGCCATCTTCCACTAATTGGGAAACTGAGACCCCCGCCCCGTGTTCCGCGCCTCCATTCCAAGGCGATCCCCAGTCTGAAGGCAGAGTTCCTCAGAGGCTCCCTCGGGGAACCTCCGCTGAAATGTCCTGGAGCAGGGGTGGGACAGCCGAGAGCCCCACCTGCCTCCCCACCCAGGCCACCCGGAGGGCCGAGTTTCCGTTCAAATGCAGAGGCGGGGGAGGGGGGCTAGCGCGTCCCACTCGTCCCCTCGCCCAGCGGCTGCGAAGGAGCCGCGGGGGCCAGAGAGCCGGCCACCCAGGTACGCGTGGAGCCCCAGCAAGTGTACTCACCAAACGGTTGAGGGTCCGGCGGAACATCGCTTCCGAGGCTGCGGGATGCCAGGCTGGGCTCCTCCGGGCTGTCTGGGAAGGTGCCGTCCACAAAACACACTGCGGCGTGGGCCCGCGGCGCAAAGCGGACAGCTAGCTCGCCTGCCCCGCTGCCAGCCCGCCGCCTGCCCTCCTCGCCTCTGCGCGCCCCCGCCCCCGGCCGCCCAACCGCCCAACCGCCCAACCGCCCGCCCGCGCGCGCCGCCCCGCCCCGCCTTCCCCGCGACCCGCCCCCAGCCCCGGCCCGCCCGGCACGGGGGCGGCGGCCCCGTCGCTCCCCTTATCTGGCCCCAGCACCGCCCGGCGCTCCCGCTGCAGCCCGCCTAGAGGCGAGCCCGGCGCGCGGGGGAGGGGGCGCCCGCCTCAGCACCCCGCGCCTCTCACTCGTCCTGCCGCTAAGCCCCCGCCCGATTCTCCACTCGCTAGCTTCAGCGCGCCTCGCCTGACACGACTCCCAGGGGTCCGTGAGGAGCCACGGTCTCCCTCACCCCGGCCCTAACTCGTCCGTGGCGCCGCTACACTCACAGTCCTCCCTCGGCCCCGCGCTTTCGCCCAGCACTTCTAGCTGAGAAGAGCCTTGGCGCGGCCCGCCTCGAGGCTGCGGGACGCGCCCGCTTCCTGCTCGGGAGTGGCAGCTCTCTGAGGGAAGACTCGGGACAAGCCGGGGACTGAGAAGACCCTGGCGCGGGCGGGGCGCGCCACGGTGCGGGCGGCGGGAGTAGTTACAAAAGCCGCCCCCTCCTAGGCTACTGACGGGAGAGGCTTCCCTCTCGGGTCCCACCTAAGCTGTCTTCACCTCGTACTTTGGTTTGGGGTTGGGGCTTTTGGGGGTTGGGTTTTCTTTCGTCTGGCTACCCCACCTAAGCCCTCTTACTTCCACTTTCTCTAGAAGGTTGTAAAGTCGGGCTTTGTGTCGTTGGTGCTGCGCAGCGGGGCGGGATTTCCCTGCCACCCTCTCCTCGATCGCCCGCCCTTTTCCATGCTCCCAGTGCACCCTGGGAGTTGTAGTCCAACGGTTCTCTCGGACTGTTACTGTGGGCTGGGAGCTCCCCCACATGCCCATCTCGGGTCTGCTCACCGTGATGCAGAGGAAAGCTGTCAGAGATTCTCCCTACCAGCTGAGTGTGGAAATCAGAAACACTGGGTAGATTCTTAGCTGTGGGAAATGTGATGAGGAGGATACATTACATAAAGCCCCGAATGCTGAAAAACTTTCCAAGAACTCAACATTTACGCCACATGAAATCCTGCACGCCCTCAACTTGCTAACTTAACAATTGCAATATACAAAAGTTTAAAACTTAAAAATGAAAGCTTGGTCAAGTATCCCTTGAGCCTGGACAGTTCTCTCCGCTCCCACCTCTTTTTCCACCACCCTCTGAGGCTGGGCCCTAGGCTGTGAGCTGAGAACTTTCAAATTCTTCTATAAACATATTAAAGAAGTAGGTAGCAGGAGTTCTGTACAGAGAGGCACGCCAACCTAGAAAGGTTGGGCTCAGCTATTCCCTTGACCTTACGTGAACTCCTGAAGGGCTTTTATTGTGAGGAGACTAGGGCACTTCCCATTTTACCCCTTGGAGGATAGTTTGATTTCAACAAACATTTACTGGGTGTTTTTTTTTTTTTTTCTCTCTAGAAGCTGGAAACAGCAATGTGTTAAAACACCTCCCCAGTAGGCTGGCTGAAGTGTAGTTACAAGCTACAAACACGTGAAACCGACACGTTAGAATGTGAAGATTTCTAATGCCAAAGGAGACAGGGCAGAGGATAGTATCTTTACAAAGGATCCGGGGAAACTCTCCTGAAAACCATGAAATTCTCACTGGGCCAAACCACCTATAAACAGAGCTGCTGGAGATTAACCCAGGCCTAGGAATGTGGGAAGGCTTTGGAGGAGCCCAGAGAACAAAGTCCTGGGTAGAGAAGGAGAGGTCAGTTGGAAAGTACAGGGCAACCTAAGAAAAAGAACACAGCCACTCTGTCAAGGCAGGAACCAGGACACATGTGGGCGGGGCATTACAAATGAAAGCTAAACCCCTAAGCATCCATAAAAACAAGCTATAAAGTTTGACCTTGTTTCTGTGGTCAAGGAGGAGCCCAACCACAATAAAGTGCAAATGCAAAAGATTTAAATTAGTTCCTGAACAGTCCTAACTGCCTAGAGGTAAAGTCCACCATTTCTACTTTCCCTTCTAAGACTCCTGTTTCCCCACACTTAAGGTGTGTCAAACGATTTGTAAGAAATCTTACATTTGTATTAATTAGATATCAGGATACTTAATGGACAATGCAGATCTAATATTGTGCTCTCTACTCCAAGGAATTGCTTTTAAGTAGAGTTGTTTTTTCCTATTTACTTTTATTGAACAAAGAAACAATCTTAAATTCATTTACTGATTATTTGTTGAATAACTTTTATGTGAGGGACACTATTCTTAATACTGGGATGGGGAAGTGAAGGACGTTATTACTACTCGGTAATGTGCCTGGCAGAAATGAAGATATTCTGAAGAGACACTTGTGTCTCTCAGTCTGACTATATATCACTTTGTTGAAACAATGGAATCCAATGGAATGGGAATTTACAGGGGAATCCCATACTTAATGAAGGAAAAGCACCCTGCCAGAGAGGGGAACTTTTCCAGAGAAGAGGTTTTACACATTTCTAACTATCTTACAATATGAGTCTAAAGTCCAGACAATGTTGTGGATAGGTCAGTGTTAGGTGGGACCTCACTTTGCCTGAGACTGTTTTGATGTGCATGTCCTTCCGGGAGAGGTATTGGAGGGAGCTACCATTGGATTTCTTTGTCCTTTATCAATGTGACCACATTGACTAAACCTTTTTCTACTTTACACTTTTGACTTGGCTCTTTTAACTGGCTCCTTGAGGATGAGTGGCCAGATCTGCCTTGAGTCACAGGTTGTAACCCCCAAGTTTGATTGTAATCCAGGAAGAAGTCTAGAATCTTTATCAACAAAGTGTAAACTTTTTGACAAAATAAGTAGTGGAAAACTATTTCAGATAGTTTGGGATGGAAGTTTTTTACTAGTAAATAATTTTTCCATATCTAGTTTTGTTAAGCAGATGGAAGAAAACATACTCTGCTAATAGATTTATGCGGATAGACTTTAAAAATGGAAATTCAAAACAACTCTTTTAAATTTTATCGAAGCTTTAAAAGCAGTGATTTTAAGATCCCTTGGGATGTAGTAAAAACTGTTGCTTGAGTTTCATTTGTTATTAGAATTCCACTATCTCTTTGTCATTCTAATTTATTTCAGCACAACACCTATACTACTGAGTTCTGAGTAATTTGCTTCACTATAAAAATGCAATTCCAAACCAATCAAACTGTGCTTACCAAAACATGAGATTCATGCAAAAGCAATTTTTTCCGTACCTCAAGCTCAACCTGAAATTAGAGCTACTCCTTTGTGATTTTTTTTAAGACAGGAAGAAATTATTTTTGTTCTTTCAGTGCCTCTTCACAGTTTCCAAAGAAAACCTAGGTGTTGTGGAGGACTATGAAAAGCAGACCATCAGCTAGCAGTTGTATTCAGTCAACCCCATTAACAGAACTACAGAAACTACCTTCCTCCTGGTGAAACCATCACGGCTAGTAATGGTACATAATGCTAACTATTCCAGAGTGTCAGCTGACTGCAACAGAAGCCACAGCTTCCAGGAAATTCAAGAAGGAGTCTAACCTCTTCTAAACCTGACTAGAGATAAAGCTTGAAACCAAGCCATGCAAAGGAGTGATCCAGTTGCCCCAGTTCTATGCAAAACACTCAGAGCCCTTCTCTGGCTTCACCCCCATGCCCTTTGCACCTTCTCACCTCCTACTTTGAAAGACTACCAGAAGGGATGCAGAACAGACCCTATGGTTCAGCAGGCCAGCCCCCTTATGAATGAAATCAAATAGGTATACAGTAAATCAGCCAGAAGAAATAGATGAGGAAGAATTACATATTCTACTTAGTCCCAAACATTTTTTAAGGAGAAAAAAGTGAAACTGTTACTTCTGAATCTAAATTGCCCATTATCAGCAAGTTGAAGAACTTCAGCTGCATATGCTGAGCTTTCAGGTGCATCTCCTAAGACAATTTTCGCATATGCAAAATGTTCTCCTTTACCAGGCTGGTCTTGATGTTTAAGACCAAATATGTCCATATTATCCTTCCTGTTGATCCTTCCCAAATCACTGTTCACATGATAACCTCCAAAGTCTCCAGGAAATAGGTCAAATCACTCCCCTAAAGGTGGGATGGTGGTTCATGCCTGTAATCCTAGTTCTGGGGAGGATGAGGCAAGAAGATTGCCTCAGGTTCAAGGCCAGCCTGGGCTACAGAGACCCTGTGTCAAAATACTATAAAACCACTGACTTTCTTATGACTTTTCAGGGGCTTTCCATTGCCTTTAACAAAAGCCATAATCCTCCCTAACATCACCTATAAGATTTTGAATTCTGTGGCCTCTGCTCTCCTCTCCAGCCACAAGTAGGCAACTGTCTCTCTGACTTAGGCTCTACCTAACAGAGTTTCCTGAGCTCCCTCTCTCCTAATAGCATTTACATAGGCAACCATCTCTGCTGAAATGCTTTTACTTGTCTTAGCAATTCATACTTCAGTTCTTAGCTTAAATGTCATTTCTTTCAATTCGATTGGGGCTCCGTGTTATTGTGGTACAAATACCCTATATTAAGTACGTCCTAGGATACTGACAGATGAGGTTCATAAACGTAGAGAATGGCACAAGTCTAAGGTGATTGAGGATGATCTCATGGTTTTGCTTTCAAAAAGGAGGAGCAGATGTATTAGAGAATTGCCCATTAAAACGACAGGGTCAGGAAGCAAGAAAGCATCTCAACCCAGAGAAACAAAAATTCAAAAGTAAGAATATTTCACTAAGTAATACAAATAGACTTGTCTGGAGGAACAATGACTACACACTGAGGAGGAGTAAGTGTGTATGTGTGTGTGTGTGTGTGTGTGTGTGTGTGTGTGTGTGTATCTGTGTCTGTGTATTTTATTGGTGATCAAATCCAGGGTATCATGCCAGATACACAAGTGTTGTATTCCAGTTACATCCTAATGTTATAAAATTTGAACCTCCAGTTTTAGGAAGCTACTGTACAGACCCTATGGAATATACAGTCCATCAAATAAGAATATAACCCAAGAAAAAAGACATGAACTCAGAAAACAGGTATGAACATAAAAGAAAAAGAAGAGATTCTCTGGATGATAATGAATGGAAATATAAGGCAAGCAGTTATGTGGCAAACTAAAGAGACTAAAGGAAAATAAAAAGAAGATTAACAAGAAATGCTCTGAAGGAAAAAATCCTGATTATCTGATGTGTTTGGCTATAGAGGCAATAGAATTAAAAAGAAATGATTTTATAGCCCTATGGAAAAGAAAATAATGATGGATAGCCCCCACTGGAGGATAACAGAACAAACTTTAAAAAAAAAAAAAACCTAAAATTTAAATCCAAAGGAAAACAGAAAGTTGCTTAAGAAAATAAATCAGTCATAATAAAATTTGACTTGGCTCACAGTGATAAAAATGTGCACATCCAAAACTAGTCAAATATTACATCAGGGATAGGGATGTAGCACAGTGTTAAAGTGCTTGCCTACGGTTTACTGACAGGATGATGGCAGAACAATTTGCAGAGAACAGTATTGTGTGAAATCTAAATCTTTGTATTCCATACTAAAATGGTAACCACTTCTATCTAATAATCAAGGGATCAAGAAATACTGATAGTTTTGGTTTAGATATAAAGTATGTCCCAAAAGATGTATGTGTTGATGACATGGTCCCAAGTGGGTACATCTACATATCAAGAGGTGATAGAATCATAAGGTCTTTGCACTGATGGACTCATATGTTGTTGCCATTGTTAGGAGGTAGTGATGGTGGCATCTGGTGGGAGGAAGTATGTCACTAGGGGATGTAAGTCACTGGGGGACAGGAGTTCCTTTGAAGGGTATGATGTCCCTGATCTTCCTCTTCCATACAGATGAAGTAAACTGCTGTGTTCCCCCACATCCTTCCTCAGTGGTCTTCTGGCCATAATGTCTTCAGGCCCATAGCAGTAGAGTATACTGATCAGGGGCAGAAACCTCTGAAACTGTGAGTCCAAAGAAATCTTCCCTTCTTAAAGTTGTTTTTCTCAAACCCTTTGTTCACAGCAGCATAAGGTTACTGATACAAGGATTTTATGTGGAAATATGTAACTAAAGCAGCTAAAATTGCTATAAGTTATTACTCTAGAAATGCAGATCAGAAGTTGGTAAAGGTGAAATAAGAATCTGATGTTTTATTTGTAAGCCTTTGAAGTCAGTTCAGCTTCTAAATATAAACATCTATTACTTCCAAACATAACAATTAATTTTTAAAAATTGTAGCCTTTTGAGTGGACAGAAAGAAATAGAGAACATTTCAAGAAAAGATAAGATGTAGTAAGTAAATGTTCCCTGGGGGAGTGTGAACCTGCACAATTTTAATAGCTCTCATTTCTCGAGTTCTTGCTATATGCCATGCTGCTGCATGCATTATACAAATTATCTCACTTGTACTTACTAATCTGATAAAGTTAAGTACAGCTATTATCCTCCATTTTGTAGATGAAGAAACTAATATGTTACAGACCTTGACCAAAGTCCTAGTTAGAAAACAGCAAAGAAAGGAGTCAAAGAGGCTAAACTGATTGAAAATCCATGATACTAACATTTTGAATGCATAATTGATAAGATTTGATCACTGATCTAATATACAGGTCAAGGTAAAGGAGTGAATTCAAAATTATTCTAGGAAGTTGAGGCTTCCTTAGTGGGAGATTTATGTTCATTTATTACTTGTTTCAACAAATAGTTTTGAATATTGACTACACCAAAATAATGTAATGCAAATAGCTATGAACATGAGAAAGATGATCCCTGATTTTGCAGAGGTTATATCTGCCATATATAATAAAGTCATTCAGAGGAAATACCAGTGAAGAAACTTATGAATTCATTTTAACTATGTTGAAATAGCAACAATGCTCAAAAAAGACTGCCTAGTGTACATGGAAATACATGGTATTAGAGTTTGGTGTGTATATAGTATGCTGTGAATTTTAATATTTTATTCCTGGCCCCAGAAAATAAGAATTGAGAAGTGTAATTTCATTTAATGCTTCAGAAATCATATATGAGCTTTAAGAGTACGGTTTCAATGATGGTTGGACTAGAAGCTAGATTTCAGGAGTTTATAGGTATAAACTGTTCATTTGCAAAGGTCTGATGGTTAAAAGAAAGAAATAAGGGGCTAAAGAGTTGGCTAAGCTGTTGAGACTGCTCTTCTAGAGGTTCTGAGTTCAATTCCCAGAAACCACATGGTGGCTCACAACCATCTGTAATGGGATCCAATGCCCATTTCTGGTGTGTCTGAATAAATAATAAATAAATAAATAAATAAATCTTTTTTAAAAAGAGAAAGAAACAAAATGTTGTATAATAGTTATGAGAGCAAGTAGATTTAACAATGTTCCAAATTAAGGGTACATAATACATGTTTAAACACAGAAAGGGAAGCCAGACATGGTGGCACATGTTTATAGTCACAACACTGGACAGGATGAAAATGAGGCAGGAGGGCAGTTTAAAGACACCCTGAACACCGAGTTTAAGGCTAGCCTCAACTATGTGCTGAGACCTTGTCTCAAATTCCAGCAAAACACAAGAAAGCAAAGCACCCAACAAGACAGAGAAGAATTTTGTAGAAAAGCTAAATATCTGAGAAAGTGGAGAAAGCAGGACACAGATTTGAGAAGAGAGGTGAGAGCATTTCTTTCTGAAGACAAGAAAGAACACTGTCAAAGAAGAGAATAGAATGAATCTTGTATTTTTGGGTGAAGAGGATGTATGAGAATAAGTAATATTGGTCTTCTGAAAATACTTAATTTGTAGGGGAACAAGCAATTGGGAAAGATGATGAGACTTCATAAGAAATAGAATAGAAATTGAGTTGCAGAGCTAAAAATTAACAAACTGTGGGGGTACTCTTCAGTTCTATTTTCACCACTTTCTATTGTTTTAAAATAATAGCAGATTGTACAACTAGTGTTCCTGATCAATTAATTCAAATTTTATCTCATCCAAGCCATCACTGAAGTACTAAGATTCAGGCAGGATGCCATCAAAATCCATTTAAAATGGCTCTATTCCCAGCAGTGACAGAGATGCAACTCCCCTTAAGAATCTAATCCAACCTTGAGTTAATTAATATCTCTGTTGGTATCTGTTTTGTTTTAAGTTGTATAGTTCTTACTGGCTCAATTTCTAACATTTGTAATTCCAATTGGCACTCTTAAGCAAGTATTTAGCTTGCCCTACCTGCTAAAGTATTTGCCATTTTGGCTCTATTTCTTGTCACAGGATATAACTGTGAATACACCAATATTCACAAAAACAGTATCATGCACAAAATAGAACAAATATATGAGCTCTTTAAAGGTATGGGCTGTGGAAACTTATATGTATACCATAATCATAGATTTCTTATTTACCTTAGTCCCTGTTTTTCAGGAAAGAGCATGACACACTGGTAAAGGTCAGGAAATTTTGACAAAGGGACTAATAGATATCCATGTGCTACTAAGGACCCTAAATTATCTAAGATGTATCAATTTTGGCTGTAAACTAGATGATTCTTGTGCAAACAACTTATATCCTGGACCTTATTTGCCCCGTGTGAAGATGAGAGCATTGGGTGACTTATTAAATTGCTCCGGTTAAATATATATATGATTTTGCTTGAGACGGGGCCTCAAATATACTTTGTAGCTCAAACTGATTGCTTCTCTGCCTTTTGACTAAAACCAAGTGTAACCCAAACTGATTTTGAACTTGTGATTCCCCTAATTTGCCTGCCTAGTGCTTGGATTACAAGCATGTGCTACCACACCTGGCTTCAGTTTTTATTATTTTTGCATGCTATTTTAAAGCAAATATAATTTAGTTTTCCAGTAGTACTATTTTGAAACTTGTACTAAATCCCTGGTCAATGCAATGATGGAGGAATGAGTAAGCCTGTCCCTCGGGCTCTCTTTCCTAGGTATGCTAGAAATCTAGATTTGCTATCCAGATATGTCCCTGCCCACTTGTTGCTCAAGGGTACTTTGTGGTGGGGCTGTAGTGCTGCAACTCTCAATCTCCTCTCAGATAGAGCAAGCACACCTATGCAAATTTCATATAAATGTATTATGTTTCTTGTTTCTTTCCAGTCATTTGGTTATAGGTAACTCAAGAGGCCACAGGTATGGACTAAGAGAAGGACAGCAGTATGACAAGCATATGGGCCTTTTGCTCATCAAGTTAACATGCCCACAGATTCCAAGCAGACCCTATTATGCATACTATGGCGACCAAAGACATCACTGAGTGAGTGAAGTCCTGAGTGAATATGTATTGAGACATAAGCAAGGCCTGTTGAGGATTCATTGTTGACGATCAGTTGGCCAGTGGTAAATTGACAAAGTCATCACCTATACGGGTCAGACTCAAGAGGGTTGGCAAAGCTTTCATCAGGAGTCTGAGTATGGGCATTTATGAATGATTGATCAGTGTGTGCAAAGACTAGCAACTCTAAGCTTCCTCCTCTGGAAGAAGCCTGCTACAGCCTGATACTACACTTGCCTACAGAGATCTCCCACTGAGACTAGCCAAATCCTCCCTCTGTGCTGTACCTAATAAACACACTGAGGTTCTGGGTTCCTTCAGTATTCAGTTAGAGAGCTGCAGTTGATCCCAGCTTTATTGTACGTGTGTCAGTGTGTCTGTCCTTTCTTCATTCCCTCACTTTCCATAGCCATGGTTCTGGAACTCAAGCCACATGGAACATGGTAGTGTCCCTTCTACAAGATGACAGAATACTGCTAGGCATGCGAGATTTTATGTACAGACAGATAAAGTAACATTTATTTTTATTATGGGCAGGCTATGTCTTATTCTTACCTGAGAGGCACTTAATCTCTACTAGTACCCTTTAGTAAACTAGGAAGTTCCTTTTTAAAAGACAGCTCACAGAACAAAGAAAAAGAAAAGGGAATCGGGTGAACAGGCAGCTATCTCGGCATGTATTTACTACATTTTCTTGAAATTTTGCCTGCCATCATTTAAACACAACCTTTTTGTGAACCTTTCCTGAAGTGCTCAGGGCTCTTCTACAGTCCTCTCCTTATGAATAGGAGAATGAGATCTGACGACTTTATCTAAGAATTTGAAGGTTTCTAGAAGTATTTACTTGTTGATGTAAAACAGTTTTTACTTCACAGGGAACACAAGTTTATTCTGGTACCAAATATGAGTGACGGGGGCTTGGGAACACAGATTCAGGTTACCCCAATTACCATGCTCCAATGTGTTAATAGTTTCATGAGGTAGAGTGTACTGTTCAGGTGTTTTTTGCTTTGGTTTGGTTTTTGTTGACTTGACACAAACCAGAGTCCTCTGAAAAACGAGGACCTTAAGTTCTTCCGCACCAATTGGCCTGCCTTTTACTTGTTCATTCCCCCCTTGTATTCTAGCCTCCCTATAGCATGCTGCTCTAATCAGTGCTCTATGAAAAGCTTTCTAATCCATTCTGGCAGAAGCCTAGCACATTCAGTGACAAAAGAAAGCTTAAACCCATCCAATAAGTACTTACATGGTAAATTTCATTAAAATTCTGAGGAGAGCTGTAGTCGTCAGTGTATATCTCCATATGGTTTGCCTGGAATCACCCGGGCAACCGGAATAGAATACTGGACTTCAAAGACACAATGGTCTTGTCATTCCTCACAAAAACCTAATTAGCTCTTCACCTACACAACACTACTAAGACTGTAATTGGTAATGGCTCAACTTCTGCTCAGCTGTAAGTCATAATTAATAATTAAGCGATTTCTCTGGTAGCTGTCATTCCTTGCCTGCTGAGCAATCTCCTATCATTAATACCTGTTATCCTTTACCGTGATACAAGCTTGTTTCTAAATGACCCCAGGCATCCACAAGAAGTTTAACTCACTGTTATTACTGTGAGTCTCTAGCCTACCCAGCCTGTTGCTATTTCAACATTGTTATCCAAATAAAATTAGCTAAAAAGAATGGAACAGTTACAACAGGGTGAATTTGATTCTGTGGACCATTTATGTGTATGTTGTCAGGTAGCAGTTTAGTTTTCTTCTTTTCTCTTTAAACACTAGGTCACTAGGTTCTATATCTCTTTCAAGAGTGCCTACCCTAGTTATTTCATTTTTTTAATTAATCAATTTATTCACTTTATATCCCAATATCAGCCCCCATCTCTTCCCATCCCCCTTTCATCTCCTCCCCCCATTCCCCCTCCCATTCTCCTCTGAGAAGGGAGAGCCTCCCGATCCTCATCACCTCAAATCCCTCCATCCCACACCCTCACACCCCATACCCACACCCACACCCAGCACATCAGTCACTGTAGGACTAGGCACATCCTCTCTCACTGAGGCTAGACGAGGATGCCCAGTTAGAGGAACAGGATCTACAGGCAGGCAACAAACTCAGGGACAGCCATGCTCTAGTTGTTGGGGAATCTGCATGAAGACAAAGCTAATAGATTATTTCTTAGTCCATCCACCCAACTGGGTGTTCCCTAAAGTACAGAACTCTTGATCAAAGTTCTGATTTACCTACTCTAGTGATGGGGTTTTACGGTAGTATTTTGTGTTTAATTTTTAATTTTATGTTTATTTTTGTCATTTATTAATTCATTTGTTCATTTATTTATTTACTTGCTTACTTATGTATGTATATACATGTATATATTTATTTAATTACTTATTACACAGGATCTCATGCATCCCAGGCTGGCCTCAAGTTCACTATATAGTTGAAGATGACCTTGAACTTCTGGTCCTCCTGCTCTTATCTCCTGAGTGGTGGGATTATACACATGTGCCACTGCATCCAATTTGTGAGGTGCCTGAGATCTAGCCTAGGGTTTTGTATATACTAGGCAAGTAGTCGACTAATTAAGTTATGACCTTAGCCCTGTTTCATTTTTTTTTTTTTAAATATTTATTTATTACTTATTTTATGTGAGTTCCCTGAGTATGCATGTGCACCCGGTGCATGAAGGAACCTATTGCGTTCAGAAGAGGATGTCAGATCCTCTGGAATTAGAGTTACAAGTGATTGTGAGCCGCCGTGTTGGTTCTGGGAACTGAACTCAGTTACTCTGCATAAGCAACAAATAGTCTTAACTTCTGAGCTGCCGCCACTACCTCTACTTCACTTTTTGATAGTCTGTAAAGTGCCATATTGATATCTGAGTTCGTTGTTATTGTTATTTTGAGACTAGGTCTTACCTTGTAGTCCAGACTAGCTTGAACTCATAGCAATCTTGCTTCAGCCTCTATAGTTATGGTATTACATGCCTGTGTGCCTCCTAGGCTGGACTTAATCAAGACAATTTCCTTTTCTTGTCTTTATTCTTTTTTTCCCTTTCCTGTTTGTTTTTGTTTTTTCAAGACAGGTTCTCACTATGAAGCTCTGGCTTTCCTGGAACTCTCTGTATAGACCAGGGTGGCTTGGAACACACAGAGTTCTGCTTGCTTCTGCCTTCTGAGTGCTGGGACTAAAGGTGTGTGCTACTATGCTCGGCAATAAGTGTTCAATAATAAAGATTCTTTCTAGATTCAGTAAAGAGATGCTCTGAGGCAATTTCAGCTGAAAGATCCTTTAGTATGGTTGAACACTTCAGGATGGGGAAACTGGATAAGAGATCCAACAGCAACCCACCGGCAAAGGAAATCATTTTTAAATACGTTTAAAATTTTAAAGGGAGACAACTCTGAGTTAAGCAGTTTAGTGAAAATACTAAATAGGATATAAGATCAAAATTCAGAAAGTAATCCTCTTACCCCGCTTTACATTGGTTCTGACAGGAGTTTAGTAGTTTAGGGAAAATAGAAGAAGACAGGTTATAAGACATTGCTAATCTTTACAGAGATAGGATCTGTGATCTAATGCTGCATACTTCTGCCTCCCAAATGCTTGGGTTACAGTTGTGTACTATCATGCCCTGATAAAAATTGATTATTACTTCTTACTATTATTTAGGGAGAAAAGTCCATCTCTTATTTGGTTTAAACTACAGTTTGTTTCAAGAATGTATGGTAATTTCCTCTGTAGGCTTTGGGGCACTGGTCTTAAACAATATTCATGATTTTAAATGTACAGACAATCTATTTATTGCTGTGGAATATTTTCAATGAATTGTTTAAATACTAGCATAATCTGAGTGAAAGCCTTCCAGGAAAATAATTGATTCATGTTTACTTCTATTAGTAATCTAAGGATTACATATTTAAAGAATAACTAAGATTAGGCAAAGCTGCTGAGCAAACTGCTGTGATTATAAATCATGAGATAATGTGTATTTGGGGTCTTTGAGTTAACACATATTTCCATAATGTAGTCACACAGTAACCTTCAAAATTGTCTCTCTCTATTTTTTTTAATTTTTATTTTTGGATACTTTATTTACATTTCGAATGTTTCCCCCTTTCTAGGTCTCCTGTTTGGAAACTCCCTATCCCCTCCCCTTCCCCCTTCTCTATGAGGGTATTTCCCCAACCACTCCCATATTCCCACCTTGATATTCCCCCTTACTGGGGCCTCTAACACCCTCAGGCCCAAGGGCCTCTCCTTCCCCTGATGGCCAACAAGGCCCTCCTCTGCCACATATGTGGTCCGAACCATGGGTCCCTCCATATGTATTCTTTGGTTGGTGGTCCAGCCTCTAGGAGGACCGGGGGGTCAGGCTAGTTGACACTGTTGCTCCCTCCATGGGGATGCAAACTCCCTCAGCTCCTTCAGTCCCTTCTCCCACTCCTCCATCTGGGACCTCACTCTCAGTCCAGCGGTAACTGTAAAGTAAAACTTGGGTATTCCGAACTTTTGGGCTAATATCAACTTATCAATGAGTACATACTATGTTCGTTCTTTGGTGACTGAGTTACCTCGCTCAGGATGATATTTTCAAGTTCCATCCATTTGCCTGCAAATTTCATTAAGTCATTGTTCTTAATAGCTGAGTAGTACTCCATTGTGTAAATGTACAACATTTTCTGTATCTATTCCTCTGATAAGGGACATCTGGGTTGTTTCCAGCTTCTGGCTATTATAAATATGGCTGCTATGAACATAGTGGAGCATGTGTTTTTATTACATGTTGGAGCATCTTCTGGGTCTATGCCCAGGAGTGGTATAGCTGGGTCCTCAGGTTGTATTATGTCCATTTTTCTGAGGGTCCACCAAAGTGAGTTCCAGAGTGGTTATACCAGCTTGCAATCCCACCAACAATGGAGGAGTGTTCCTCTTTCTCCACATCCTGGCCAGCATCTGCTGTCATCTGAGTTTTTGATCTTAGCCATTCTGACTGGTGTGAGGTGGAATCTCAGACTTGTTTTGATTTGCATGTCCCTGATGACTAAGGATGTTGAGCATTTCTTTAGGTGCTTCTCAGCCCTGTGAATTTCCTCAGTTGAGAATTCTCTGTTTAGCTCTCTTCCCCATTTTTTGATAAGGTTATTTGGTTTTCTTGAGTCTAACTTCTTGAGTTCTTTGTATATATTGCTTATTAGCCCTCTATCAGACATAGGATTGGTTAAGATCTTTTTCCATTTTGTCCAATTGATAGTGTCCTTTGCCTTACAGAAGCTTTGCAATTTCATGAGGTCCCATTTGTCTATTCTTGATCTTAGAGCATAAGCCATTGGTGTTCTGTTCAGGAACTTTCCCCCTGTACCCAGGTGATCAAGACTTTTCCCCACTTTCTCTTCTACTAGAATCAGTGTATGTGGTTTTATGTGGAAGTCCTTGATCCACTTGGACTTGAGCTTTGTACAGGGAGATAGGAATGGATCAATTTGCATTCTTCTACATGTAGACCGCCAGTTGAACCAGCACCATTTGTTGAAAATGCTGTCTTTTTTCCACTGAGTGGTTTTAGCTCCTTTGTCGAAAATCAAGTGACCATATGTGTGTGGGTTCATTTCTGGTCCTCAATTCTATTCCATTGATCTACCTGCCTGTTGCTGTACCAATACCATGCAGTTTTTATCACTACTGCTCTGTAGTGCAGCTTGAGGTCAGGAATGCTGATTCACCCAGAAGTTCTTTTGTTGAGAATAGCTTTTGCTATCCTGGGTTTTTTGCTGTTCCAAATGAATTTGAGAATTGCTCTTTCTAAGACTATGAAGAATTGAGTTGGAATTCTGATGGGGATTGCATTGAATCTGTAGATTGCTTTTGGAAGGATGGCCATTTTTACTAGAATAATCCTCCCAATCCATGAGCATGACAGATCTTTCCACCTTCTGAGGTCTTCTTCTATTTCTTTCTTCAGAGAATTGAAGATCTTGTCATAAAGATCTTTCACTTGCTTGGTTAGAGTCACACCAAGATACTTTATATTGTTTGTGACAATTGTGAAGGGTGTCATTTCCATAATTTCTTTCTCAGCTTGTTTATCCTTCAAGTATAGGAAGGCTACTGATTTGTTTGAGTTAATTTTATATCCAGCCACTTTGCTGAAGTTGTTTATCAGCTGCAGGAGTTCTCTGGTGGAGTTTTTCGGGTCAATTAAGTATAGGATCATGTCATCTGCAAACAGTGATATTTTGATTTCTTCCTTTCTAATTTGTATCCCTTTGACCTCCATTTGTTGTCTAATTGCTCTAGCTAGAACTTCAATTACTATATTGAATAGATAGGAAGAGAGAGAGGGCAGCCTTGTTTAGTCCCTGATTTTAGTGGGATTGCTTCAAGTTTCTCTCCATCTAGTTTGATGTTGGCTACTGGTTTGCTGTATATTGCTTTTACTACATTTAGGTATGGGCCTTGAATTCCTGATCTTTTCCAGACTTTTATCAAGAGGGGATGTTGAATTTTGTCGAATGCCTTTTCAGCATCTAAGGAAATGACCATGTGGTTTTTTTCTTTGAGTTTGTTTATGTAGTGGATTACATTGATGGATTTCCGGGTATTGAACCATCCCTGCATCCCTGGGATGAAGCCTACTTGATCATGATGAATGATCGTTTTGATGTGTTCTTGGATTCGGTTTGAGAGAATTTTATTGAGTATTTTTGCATCGATATTCATAAGGGAAATTGGCCTGAAGTTTTCTTTCTTTGTTGGGTCTTTGTGAGGTTTT
>CM052722.1:102469028-102487061 GCA_028551405.1 Uromys caudimaculatus
TGCATGGTATTGGTGCAGTGACAGGCAGGTAGATCAATGGAATAGAATTGAGGACCCAGAAATGAACCCACACACATATGGTCACTTGATTTTCGACAAAGAAGCTAAAACCACTCAGTGTAAAAAAGACATCATTTTTAACAAATGGTGCTGGTTCAACTGGCGGTCTACATGTAGAAGAATGCAAATTGATCCATTCCTATCTCCTTGTACAAAGCTCAAGTCCAAGTGGATCAAGAACCTCCACATAAAACCAGCTACACTGAATCTAATAGAAGAGAAAGTCTGGAAAACTCTCGATCACTTGGGTACGGGGGACAAGTTCCTGAACAGAACAGCAGGGGCTTATGCTCTAAGATCAAGAATAGACAAATGGGACCTCCTGAAACTGCAAAGCTTTTGTAAGGCAAAGGATACTGTCAATAGGACAAAACGGCAACCAACAGATTGGGAAAAGATCTTAACCAATCCTATGTCCGACAGAGGGCTAATATCCAATATTTACAAAGAACTCAAGAAGTTAGACTCTAAAAAACCAAATAACCCTATCAAAAAATGGGGAACAGAGCTAAGCAGAGAATTCTCAACTGAGGAAATTCGCAGGGCTGAGAAACACCTAAAGAAATGCTCAACTTCCCTAGTCATCAGGGAAATGGCACAGGCCCGTGTCGGCCCTGACAGAGGTCTCCACCCACAGGTGGAAACCGGAAGGTTCACAGTTTTTCTGTCCCTGGGTGCTCAGGCCCTGGATTCCGGCAGATCTGGGCGGGTCTGGGTGAGAGGTGTTGCTCCCCTTAACCCCACTCATGGCCTTTCCAAGCTCCTGGGAGGCCACCCTTCTCCGGCGCTCATTGGCTATGGACTCCAGCCTTATTCTTAATAGCCAGAATCTGGAAACTACCCAGTTGTCCTTCAACTGAAGAATGGATACAGAAAATGTGGTTTATTTACACAATGGAATACTTTTCGGCTACTAAAAATGAGGACATCATGAATTTTGCAGGAAAACGGATGGAACTAGAAAATATCATCCTGAGGGAGGTAACCCAGACCCAAAAGGACATGCATGGTATGTACTCACTGATAAGTGGATATTAGCTAAAATTTTCAGAATACTCATGATACAACTCACAGACCATAGGAAGTTTAACAAGCAGGAAGGCCCAAGTAAGGATGCTTCAATTCCACTTAGAAAGGGGAACAAAACAATTATGAGAGGCAGAGGAGGGAAGGACCTGGGTAAGGGAGTGGGAGGGGAAAGAAGGGAGCAGGATCACATATGGCAGGAGACAGGAGAGAAGCCCAGAGGCCAGGAGAATGAATGGAAATGTGAAGCAGTGTGCAGTTGGGGTGCAGGGGGAACCTCTAGTAAGTTGACAAACCTGGGATGAGGGGCTCCCAGGACTCAGTGGAGATGACCTTAGCCAACAGTGGGGAGATAGAACCTGAAGAGACCACTTCCGGTACACAGACATGGCCCCTAGTGGAAGAATGGGGCCACCTATCTATCTCCATAGTTTTGACCCAGAATTGTTCCTGTCTGTGATGGATTTTATATGCTTGGCCCAGGGTGTGGCACTATTGGGAGGTTTGGCCTTGTGGATATGGGCTTCAATACCCTCATCCTAGCTGCCTGGAAGTCAGTCTTTCATTAGCAGCCTTCAGATGAAGATGTAGAACTCTCAGTTCCTCCTGCACCATGCCTGCCTAGATGCTGCCATGCTCCCACCTTGATGATAATGGACTGAAGCTTTGAACCTGTAAGCCAGCCCCAATTAAATGTTGTCCTTATAAGAGTTGCCTTGGTCATGGTGTCTGTTCACAGCAGTAAAACCCTAACTAAGGCAGAAGTTGGTACTGGGAGTGGGGTATTGCTGTGATAGGCCTATGCTTTTGTTTGGAAGAATGCGGATTTTTTGGACTTTGGATTTGGAAAGTCATGGAATGCTTTAAGTGGTGTTTGATGGGCCATCCTAGTTGGAATATGGAAGACTTTGTTGCTGACAGTGATTTGAACTGTATAGACCTGGCTCAAAAGGTTTCAGTGGAAAATTTCAATATGTGGCCTAGATACTGTTTTGTGGTATTTTGGTGAAGAATGTGGCTACTTTTTACCCTTGTCTGAAGAGTCTGCCTGAGGCTAAGGTGAAGATACTCAGATTAATTGCATTGACATAGAAAGTCTCACAAATGCCCATCATAGACTTTGTTCTCTGGTTAAGTTTCATAACGAGGATTTTAAACAAGGATAGCAAGCTGAGAAAGGAAAAATATAAAATATATGGTTTGAGTATTAAATGGGCACCAGGAAGTAAAATGGAGCTGAAACCTGTGTTCAAAGATACTAAATTGAATTAAGGAAGTGGGACTTTGGGGGCAAGATCCTACCCAGCTAAGTTTAGATCCAGGCATGGTGGTACACACCTTTAATCCCAGGAGACATGCATGCAGATCTCCCATTTCAAGGTCAATCTACAGAGCAAGATCCAAAACAGCCAAGCTTAGGTACTGAAGGAGTTGGAAAACAGAAAGCTAGTGCTTATAATAGAACAAGGGGTCGTGTTCCAGATCCTGCAAGCAGCAGAACTCAGCAGCTTCAGCCATGTGTCTCTGGCTTTATAGTTAGGAAAAGGAAACTGCTGGTACAACTGATGCTGGTTAGCTAGAGCTAAGAAATTAGTGGTGATTAAGAAGAGACTAGCATCACTGAGGTGAGATCTTCTGAGAAGTGTTTTCTGAGAGCACAAAGAAGCTGTGTTCCAGAGATAGCCAAGCAGCTATCTCTGCACCTCCTGCAGCAGCTATATTTGGTAATATGTAAGAGTCACCCAGGTGGTACTGGTTTTGAAGGCATGAAGGGGTCATGAAGAGCAGCTGAGGCTTGGCACTGTGAGAGGCCATGGAAGGCCACTGGTGAAGGTGCAGCCTCAGTTGCAGTTGATGACCCAGGACTGAAGGGGTCATGCAAAGGAGTTGAGGCTTGGCACCATGAAGAGAACCTATGAGCCTAGGCTAGTGCAGCCTAGTTGCAGCAGAAGACCCCATTGTATTGGAGATGCCAGTACCATGGGATGACCACCAAGAGCATCAGCAGTAGCAGAGTGGATCAACCTGAGCTTAGAGTGCTACAGAGGGCAGAGCTGGAGAAGTGATGCCTTTGGAGGAGTCCAGAAGACCATGTGTGGATATCAGAAATTGAAACAAGAAGCTGTAAAGTTCAAGTTGCCTTGGAGGCTCCAAAATGTTCTAGATGTCAGAGCCCTGAGATATCTGCTGAGGAAAGCTGCTAACAGGGAGTGGAATCAGCCCAGGAGAAAGAAGTTTGTTGCAATTAACAAAGATGAAAATGGAGTTGGAGATCTGAAGATTGCTTTGACATCAGACATGGAGAAGCAGAGTCTGGAGTCTGCCAAGCTGGTTTTCCATGTTGCTTTGGGGATTACAGTTAAGTGATTGGATAAATCTTTTTTCTTCTTCTTTGGAGATTACAGTTAAGTGATTGGATAAGTCTTTTTTTTCTTCTTTTTGTTAAATATTTATTTATTTGTTATTTTTATATGAGTACACTGTAGTTGTCTTCAGACACACCAGAAGAAGGCATCAGATCCAATTACAGATGGTTGTGAGCCACCATATGGTTGCTGGGAATTGAACTCAGGACCTGTGGAAGAGCAGTCGGTGCTCTTAACCACTGAGCCATCTCTCCAGCCTGATTGGATAAATCTTAGAAGAGACCTTGAACTTTGGACTTTTGACATTGTTGAGACTGCTATAGACTATGGGGACTTTGGAAGTTGGACTAAATGTACTTTTTTAAAAATTTATTTTATGTATATGAGTACACTGTAGCTGTCTTCAGACACACCAGAAGAGGGCATCTGATCCCATTACAGATGGTTGTGAGCCACCATGTGGTTGCTGGGATTTGAACTCAGGACCTCTGGAAGAGCAGTTGGTGCTCTTAACCACTGAGCCATCTCTCCATCCCTAAATGTACTTTTTAAATTATGCTATGGATAGATATGTCCCCCATAGACTCATGTATTCGAACAAGACTATAGAGGTCAGGGAGTAGAATATGGTGATTTGTATATGGTTGGCCCAGGGAGTGGCACTGTTGGGAAGTGTGGCCTAAATGAAATGCAGGGACAAAAATGGGGCAAAGACCAAAGGAAAGGCCATCCAGTGGCTGGCCCAACTTGGGATCCATCCCATGTGTGGGCACCAAACCCTGACACTATTACTGATGCTATGTTGTGCTTCCAGACAGGAGCCTAGCACGGCTGTCCTCTGAGAGGTTCTACCAACAGCTGACTGAAACAGATGCAGATACTTACATCCAAACATTGGACTGAGGTCAGGGATCAGTACGGAAGAGTTAGGGGAAGAATTGCAGGATCCGAAGGGGATGGCAACCCCATAGGAAGAACAGCAGTGTCAATTAACCTGGACCCCTCAGAGCTCCCAGAGACTAAGCCACCAACCAAAGAGTGTACACAGGGTGGTCCATGGCCCCTGGCACATAAGTAGCAGAGGACTGCCTTGTCTGGCCTCAATAGGAAAGGATGTGCCTAATCCTGAAGATACTTGATTCCCTAGGGAAGGGGGATGCTGGGGGTGAGGTGTGTGAGTGAGGGCGGAATGGGAGGAGGTGGGTGGGGTGGAGTGGGGTGGGGTGGGGTGGGGTGGGTGGTGGAGCACCCACTCAGAGGCAAAGGGGATGGAGATGGGGACCAGGAAGAGGGGTGACATTTGGAATATACATAAATAAAATAATTTAATAAAAATTTTAAAAACTGAACCAAACCTGAAGTTAATTTTATTAACTAAGTTAGAGTGCCACATGCTCTGTGTTTGTTCTCCTGGCTCAACTAGGGAGATGATCATGCTCTAGTCACGTGCTGTCTACCCAGTTAGGGGTGGCAAGGAACCTCAATTATTCATCTCTGGCTCCTGCTTCATTAGCTGCCAGTCTTGTCTGCTAGTCATTGGCCCACTTGTCATCATTCTGTAGGTATCTCGAGAGTTGTTCACTATACTATGTTGTCTTTGTTCTTGTGCTCTCATGGTCAGCTTATAGCTTCACCATAGAGCTAACACTAATCACAATTACCAAGTTGTAGCTGTAGTCGTTCCTGGTCATTTAATATTTAAGAACTTGCTCACAGAGCAATCTGGAAGTCTCTTTTCTGAAACATATGGACACATTTTACTGATAATTTACTGTGTTACAATTAGCTGCATTAGGATCAAGCATACATCAAAGGACAAAATAGTGTCTAGTATATATTACTGGGGAAATAGAACTTAGATTAACTATCTGGCCTACTAACACTGGCTCAGAACCCTATTTTTCCTCCTGTCAGTTTGGATGTCTCATACCCAGATGCAAGCCATCTTCTTTGTCTTCCTTAGTATTTCCAATTTTACTGTTTTAATATTTATTTTAATTTATATGTCTATGTGATTACCTGCATGAGTTTATATATGTCACATATGTGCAGAATTCTGAAAAGGCCAGAAGAGGAGGTTGTGTCCCCGGGGAACTGAAGTGAATAGCCATGTGTGTATGGAAATTGAATCTGTGTCCTCTGCTAAAGTAGTTAAGTGCTCCTAACTGCTGAGCCATTTCTATAGCTCCTAATTTGATTGTTTTAGCCCTAGGCTGCCTCTGGAGCCTAACATGTACTTTCATTCTAATATTTATAATCAATGTGTAGTTTTCACCATGGGTCCCTTTGCCTTTACTAGCTACAGTAAGTTGGTTGATGACTTAATTACAACCTTTAGACTGATATCAGAGAGTTCCAGAAATGTGTGCTGTAGGTTGGGTCCTCCATTTAGGTAGCAACTCGAAGAGGAGGGGGTGGTGTTAGAACTGGTTGTCAGGGATTTTTCTAAATCATCCAGAGACAAGCAGTATTAAGAGTCAGTTTAGAGTCTATAACAAAATAACATACACTGAGCTGCTGGGGCTCAGTGGTTAAGAGCACTGACTGTTCTTCTAGAGGTCCTGAATTCAATTCCCAGCAACTACATAGTGGTTCACAACCATCTGTAATGGGATTTCATGCCCCCTTCTGGTGTATCTGAAGACAGGTATGATGTACTCATATATATAAAACAAATCTTTGAAAAAAAAAAAAAACCCTGAGTTGCTAGTAAGTAGCAAGTTTACTTCTCGGAGTTGTGAAGTCTGAAAAGTCCAAACTTAAGGCAGCAGCAAATGTCTAGTGAGGACCAGCTCTGTAATTTGTGGATGGAAGTTTTTGTGCTAACGTCTCACAGGGCAGAGACAAAGCTCTTTAGCTCCTTATCCTCATTCCTGATGACTGTTTTCATGATTGCATTGCCACCCGAGGACTGAAGGTCCCCAAACCATCATATGCAGCATTAAGTTTCAACCACATCAACATGGGAGCAAATAGAAGCATTCAATATATAGTACAGAGCTCTTTCCAACAGGCACCATGTCACACAGAGAAAGACACAGTCTTGAACTATGAGGTTTCCACATAAACATTAAAAAGGAGTGCTGGACATGTCACTCAGTGGTAGAGTACTCACCTAAAACTGTGCAACACTCTGGATTTCATTACCAGCACCACAGATTCCCCCCACCCCAACCCCTACCCCCAAATTAAAATGACTTCAGGGACTGGGAATACAGTTCTCTGGTGAAAAATTTATCTTGTATGCACAGAATTGGGTTTGACCACAACTCTCAAAATAAAAATTTAAAAAAATATATTTCCAGAAGCTGAAGAGCTGGATCAGTAGATGAGAGCTCTCCCAGAGGACCCAAGTTCTATTCTCAATATCCCCATGGTAGCTCCTAACTGTAACTCCCAGTCCCAGATAATCCAATGCTCTCTTCTGGCCTCCTTACCAGGTACAAGTGGTACACAGGCATTATATGAAGGCAAAACACCCATACACATAAAATAAAAATTTAATTGAGGACCAAGCTCATTGGTAGACTACTTGTCTAGCACACAGGATACTTGGGGTTTTAGCCTCAGCACTGAAAAAAAAAGGTAAGTAAATAATGTCTAATTGGGCCTTTCGTTGAAAGCTAATTCAAAGGAAAGCATAGTTCGGGATATCCATCCCAAAATTTCATTCTAGATTTGTATGTACATGTAGAATATGATTCCCATCTAATTGGCCACATCTAAATAAGGCGCCCTAAATGAAAAAATGATATACCAGATGAATTTTGTTCCCCTGAGATGCAATGATAAATACAACAATAATTTGTAATGCCATGCATTTAATTACCTTTGAGATAAATAGCTCTATATCAGATTCTGATTACATGTGGATATTCTGTATGGAGAGCAACTTGTTTTAAGTCCTTAATATTGGAAGGATCCTTTATTTATGATATCCTCATGACTTGTGTCACAAATAATGACTATCTCTGCATTACTATCTTCACTATCAACTGTTTTCATAGTATCATTGCTCTCACTCTTCTGATAAGACTTGAACTTGCAACCTGCATCATAGAAAGGCTCGAGATGTGGCTTCATTTTCATTGTACCATAAGGAGTTCCAGCATGCTTCTTCTCTTCCCCTGAAAGATCGTTGAGAAGGAATACAGAAGAATTGCATACAAGGCATTTATCGGTATAATGTGGGCAAGTTTTGGCTGCTGTAGGCTTGGGTAACGGAGCCTTTCCTCTATTCACTGACTTTTTAACCTCATAATGGTCACGAGACAGGTTGGGTTTCTTTATTCTGCATGGTTTGGGGCATGTGATTTCCTTATGTGATATTGAAGAAGAAGATTGTACGGTTTTCTTAGCTGAAGTTTGCAGAACAGCTAGCCAAGGTGCGACTTGCTTATCTGAATAGCATGTATTGATGTTACCTAATTTACAGGCATGAGTGAGCATTTGTGACTTTCTATGGCCATGTTTCTTATATGGCTTTTCCAGGTGAGATGACTTATGGAATCTTTTGGGGTTTGATGACATAGTTGGTCTTTTTGACTCTACTTGCCTATTTGAATGTTTTATACTGCATGATGTAGATGACTTTTCTGTATTTATGTATTTCAGTAATTTTGGTGCACCAGATGGTATGCATGGCTTTTCTAGAATTGAAGACTGAATTGATTTTTCTACACCGTTTGGTATGGGTTGTTTGTCTGGACGTGGCCCAGATATTTGCTCTGAATTTAATAGCAGAGGTTGAGTTTCTAGTATGTCCTCAGTTATCATATCAGGTTGACATGCTGATACTTTGGATACCCAGGATGATATAGCTGCCATATTTTCTTTGTTGAGCCTGAAATGCAGAAGACTTGGGATGTCACAATTTAAAACAAAAAGTACTATTACTATCTTCAGAAAATATAATGCTAGCTCAGAGTATGGATTTTTTCACCATAGGAAAAATAAACATAATTAAAAATTACAGTGTGCTGAGAGCTGAACTCAAGATAAATAACTTTCCTTAAAGAATATTTTTACTATTTCAAAGGCATTAGATACTTATTGTTCATGTATAGACTGACACAAAGTTGTCAATAATAATAAAGACATGTCTCACACACACACACACACACACACGAATATTACTTAGATGTAAAACAAATGAAATTTGCTGGGAAAATAGATGGATTTTTATGTGAGTAACCCAGGATAAAAAGGACAAATGTCACTTGTCTCCTATATGAGGATTTTAGCTTTAGTACTTTATATCTAGTGGAGCACCTGTGCAACCCAAGAAACAAATAACAAATGTGTGTGTGCATGTGTGCATGTGTGTGTGTGTGTGTGTGTGTGTGTGTGTGTGTGTGTACACCTTAGGGAGGGAGGGTAGTAGAATAAAGGGAAAAAGAAAGTAGTGTAGGATAATGCTGTGAGTGGAAATGCTTAGACAGAGAAGGAGGGCAGGTTGAGTGGGAATTGAGGAGATGACTGTGTGGGCTGCAGAAAGATTAACTGGAATAAAGGGAGTATAAAGAAACCATTTGGAAAGATAGATATACCCACCTACGCAATAACAGCTTGGCTGTGGAGGGAGTGGGGGCTAACTGTTCTCTGAATAGATTCTAGATTCTCTGTATGGGGGATGAGAAGGGGACTAGTAAGACTGACTAAGGATCCAGGTAGGAGGCAGTAGTAGGTCCACAGGAGGAATGTAGTACTGTACTTCTTCTGATGGCTAATTAAACGGACATAGTAGCAAACTGCTTTCTAAATACCTATGAGTATAAATATCTGTGTGTATACCCACAGACAAAAGCAGCTTCAGCCTTAATCAAAGGAGCCTCTTTTTACAATGAACAGTGGAGTATGCAGGAAATAAGTGAGGGATGTGACTCTAGTCCCATGCAAGTTCCTTATATCACCCCTTCTAAGGATAAGGGAAGGTTGTGAATGAGGTGGCCAAAAGTATGTAAGAGCTGGAAGATAAGGCAAATTCCTAGACTCGATGCAGTTGTAACTCACATCAACTGTAGTTACCTGCACCAAGACCATGCCAAACACCCCGTCTCGTTGTCCACCTAGCCGCAGGTGATCCTGCAACAATTTATGTCAATCTAACTTGGTCCCCTTGATTGATCTTTGATACATGAATGTCAACAAGGGTGGAAATCCTCAGCTCTTATATATTCCCAATTTCATCCAAAAGTACACAGAGTGTACTTGATGTCCATCTTTGTAAATGAGTTTAGGGTTTCAACTCTTAAGGGGAGAGTGTTAAGTAGTTAAGTACATATTAGTGGACTTGCAGACCTTTGAAAAATGACCATTTCTTTTCATCATCTTCCTCGTCCAAAGTTTCCTATACTTCTCTATGAGCCCCCTGATGAGAACACAGGCCCTGTCCAGCAAAAGATACTTACAAAAATGACAACTATTCCCTGTTTTCACCTGTATAATCAAAACAAGTAAGGAAATGTCGCCCATAACCATGCCATTCTGTAAAGTTTCTACATGGTGACTGAGCAGTGACAATTTTGGAAACTAATATAATCAGATTTCCAGAATGAAAGTAACTTGCTTCTCTAGATTCCTGCCTTCCTCTCTATCAAACTCTAGGAAGGAAATAACCATGAAAGATGTTTATCAACCACTTAACATCCTTTAAATAGCTTCTGGTTACCCTGGGCATGACCAACTGTGAGCTGTAAACGGTTATTTGATGACTTTTCTTTTCTTTTCTTTTCTTTTCTTTTCTTTTCTTTTCTTTTCTTTTCTTTTCTTTTCTTTTCTTTTCTTTTCTTTTCTTTTTTCTTTTTCTTTTCTTTCTTTTTTTTTTTTGAGACAAGAGTCTCACTTTGTAGCCTTAGCCACTGTGGAACTCACTATGTAGATCAGGCTGACCTCAAACTTATAGAGATCTACCTCCCTCTGACTCCCAAGTGCTAGGATTAAACATGTGTGCCACCATACCTGACTAAATAAAATTAATCATCCCCTCTACCATTTTCTGTCCCCCAACTACCTCAAATTGTAAGCAAACAGTGAACTCTTACTCCTTTAATTAAAAAAAAGAATTTAATTTTATGTATATGGGTGTTTCATTTGCAAGTAAGTCTTTGTACCATGTCTGTACTTGGTGCCTGTGGGGGCCAGAAGAGGGCAATGTAGCCATTAGACATGGAATTACAGATGGTTATGAGCTGCTATGCTAAGTGCTGAGAATCAAGCTCAGGACCTCTTGTAGAGCAGCCAGTTTTCTTAACTGCTGAGCCATCTCTCCAGCCCACGGGCTCTTATTCTTACAACAGAAATTTCTTCTGAAGAATGCCCCTCTCCCAAATAAAAGCCTGTATTATTGGGGTTGGAGGCATTCATTAATTAATTAAGAGTACTTGCAGTTCTTGTGGAGAACCTGGATTTAGTTAACACCCACTAGCTGTAACTCCAGTTCCAAGGGATTTGATACCCTCTTTTGGCCTCTGTGGGTACAGCATGCACATGATGCACACACACACACACACACACACACACACATGCAGACAAACACTCATACATATAAAATAAAATATTTTTTTAAGCTTGGACTATTTTTGAGTTGCTTGTCCCCTTGTCTGTCTTTCATCCTCATGGATCTGTCCCTTAAAACCCATATAAAAAGCTGTGTATGGTAGCATATGCATGTATCCCGCATGCATGGGAGAGAGGTAGAGACAGGAAGATTGCTAGGGCTTCCTGCCCATGAGCCTATCTCTAGGCTTAGTGACACACCTTGTCTCAATGCAATAAAGCAGAAAGTAATTGAGCAGGACACACCTGAAATCCTCCTCTGGTTTCTACATGTGAGCACACACCTGTGCACCTATACCACACTCTCACACCCACCCACATACATACATAGGTTTTACATTCTTAAGTGTATAAAACTTACCCTCCTGGTGTCTGGACTTCCTCAACCATACAGTTATAATGGAGAAGACAAAAACAGGTAAAGGTGAAAGCTATGATCATAATTCCAACTATGAAACCAAGGAGGCGTTTTCTAAAATCATCCAGTTTTGTTCCTCTTGATTCAGTGGTTTCAGCTACAAAAAGATTGTACCAGCACAAAAGGTGTTAGGTAAACTAGTTTACTTCCACTTTGAAATTGGTTTGTCAAACCTCTTCCTCAATTATTTGTAAATGTATTTCTTTTACACAGAAAACCCTGTCTTGAAAAACCCCAAACTTGTTTACTTTATGTGTATGAGCATTTGCTTATATGTATTTTTGTTCAACATGTCTGTGTGCTTGGAACCGGACAGAGTTTAGAAGACAGTGTCAAATACTTTGAAACTGGAGTTGTAATTGCTTGTAAACCACCATATGAGAGCCAGGAACTAAAGCAGATCTGTGAGAGCAACAAGTGTTCTTAACCATTGATCCATCTCTCCAGCTCTTCAGTGATTTGTTTTTAAGCTTAAGAAAGTTTCCATTATAATTTTCATGTGTGTGTGTGTGTGTGTGTGTGTCCGAATGTATGTGCATGTGGACATGTGAGTATGCAAGTGTGATTGCCCATGCATGTCCATGTGGGGGTCAGAAGATAACTTTAGGTATTTTCTTCCATCCCTCTCCCTGCTTCCCCCCACCATGTATGTGTGTATATAACATTTGTGAGGTATGGGTCTGTCTGTGCATGGGCAGGTGCGTGTCATAATATATGTGTGAAGGTCAGCGGACAACCTTGGGGGTCATTGCCTCTCTTCTACCTTGAGACAGGGTCTCTTCTGTTTCTAGCTGCACTGAATACCCAAGGTATCTGACTCATGAGTGTACAGGGATCTCCTGTCTACATCCTATCTCACTGTAGGAACACTGGGGTTATAGATGCTTGTGATTGTGCCCAGCTTTATGTGGGTTCTGGGGATCTGAATTTCAGTCATCATACATGTACAGTAAATACATTACCCACTGACCCCTCCAGTGGAATTTTCTTTCCTTGAGCACATCCTGGCTCTAAAGGTCAAATGTGAACACTATCTCTAGCTACTCTGTAGCTATATGCTGTATTACCTCTGAATCATGGGTGCTTCATTAAAATTTTGAGCATAGGCTGTGCATAGGTGAGTCCATTTAAGTGTTACTATGTGAATATATGTGATAGGAAACAGGACAGAATAAGAAGAAACCATGGTCATACTCAGTGGCTATGTTAGGAACACCCACTTCAGAGGCTAAGAACCAAGAGACATTTTAGGCCAGGAACTTAAAATAATAAGCGTGAACAACACAGTGAGAACCTGATTCCAACAAGCAACCTAAAGAAAAACAAAGCCTT
Organism: Uromys caudimaculatus; assembly: GCA_028551405.1. Lineage (NCBI taxonomy): Eukaryota > Metazoa > Chordata > Mammalia > Rodentia > Muridae > Uromys > Uromys caudimaculatus. Next base: position 102,481,788 of record CM052722.1, read on the forward strand.
GCTACTTAAGTTTTACAGCAGACTTATTCTTGTGAGTTTGTCTAGTTTGGTGGGCAGACTGGGTATGAAAGGGAAGTTGGGGGGTTGTAAGTCTGTTTTCTTTTTCTTTTTCTTCTTTTTTTTTGATACTTTATTTACATTTGAAATGTTTTCCCCTTTCCAGGTCTCCCCTTTGGAAACACCCTATCCCCCCCTCCCCCTGCCTCTGTGAGGGTGCTCCCCCCCCCACTCCCATCTTCCCTCCCTGGCATTCCCCTATGCTGGGGCCTCTAACACCCTCAGGCCCAAGGGCCTCTCCTCCCCCTGATGGCCAACAAGGCCCTCCTCTGCCACATATGTGCTCCGTCCGAGCCATGGGTTCTTCCATGTGTATTCTTTGGTTGGTGGTCCAGTCTCCAGGAGCACCAGTTATGTTTAAAAGTTTCACCTAGAACTGAAATTATCAGCTATTGTACTCAGAATTCTTAAAGACCTCATAATAGACCAATTATAACAATTATTTCTTAATCTGGCATTCCTAGTAATATAATAAATTAATAATATAATAGATAATACTTTTTAAATTTTAAGCTTAGGTACATACCTGTGCTATTGGTAATAGTAATAGTAGACGATCCATTAGTTTGGTTTCTAGCTAAACAATTAATTGTCCAAATGGACAAGAAGAGGACATAAATGTGAACCTTCATGGCCAGAGTGTGGCCGAAATGGTTCTTTGGCTCAGGTGACTGCTGTACTTTATTTGCTTCAGGCTGGTCTTGGGGTTTGTGACATCACTGTCATTTTGCATCAAACCCTGACAACATAATCTCACTATGGAAAAGCAGCAAGTTTTGGCAGGGGCCTTATCAAGTGACTTTTCAAAGTTTATATTTTATGTTTAAGAGTGTTTTGCCTGCATGTGTGTCTGTGTACCACACTTGTGTAGTACACACAGGGATAAGAAGAGGGTGTCAGATCCCCTGGAACTGTAGTGGCAGTTGTTAGCTACCATGTTAGTGTTACAAATTGAATCCAGATCCCCTACAAAAGTAGCCAGTGCTCTTAGTCTATGGAGTCATTGCTCCAGCCCCTCAAGTGACTTTTAACCATTTTTTAAATGAAATCATCTGTTTAATATAAATCAAGATTAAAGGATTTTTGTTTGTTGTTTGAGACAGGGTTTCTCTGTGTAGTCCTTGTCATCTTAGAACTTACTCTGGAGACCAGGTTGTCCTCAAACTCAAGAGATCCTCCTGCTTCTACCTCCTCAGTGCTAGTATTAAAGGGGTATGCCACTACCATCCGGCAGATTAAAGGATTGTTAATCACAGATAGTGTACTGGTTTAAATGAGAATGACTGCCATAGGTGCATATTGGAACCTAAAGAATGATGAAAGGCTATTGAACTTCTAAGATTATATAGGTAGGACCATAGAGCTATTTGTCTGTGTATATTGTCCTCTTCAATACAAAAGAAGAATGACTCAGAAAGAGATTCAGAGACCATCAGTGTTATTTTTTTTTTCCAAAGGCAGACTCTATTAATTACTGTCAGGAGCCATCTAGGAAAGGCTAAAGGCATGCAAGTAACTTTTCTGGAGATGGCCCATTGTTTTCCATGGCTTCAGTGGGTAAACTCTGAATTGCAGTACCTTTAGAAATCTAATATTAGGATAGATTCTTAATGCTGATATGCCTTTTCTTATCACCATTACATAGTCTAATGATTCCTGGGCATCAGGCCAACCTATTGAGCAAATTTCCTGCAGATCAATATGAAGATGAACTTTTATGAATTAATGCCCTTTAGGTGAATTACTGGCTTTATGAAATTCTGAATTTGATTAAAATAATTTTATGAAAAAATTTTTTGGGAGATGGTTTTAGCTGTTTTTCCAGAAAGATGTAATAAAGTCAAAATCAAAAATAGAATGTGCCCACTCCTCATGGAACAGCAAGTAGAGGCTGCAAAATAAGGAATACAATGAGCTTTCAGAATTACACTAAAAAGAAAAATAGTCTTGGGATAAATTTGTGATCAAGAAAAACACTCATTCTAGGCAGATCCCAGAATGAAGCCACAGGTGTGTGTAACTATAATTTTTTTTCAAAACCCATTTTTCATGATAATGGTTCTTAAATACTTTGACCTCCCTTTTAGTCCACCACCCACCAGAGGTAGTGGAAAAGAAAGGTTATTGGTATACAGGGGAAGTGGACTTGTTTAGAAATCGATCTTTGGAGCAAATCCCATCTGCATTGTCAGGAAATCAGCAGTTCAGTTCACAGGTCAGCAGTAGCAGCTCAGTCCACTCACAGACACTTCACAGATACATCAGCAGTCCAAATCAGTAGGGTTGGGATAGCAAACATGAACCAGCAGTGTTGGCACAACCTAGTAGAGATCTACTCTGGAGTCCATGTTGTCCTCGAACTCAAGAGATCCTCCTGCTTCTACCTCTTCAGTTCTGGGATTAAAGGAGTATACCACTACCATCAGGCAGATTAAAGGATTGTTAATCACAGATAGTGTACTGGTTTAAATGAGAATGACTACCATAGGTGCAGCGAATCAGCACAGAGGAATCAGAACCAACAGGGATACCAGAAGTTCTTTGCCATGCCTTCTCAAAGAATTGGAGATCAGTGATGACTCGAGACCAAGAAGTGTTGCAAAACTAGCTCTGCCAGCAAGCCTCTCTCACATTGGGGTTCTGTCTCTCTCATTGGGTCCTATTTATACTCCCTCCAAACATCACGTGTCCTCTACAGGTCTTGCCTCAGTACATGAGTCTGTCTTAGCAAAACTCCATGTGAGTCTGTATCAGCTGACATCACTCTGCCAATTGGCCAGAGTCCATGGAAGTGGCAAGAAGCTGCCAGCACACCAGAGGTTTTTTGGTGTGTTTTTCTCTATGGAGTCACAACAAATGGAGCTCAACTATGCAATGTAAGGTGAACCAATACATGCATGCTGTTAGTGAAGAATCCTTCATCATGTGTCCTTTCATGTACTTGCTTTAGCAAAACATCTTTTTCACTCATGTCTGCTACAGGACCATCTGACTAGGGTGGTAGCACCCACAATAAGCAAGGCCCTCCCACATCAATCATTAATCAAGAAAATACTCCACAGATTTGCTACAGGCCAATCTTCTAGAGGCATATTCTCAATTAAGATGCCCTATTCTCAGATTTATTTAGGCTTTAATAAAGTTGATAAAAAATAATTAGTATATTAACATACAGATAGCACACATATGATTTAAATTTATATTACATAGCTGTGAGAAAACATGCTTATATTTTGTCCTTTTAACCATGTATTTCTTTTTGAGAATAAAAGTTCCTGTTGCCGGGCAATGGTGGCATACGCCTTTAATCCCAGCACTTGGGAGGCAGAGGCAGGTGGATTTCTGAGTTCGAGGCCAGCCTGGTCTACAGAGTGAGTTCGAGGAGAGCCAGGGCTACACAGAGAAACCCTGTCTCGAAAAAAACCAAACCCCCCCCCCCAAAAAAAAAAAGTTCCTGTCATCAGTTACATGGTGGGACTTTCCATTCTGGAAAACTAGAATAAGAAATTCTTGGGCCATGATCATTCATATTTGGCTCAGGATAAAATATTTTATGTATAACAAAAGTTTCAAAGTAAATTTAACTCTATTATCTGTAAATGTTTGATTTATACCTATATACTTGTTTTATATAACTATACACCCAGATTTGTGTAAAAAGATTCTCATCTGGAAAGGGGTCATGGACAGACAAAGTTTAAGAAACACTGAGCTATGAACTTGTCTGAAAGCTACATCCTCCCTTCATCTCCCAGTTTTGTTCTGCTTAGAAGAGGAATGTCTTTTCTACCATTGTATTTTGAAAGCATTTAACTTTGGTTCTATACATTTAGAGTTATAGATAAAATTTATTTTTGGATGAATTATATGTTAAATTTCACTTATTTCTAATCTGAAAGTTAGAACAAACTTTAGAGTTGATATTTGAACAAGTTGAGACTTTTAGGACTAATTATGATGAAATAGATGTGAGTATCAAAAGGATATGACTTTTGGAGGCCAGAGGCAGCATATTTTCCTGGAGCTGGAATTACAGATGTTGGGAATTATTCAAGGTGGCTTCTGGGAACTGAACTTGGGTACTCTGTAAGAGCAGTGTGCTCTCTAACAGCTGAGCAATCTCCTTAGCCTGTAAATGACTATTAAAAAGACTAAAGAATCAGGCTTGGTGGTACATTGTTATAATCCTAGCATTTGGAAGGCAAGGCAGGAAGCTCATGCATTTGAAGTCAGCTGGACTAAACAACCCCTAACTGTTCACCAACACCAACAACTATACAGTGGAGAGAGATAAAGGAAGTGATTTCTTAATTAGGATTTCTTTTTTTTCTTCATTATTTTATTTAGCATTTTATTATTTTTGAGATGTGGTCACACTATGTAGCCCAGTTAACCTTGTAATTCATTATGTATTCTTTTATATATATATATATATATATATATATATATATATATATATACTTTATTTACATTTCCAATGTTTGCACCTTTCTAAGTCTCCTTTTGGAGACCACCTATCCCTTCCCCCTCCCCCATCTCTATGAAAGAATTCCACCTCCCACCCACCCGCCCAACCACTCCCATATTCCCACCTTGACATTCCCCTTTACTGGGGCCTCTCCTCCCCCTGATGGCCAACAAGGCCCTCCTCTGCCACATATGTGGTCCTAGCCATGGGTCCCTCCATCTGTATTCTTTGGTTGGTGGTCCAGCATCCAGGAAGACCCGGGTGAGGGTCAGGCCAGTTGACACTGTTGCTCCCTCCATAGGGCTGCAGACTCCCTCAGCTCCTTCACTCCCTTCTCCAACTCCTCCATCTGGTACCTCACTCTCAGTCCAGCTCTTACTGTAACTGAAACTTGGGTATTCCAAACATTTCAGCTAATATCCACTTATCAGTGAGTACATACCATGTTCCTTCTTTTGTGACTGAATTACCTCGCTCAGGATGATATTTTCAAGTTCCATCCATTTGCCTGCAAATTTCATTAAGTCATTGTTTTTAATAGCTGAGTAGTACTCCATTGTGTAAATGTACCACATTTTCTGTATCCATTCCTCTGATGAGGGACATCTGAGTTGTTTCCAGCTGCTGGCTATTGTAAATATGGCTGCTATGAACATAGTAGAGCATGTGTCTTTATTACATGTTGGAGCATCTTCTGGGTATATTCCCAGGAGTGGTATAACTGGGTCCTCAGGTAGTATTATGTCCAT
>CM052722.1:102487561-102508184 GCA_028551405.1 Uromys caudimaculatus
TGTTGAAGATATTTACTGGTCTTTTAAGTTGGGAATCTTCACTCTCTTCTATACCTATTATCCTTAGGTTCTGTCTTCTCATTGTGTCCTGGATTTCATGGATGTTTTGGGTTAGGAGCTATTTGCATTTTGTATGTTCTTTTACTGTTGTGTCGATGTTGTCAATGGTATCTTCTGCTCCTGAGATTCTCTCTTCTATCTCTTGTATTCTGTTGGTTCTGCTTGCATCTATGACTCCTGATCTCTTTCCTAGGTTTTCTAACTCCAGTGTTGTTTCTTTTTGTGATTTCGTTATTGTTTCTATTTCTATTTTTAGCTCCTGGATAGTTTTGTTCATTTCCTTTGTTTGATTGTGTTTTCCTGTAATTCTTTAATGGATTTTTGTGTTTCCTCTTTAAGGGCTTCTAGTTCTTTACCTCTGTTCTTTTGTGTTTCTTTAAGGGTGTTCATTTCTTTCTTAAAGTCTTCTATCATCATCGTGAGAAATTATTTTAAATCTGAGTCTTGCTTTTCTGGTGTATTGGGGAATCCAGGGCTTGCTGTGGTGGGAGAGCTGGGTTCTGATGATGCCACGTAGCCTTGGTTTTTGTTCCTTCGGTTCTTGCCCTTGCCTTTTGTCATCTTGTTAACTCTGATGTTTGCTGATACTACACTCTCTGTCTATGGCTTGTCCCTCCTGCAGGCCTCTGTGTCAATACTCTTTGAAGACCAGCTCTCTCTGAGAGGTGTTTGGGTTTGGAGAGCTGTGTCACAGGGTCCACTCTGGGGTGCAGACCGAAACCAAAAGGATCTTGTCCCCAGCTGTCTCTTGGTTCCTATGTCCTGATGGCTCTGTAAGGGTCCCTCTTGATCCAGTGAGTTTGAACGGAAGTCGTGGTTTTGCCTATGCTCGAAGGTGTGTCAGCACTCCTGGGATACCAGCTCTCTCCTGGAGCCCTGTGGCCCAGGCTGAGGTCTCCAGGTCTCAGTGAGCAGTGGTGCTTGTCTTATCCCTACTCCCGGCTTTTTCACCCTCCTGGGAGGGTGACTTTCTCCTAGCACTGCTTGTCTATGTAACCCTGGTTGCCCAGGCACAGGTCTCCTGCCACAGATAGAAACAGGAAGGTTCCTGTCCCTTACTTTTCCTCCTAGTTTCTGTGTCCTGAGGGCCTGGGAGAGTAATATTCTTGTGGTGTTGCTTGGCTGTGGGACCCTAGTGGCCCAGGCAGAAGTCTCCTGCCACAGATGGGAACCAGAGGGTTCCTATGCCCGCCTACCTCAGTCCCTGTGTCCAGCAGGTTCGGGGCAGTTCCTGGTGAGCAGTGGAGCTTGTCTTGGCCCCACTCCCAGCTTTTCCAAGGTCCTGGGAGGGTAGCTTTCTCCAGGCGCTAATTGGCTATGTAGCCCTGTGACCCAAGCTGAGGTCCCCAGCCACAGATGGAGACCGGAAGTTTCCTGTCCCTCAGTCTCTATGGCCCGCAGTTTCCGGGCAGAATTGGTGAGCACTGGTTCTTGTTTTGTCCCCACTCGAGACTTTTTCATGCTCCTGGGAGAGTAACTTTCTCCCGGCACTGCTTGGCTATGGAACCCTGGTGGTCCGGGCAGAGGTCTCCTGCCACAGATGGGAACCAGAGGGTTCCTCTGCTTGCCTACCTCAGTCCAAGAAAAACCATTTTCATGTAAGCATATAATGTACTTTGAAGATATAACCCTCCCATATCCCAGCTATACCACTGTTAGGTATTAACTGGAAGGGTCCCAAGGTCAACACATATTGGAGAGAGATACTTTCACAACAATGTCTATTGCACCATTCTTTTCACAATAATTGTGTTATGGAACCAACCTTGGCATCTAACAATGGATAACCGGACAGAGAAAATGCCATATGTGCACACAGTGAGAGTGCAATGGGAAAGCACGAGTCATTTTTAAAGGGGGTAGGGGAAAGCTCTGAAGACAGTAAGGAAGGCTGGAAACATGCCTTAGGAAATGGAGAAACTAAAGAAACTATTAGATGTGTGATTATAGGAACTGTGCCTTTCTCTGGATAGTGAGAAGGTTATTTTCTTTAATGCTAAAGCTATTTCTGTGCTATGTGATACATTCATTAAGAAATTAGTCATAATCCTGCTTGGGAAATATATGTTAATCAGAGCTACTATATAAGAGAGCATTCGGTTTGCTGAAGAGGTTTCCCCGACAACCACACTCTGTCAGTATATGACTAATGGACCAGCATATAACTACTCAAAGAGCTGACTCATCTCAGGGCTCTGAGCCTAAGCTCCTAAAACAGAGGTATCAGGAGTTGCCTCGCTTAGCACATGTCCTGGTCTCTCTTTGTTTAGCCTATTTTTGCCTGCCCTGGTTTCTGTATCACCATACAGACAAGGGAGGTGTATATGTAAGACCTTTTTCTTGGAGCGGTATCTATGCATTACAGATATGTGGCAATGGGAAAAGCAGACTGAATGCACTCCAATTGATTTGCTTTTGTAATTTTGAGTTGTGTCATCATGAATTGGTAGTGTTCAATTCACAAGCACAGCTTCTTCTATGTTACGGAGGCTTCGATGGTAGAGAGAGTTGTGTTTGGAGGGAAAACACCTGTGGGGTAAGGATGCTTGTAGAGCTGAGAATAGCAGCATTGGTTTTTTTAAGGAGGTCTAGGGCTGATTACACTGTACAAATGATACTGGAGCTGAAGTCTGGAAAATGAAAGAGGACCTAATATCCGTTGGAAAATAGAATCTACTTTCATCTTTTGCTGGTGCCTATAAAGTAAAAGTTGTTCTGCTGAGCAGTTCAACTGATCCACTCAGTACAGGAGGCAGTACAGTGGAGTTGAGTTCAGTTCCATTCAGTTCATACAGTAGAGGCAGGTGAAGTCTGAGAATAAGAAGGAGTCAGAAGATTAGAACAAATTGCCAAAGTTAGTTTGAGGCCAAGCAGAGCAACTCAGTGAAAAACTGAGAGAAGTCACAGAATCAATCAGCTTGGAGAGGAGTTTGAGTCAGAACATTTGAGTTGAACCAGACAGCCAAGTTCAGAAAGAAAAAAAAACCTAGAAAGGGTGAGCTTATTCAGCAGTAAGCCTGCCAAGACAACAATTACATCAGGTGAGTAAATGATACTTTACATGGTATGATTCTGTAGCACGAGCTGGCCTGTAACTCACTTTGTAGTCCAGGCTGGCCTCAAATTCACAGTGATCCTCCTGTCTCAGCCCTGATTGCTAGGATTACTTTCATGAGCCACCACATCTGCTATCACATGCATTTTACAGCTTCAATTTTGCTTTATATTACCTATTGTTATTAATTTATTGTTACCAGGATTAAGGTTAGTCCCAGTGAGGTGCTTAACTATTGCACATAATTTAAGAGATGTCCACAAAGTGATTTTTTAAGATAAATGATATTTTAATGCAGTATTGTAAAAAAAATTCAGTAATGTCAAGTGTGTGTGTGTGTGTGTGTGTGTGTGTGTGTGTGCGCGCGCGTGCGCTCATGTGTCCAGAAGAGGGCATAGGATCCCCTGGGGCTTGAGTTACAGGCATTTGTGAGACTCCACGTAAGTATTGGGAACCAAACTCTTAATTCTCTGGGAAAGTAGCAAACACTCTTAACTGCTGAGCCATTTCTCCAGCACCATATCACATATCTTAAAGATTGTCCTGAACCTGTACTTACTCTAATCCCAGCCATACATCTTCAGTCTGCAACATTATTTTTATTATAACCATTAAAGGTACAGACAGGATTCAGTGACTCAACTGGCTGTTTCTAAATAGGCCCGTGGCCCCGGACACCTATGAATCTTTCAAGGTTATCTGGTGTAAAATACTGCTCCTGGTCACTGTTGCATGATTCTTAGTAAAGAATGCCTGATGCACGTTTCTCTCCCTTGGTTCTCCAGAGCTGAGCACTTGGTGATCTTTAATGTCATATTTTATATTTGATTGTTTTGTCCCCAGTTTCTTGTCAGCACCTTTACCCTGAAAATAACAGTGCCTCTAATCCTGAGAATTTGAAGTTTTACCCTATCACGGGTCTTTCATTGCAGCCTTATGGCTCTCTACTGCCTCCCTCTGGTCTTCAGTTGACATTACAATGTTATCTAGAGCCTTCAAACTTTGCCTATTTGATTTTTGTTGTTAGTTTGAGACAAGGTTTTGCTATGTAATCCTGGTTTGCCTGGAACTTGCTATGTACTACCACTTCAGGCTGACTGTATGTGTTTGAAACATGGTCTTATTATGTAGTACAGGTTGGCTTTGACCGCACTATGTAGCCCAGGGTGGTCTCTAACTTGCAATCCTCTTCCCACAGATTCCTTAGTATTGAGATTACAGGCAAGAGCCATCACATCTGGCTACTTTCTTGTAATTAGGTATTTTTAATTAGAAAAATAATAAATGCACCTTATAAAAATTTCAACTCACACAGAGTCATTTCCAGTTTCTTGTGACCCTTGTGTTCTGATCTTTTGAAAAATTCTTTAACTATATTTTACTCTCAGCCTGCAGATGCCAAAAATCATCATCATTATTTTTATTGCATTTTAAAATTCTTTAAGGTAGATATTATTCTATTCTTTTTCTGGAAAAATACAAAAAGATAGGAATAATAAAATGTATATACTTATTTCCTGCCCCACTCTATTCTCTTTCTAAAGATAATAACTCAAATGTTTGATGTGTATCACTTAGATCATATTTTAAAGATATTTATCTAAATTATGTGTGTGAGCGTGTGGAGGTATGTACATGTGAGGTCAGATGTCCACGGAGGTCAGAGGTATTAGATCCCTTGGAGCTGGAGTTACAGGTGGTTGTGAGCAACCCAGGGTAGCTGCTGGAAACCAAACGCAGGACCTCTGCAAGAGAAGCATGTGCTCTTAACAACTGTGCCATATCTCCAGCCCTCTAAAATCACTTATGACACTTTAACTTGAGTATCTATGTACAGGATGAACATACATGCACGCTACATATAAATGGGATATTTGTGTAGTAATGTTTTCTGTTCACAACTATTCATACTCTGATGTTCATAGAAGCATTTCTCATAATAGCCAAAAAGTAGAAATTGTTGTTAGGTGTCATGGCCATCTTAGAGAATCAGTGACATGTTCCAGACATTTTAGAGTCATCACTTTAGAAAGGACAAATGAATGGTGGGATGATTAAGTAGGCCTTCAGATATCTATTTCTGATTCTTTATAAGGAAATACAGCCACCAGACAGAAACCACCTATGACAATAAAGGCAGGAACCAGGGACTGAAAAGATGGAGGCCAGAAAGGATGACAAAAGAGTCCATAAAGTCAATGGTAGCTGATCAATTGTAGTATTAACCTTTACAAAACAAAAAATAGAGATTTAGGAACTTATAGATGCATAGCTATAAGCAAGTGAAGTCCTGGGTACATGTACGTTGTTGACATGGGCATAGCCCTGTGAAGGACCAATGTCTCAACCCCATGGGAGTGGCCAAGCCTTATCTGGGTGAGGCTCAGATGGATGCAAAAGCCTTCCTTGGTTCTAAGTGTGAGTTCTGACAGTGTATTTAAAAAAATTAGCTGCTGTAGCTTTTTACTCTTAGATGTTTATGACGTGGGTGCTGCTCCCCAATAGAGACTGCTCCTGTTAAGATTAGCTAAACCTGCCTCCTCATTCAGCTGTATATAATAATTCTGTCTCCTTGCTTTATAGATGTAAACACTGCCTCCTTGTTTTATGGATGTGAAAACCCTGCCTCCTTGTTTATCTTAGTGTAATAGCCCTATATCCCTTTTCAACTCTCGTAATAAACACACTGAGCTTCCAAGCTATTGCAGCATCTCCACCAGAGAGCCTAGTCCACTTGCTCCCAGCTTCCCTATGTCCATGTGCCTTTCACTTCTTCATCCTCTCACCACCCCAGGAGAGATGGAGTGCAGAGCATGACACATAGTTTCATAAAAATTTCAGTGAAGTACAAATCGAATAGACAGAAAATCACTAAGATTTCAGAGAGTAAAATAACATAATAATGTGATCATAAATATATAGGTATTTATATGTGGAACCTTATGCCATCCCCTTTCCTGAACATGATGAGTTATTTTATCTGCTTAAAACAAGAACTTCATTATTTTGAAAAATGACATCTTTTAAAAGAATCTAGCTATCTGTCTGTCTGTCTGTCTATCTATCCTTCTCTCATATATTGCATCCTGACCACACTCCCCCCCTCCTCTCAGTCCTCCCTCACACGTCTGTTATCCTTCAGATCCATTCTTACTCCATTGCCCTTTAGACTAGGCACAGACCCTCAAATCAAGGCTGGACAAGGCAACCAGTAGGAGGCAAAGGGTCCAAAAAGCAGGCAGAGAGGAAAAATCACTTCTTTTTATCCCAATCAAGTAGTGCTGAAAATAGCTAACAATCACAGTGTATTCCCTTTTTGGCCACAAGAGTAGGCAGGTGGCTCAAACTAGGTCACTAATAATTGTTTCCTGTCTCTGAACATAATGGTTGGTCCATAGTTCAATATGTGACTCAGAAAAGAACAATCAGAGGTCTTCTTCCAAAAACTTCAAACCACTTAGGCTAAAAGGTTTCTCTATTTTGGTGGCAATAAGTCTAGGAAGACTGTGCAACCAAAGCTGCCTGTGGGATAATCCTTGTTCTTAGGAATAAGCTAAGTTGGAAGAAAACTGGCATAAAGAAAAACAGAAAGGTACAGGTCCGAGAAGTCCCCGAGGAGAGTTGCAGCCCCTTTTGTTTCCATGGTCATTGGCATTGCTGCCTCTGTTTGTGATTTCATTATATGTATCAATATATTCCTGATTTAATTCAGTCATTGGAATTAAGTTTCTGTACTTTGTGATCCTGCTTAGTGCAAATTGTATGCAAAAAACAAACCTGGATAATACCACAGGAGTCCCCAAGCCATAAATTCACATCATTGGATGAAAAGCAGGCCACTAAGATTGGTCTAAAGACTATGATCCCTAGACCCGCCTCGTTAGGAAAGAGCATTCTGCTGAAGAAAGCTGAGATCAAATTCGCATGCTCATGTGCATCCTTTCAAGGGTCTCTCTCTCTCTCTCTCTCTCTCTCTCTCTCTCTCTCCCAGACACACTACACACACACACACACATACACACACACACACACACACACACACACACACATCTATACACACACACACACACACATCTATACACACACACACACACACACACACACACACACACACACACACACACACACACACTTTATTTCAGGAGTGAAAAACTATAGACCATATCTGTAGTGGTAGAAATTGTTTACCTGTTAATGTGTTCTAGTTGCTATTACGGAAATGCTGAGAAGCAAGAATTTGTGGGTCAATCTCAATTTATCCAGTGGCTGCATTAACGAAGTGTAATAGGTTGATTTCTATAAGGATTTGACCACCCATTCTTGACAAGCCAGTGTCCATTTCACAACTCTTTGCCTAGTCTGCCATCATGTGGACAAGGAGCATACACACCAAGGAAATCAATGGTGGAAGCTTTCCTTTAAAAGGGGCTTAGAGCCTTGAGTAGTGGAGCATGCCTTTAATCCCAGCAGAGGAAGGCAAATCTCAGTGAGTTGGAGGCCAAACTCCTTTAGTGAGTTTCAGGACAACCAGGGTCACATAGAGAGACCCTGTGGGGGAAGCTTTAAAAAACAGAGAGATTTTTTTTCCTTTTAGAAGTAGGGGAGAAGTGGAAGGACACAGAAAACATGAGTCTGAAATGAAAAATGACAGACTAGGGGCTGGGATATAACTCTGTTGGTAGAATGTCAGCCTAGTATTGGTAAAACCCTGAATTCAGTGACCCCAGCACCCAGTAAGTGGCCTTGGTGGAGCAATCCTAGCACTTGTGTGCAGTAAGGATAGAAAACTTCAAGGTTAAGGATAGCCTGAACTATAAGAGACCTTGCCTCAAAGCAAACAAGCTAACAAACAAATAAAACCAACAAAGAATGACAACACTTTCTTTCTGTTTTCCCAACCAATTGATGCTGTAAGATTTCCTAATCCAATGCAATGCACACCAGAGAAGCTAGCATTTGTTTAGCACCAGTAGGTGCCAGGCAGGATATTCTCCCAGTTCTTGCTGAAGTTCAGAGTGCTTGTCAGTGGAAGAGATAGGAGATGATAAAAATAAACTAGGACTAAAAACTAGAAGTATAAAATAAAAGTTTCCTTAGTAAAGTATGTATGAAAGAATATAAATAATGTATGTGTACACACACACACACAGACACACACACGCACATATAACATATAGGTGAATAATAAAATGATTATGTGTGAACCCTTCAACTAACTTAACAATACTACCAATGCCATGGGGTTTCCTTGTGTGCTCCTGACCCTACACTCCCCTTTCTTGGCCTAAGTTAACTTCTCTCTTGACTTGCTTTCTTTTTCTTCTCTTTTTTCTGTTTTAAATTTGTTATTAATCATTTTATTCGTTATATTTCAAATGATATCCCTCTTCCTGGTTACTCCTCCACACCCCCCCATCCCATTCCCCCTCTACCTCCTCCCCTTTGCCTCTTTGAGGATGCTCCTCCACCCACCCACCCACTCCCACCTCCCCACCCTGGTTTTCACCTACACTGGGGCATCAAGTCTTCACAAGACCAAGGGCCTCTCCTCCCATTGATGTCCAACAAGGCCATCCTCTGCTACATATGCAGCTGGGGTCATGGGTCGTTCCATGTGTACTCTTTGGTAGGTGATTTAGTCTCTGGGAGTTCTGGGTGGTCTGGTTGGTTGATATTGTTGTTCTTCCTATGGGGTTGCAATCTGCTTCAGCTTCTCAGTCCTTCCCCTAGCTCTTCCATTGGGGTCTATGAAGAATTGGGTTGGAATTTTGATAGGGATTGCACTGAATCTGTAGATTGCTTTCAGCAGAATGGCCATTTTTACTATATTAATCTTGCCAATCCATGAGCATGGGAGATCTATGCATCTTCTGAGATCTTTGATTTCTTTCTTCAGAGACTTGAAGTTCTTCTCATACAGATCTTTCACTTGCTTGGTTAGAGTCACACCATTATTTTATATTTTGTATTATATTTTATATTACATTATTTTATATTATTTGTAACTATTACTTGCTTTCTTATTTCTTGACTCCATTCGCTGCTCTCATCTTCCTTTTCCTTCCCTCCTCTCCCCTCCCCTCCCCCACTCTTCCCATCTCCTTTTCTTTCTCCTCTTCTTCCTCCTTGCTCTGCCCTTTGCCCGATCTCTAGTTCCTTTCTTTCTTCCAACAGGTTCTCATGTATCTCGGGCTGGCCTTGAACTCATCTTTCCTATTCCACCCCCTGTCGGCAGGAATTACGGCTGTGTGCCACACTATACCTGACTTCATACCTCACTATACCCTTGATTTCATTAAGATTTTCTCTCTGAAGCAGGTGTCTCTTGTTTTCCTTGACACTGAAAACTGTAAGAATGAAGGGCTGGAAGTGTAGCAGGTGGCAGATCACTAGGTTTACCATCTGTGAGGTCCTGGGTTCCATGGTCCCATCTGTAGCACAAAATGGGAAAAGGGAACAAGAGCATACTTTTATGTTTCCCTTATAGCTTGCTTTAGTTACCCTTGTGGTGTACGATGTACTTCTCACTGACACACAGGGCCCTAGTACATGAAGGCATTCACCCGTTCCTTTGCTGCTAGGTTTTCACTGTTTCAAACAGTGCTGCTGATAATGTCCATGGGTACAACTTGTGGTAGGTCATAGGTGGCCTTTCATGAGTCCTCTTCTAGTTTCTTGACCTCGATATAAATACACATTTATAAAAATTAGGAAATGAAAAAGACCATGTAGTATCTATCTTTTGACTATATTTTAATAGTCATGAGGTAAGTAAAATTTGCTTTTACATATCTATGGTAGTTAGATTCTGAGGACGGTTCCCAATAAACCATGCTGCTACCTGTTCTTTGTGCTCTTGTACAATACCTGTCCCTACTAAATATAGACTGTCATGTCCTGGTGGTAACCAATAGAATGCTATGGAAAGGATGTTGGATCAGTTTCAGTCCTACTCATTAAAGAGCTGCCAGGTTCTGATTTTTGTCTCTCTAAATAAGATTTGCACACAATTTTGGGGGGGGGGAGGAATTGCAACTGACTGAATATTACAGACTTCTTTGTTTGGTCATCATCCCCCTAACACAGTAATATAAAAATTATACCACACTATTTATGTCATCGGTATTACAAGTAATCCTGAGATATTTAAAGTGTGCAGGAGGATGTGCATAGGTTATATGCAGATATTCAAAGCCAGTCTTGTTATCATGTAATTGCATTGGAGACCAGTAGAAAACTACAATTCCTTAAGGGGCTTAGTGGTTAAAAGCACTGGCTGCTCTTCTAAAGTACCAGGGTTCAATTCCCAGCTCCCACATGGCAGCTTGCAACTGTTTGTAACTCTTGTTCCA
Organism: Uromys caudimaculatus; assembly: GCA_028551405.1. Classification (NCBI taxonomy): domain Eukaryota; kingdom Metazoa; phylum Chordata; class Mammalia; order Rodentia; family Muridae; genus Uromys; species Uromys caudimaculatus. Next base: position 102,498,029 of record CM052722.1, read on the forward strand.
GGAGATCTGACACTCTCATTCAGACACACATGCAGACAAAACACTGATGTATATAAAATAAATAAATTTTTAAGTTCAGTTCAATAAACCCACAGAGCCATGCTAGATAATAGAAAGTTGACTGGTTTAGAGTAGTTTTAGGGTGGTTTGTTATGCAATGATAGAGAACCAAAATATAAAAATAAAAAAAAACCAGTGACTTAGTATAGTGACACATGATTCTAATTCCAGTACTTGGGAGGCTAAAGCAGAAGGATCATGAATTCAGGGTTAACTGGGCTACATAGCAAGACTTTGTAACAAAGCTAAATAAATGAAATGAAACAAAATTCAAGGCATGGTAGCTCAGTTTTGTAATCCCATAACTCAGGGCTAGTTTGGGATATGAGATAAAATCCTATCTCTTAAACAAACAAAAAGAAAAAAGGTTTCCAAAGTGGAGACCTGGAAAGGGGGAAACATTTGAAATGTAAATAAAGTATCAAAAAATAAAAATAAAAAAGATATATATTTAAAAAGAAAGAAAGAAGGAAAGAAAGAAAGAAAGAAAGAAAGAAAGAAAGAAAGAAAGAAAGAAAGAAAGAAAGAAAGAAGGAAGAGTGCTGTTTGAACAGGAATGGCCTGCAGGAGATTCACATATCTGCACGCTTGGTCCTAGGGAGAGGACCTATTAGTAGGTGTTGCCTTGGAGGAAGTGGGCTCTGAGGTCTTTTATGCTCAGGCCCCACTGAGTGTGGGCTCAGTGAGGGAGAGTCCTGCTCCTGCCTGCAGATCAAGATGTAGAACTCTCAGCCCCTCCAGTGCACTGTTTGCTCACACTCTGCCATGCTTCCTACCATGGTGATAATGGACTAAATTTCAGAAAATGTAAGCCAGCCCCAATTAAGTGATAGCCTTTATAAGAGTTGCCTTGGTTGTGGTGTCTGTTCATCACAATAAAACCTTAAGATGGAAGTTCTTTCTACTGGCTGTTTTTTCGTGTCTACTTGACACAAGCTAGAGTCATTAGAGGAGAAATCCCTCCATAAGATCCAGCTGTAAGGCATTTTCTCCACTAGTGATCAAGGGGGGAGCGCCAAGCCTATTGTGGGTGGTGCTATCCCTGGGCTGATGGTCCTGAGTTCTATAAGAAGGTAGACCAAGAGAGCCATGAGAAGGAAGCCAGTAAGCAGCACCCCTCTAATGGCCTCTGCATCAGCTCCTGCCTCCAGGTTCCTGCCCTGTTTCAGTTTCTGTCCTGACTCCCTTCATTAATGAACAGCAATGTGGAAGTATAAGCCGAATATACCCTTTCCTCCCCAACTTACTTTTGGGTCATGGTGTTTCGCTGAAGCAATAGGAACTAAGACAGGAAGGGTGGTGCAATGCTGCTCTAAGATATTGTGCTAGCTAATTTTATGTCAACTTGCCACAAGCTAAAATCATCTGAGAGAAGAGAACCTTATTTAAGAAAATGCCTCCATAAGATGGAACTGTAGGTAAGCCTGTAGGGCATTTTTTTAATTACTGATTGATGAGTGAGTGATTTCTTAAATAGTGATGAGTGGGAGGGCCTAGCCTATTGTGGGTGATACCATCGGTGAGCTGGCAATCCTGGGTTCTGTAAGAAAGCAGGATGAGCAAGCCAGTATCATCTCTCCATAGCCTCTGAATCAGCTCCTGCCTACGGGTTCCTGCCCTCACTGCTTTTGATAATGAATGTGGAACTGTGAGTGAAATAAACCATGCTTTTGGCCATGGTATTTCATCAAGGCAATAGTAACCCTAAGAGAGATATTGTATTAGGCAAAGCTCAAATGGTCTTGTAGAAACTGTTAGAAAAAGTTAGAAGGACCGGCATTGTGGCACATGTCTTTAGTCCCAGCAGAGACAGGGGGATTCTCTGTGAGTCCAAGGTCAGCCTGGTCTATGTAGTGAGTTCCAGGGCAGCAGTGTTACATAGAGATATCCTGTCTCAAAAAACCACACACACACACACACACACACACACACACACACACACACACACACACACACACACACAAAACCCAAAACAAACGAGGAGGGGGATGAGGCTGAAGGGAGGAGGAGGAGGAGGAGGAGGAAGAGTAGGGGGAGAAGAGTGAGAGAGTGAGAGTGTGTAGAAAGACATATTCACTTTGTGGGGTCTTTTCTAACATGTAGGACTTCCTGCTATGGAGTGGTCTTAAACTACAATGAGAAGGAGCAAGGCTCAGTCTCCTCACCATCTTACTCAGACATCCACATGACTCAACCTGGCTGCCATCTTTAAACCTAAATGACAACTTCCCAAGCTAGCCCAAGTACGGTGAACTTTGGAGCTATCTCAGACAAGTTCAGCCAGAGAACAATGTGAGATAGTAAAATAGATGTTATTAAGCTGTTAACATTAGGCCAGCGTTCCTTATCCAGAGCAGATAAACAGAAACACCTCTTCTTACTTCAGTCCTTCATTATTGTATACATTCCTGAACACAAAAGGACATCAGATCCAGCAACTTGATGTATAATTCCATTCAAATAGACCTTCATGTTGCTGTGGCACAGATGCTCACTGAAGTCTTGACTTTGTAATCACATGGTTCTCTGGTCAAATTTCTGTTCTTTTGCTTGTTAGCAGTATAAACTTTGGTAGGTAATTTAAGTATTTGAAGCTTTAATCTATCAAATCAGGCAAATGGTACTCATCTCCTTCCAAAGCATGTTATGAAGATAAACATCTTCAATACTTCAAAGCTACAAAGCTTACTGTAAAACACAGTCCTCTGAGCAAAACAGCCACTATCTTCATAAGATCAGCTGTGCCTGTTTCCAAGAGCCCATCAAGATAGGGTTAGTGGAGTGCTGACATTTCCTTGTAGAATGAAGTCATAGGGACTATTGGACCGTCACCTGACTTCCTGCCACTCTTCCTAGCCATTTATTTGCAACTCTGACCTAATTGTTTGTGGCCCAGGGGGTCTCAGGAGGTACTGGGGAAGGGAGTGGGCTAACTTTGCAGCTACAAGGAAACCACCTTGTATACTGGGTGAAAACTTTGCAAGTGGTTGCTTTGGGGTCACCCACACTTCTGTAGACAACTGCTTTTCCTGTAATAATGCTCAATAAACTCTGTGGTTTCCTAGCTTGAACTTTGGAGGAATCAGACTTTGGTTTGCTATTAGGACCTTATACGGAGCTGGTAGACATTATTTATGTCTTTTCAAGGAAAGAATTCTTGCAAGAAGCACATCTTTGCTGTATTATTATTATTATTTTAAAATCAGAGAATTGGGAGTTAACCATACTAGCCCACTGAAATAGACGAGTAGGTCTGAATGCTCTCTCCCTCTGAATGCCAGTTTTGTACTTGCAAAAATGCTGCCTGACCATTGTGCAGCTTACAACAAGCACGTTATGGTCTGAAGAGTCACTCCTCCTCACTTGAGTCACTATTCTAAACCTGTTCTCCTGCAGCCCTTGGTCCCTGTCAGGCACTATATGCCATTTGCAAAGTTGTTTCACGTGTAGTTCCAAGATATTGCCTTGAAATTCTCTCACATAATCTGGGCTGACTCAGATCATTAGCTTATACAACACCCCCATGCCAATATTTGACAAACATCAAGGAAATCTCAAATTGCAATTTTGTTGTGCTACTAAAAGCCTATTCTAAGTCCAAGGGATTCATAAATAGTATAAAGGTACACATTAGGGACTGAGAGTGTGGTTCAGGGGAAGGATGAATGCTTAGCTTGAGTGAGGGTTTCATCCCCAACATACATATATGTAAATATACACATGGCTCTTCTGGACTTCAGCTTCTACGTAAGGTGGAGCAAAATCATAATGCTTACTATTTTGTAATGAATAATGTAAAAAATAACAGACAAAATAGTGGTAATAGCAGTTTTAAGGTACAACACATGAAGAAATCAGGGGCAGTGATCCTGGGAGACAGAAAGTAAAAAATGTGACTACTACACTGTGTATGATTACTATTCAGGGCAACTTCTTAAGCCACAGCATGTGAGTAACCCAGATAAAGACTGCATATTTCCTATGGGTTTATAATCCACGTGGAAGAATGAAGGATGGTAGTAGGAGCAAGGACAGGAGAGGAGAAACAAAAGGTTGTTATTATCGAGAGCTTATACTACATGGGAAATGACATAATAATAATCTGATAAGGTGAACATATGCTCAATAAGCTCAATTAATTGCTAAAGCACAGATATTAGCAAAGGGAATAAAATGAAATCATGAATGGATATGCCTAAATAAGGTAGAAAATTGATGAAAACTGTAATTTTTTAAAGATTTTATTATTTATTTTATGTATATGAGCACACTGTAGCTGTCTTCAGACACACCAGAAGAGGGCATCGGATCCCATTACAGATGGTTGTGAGCCACCATGTGGTTGCTGAGAATTGAACTCAGGACCTCTGGAAGAGCAGTCAGTGCTCTTAACCACTGAGCCATCTCTCCAGCCCAAAGCAAATATATTTAAATCAAACTATTTTGTTCTTTTCTCAGTGGTATATATTAGAAGTCTTAGTCATCCTTAATCCTTGAAGTATCTGAGCAAATTTTTATAAGAGGGAGAAACTAAACCAACATCACTGTCTAGAGGATTATGACTTGACCTGTGTTCTGTTATAAGAGTATTCTATAAAATGTCTATCAGTCTTCATCCAACCTTAATAGCTTCTGATAATGTTGAGGCATGGATTTTAAATAACTCATTAAAAATATATTTTGTTAGAGTATAGATATGTTACAGAAGCATGGCAGTATGGACTTAAAGTAGACATGAAGATAGACAGAATGAGCCACTTTAAAGAAAGAGCAAGCCTAAGAATAGTGCTGCCAGGTATACATAGAGCATAGGCCTACAGTTATTTTCATATATATTCCCATACTAGTTATTATTGTATTTTTGAATTGTGTGATGGTTTGTACATGCTCGGTCTAGGGAGTGGCACTACTAAGAGGCGTGGCCTTGTTAGAGTAGGTGTGGTCTTGTTGGAGTAGGTATGTCATTCTGGGCATGAGCTTTAAGACCCTCATCCTAGCTGCCTGGAAGCCAGTCTTCTCCTGTCTGCCTTCAGATGAAGATGTAAAACTCTCAGCTCCTCCTGCACCATGCCTGCCTGGACACTGCCATGCTTCCACCTTAATGATAATAGACTGAACCTCTGAACCTGTAAGGCAGTCCCAATTAAAGGTTGTCCTTATAAGAGCTGCCGTGGTCATGGTGTCTGTTCACAGCAGTAAAACCCTCACTAAGACAAATTTCATTGTATTGTATAAACAGGTAAGATAGTTGATAACTTTTTCTGCCACTACCTTCCAGTACTGTGAATGCTAGCCAGGAAGGAACAATCTTTCTTGTCAGTACCAACTTGAGTTTTTCAATGTTCTATGACCTGTATGTCTGGTGTCTAACACATATGTGTGTGTGTGTATTGCATATGATGTATATGTATTTATATATGTGTGTGTGTGTGTGTGTGTGTGTGTGTATTATATGTATCATATATATCCATGCACATGAATATAAAATATTTGTGGTTTGAATTTACATTTACCTAATTCTTAGTGACATTGAACATCATTTTATGTGCTTATGGGCCAGAAGTTCAGATTGGTGAAACTATTAGTTTGTTGAAATTACTTTCTGGAACATTGGTGTCTTTCTATAAGCTATATTATTGTAAACTTGCACTCTAGCACAGATGGCTATTGAAAACCTATGCCACTGAAGAGTCCGAACCCAGCCAATTGTTTATTGATTGTATTGGTTACATTACATGATAAAATAGCATGACCAAAACCAACTTACAGAAAGAAAAGTTTATTTTGTCTTATGATTCTAGAAGGAGAGTCTAAATGGTGAAGGAGGCAGCTGGAGCAAGAAACTGAGAGATCTTTATCCTCATACAGAAAGAAGAGAGTATGAGCTAGAAGAGGGTCAGGCTATAAACTCTCAAAACCCCACTCCTAATCATATACTTTCTCCAGCAAGGGTCAATCCCTAAAGGTTCCATAGTTTCCCCAAACAGTGACACAAACTGGGGCACCACATATTCAAATACCTGAGCAGTACATTTTTCATCCAAACTACCACATTCCACTGCTGCCTTGTATAGATTTATGGCCATATCATAATGCAAAATGAATTTTGTCAAACTTACATTTTTCCATACGTTTAAAAGTTTGAAGTCACTTCTACAACTTAAGGCAATATATTATTATCCCCTGTAAAATCAAAAAGTAAGTTACATACTTCTAACATACAATGGTACAAAATATAAATTTCATTGGTAAATGGAGGAATGGAGACATAGTGGAGAGATACTGGACCAAAGCAGATACCAAATTCTGTAGCTCCATGTTCAATATCTGAGACTTTAGTTCCAAAGTGTCTAGTGTTTAGTTCCAAAGTGGCTCCATATCACCATCTTTGCTGCCTGAAACATACATCTATTTCTCTCTTGGGTTAGTTCTATTCTCTGTTTGCAGTTCTTGACAGATCTCTCATGGTTCTGCAAAACACCACCTGGCCTCAGATGCTCTTTGAAACCATGGATGAAGAATCTATGCCCCCCCCCCTTTTGCACTTTTCATGTCTTCAAAGCCAGTGCCATGTGGCCAACACTACCATATGTGGCTGCCAGTTTGGCATACACCCATTACCCCCTTGAACCATATTGTTAACTGTTTTTGTAGGTTGAAACAGTAGCTTTCTAGAGATTCTGTATTTACAGGTTAGAAGCTAAGTTGGGTGAGGTCTTTCCTTTGGGTCCCTTTTCTTCATGTTCCAATGTGGAACAGGAGAACTCTCCTTAAGGACACTAATCTCACTTGTCTCTTTTTAGTATATGCCTTAGCTGTAACTTTAAGCTTTATAGTGTTCTTTTTCTCTCCAGATAATACATTTTGTGTTTTTTCTGCATGCACTTCCTCTTTTTCCCTGTAGAGCTGTATAAAAGTTATCAATAATAACTAGCCCATAGACACCATGTTAAGGTGTTTTGAAATGTCCTTCACCAGAGAAAATAGTCTGTAACTTTTTTTTTTTTTTTTTTTTTTAGTCTCAGGCAGTTTCTTAGGAAATGGGCAGAAGGCAACCATATTCTTTGTCAAAGTGTCATACAAATAGGATCTAGCCTGGTTGCTGTTAAAGTCCTTGCTTGCCTCTAATCCAGTTCCATTACCTTCTGCACTACTCTCCCATGTTACTGCTAGAACAGGACCATTATGCCTTGGCTACATCATTCAACTGCTTTTCTAATCCAAAGTTTCAAACTCTTCCAGACGCCTCTAAAAGCAAACAAAAGCAACAATGAAAACAAACCCAAAAGACAGCATGGTCAGGTCTTCATAACAATGACCCAGTCTATGTCACCAACTTCTATATTAATTACTTTTCTGAGAGTGTGATAAAATACCATGACCAAAAGCAACTTAGGGAAGAGAGAATTTATTTTGGCTTATGGTTCCAGAGGAAGAGACCATGGTGATGGGGGAGACATAGTAGCAAACTGTTAGTGTAGAAAGATGAGATATCATGTCTTTATCCACATACAGGAAGCACAGAGAGTGAACTAGAAATGGGAAAAGGCTATAAACTCTCAATGATGTGAATGCATTTCTTCCAGCAAAAAAAAAAGTAGAAACTGTGAGTGTGGGAATTTTGTTCTTATTATCAAGACTGTATTCTCTTTTTTTGGTTGTTTAAGGTCCTTAGAGGTATATGAAAAATTTAAATGACTGTTTCTATTTATGAAAAAAGACGATTGGGAGTTTTGATAGGATTTGTCTTGAATCTTTAAATTCATTTGGATAATGATTAATACTATTATGTATTTCTTTTCTTTCTTTCTTTTTTTTTTTTTTTTTTTTTTTGAGTTTTTCAAGACAGGGTTTCTCTGTATAGCCCTGGCTGTCCTGGAACTCACTTTGTAGACCAGGCTGGCCTTGAACTCAGAAATCTGCCTGTCTCTGCCTCCCAAGTGCTGGGATTAAAGGCGTGTGCCACCACTGCCCGGCAATGTATTTCAATATATGAACATGAGCTGTTTTCCACTTGTTTGTCTTCTCTAATGTATTTCAGAGAGGTTTTATGTAATTTTCAACATACAAACCTTTTTATGTCTTTGTTTTGATTTATTCCAAGTAGTTTATTCTTTTCATTGCTAGTAGAGGCATTTTTCTCAATTTCCTTTTTAAATTATTCATTGATGATATCTAAAAATTGAAACTGATTTTGGTATATTTATTTTATAACCTGTAATTTAATTAAATTAGGTTTTTTAGATCTAATAGCTTTATTTTTTTAAATGGGGTTTTACTAGTTGTTCACCCTGGCTTTGAACTCCTGGGCCGAAGTAATCTTCTTGCTTCAACTTTTTGAGCACCTGGGATTTTTTTTCTCATAAATTACATTTAATGTTACTTGTTTTCAGTAGTTTTTGAAAACCTTACTACTATCACACTCAATTAGAAATAAGTTGACAACTCCTGACTAAATTCAGAGAAAATAAAGATTAGTCCTCTAAAAAATACAGAACTCACTTCCCTAATGTGAATATAAAATTCAAATACCTCCAATATTCTCTGCTGAAGCTATGTTAGCTTCACTCTGAGCAAAGAGCAACATGCCTTTGTATTTCTCAAATTCTTTCAGAATGGCTAAGATCAAAACTCAGGAGACAGCAGATGCTGGCGAGGATGTGGAGAAAGAGGAACACTCCTCTATTGCAGATGAAATTGCAGGCTGGTACAACCACTCTGGAAATAAATTTGGCGGACCCTCAGAAAAATGGACATAATACTACCTGAGGACCCAGCTAAACTACTCCTGGGCATATACCCAGAAGATGCTCCAACATGTAATAAAGACACATGCTCCACTATGTTCATAGCAGCCGTATTTATAATAGCCAGAAGCTGGAAACAACCCAGATGTCCCTCATCAGAGGAATGGATACAGAAAATGTGGTACATTTACACAATGGAGTACTACTCAGCTATTAAAAGCAACCGCTTCATGAAATTTGCAGGCAAATGGATGGAACTTGAAAATATCATCCTGGCCACCAGGGGTCCTTAGCCAAGGAGCGCCAGGAGAAAGCTACCCTCCCAGGAGCAAGGAAAAGCCATGAGTGGGATTACCCTCCTAGGAGCGTGGAAAAGCTGTGAGTGGGGTTAACTCGAGCACCACTGCTCACCGAGACCTGCCTGGAACTGGCGGAATACAGGGCCTGAGGAAAACTCGGGGACAGGAAACCTCTGAACCTTCCGGTTTCCATATGTGGGTGGAGACCTCTGCCTGGGCCACCAGAGGTCCATAGCCAAGGAGTGCCAGGAGAAGGCTACCCTCCCAGGAGCGTGGAAAAGCCATGAGTGGGGTGAGGGCGAGCACCACTGCTCATCCGGACCTGTCCAGAATGCTCGGGTCACAGGGACTGAGGTAAAGTTAGGGACAGGAACTTTCTGGTTTCCATCTGTGCCTGGGGACCTCAGCCTGGGCCACAGAGCTCCAGGGGAGAGCTGGTATCCCAGGAGTGCTGACACACCTTTGAGCACAGTCAGGGCCACCGCTTCTGTTCAAGCTCACTGGATCAAGAGGGACCCTTGCAGAGCCAACAGGAAATAGGAGCCAAGGGTCAGCTGGGGACAGGATCCTTCTGGTTTCTGTCTGCACCCCAGAGCTGACCCTGTGCCATTGCTCTTCAGGCCCAAGTACCTCTCATAGAGAGCTGGTCTTTAAGAAATATTGATACCGAGGCCTGCAGGAGGGGCAAGCCACAGCCAGACAGAGTAAGACCAGCTAACATCAGAGTTAACAGGATGGCAAAAGGCAAGGGTAAGAACATAAGGAATAGAAACCAAGGCTACTTGGCATCATCAGAACCCAGCTCTCCCACCACAGCAAGCCCTGGATACCCCAACACACCAGAAAAGCTTGACTCAGATTTAAAATCATTTCTGATGTTGATGATAGAAGACTTTAAGAAAGAAATTAACACCCTTAAAGAAATACAAGAGAACAGAGATAAACAACTAGAACCCTTAAAGAGGAAACACAAAAATCCATTAAAGAATTACGGGAAAACACAATCAAACAGACAAAGGAAATGCACAAAACTATCCAGGAGCTAAAAAT
>CM052722.1:102508684-102539808 GCA_028551405.1 Uromys caudimaculatus
CCTGGATAGCAAAAGCTATTCTTAACAACAAAAGAACGTCTGGGGGAATCAGCATCCCTGACCTCAAGCTGTACTACAGAGCAGTAGTGATAAAAACTGCATGGTATTGGTCCATTGACAGGCACATAGATCAATGGAATAGAATTGAAGACCCAGAAATGAACCCACACAGCTATGGTCACTTGATCTTTGACAAAGGAGCTAAAACCATCCAGTGGAAAAAAGAGCATTTTCAACAAATGGTGCTGGTTCAACTGGTGGTCTACATGTAGAAGAATGCAAATTGATCCATTCCTAGCTCCCTGTACAAAGCTCAAGTCCAAGTGGATCAAGGACCTCCACATAAAACCAGATACACTAAATTTAATAGAAGAGAAATTGGGGAAAAGGTTTGAACACCTGGGTATAGGGGAAAAGTTCCTGAACAGAACACCAATGGCTTATGCACTAAGATCAAGAATAGACAAATGGGACCTCATGAAATTGCAAAGCTTCTGTAAGGCAAAGGACATTGTCAATAGGACAAAACGGCAACCAACAGACTGGGAAAAGATCTTAACCTATCCAGTGTCCAATAGAGGGCTAATATCCAACATATACAAAGAATTCAAGAAGTTAGACTCCAGAAAACCAAATATCCCTATCAAAAAATGGGGAACAGAGCTAAACAGAGAATTCTTAACTGAGGAAATCTGTAGGGCTGAGAAGCACCTAAAGAAATGCTCAACATCCTTAGTCATCAGAGAAATACAAATCAAAACAAGTCTGAGATTCCACCTCACACCAGTCAGAATGGCTAAGATCAAAAACTCAGGTGACAGTAGATGCTGGTGAGTTTGTGGAGAAAGAGGAACACTCCTCCATTGTTGGTGGGATGCAAGCTGGTACAACCACTCTGGAAATCAGTTTGGTGAACCCTCAGAAGAATGGACATAATACAACCTGAGGACCCAGCTATACCACTCCTGGGCATATACCCAGAAGATGCTCCAACATGTAATAAAGACACATGCTCTACTTTGTTCATAGCAGCCATATTTATAACAGCCAGAAGCTGGAAAACAACCCAGATGTCCCTCATCAGAAGAATGGATACAGAAAATGTGTACATTTACGCAATGGAGTACTACTCAGCTATTAAAAACAATGACTTAATGAAATTTGCAGGCAAATGGATGGAACTTGAAAATATCATCCTGAGCGAGGTAACTCAGTCACAAAAGAACGAACATGGTATGTACTCACTGATAAGTGTATATTATCCCAAAATTTCGGAATACCCAAGTTTCACTTTACAGTAACCGCTGGATTGAGAGTGAGGTCCCAGATTGAGGAGTTGGAGAAGGGACTGAAGGAGCTGAGGGAGTCTGCAGCCCCATGGAGGCAGCAATAGTGTCAACTGGCCTGACCCCCCCCCCCTGTCCTCCTGGAAGGGGAATGTCAAGGTGGGAATATGGGAGTGGGTGGGCTGGTGGGTGGGAGGTGGAATTCCCCCATAGAGGTGGTGGTGGGGGAGGGGATAGGTGGTTTCCAAAGAGGAGACCGAGAAAGGGGGAAACATTGGAAATGTAAATAAAGTTTCAAAAAATAAAAAGAGAAGAAAATATGATCCTTAGCGAGGTAACTTAGTCACAAAAGAATGAATATGGTATGTACTCACTGATAAGTGGATATTAGCCCAAAAATCCAGAATACCCAAGTTTCACTTCACAATAACCGCTGGACTGAGAGTGAGGTCCCAGGTGGAGGAGTTGGAGAAAGGACTGAAGGAGCTGAGGGAATTTGCAGCCCCATGGAGGGAGCAACAGCGTCAATGGGCCTGATACCCCCCTCCCCCGTCATCCTGGAGTTTGGACCACCAACCAAAGAATACACATCTATGGACCCATGGTTCGGACTACATATGTGGCAGAGGATGGCCTCGATGGCCATCAGGGGGAGGAGATGCCCTTGGACCTGAGGGTGTTAGAGGCCCCAGTAAAGGGGAATGTCAAGGTGGGAATATGGGGATGGGTGGGCGGGTGGGTTGGTAGGAGGTGGAATACCCTCATAGAGGCAGGGGGAGGGGGATGGGATAAGGGGTTTCCAAAGGGGAGACCTGGAAAGGGGAAAACATTTGAAATGTAAATAAAGTGTCAACAAAAATCAAGACCAACAAGAAGTTATAGAAGGAAGGATTTATTTGGGCTTTTCGTTTTAGAGGGCTAAGAGTCTCTCATGGCGATGAGGTATGACAAACACCAAGCTTGGCAGCAGGAACAGCAAGCTGAGTGCTCAGGTCTTTGTTTTTTGTTTTTTGTTTTTTGTTTTTTTTTACATTTGTGTTCTGCCTCCAGTATGTGTGAGGATGTCAGATCTCCTGGAACTGGAGTTACCAATAATTATGAGCTACCATGTGGGTGCTGGGATTTGAACAAAAAAAAAAAAAAAAAATAGAAAGAAAGAAAAAGAAAAAAATAGTGATGCCCTTACAATAATTTGGAGAGAGAGAATAGCGCACCTTCAAACTAAATCTGAGTAAAAGGAGAAATAATAACAAATTATAGTGTGTTAATGCTCATGTTCCTCACCTTGTTACATAGCTTTGTGGTAAGGGGAGAACAGAAGAGAGATAATTAATAGTCAGTGGGCCTAAATGTATATAAAACCATTACCGGAAAGTCAAAAGTCATCCAATTAAAAAACAAACAAATATGTAAATGAGTCAGCACACACACACACACACACACACACACACACACACACACACACACACACACACACACACGCACGAGACTTAAAAGTGCATGTATTTGAAGGTGCAGTGTTTGGAACAGATAGTTTATGAGAAAGAAAAGGTAAACTCGGTGGAGAAGGACCTTTGGCCAATGAATGATGGATGGGGTGGGGGAGTGTAGTGAGAATTTTGGAATTTTAGTTTCTTTGAAAACACAGAAATATAAGAATGTGCTTTCGTTTTAATCCCAGGTGTGGGGTATGGTGCTGCTCAGACTGTCTGCAGCAGCTGATTATGATTTACCTTGCTCTCTAACAGAGACATGGCTTTGCCAGCTGCAGATACTTTCTGCAATTGTGTGACATTTGGAATTCTGGAAACTTTTCAGAGGCCAAATAAATGCTAGCACCCGGAGTGGCAGAGTGGGTGGTCACTGGTTGTTCAGGGAGGTTGGTTGCAGTTTGTTAATGGTCCTGCTGAAAAAAACAAGAAGAAAGAAATTAGATTCAGAGATCTCTATCTGTGTCTCCCCTCTATTCTTTCTTTCCTATTTAGTGCTAGGTAGTGAAGCCTGGGAGATAAAGGATGGGAAAAAGAAGAACCCACAAAGTAGCAAAGACCAGCTACAGTGGAGAGCAAACTTTAGTGTACAAATGGAGGAAAGAGAATGGTTTGGGGAGCTAGATCAGTGGCAGAGCAGTTGCCTAACATGAGAATCTGGGTTAAACCCTTGATGCTTTGAGGAGAGACAGGTAGAGGAAAGGAAAGAGAACACAATACAAGAGAACACACCAAAAGGAGCAGAAATGGGAAAAATAAGAGCACAAATAAAATATGAAATAAGACAATGGATAAGATGAAACAAAATGGTTCTTTTGCTGAAAATATTATTAAAATGTATGAACCTCTGGCTAAAAAAGACAAAAAGAGAGGAGACTAGGTATCTGGACTTTGCTGTGCTGACAGAAGAGGGCGCCATTAAAATAGGAATCTTGAATATCACAAAATGAACAACAAAATTGACCATCTGAAGTGTTGCTGAGAGGTAAGTATATAGCACCAGATACTTAAACTAGAAAAGAGGAAAGACCTTAAGTCAATGGTTTGGTCACCTCAGAAAATCAAATATTACTATTCTGTTAAAGGAACATAGCAACAAAACGACTCCCAAAGGCATTCTGCTACATGCATAGCCAAGTGTCTTGCTCAGCTATCATCAGAGAGCTTCTTCCTTCAGTAGACGGGAATGATTACAGAGACTCACAGCTAGACAAGGTTCAGAGTGTGAGAGACCTTGGAAGAACTGTTCCTAAGTGGGATGTCTATCAACTTCCTCCTGTTGGGACTTAGAGAACCCTGTGGAAGAGGAAGCAGAAAGACTGTAAGAGCCAGAAGGGATGGAGAAGAACAGGGAAAGAAGGCCTTCTAAATACAGCACAATTGATGCACATACTAACTTAGAGACTATGACAACATGCACGGGGCCTACACAGGTTCTTACCTGCTGGGCCCCAGCTCTGAAGGGGAAAGTGGACAGAAGTCCCCATCCCTAACCCAGAAGCTGTCTCCAACTGATAACCACTAGCACACGAAAATTTAGTTTTCACCAAGGGAGTCTCACTGGGGAAAGAAACCACTCTTAAGGGTAGGCCCCATGTCCAACAGGAGATGTTAAGAGAAAATGAACTTAATGGTATTTTTGGAGGTTTTTGTCTTACACTACAGGCTTTTTGCTTATATATTATTGTTTCTGATTTGTGTTTTTAGGGGATTTCTACATGTGCCAATGTATGTGTCTTCATGTCTATGTTTCCTGTTTTTGGCTCTTTGTTTTCCTGTTCATTTATTTGTTTTGTCCTATTCAGGTTTATTTGATTTTATTATTTTCTTTCCCTCCCTCCCTTCCTCCCTTCATCCATTCCTTTCTTCCTTGCTGATGCCTGTTTGTTTTCAAATGAGAGAACAGGAAACGATGTGGATTTGGAGAGGTGGAGAGGTAGAGAGGATTTGGAAAGAGTTGGGAGAGGGGCAACCATAATCAGAATATATTGTATGAAAGAAAATCTATTTGCAATTTTAAAAAATTAAATTAAATTTAAAAAGGAAAAAATGACCTTTTCAAGGCACATTTAACTCAATATCAAGAATTCAATACAAAAGGCCCTCAAACAATGAAAGAACACATTCCCCCATTTAACAGCAATGACAATGCTTTTTAACACGTGCCTGTTGAATGAGATGGTTTGCTGAATAATAAAGTGAGTCTCACCATAGCCAATACTTTATACAATGTAGCAGTTGTGAGATGAATGCTTATAATGCTCCAAGCAGTTTAAACCTGAAGTTTAAGACCACACGTTCACATTAGCACAGTTAAGGTTATTTATAGTTTCTACAACTGTTTGAAGAACAAAGCTATTGATAAAAACCACATAGATTTAAGGCTCCATTATGTAATATAGAGCTCAGAGCTAATTGGAGAAATGCATGCACTACTTGTATTGGTAGCTATGCCATGATGGCCACATGGCTATTGGAAGTTGGTTCTTAGTATGTAAACCCTTTAAAAGTCAAATTTGCCTCATTTGAGTTCTTACCCAGTAGTTCAACATTATGAAGTCCACAGTCTTGTTGGCAGAACTGATGTGCAGTGTCTCGAAGTTACTATGCTCATGGTTAAGAGCGATGCATATTATAGTTATACATTTTCTGAATTTTAAATGTTCATGATTTAAAATTTCTAGGTTTTCAATCCTACAAACTATCTGAGGACACAGTGTGCTACAGACTTAAGACTTCTGTTTCTCTCTCTATTTTCTTCAAAGAGAAGCATCTCTGAAGCATCTATGTGTCCTAGAAGTGGAATCTTTCAGAGGTGGACCCTTCTTTGGAATAGTCCAGTGGCACCTGAAGCAAGGAGAAAATAAAGAAGCTGAAACACAGGGCTCATCTGGTAAGTTTTTGCATTAACCATTATAAGCTGGGCATTATAGGAATGTGACTTGTGACTTTCTTAGCTCAAAAAGTATGAGTCTTGGTGTGGAAACAAGTACTTAGCTGTCTCAACACAACCTTTTTCAAGGTAGGATTGTCAGGGAAGTCTGGCCTGAGGAAGATGATTTGTTTACCTATCAGGTGTAAACAAACTTTCAGGCACTCAGTTCATTTGGGGTTTCTTCCAGTTTGTCTTTAGTGTGGTCCAGTTTACCTTTCAGTTTTAGGAAAAAC
Organism: Uromys caudimaculatus; assembly: GCA_028551405.1. Lineage (NCBI taxonomy): Eukaryota > Metazoa > Chordata > Mammalia > Rodentia > Muridae > Uromys > Uromys caudimaculatus. Next base: position 102,514,629 of record CM052722.1, read on the forward strand.
AAGTTGATTGCTGGGCCTACCATCGTTGACCTCAGCTGGGCCACACTCAACTGCTAGACTTGCTTGAAGCACTGGATTGGAGAGGTACAGTCTTGCATCTCTTGTTCCATGATTTCTAAGGCATTCAACAAGAATGTTTCGCCTATATACAGATACCTGATGTTGCTGATTTAGTTTTCCTTCATATTCCTTTAAGCCCGTCACATCATTTGAGCAGACATCATCTGTGGACTTTCCCTTGAACGTGTTTCATGTTGTTTCCATCTGAGAATTAACTCATCACATGACATAATTTTGAGCTCTGTTTCACTTAGATGGATCTTTTTGGGAAGAAGTTCTTCATTGGTCATCTTGAACTCTTTCCAGTCCAAGGCCACTCGGGGACTGCCAGTCACAGTCACTGACCCTCCCTCATTCTCCCACAGCTTTGGCACTGGCCTTTATTTGTAGGTCTCACGGCCATACCTAGAGCAACAAAATTTTGAGGATGAGTTTTATGAACTTGTTTGGCTTCTGGAATTGGCTCTACCCTTATTAGATTTAAAGCTGTGGAGACTGGAAGAAACAGCTTAGTGATGGAGATGGGACTCTTCAGTCAATCTGTAACACCATCACTGAAACAAACAAACATACAAACCGAACCAAACAACCAAAAAAACCCCACTTATGAAAAACAGGTGGTGCATACCTGTAATCCTAGTACTTGGGAAACTGAGGCAGAAGAGAGAGAGTTTAGCTAAAGGCCAGCATGGACTACATTGTAAGTTCCAGGCCATACAGATCTACATAGAGGGATCTCATTGCAAAAAAAGTCAAAATCAATAGGTAAGGAAGGAAGGAGCTAGTTGATTAGGGTTGACAATATTTTTGACATTTTTGGAACTTTAATGATTATATTGAGGCTGTTCTTAATGTTCCTGGACAAAATGTCTAAAGTTAAAAACACTTCAAGGATGTGTATTCTTAGCTGAAGTGCCAATAATGACCTAAAAGCCCTGAAGAAGAACCTTACCTCCTATACTCACAAGGATGAGATTGCTGAAAACGAAAAGTAGACTCTCATCTTGTAACTAGAGGAGTTGCAGCACAGATTGGACTCCTGGCCTCATACAGTATCTACTGTGAGGACACTAGGACTGTGCTGATTGGGAGAAAAGTCAGATCTTTTCATTTGGAATGGAGACATGTGTGAATAAATACAACCAACGTTGAGGACACTGAACCTCCCATCCAAGTACTAACCAGCCTGGACCCTGCTTAGTTTCTGAGATCAAATGGGACTAGATAAGAACACCGAGTCTCTAAATTCGAATAAGCCTTTCTTTTTCTCATTTTTTTTCTCCTTCTATTCTTGACCAGATGCAGTCACTTTCCTACCTCTAGTAGTATTGCTTCCCATGGATTCTCTACTCCAACCTAAGGGAATTAGCCCCACAGGACCAAAGGAAACTGGAATACCCTCCTCTGAGGAGGTTGCTATGCAGGATAATACTGATTCTCCAGTCCAATGGGTTAATGAAAACTAAGGATATATTGAAAAGCCTTGTGTAAAAGAACTAGTTAGCAAAGTAATCTCAGGATATAAATTTAAAATTGAGGAACTACCCTTGCTGGGTAGACAGTGGTTCTCCTGGAAGACATGAGTTATTAAATGCAAATCATGATGTGAGGCATCATATTCCTTTCTGCCAGTTATTGGTCAGGGAGGCCCCAAAGGCCTACAAAACAACACAACCTACTGCCGTTGCCCTTGGTTACCCCCTTTAAATACATGGCAATACTCTATGAAGACACTATACTCTTTAGAGGTAGCACATAGAGAAGTCAGTTTTTAACTGACTAGAAAACTCTCTACCTGCTGGATAGCTGTCATAGTACTAGAGGTGCTGTGCAGACTGCTATAGAAAGAAAATGGTCCCAACAAGCACTGAACCTTGCATGCTACCACACTTACTTGCTAAGCAAGATGCACCTGTACTGTGATCCTGGTCATAATCAAGCAAACCTGACTAAGGATTATGATAGAGGGATTTTTACAGTAGCCAAGAATTTTACTTTCTTATGCCTCTTTCCACTGCACTTCTAAGTCTGTCTCAATTCTTGGTTATGTCAGTAGCCATGAGGAAATACCTAAGATTTTTAAATAAATAAATTTTGGGGCATATTTAGATGTATAATATAGAATGCAGAAGAAACAGATAAAATTGTAGGAAAATGATTACTTCTTAGACCGGTAATGGACAGTGGTGGGACAGGGAATTATTGATATTTGCTAGAAGTTATATTTAGGTATTATTTTATGTTTGTGTGTAGTATAAGATAAGGGATTTGTCATTCTTTAACTGCTAAGGGAACAGAAATCACAAAACGACCATCAACTCATAGTGTGGTGCAACTTCCAACTTAGATGTCATCCTTAGTTATGTGAACTTGGCCTCTATTTGGGTGAAGTATGTTACAGAGATCCTTCTAGATGCCAACCTCTGATGATGTGAATTAATGTGTGCAGGTGGCTTTCAACTGGCCAGCTAATTTCTGCAATATAGGAAATGACTGTAATTTCTGTTTCTGCATCTGGCCGCAAAAGAGAAAGTGGCCCCAATTGCCTATTGAATTTATGGAGATGAGATCTCAAGTATCTCAGGATAATTGTTGGATGAAGGGAAAGGCTTTGCCAGAAAAGCAATTTCAGTACTTCCCTCTCTTACAAGATACTTTGAGACAATTTTTCTATTTAGTTTTCAAGGTACTGTATCTTTCACCATCTCCATTCTCACTGTGACTAGTCGTTGTTAATGTTTGTTAGCTCCAATTCTAGTTTTCTAGTTCACCAAAACAAGTTCTACATAGTGAGCTTGCTGTCTTATTTGCTCTGGTTTAGTTATGTGTTTATCTGGCTACTTAGGTTCCAGTATATCTCCTGTTCTTGATTGTTCCTTGTTCCTATGCCTCCTTTTTTGTTCCTCATTTATCTCTTTCATCACTACCCTGAACCCTTTTTTTGTGATTGTTTTGCTTTGCACTCACACATTTTTCTCTCTATTGCCCATTCATTTAAGAAGTATTCACAGAGCAGCTATAATATGCATTAAAACATGACACTCCCTGAGACACAGGCTCTTAAGAGTCTAATTGAGGTGACATACAAATGATGAATAGAAATAGTAATTAACTACAGTTAATGATGTAATGACAAAATTATTTCTCTACAAGATGAATGCTACAGGATTAAAAATAAAGGTAACGTGCTCATTGTAGGAAATTTGTAAAGTACAGAAAGTATTTTTAAAAGAATATGAAATTTAAGTTAGATTATCTGGATTGGTATCCTAGCTCTCTTTTTAGCTCTATAGCCTTAGATGAATTATATCACCCTTTTGAGGCCCACTTTCTTTACTCATTAAATGAGGATAATAATATTGCTTCCCTACCCAAGAAGGTTACTAAGCTTACCTCTGAGCCTAGTACAACACAAGTAGTACTGGACATAGTAATTACTACCACTATCAGCTTTTGGTATATAGCATTCCAATTTTTTTGACAATTATTTTATGATTCTTGTGACTTAACATATTTTTCTTCATTTTTCACATTTTCCTTAGTTTATACAAATTCATTTGCATGACTTCTTAATGTCATTGCCCCTTTCTAGGATGATCTCTTTAATTTCTCCTTTATTACTACCTGCATTTATTCTTTTCTTCCATTGTTTTGGAAGTAGTCACACGGGCAAACTTTTCAGATGCTATTTATGAAGTCTAGTAAACTTTGTTAAAGTATCAGGGAAACAAGAAATAGAAGGAATAAGAATTCATTTTCTACAAAGTTTGGGTAAAAGGGGTGCCTGTTCTAGCTATAGGTAACAACAAAACTAGTTTCTGCTACTCTCGAGGTAACCAACCTCTCGCCTTAATGTAAATGGCTGTATATCATACAGCTGTGGATCACAGATGTCAATGAGCTCTGTAAACTAGATGCAAAGGAGAAAATGACAGCACCTAGGTTTATAGAGATAATGGTTCCTATTTTATTAGTGGGCAGTACAGGACAGACTATTCTTATTATTTTCTTTTTTGTTTTTCATTCCTTCTTGAAGAAGGTAATTTAAATTATTCTTCTTGACTTTGTTTACTTTGTCAGGAATAATTTAATCTATGTTTAGAACTACCCCTAAATCAAATTGGTGTGATGCAGTAAACCACTTAAGCATTTGGTTTTATAAATGCCATCATTCTAAAAATGAAAGCATTGCTCTCTTATCTGTGTAGCTGGAACCCACCACTGCACCAATCTATACTCCACAGACAATTGGAATTCATAGCCTTTGGTCTGGACTGACAAATTGATATATTATTTAGATTGGAGACATAATTTTCTGAAATATTATAAAAAGAAATACTTTGCAAAGTATCAGCATGTGTCTATATATTTCAAGATTTTTCTTTGTTTGCTCCTCAAGACATGGTTTCTCTGTATAGCCCTGGCTGTACTGGAACTCACTCTGTAGACCAGGCTAGCCTCAAACTCCCAGAGATCTGTCTGCCTCTGCCTGCCAAGTGCTGAGATTAAAGGCATGCACTACCACTACCTGGCTATTTCCATGTTTTAAGGTTTAGTATTTCCTCAGAATTTTACAATATCAAGTATAAATTCTCCATTATTTTTGTCAGCAGAGGAAAGGATCATATTCATATAGTATTTTGCTTTTTTCAAATACAAATATGAAATGTTGGAGGGTATTAAAAACAAAAAAACCATGTAGAGCTGCTAATAACTAAACCTAGTTATTAGTTATGGGGTTTAGTATTCTTCACTTTTGAATGTGTTTAAATTTTTATATAATGAAAAATAAAAACAAGTTAAAACAGCATTCTTCTTGTAGTGTATTTACATTTTTTTGCTTACTTAAAATGTTTATTTGTGTGTGTATGTGTGTGCGTGTGTGTATATATGTATGTGTGTGTGTGTGTGTGTGTGTGCGCACACCCATGGATATACAGTTACTTTTGAAGGCCAGAAGAGGGGTTCAGATCACCTGGAGGCAGAGTTACAAGTAGTTGAGAGATACTTGACTTGGGTGGGCATTGAGAACTGAAGTCAGATCCACTGGAAAGAGCAGCAAGTAGTCTTAACCCTGAGCTCATCTCTTCAGCCCCTCTTGGTTACTTTTGTAGATAGGTTCTCCTATAGCCCAAGCTAGTCTTGAATTCACTGTGTAGCCAACACCATCCTTGAACTCCTGACGCTCCTGCCTTTACCTCTAGAACGCCAAAGAGATACTGGCATGTATCCTTGATTTCTGACTTATTAAAATACTTATTTTATAGTAAAATACTAGGCATTTTCATGGCCTAAGAATTTTCATCTGTTAACTGGGAAATCTATAAGATTGTGTAGAATTTTGAACTTTAAAAAACCCATTTTAGATGTTTTCATTTTACTGAAAACCCATGTGAAGAGAATTATTATTATCATCATTTTTGTTATGCAGACAAGAAAGGAAATCTTGTGGGGAAGTGACTTTTCTAGGGACACAGAACTGCCTAGCACTAGCAGATAGAACAGAAGTCAGTTTCTTTGACTCTCATGGCAGAATTCTGGTAACATAAAAACCAGAAGGACAAATAGTTTACAATAAGGATGAGTAATCTTCCTGGGATTACTGGGATGCTATGTTATGGGATAGCCACATATGTTTTATGTATAAAAATGTAAGTTTATGAGGTCTGCTGACAGTTAAGGGAAGGGGTATTTTCATTCATAATTATTTTGGGTATGTTACTTTTTTCCTCATGGTAATGGGGTTTAGATCTTGTCTGTTCCAACTCACTAGCTGTGGGAGCATTTAGATCTTTCTAACGAATTTAGAAGGCCTCTAACTTCCTGGAGAATATAAATGACACTGCTATATGAAATAGAAGCTGCTGATAAATTATCTACCATCTCTTGGCCTCATGCATATCCTTACATACAGTGAGGTGGGGTGTTCAATAATATCTACATAACTGGAATTTTGACAGGTTTAATTGTATGTACACATGCACGTACGCACACACATGGGAAATATCTGATACCCAGTGCATAGGATACACTGAAATATGATACTCTGGGTGTGGTGATGCACACCTTTAATCTCAACATTCAGGAGGCAGAGGCAGATGGATCATTGTAGTTTCTAGGGCAGCCTAGTCTACATAGCAAGCTCTAAACCAGCCAGGATGATGTCTGAAGGGGGGAGGGTTGTGAGAGGAAGGTGGAGACATAGCTCTGTGGTTAAGAGCATTAACTGCCCTTGCAGAGGACCTCGGTTTGATTTCCAGTACCCACATGGCAACTCATAATCATCTGTTAACTCCAGTTCCAGAGAATCCAATGCCTTCTTCTATGTCCAAGGGCACAAGACACATTCATAGTGCATAAACAATAAGGGCAGGCAAAACATCCATATGCATAATATAAAAATAAATGTTTTAAAAGCAAATGATATTGAGGGGGTCTAACTGAAGGGACAGGGAAGGCAGGGAAGAAGATGCCTATAAAATTCAAAAGGCAGGGAGGTCATTTGAAGCACTGTCTGACACAGTTACCTCCAAATTCTCACTCTCTCTATTCTCATTCTAAATTATGTAAGAGTATCTGTCTTAATTACACAGACATGATCATGTTAATTCCCCATTTAGACCTCTCAAGTGGCTTCCTTTGATTTCTCAACATTCTATAATCTTTTAGTTAGCCAAAAGCAGAGCATTTAGAACATTCTAATGAATTTGGAACTCCTCTAACTAACTGGAGAATGTAACTATCACTGCTATATGAAATAAAAGCTGCTGATGAATTAACACTGCAATCGAATATGGAAGAGCAAGTTAACAAGTAGAAATATTTAAAAGCATATCCTGATGTCTTGTATTTTTATAAAATAACCCCAACTGCATAAAAATATAAATAAAAACTTAAGAACATAAAAGTCCAAGTATTTGCTACACCTGTATGTGATTAAAAGCTGTGGGAGAGAAGTGGAGGATTTAGTTCAGTGGTAGACTCCTTACCCAGTGTGTGCCAGGCTTTGAATTTAGCCACAGTACTGAGGAAAGGTAGTAGAAGAAAAATAGTAATAAAAGAAGCCTAAAATATCTGACTATATAAAACATTTTTTCTAAATGTTAAATATAACACATGACAAAAAATAAACTTGGAAAATATTAACTTAAACATAAGAGAAACATAGTGTGTTTAATATCTAAAGGACACAAAATAATTAGAAAATACAAAGACTCTAAATGAGAAAATGACAGTAAGAGAATAAGTCCCCAAGAGGAACTATGAATGGCTAATAAACATATGAATACGTACGTGTTCACCTGCACTAGTAATCAAAAACAGTAATGGAAACAAGAGCCCGATTTTCACCTATTAATTAGCAAAGATGAAGCGGGACAGTACTCTCTCTTAGCCATGGTGCCATAAGAAGGCCATTCATACATTGATAATAGAGTAAACTGATGCAGTTTTCCTTGAAAACAAGTCAGCTTTAATAGCTAAAATACAGTATTCTCCTTTGGCCCATAATGTTCTACCTTTACTAAATTCAGTCCCTGAGAAATAAGCTGACTTCCTGATAAAATGTATGTAAAGATGATTTTCCTTATAATAACCAAATTGTTAAGTAACATACATGCTCAATAATTGAAACTTTGCAAATAAATTATTGCACACAAAATCATGTCTATGATGACTATTAAATGGCTTAGGAAATATCTTTTTATACAGTGTTTAAGAATATAAATATGACATATCACTGATACATATATCCATACACATACACTCTCACCTGGGTAAAGGAGACATATACTCATAGAGACAGAGGAAAACCTATTAATACAATAAACATCTCAGAAAGGCAAATGTGCTCATTATAGTGTCTAGCATCATTTTTTTTGTTGGTTTGCAGATGCTTGGTAATGGCTATATATTTTTTACTTTTTAAGAGGTGTATACCTAGAATAGACTGTGAAAACTGTTGTAGACTAAATATATGCTCTGTTGTCAATAATCGCAATTATTAGTGTGTTTAATGCCCAGCAGATGGAGCTGCTTCCCTTAGCATTTAGCTTGAATTCTGGGAATTAAAAAAACTATGGAGAAATTTTCATTTAATTTATTTCATTTGAAGGAGATCCCTTCTGTACCGTTAAAGGTTCTCTAAAGCATAATCTCTTTTAAAAGATTATGTTTAAAATTTGTTGAGAATTTTATGACATTTCTCTGAGATAACCAGAGACTTGGATGAGATAATCTTTAAAACATCCATCTCGGAAGCATTCTATGGTGGTATTTCAAAGGACACCACTGAATGAGATCAAATCAAAGTTATTATCTTTCAAATATATTCACATTATGCAGTCTCTTCTCGGGAGCTATAAAATTCTCATAATTAGGGAAAGGTCCAAGGGCACACAGAATGATTACAGCAGAGTGGAGAAGACACCCGTCACTGTGAGGCTTGAGGAGCGAAAAAAATCAGTCTTTAAAAATATATATTGAAATAGTGCCTTTCAAAAAAGTATCTTAGTTTAATTTGGTTTGATTGATAATGAATACATATTATTTAATTTCTCTTTACAAACATCATGGGGTCTCAACATTTCTTTGCTCATTTCTCTTTACAAAATGGCATTCCATTATTACAGTGTAGTTGTGTGTGTGTGTGTGTGTGTGTGTGTGTGTGTGTGTGCATGAGTATATAAATTGTGAGTATATCTGTGATACTTGTGATTTTGGTTGCTTTTGTTCTATTTTATTCATTTAATTCTTGATCAGTGCTTTTTTTCTGCAAAAGATCAGAGAGCAAACATTTTAGACTTTCTTGACTATATACCTACTATAACATTTTTCTAAGGTCTGTTACACAATTATTTAATGATGTAAAATCACTTAGACCTCAAGTTGTGCAAAAATACAGTCTTAGGATTAGTTTTGATCTGTAGTTCAACTTGTTGACCTTCATGTAAAATCATATTTTCAGCCTCCTGTCTCTTGGTTTGCTTTCATGGACTCTCCCATTTCCACTCCCATCCTCACACAGAGAGAGCTCTTTCTTACCCTTGTCTCCTCTACATGTTCTCATCTGACTGCAGACTTTGTTTCCCATCTAGTCTTTTCACTAATGCCAGTGATCCTGTCTGTACAGTACAGATCTAGAGCGAAGTGTCATCTAAAACGGTGTTGGGTAGCCTTGCCGAAGAGATGGAGTGTTGTGTGGACAACATATCTATCCCATGACACTAGCAGGCTTTCAGCCCAGCTCTTCCACTGGGACAACTGCAGCAACTTCATATCTACCGGAATTTTAATTATTTAGTAAATAATTATTGAGCACAAGTTGTAAGCTTGGCATTGTTTTTAAATATAGACATTTCATACTACAGTGAATGAGAAAATGTGGACAAATCCTTGTATAATAATACTGAAACTTTTGTAATATTATAACACAGAAGAGACAATCTAATACAGCTGTAGAAGTCAAGGGAAGTGATTCTTGGAAGAAAGGACACTTAAATCTCGCTTCTGGTAAGAAAACCGTAATGAAATCCATATTAGAGTTGATTAGAGAAGGAACTCTAAATTCCTTAGCAAATAAGGGTTGGGCTCTGCTTAGACTCTAGCTGACTATTATCCTCCACAGTCTCAACTTTCCCCCTTAGAGTGAGCCGTTTCCACCCCTAATCCTAGGTTCCTAGAAACACCATGCGAACACACTCAGCCATGCTCCCATGTGTAGAACGCTCGTCATAACTTAACCTCACAGATCCACCTCTTCCAGGCAAAACATTTTTCCCAAGTGACCCAAATACATTAGCCAATTAGCAAGAGTGCTGACTACCAACTTTACTATCTTTCAGTTACTAGGATCACTCTTTTTACATATTACACATTTGCCTTCTTCAATTTGCTGGGTTGGTTATAAAGGAGAATCGAGGTTTACATGGATATTTTCTGCACTCAAATTTTAAGGTAAAATTCTGAACCCCCCCCCCCAAGAAAATTGGTCAGAAAAGGTCCTCTTACTTTTAATTAACTGCAAAATGAAAGGACCACCTCCTTTTGTGACACCCTCCTTCCCAGCAATGGCTTCTTGGGAGGTACGGTAGCCTATTCATATGTTAATTTGTAGAATCCTCAGTCTTTTCACAGAGGCCCTGTACAATGAGGGGGGGGCTGCATATTTCAGAAAAGCAGCATATGCTCCCTAAGGTGCACATGCAACAGAACTACAAGGGAAATACAGTGTATTATTCTTTGCCCTCTTGCTGAGAGTTTACCAGAAATATTTGGAAATAGATGGCATTTTCCTTTTTGTACAGAGATTGCATTCGACAATTAACCATGAGAGGCTCAGTAGTTTCCTAGATTACTTTCTTTTTTACATAACTAAACAAAATAAGAGAATAGAAAATTTCAATTCCTGGAAAGAACAAGAAGTGCCAGCCCTGAAGCAATTGAACTGTTGTTTTGAGCATGAATTCTTCTCTCAATAAATTCTGAGATGGCAGGAAAGTGGATAATGTATATAACTTAATATCTGAGATCTCTCTTTTTCCATTCTTAAACCTACTGCATCCTATTACAATAGTGCTTAATGTTTAGGTTATAATTTCACATATGCAAATGATTCATTAGTCGAGCACTTGATAATCATGTTTCAGAAAACTTCTGATAGACATTAATTACTTCTTCTGGAATTATATGCTAGCCTCAGTAATGACAAACACTCTGTATTAATTTTACATGTATTAGAAATAATTATTAAAATAAAACCTATTTGATGTTAATGGCCATTAGTTTCGAGCTGTTGAACGATGCTTCATAGCTTAAGATGAATAGTAATGGCCCATTTTTCATCAGACAGATGTTTCTTCTTATTGTATGAAGAAGTTACACCATTATAATACAAAGTTTAAAAGAACTAGAACATACAATATCACTGAGCTTGATTAGGCAAATTGAACAATTAATATCTTTAAAGTCAAGTTTTCTGTGGAATCAATTTTGAAGAATGCTTTATACAATAAATTTTTTAAAAAATTAGAGGAGAAACCAATAACATGGGTCAGGTGTGTATGGATTATGAAACACTATAGTATCAAATCATGATTATATAAAAGATTTTAATATATAATTGATCAATTGTTAACCATGGTTATCCTTGGGCAAATCACTGGTGATTGGGGGACAGGAGTGGAGCGGGGCAGACACCAATACTTTTCCATTGGTGTGTCATTATATCTCCTTTTGCATTGTGTACTGTAAGCATATAGTTTCTATTTGAAGATAGTTTCAGTCAGGTATGGTAGCACATACCTGTAATCATAGTGCTTGGGAGGCCGAGGCCAGAGCATAGAGAGTTCAAGTCCATCTTCAGCTACAAAGCGAGAATCTGACTTTGGGGTATTACTCTAAGATAGAGTGCCTGCCTGACATGGGTAAGGCCCTGGGTTTCATCTTCTACAAAACACACACATACACATGTATGGGAGACAGAGAGAGAGACAGAGACAGAGAGAGAGACATAGAGAGAGAGACAGAGAGAGACAAACAGATAGAGAGGCAGACAGAGACAGATAGACAGAGACAGAGACAGAGATAAACAGAGAGACAGAGACAGAGACAGACAGAGAGAGACAGACAGACAGAGAGGCAGACAGAGACAGATAGACAGAGACAGAGACAGAGACAGAGACAGACAGAGACAGACAGAGAGACAGACAGAGACAGAGATAAACAAAGAGACAGAGACAGACAGAGATAAACAAAGAGAGACAGAGACAGACAGAGAGAGACAGACAGACAGAGAGGCAGACAGAGACAAATAGACAGAGACAGACAGAGACAGAGATAAACAAAGAGAGAGAGAAACAGACACAGAGACAGACAGAGACAGACAGAGAGAAAACAGAGAGTTGGGGAAATCTGCCTTAAAATGTACTTGCATTATAAACACCAACTTGTAACTATGTAAGACAATACTAAAGATTATCTGCATGGGATTTAGACCTTTCCCCCAGCATTCATGTCTCTATTTTGACTCTTTCTAGTTATGAGATCTTCAACAGGTTGTTTACCTTTTCTAAACACAGAGAGACTCTCTCAGGAGTTTGAGGTTTGTGGTGCTGGGAGAGAAGCCAGGTCTTTATGAATAGCATGATAATTATATAAAAATAACATAATAAAACCACCAGAACAACAATTATACAAAAAACAAAACCAAAAATTTCCTGACAAGACTGTAAACTAGATCCCTTTCTTTCCTCTTTTGTCTTTTCTAACACAAAGTGTTTTGACTATCTACTGATTGCTAGGCACACTTCCAGGTGCTCAGCGCTATTATTACAAAACTTTAGAAATTATGTACTCATATTTTTCTTCTCAAACAAGCATTTTTAAAGAAATCATGTACCCATTGAACCAGGTCGCCTGGTTTGAACTCCCATTGCTTTCTTAATGGTACGTCTCCTTTAACTCTAATTAGCACATTCTTTTACATTCAATCAAAAAGCAGTATTTATATGGCTTCCATCATTTGGTGGGCCTTCATCATTATATCACCTCTGCTCTTTTTGCTTCCCAAAACTTCATTTCTAAATAGTAACAGTGTTGGAATGAGAACAGAGATGCTTAGAGATTCTGTATCAGATAACATTTTCTTCTAGCCAAGGTGGCTCTCTTCGATTCTACTGAACTCCCTGGCTTTGTACAAAGGACTAACTGCTAAAAACTTCATTCTGAAGACAAAAAAGTGCAAATGTGCTTTCGAGATCTGATGGTGAATCTTGGTTGTTAACTTGTTTGGGTGGAAAAGCACCCAAGAGAGCAACAGAAATACACCTCTGACTGTGTCCATGTTGTTGTAGAACTAAAGCATAGGCGGTTTCTTTTTCTGCTTTCTGACTGATCTGAGATGATAACCTTTAATACAAGCTCCTGTTGACTTGATGCTGCCTCCCAGGCGGCCAGAACTAAGGAATTAGCCCAGGACTATGAACAGAAACCATGGCCAAATGATAATGATAAAAAACTAATAACAATTATAATAAAATTTAAGAGTCAGAGGAAGGAGTATTGTTGAGTACTGTCTTTCTGACAGGACATTGTCTTTATAATCTCTCAGCAATCGTCATGATATGCATAAAATTGGACTTCTCAACTTTGCATCATGATGGGGAGAGGGGATGAGGCCCTGCGATAAGAATTTAACACCTCCTGGGGAGAGGAGTACTAGACAGTTACTTCCATGGTTGTCCTAATGTAGCTCTTGTGATGAAAACAAAACAAAGAACTGAACAAAAGCTATTTGCAGAGGAAAGGGTTTATCTTGACTTACACCTCCAGGGCAAAGTCCATCATTGAGAAAAATCAAGGCAGGAACCAGAGACGAGCATCATGGAGGAATATTGCTTACTGTATCTCTGGTTCTGGCTCATGACCACTTAGCTTTCTTATTTAACCCAAGACTACGTGCTCAAGGTTGGCAACAGCCCCTGCCACACACACAGTGGGCTGGCCTTCTCCCAATTCACAGTTAATGTAATTTCCCACAGACAGGGTCACAGGTCTGATCTGTTCAAGTCCCTTAAATGAGACGCCATCTTCCCAGGTTCCCATGGTTGTGTTAAGGTGATAATCAATTAACCAGGACAGTGGGAGGCTACTGGGAATGTGCCCACGCTTCTATAGGCAACCTTAATTAAACATGCGAAGTCATACACACACACACACACACACACACAGAGAGAGAGAGAGAGAGAGAGAGAGAGAGAGAGAGAGAGAGAGAGAGAGAGAGATGGGAGTAGTAGAAGAAAGGGGAACATGGAACATTTGGGAAGATGAATCCCATCAGCAGAAGTGGTAGGGGATAGGAGGAGGGTAATGGGGGATTAATATGATCAAACACGTTACATGTGTATGTGTCTTAGTTAGGGTTGTACTGCTGTGAACAGACACCATGACCAAGGCAACTCTTATAAGAACAACATTTAATTGGGGCTGGCTTACAGGTTCAGACGTTCAGTCTATTATCATCAAGACAAGAGCATGGCAGCGTCCAGGCGGGCATGGTGCAGGAGGAGCTGAGAGTTCTACATCTTCATCTGAAGGCTGCTAGCAGAATCCAGGCAGCTAGGATGAGGGTCTTAAAGCCCACGCCCACAAGTGACACACATACTCCAACAAGGCCACACCTTCTAATAGTGCCACTCCCTGGGTTGAGCATATATAAACCATCACAGTATGTATGTATATATGTATAAAAACATCATGATGAAACCCATTATGTATAATTTTAGTATATGCTAATAAACAAGAATAGCTTTACATTATTCTCTTGGGTATTTTGGTCATAGCTATGTAAAGTTAACTAACCTACTGAGCAATACCTGTTGTATCAGTTTTAGTTTGATTTCTATCACTGTGACAAAGCATTGACAAAAAACATCTTGGAAAAGTAAGGACTCCTTTAGCTTACTTTTTCCAGTCAGAATCCATTATCCAAGGCAAGGCAGGACAGGGACTCAATCAGGAACCTGGAGGCAGGTGCTGAAGTGACACCGTGGAGGAACACTGCTTACTGGCATGCTCAGCCTCATATTTTTTTAATACAGCCCAGGACCACCTGCCTAGGAATGGCACTGCCCACAGTGGGCTGGGTCCTTTCACATTAATCACAAAAAAACAAAAACAAAAACAAAAAACCCATAGATTTATCTGCTGGGCAATCTCACAGAGGTAAGTTCTTAATTGATGTTTCTGCTTGCAAGTGATTCTTGTTTGTGTCAAGTTGACCAAAAAATAAAAATAAAAACAAACAAGCAAAAAGCAAGGCAACATAACATCCTAGCAAAGGCTCCTGCAATCCTAACGTTTTCCGTTATACCAAGGGTAAGACTCTGTGGATGCCATTCTTAAAGTTCTGTCGGAGTACTTGTTTAAAAAATGCTTTCCTTCAAGTAATGCCAGCATGGAATCTAGACCCCGGACAAGTTTCCTTTACATTCATTTCAGCTTTTCATCTGGTCTTAAGTTTTACAACAAAACAATTTATACTGTTCAGTGTTTTCAGTGTCCAAATATCTTAGCCTATTTACTAGGCCATTTAATTTTCCGTGGAGGAAAATACAGAGAATGGGCGATTTTTAAGATAACTTGTTTAAATGTGCAATGTCTGAAATAGGTATCAGCCTCCGTGTCTAGGAAATCTTTGTGAAGGTCAAATGTAGTATAAGGCCTCTTGGTTGGTCAGTGCCACCTTTTAGTGCCACCCACATTGGGACATGTCCTAGGTTACACCAGGAGGGGGCGACAGAGAGCTAGCCTCCTAATTAGCTTCCTGCACTCTGGGTTGATGAAGGACATGGACAATCTGGAAGAGAGTGAGAGTGCTAAGTAGAAAAGAAGAGAAGCCTTGACATGAGGGCTCCCATCTCAGGGGCAGATAAAGAGACAGGAGGCATATTGACCAGGGACTGCAGTCAGACCATCCAGTATAATGAAGAACCTATTAACCTAGCTTTGGAGTCAAATGTTGGCATGACACTAGGCTCTGACTTAGACAGGCTGAGGTATCTTTCAGTCTCAGTTTCCTCTGTACAATGGGGGGAATAATATAACTTACCTCCTAGATTTATTATAGAGTACTTCTGGCATATACTGCATAAGTGAAAATTACTTAATAAAAATAACTAGAGTGAAAACTAGTTAATAAAAATAACTAGAGTGCTGATTAGTTTCCTTTTTCTTTCTTTCTTTTGTCAACTTGACACAAACTAGAGTCACTTGGGAAGAGGGACCCTCAGTTGAGGAATTGCCTCTATGACATTGCTCTGTGGGCAACTCTTGGGGCCTTTTCTTGATTGATTGTTGATATGAGAGGAATATATACATACATATATATATATATATGTATATATATATACACACATATATATATTCCATATATAAAAATAATCATATATATGCAAATACTGTTGGTCAGATTGTTGTCTGGACCCAGAATTGACACAATTATTTCCCCTTGAACCTTGTACTAGAATTCATTTATCAGGATAGACTCAGTCATTAAGGAGAATGACCATTCTGTGATGGGCTTTGTGGAGAATCTGACAAGGAAAATAACATTTGCCTCTCAGATCATATCATAGCAAGGGCACCCTTGAGTTTTCTTTAGGTGCTGCTGTCCAGAGTTTATTTCAGAGTGCAAATGTATTTGAAATGGATAATGAAAGCACAAGCATTCACACAGGGGTAAAATCACTGGGCACAGTGGAGAAAAGGGGTTATGCAGAGCAAGAAGGGAAACTTGAACGAGGGAAGTTGGGGTGACTGAAGTGAACCTGGCTTAGTGAACAGCTTTCCTTGAGCCTGGATCAAATCCAGAGCTCCACATTCATATTCAGCAACTTTCTTTTTAAGTTTCTAAATTAAGAACTTTAAGGGTGCTTTCTTATGCTTCAGTGCTTCATTAAAAGAGAGAGAACCTTGATAGAAGAAAAATAAATGTCTCTCAAGAATCAGAGCGACCTTGAGGAAAAGCTCCTGAAAAGACCAGTGGAGGGCTTTCAATGGGAACTCCTGAGCATGATGTCTTAGGAATCTGTGTTTGCAGAATCATTAGGATTCTTTCCCTTGCAAGTATGTGAGGAAAAGAACATTTTTACAGAGTTGGGCATCTGTAGAAATGATATAAGGGTGTACTTCTATTAAAAATTTCCAATACATGCTAAGAAAGAAAATAATTCCTTAGTATGCAAGTTCAATTGTAGTTTATTCTTTAATGTATGCTAGGTATAGCACTAACAATTAGGACATTTTATTGGCTTCATGATAATAAAGAACTTACTATTTGTTTTTGTTGACCATTTGTAATAGGGATCAGAAAACCTGGTAAATACTTTAAAATGTCTATGTTTTTCTTTCATCTAAAATTTGCTTTACCGTAGAGAGATGGATATGGAGAGAGGACATTATGTTTAAAATTCCTTTTAGGCTAAGAGACTATAGGACCTTGAATAAGCCTTTTGTTTCTTCCTTTGTGAAACTGTGTTACCCTGTCCAGGACTCTCAAAACATTCTTCTATTGTAGTTAACAGATTGAGATCCCTGGGGATCTCCATAAGAAGTGGAGTTTCTTTCATCTTTCCATCCTAGCATCCCAGACTGGTAGGTAGCAGACCTCTACAGAATGTTAAATGAAAGCACATGCAAAGTAAGAATGGGAGATGCTTCTAGCTCTCCAGGGGAAAAGAAATTATCCATCTAATAAAATAATTATATATTTTAGCAAGTAAACAAATTTGTACTAAGAATTATGAAGTCTCACAAAAATTACAAACTAGACATCAACTTTCTATTAAAAGAGATCTGTGGATAAAAGTATGATATAATTTGTGTTGGTTACTTTTTTGCTATGACAAAATACTGACAAAAACAATTTAAGAGATGGAGGATTTATTTTGGTTCATTGTTTGCAGTGATATAATCCATTGTGGAAAGAGTGTGAAGCAATTAGTCACATTGCATCTCCAGTTAAAAATCAGAGAGAGAGAGAGAGAGAGAGAGAGAGAGAGAGAGAGAGAGAGAGAGAGAGAGAGAGGGAGAGGGAGAGGGAGAGGGAGAGGGAGAGGGAGAGGGAGAGGGAGAGGGAGGGAGAGAGATGCTGGTGGATCATTCACTTTCTCCCTTTCTTCTTTATGCTCAGCCTGGTACCTCAGTCTATAAAATGATGCTGACCACATTCAGTACAGGCCTTTCATCTTCAGTTAAATCTCAAGGGAAACACACACACACACACACACACACACACACACACACACACACACACACACACACAACCAGTGGCTTACCTCCTAGGTGAATCTAAAGCTACTCAAGTTGATTATCAGGATTGACCATCACATGGATGAAGGTGTTTCAGTATCAATAACTTATCCTTGCGGGGCAGTGGTGGCGCACGCCTTTAATCCCAGCACTTGGGAGGCAGAGGCAGGCAGATTTCTGAGTTTGAGGCCAGCCTGGTCTACAGAGTGAATTCCAGGACAGCCAGGGCTACACAGAGAAACCCTGTCTCAAAAAACCAAAAACCAAAAAAAAAAAAAAAAAAAAAAGTTATCCTTTCTGTAACCTTCAAATATGCTTATCCATGAACAAGAGTTTATTGAACAGTCTGTATGTAGTAATTTACAGAATAAAACTACAACAATATACAGAGAGATACAGTGGTCAAGGATATGAGTATAACCAATTAAAAGCAATTAGGGAGAGGTACACAGCAAAACATTAATTGCAAATGCTGAATTGTTTGGATGTAGATTTTAGGTTTTGTGGATAGGCAAAGAGGAGATTGAAGGGAGATGAATGTTTCAGAGGTTCTTGAGAGGGGACATTTCAGCAAGATAAAGAGTCAGAGGAGGTCTTCCTAAGAAATGAGATAGGTAATCAGTATGAACAATGATCAGGATGCAGGAATGAGTTTTCAATATGTTGTATACCTTGTAAACATTATAACCTGGTGACACCAGGCTTTCTATTTTTTTAAGGTTAAAGCCTGCTGAGGTTGCAAACAGGTTATATATGAAGTATAGTGAACACTCTGGCTAATTCATAGGGAATTGATAAGCATTTTGTACTTGTAGTGGTTAGTTTTAATAGTCAGTTTGACAGCATCTAGAACTACTTGGGAAGAAGCTCTTAGTGAGGGATTATTTAGATCAGGTTGGCTTATTGGCATATCTATGGGGGATTACTTTGATAATGTTAATTGAGGTGGAAAGACCCTCCCACCGTGGGTGGTACTATTCTCTAGTCAAGAGGTTCAAAACTAAAGGAGAGTGGAGAAAACTAGCCAAAATTCATGTATGTATGCATGCATGCCTTGTTCTCTACCCCTAACTATGAATGTATTGTGGCCAGATTTCTCAAGGTCCACTTCTATAACTGCCCTGTAATCATGGCCTGTGACCTAGAACTTTGAGATAAAATAAACCCTTCCCTTCTTTCAGTTGCTTTTGTCTGTTTTATCACAGCAACAGAAATGAAACTAAGATACTACTCCTGTTCTCAATTGTACCCTTGTCTCTTTTAGAACAAGTTTTCTCCATGAATTAGCTATCACATGACATGTCACCAGTGAGCTTGCTGGACATTGCAGAAGATGCACTGGCTAGAGTTTGCATTTGAAGAAGTGAGTAGCTGCTACATTAAAAAGAACTCATAATCTTTCAATAGAGTTTAACCGACAGCCTAAGTTTATGGTGCTTTATACTTTCCCACAGTCTTTTTCCAGCATCCACTTAATGCTTTGTCCTTAGAAAGAATCCTATAAAGTAGGCAGAGAAGCCTTTTAATGGATGAAGATGCTGCTCTGTTATACTTGAAATCTATTGCTACTCAGGTATGTTGATATAAAGACCATATATTTTTTAAAGTTTTGCAGTTATTCACATCTTTCTTAAAGAAACGGGTCTTATGAGGTTTGCTATATTTGGGGGCCTAGTATGGGGATAAAACAATGGTTGCCTACAACTGCAATGAATAATGCTAGGACAGTCAAGTTAAGAGCTAACATTCTAGGGAGATGCCAACTTACCACTAAACAATGAGCCATCAGTATAGACAGCTCGTTGAAAGGGAAGAATCTAGATGTGCATGAATGATGTCAACATCAAGAAGACCAGATAGAAAAGATGGTGACAGAACACAGAGCTATTGTTTAAGTTGAAATAATCATTGCATCGGTCTTAATTTTGGGTTGTTTTTGGAGAAATAGCATTAAAAATTCTATTGGCTGTGATCTCAGCAAAGAGAGGCTGATATGGGAGGTTCACGGGTTTGAAATTAGCCTGTGCAACATGACAAAACTATAGTCCAAAAACTGTTGAAACCTAAACACCAACCATCCCCTGGGATCCCACTTCCTGCTCTGCTGAAGTAGCTGGTATTTCGCTACATTTGCCTGATTGAAGACCTTGTTCTATACTAGAGAGTTTTGAGATCGAAAGTAGGAACCATTCTCTTAGCTCATATTTTTCAAGACTTGAAAGATCTAGTCCTATATTCTAGAAAGATCTGGGGAGTAGAGATAAGTTAATGTTGTGTCCTAAACTGACATGATGATTATTGTTTGCAATTGTGTAATCAATTGAGCTGGAAAAAATTCATCAAGGAATTAGAAGTGACAGTGAGGTGCTTCTCCCTACTACCACTGGTTAGTATGCCACTCTAAGAACCTTCAAGAATCAAAGAACAAAAACAACAATTTAAGCTTGAGTTCTGACCACCTCCCATGTGACTTCCCATGACTTATGGTTTCCTCAACCCTGTGAACATTCTACCATGACTCATCCACTTCCTTTTCTCTGGAATGAACATATTTTGTTACCAGTCCACCTATAGAACCAGAATTTTTTATTGCTTTAAACCATTTTTGATTCTTTACATACATTACATCCAGACCACAGTTTCTCCTACTTCTATTCCTCCTAGTCCTCCTCTCCACCTCCCCTCTCCCCCAGATCCAGTCCTCCCGCATACCCTTAAAAAAAAGGAAGCAGGCCTCCCAAAAATATCAACCAAACATAACATACAAAATTACAATAAGACTAGGGCACAAATCCTCATATTAAGGCTAGAAAAAGTGAATCAATAGGAGGAAAAGGGTCCCAAGTGCAGGCAAAAACATCAAAGATACCACCCACTCTCACTGTTAGGACTCCCACAGGAACACCAAGCTATACAACTATAGCATATATACAGAGGAACTAGCTCAGATCCATACAGGATCCATGTCTGCATCTTCAGTCTCTGTGAACCCCTATCAGCCCTGCTTAGTTGATTCTATAGGTCGTGTTCTCGTGGAGTTCTTGACCCTTCTGGTTCCTAGAATCCTTCTTTTCACTCTTCTATGGGGTTCCCCTGGCTTCGCCTTGTGTTTAGCTGTGAGTCTCTGCATCTGCTTCTATAGGTTGCTAGATAATGCCTCTCTGAGGGCAATTGGGCTAGGCACTGATCTATGAGTATAGCAGAATATCATTAAAAATCAGTTTATTGCTTTTCCCCATTGTATTTGGTTCTATCCTGGGTCTCTGGGCTGCATAACCTCTGGTTCCTGGCCATCCAGGAAGTGCCAAGCATGGACTTCTCTTGGCAGAGTAGGCCACAAGTTAGATCAGTCATAGGTTGGCCACTTTCACAAGTTCTGGCCAACCATTTCTCCACCAAGTCTTGCAGACAGGACAGATTGTAGGTCAAAGGATTTGTGGCTGGGATAATGTCCAAGTCTCACGGCTGGGAACCTTTCCTGATTAGACAAGATAGATAAGTGTGTATCCCCCATTACTAAGAGACTTTGCTAGAGTCAGTCTTGTAGATTCCAGGGAGTTTCCACTGCACTAGATTTTCACATCATCCTCTAAATGTACCCCAATTCCTGTTGTTTCTCCCATTACTCTTGCCCTCCACTACTGCCTCCACCACTTGGACTCTCCTGTTCCCATCCCCACATTCTCCAGTTAACCATGAAATCTATTCTATTCTCCTTCCCAGGGAGATTCATGTATGCCTGCTTAAACTCTCCTTGTTTGTAGCCTCTCTGGGTCTGTGGATTGTAGCATGAGTATTCTTTATTTAACAACTAATATCCAATGGTAAGTGAGTATATACCATGTTTATCTCTCTGGGTTTTTTTTTCTACTAAGAATGATTATTTTTCTAATTTTACCCATTTGTCTACCATTTCATGATATCATTCTTTTTAACAGCTGAGTAATACTCCATTGTGTACATGTACCACATTTTCTTTATCCACTCTTTGGTTGAGGGACATACAGGTTTTTTCTTATTTCTGGCTATTATGAATAATGCAGATATGAACATAGATAAGCAAGTGTCCTTCTGGTATGCTAGAGTATTCTTTGGGTACATGCTCAGGAGTGGTCTAACTAACTGAGTCTTGTGTTTCTTTATATCTATTCATCTCCTCTTTAAAAGCTTCTACCTGTTTTCCTGTATTTCTTTAAGGGATCTGTTTCTTCTTTGAAGACCTTTATCATCTTCATAAGATTAGATTTACGGTCATTTTCTTGTGTTTCAGGTATGTTAGGATATCCAGGGGATGCTGTAGTAGGATAGCTGGGTTCTGGTGGTACCATATTGCCCTGACTTTTGTTGATTGTGCTCTTATGCTGGCCTTTAGCCATCTGGTCGTCCCTAGTGTTGGCAGAGCTGGTAATCCTTAATGACAACAGACCTTTGGGACTGCAAGTAGAGCTGATAGTCTCTAATGACAGCAAGTATCTGGGATTGGGGGTAGAACTGGTTGTCCCTTGAGGCAGCAGGCTTCCAGGGATGCAGCCAGCACTAGTAGTCCCTGATGACTTCAAGCCTCTTGTTGTCCCAGATGGTAGCAGGCCCCCAGTGATGCGGGCAGAGCTATGACCCAGTGAATGGAGTACAGGTTGGAGGTCATAACTGGGTCTTGAAGTAGATCAATTTTCAATTTTCTAAGAAACAGCCATATTGATTTCCAAGGTGGCTAGACAAGTTTGCACTCCCCCAGCAATGGAGGAGTGTTTTCTTGCCAGCATGTGCTATCACTTGTGGTTTTGAGCTTAAATATTCGGACAGGTGCAAGATGGAATCACAAAGTAGTTTTAATTTGCATTTCCCTAATGGCTAAAAATGTTGAACTTTTCTTTAAGTGCTTCTCAGCTATTTGAGATTCCTCTATTGAGAATTCTGTTTAGATCTGTACCCCATTTTGTAATTGGGTTATTTGGTTTGTTGATGTCTAGTTTCTTGAGTTCTTTATATACTTTGTATATTAGCCCTCTATCAGATGAAGGGTTGATGAAAATCCTTTCCCATTCTGTAGGCTGTTGCTTTGTCCATTGACAGTGTCCATTGCCTTACAGAAGATTTTCAGTTTCATGAGGTCCAATTTATTAGTTATGGGTCTTAGTGCCTGAGCTGTTGGTGTTTTGTTCAGGAAGTTGTTTCCTGTGCTAATGTGTTCAAAGCTATTCCTCATTTCCTCTTCTGTTAGGTTCAGTGTATCTTGTTTTATGTTGAGGTCTTTGATTCACTTGGACTTGAGTTTGTACAGGATGATAGTTACGGATCTATTTGCATTTTTCTACGTGTTGACATACAGTTAGACCAGCACCATTTGTTGAATATGCTTTCTTTTTTCTATTGTATGGTTTTGGCTTCTTTATCAAAAATAAAGTGTCCATAGATGTGTGGGTTTACTTCTGGATATTTAATTTAATTCCATTGGTCAACCTGTCTTTTTTAAACATCAATACCATGCATTTTTTATTACTATTGCTTTGTAGTACAGCTTGGAATCAGGGATGGTGGTACCTCCAGAAGTTTTATTGTACAGGATTGTTTTAGCTATCCTGGGTTTTTTGTTTTTCCATATGAAGTTGAATATTGTTCTTTCAAAGTCTACAAAGAATTGTGTTAGAATTTTGATGGGGATTGTGTTGAATCTATAGATTGCTTTTGATAAGATGACCAATTTTACTATGTTGATTCTATTGATCCATGAGCATGGGAGATATTTCCATCTTATACTTCAATTTCTTTCTTCAAAATCTTGAAGCTTTTGTCATACAAGTCTTTGACTTGCTGGGTTAGAGTTACATTAAGATATGAGCAATAAAGTAGAGGGTACCCATGGTATACTCCATAGACCCAAAGAAGCTAAACAAGAGGCGAGGCCTAAGAAATGATGCTTGAATATCACTTATAAGGAGGAATAAAAATACTTGCAGGAGGTAGATGGAGGGAGGGAACTGGGTGGGAGAGGGGATGGGGAGATGAAAGGGGGTGGTTTCCTGATCATGTGTGGGGAGGGACAGTAGAGAGGGTTAGAGGGCCAGGAGAATGAATGGGAATCTGTAGCTGGTGGGGTTGGGGGTGGGGACATCTCAAGGACATGCTAGGGACCTGGGAGGGGGGGAGGCTCCTGAGAGTGAGAGGGTAATAGTGAAAATATGGCTTAACAAGCTGTCATGTGGACCAAAGGAGTTCTGCCATTCAGAGAGTCTTCCAAAGAGCTCATTGAAATATAGCACTTTTAAAAATTTACTTGATCCCAGCACCCGTTTGAAGGAGAGCTTCTATGAAGGCCATGGGCAAGGAAATGGCACCACACACTGCCAGAAAGATCAGTTGAGATCTTTCCTTTTCTTTTCGCTTTCTTGCTTTCGTCACTGTATACCCTGACTGCAGCTCCCTCCCAGTTCCCTCTTCGCACAGTCTGTACCTCTATACCCCAACGCTTCTCTTCTGAGAGGGTAGCAGCACCTCTCTCCAGGTATCTAGCTCTAAAGTATATGAGCTTGGGGTAGCTTGGACACAGGTAAATTGGTGAGCACCCTAAACCTCATATTGTTCATCTATAAATATGGCTTTAAATAGTACATATCCGCTAGGATTCTTGTGAAGTATATGGTTGTCTTAGTTAGGTTATTTTTGCTGTGAAGAGACAGCATGACCTAGGCGACTCTTTTTTATTTTATTTTTTTTTATTTTTGATACTTTATTTACATTTCCAATGTTTCCCCTTTTCTAGGTCTCCTCTTTGGAAACCCCCTATCCCCTCCCCCTCCCCGCCTCAATGAGGGAATTCCACCTCCCACCCACCCGCCCACCCACTCCCTTATTCCCGCCTTGACATTCCCCTTTACTGGGGCCTCTAACACCCTCAGGCCCAAGGGCCTCTCCTCTCTCCCTGATGGCCAACGAGGCCATCCTCTGCCACATATGTGGTCCGATCCATGGGTCCATAGATGTGTATTCTTTGGTTGGTGGTCCAAACTCCAGGATGACCGGGGGTTGGGTCAGGCGCATTGACGCTGTTGCTCCCTCCTTGGGGCTGCAAACTCCCTCAGCTCCTTCAGACCTTTCTCCAACTCCTCCATCTGGGACCTCACTGTCAGTCCAGCCATTACTGTTAAGTGAAACTTGGGCATTCTGAACTTTTGGGCTAATATCCGCTTATCAGTGAGTACGTACCATGTTCGTTCTTTTGTGACTGAGTTACCTCACTCAGGATGATATTTTCAAGTTCCATCCATTTGCCTGCAAATTTCATTAAGTCATTGTTTTTAATAGCTGAGTATAC
>CM052722.1:102540308-102552981 GCA_028551405.1 Uromys caudimaculatus
GGAGAGAGGAGAGGCCCTTGGGCCTGAGGGTGTTAGAGGCCCCAGTAAAGGGGAATGTCAAGGCAGGAATATGGGAGTGGGTGGGCGGGTGGGTGGGAGGTGGAATTCCCTCATAGAGGCGGGGAGGGGGGGATAGGGGGTTTCCAAAGAGGAGACCTAGAAAAGGGGAAACATTGGAAATGTAAATAAAGTATCAAAAATAAAATAAAAAAATAAAAAATAAAAAAAATAAAAAAATGAATACACACCTGCCACTCAACCTAGTAAATGCTCTCCTGAGCATTTGTCTCAGAAAATAAAGATTTGTCTTTATATAAAACATTTTCATATGTTCATAACATCTTTATTTATAAAATACTGGAGAATAATTCAGATGTCCCTTTGTACTACCCTCCTCCTGCCTGTGATCTGGGATTATCTAGTGATTTAGTTAGTAAATAAAAATGGCTGTGCAGGGATCCTGGGTGGGCATGTGCATGCTCTCTGTCTTCGTCTGTCTCTCTGCCCTGCCCCCATCTGTCTTTTAACTTCATTTACATAGACTTATTTTTAGAGCAGAACATCATCCATGGTTTTCATCAAGCCAACACAGAAAGACAGGACTTGCTCATCGCAGTACCAAACCTTGACTTCTGTAAAAATCAGTGATATTCTACCTCTTCCTTTCTCTTTGCCATAGGATTATGAGCTTTCTCCACACACAATTCCTTTTGGTCAGACAGCTGGGGTTCTTGAAAATGCTATGGGAAGCAGTTGCCACTTCTGTGGAATTTTGGGGTACCATGCCCTCTGCTCAGAAATTCATCTTCCTTCTCTCATTTAATCCTCCCCCAAATCTCATGAAGGTGGTAGGATTTCTATTCCCTTCTTCCTAAGTAGGAGATGAAGCATTCTAGAATAAAGTTTCCTGGAGACACCTAGTTGACCAGTAGGAAAAATAAGGCCATGATTAGGTTCAGGAGTTTGGTCAGGGACTAGATAAGGATTCAACACATGTGGGAAGAACGAAGTTATTCCATAAGGCTTCCCTGGGCCAGTCCTAGTGTGTGTTAGAGAATGTATTCTAAACCAGGGTACTAAACTATCATAGAGGTAACATACTAGCTTTTGTAAAGATACCATACTTTTTCCAGGTGATAGCAAAGTAAGAATTGTCTATACGTATTGAGCAGCTATGGTGGATCCAGCACTTCGTTACACATGAAGGATGAATGAGATGGTAGCTCCTGTTTTATAGTGTCACTGAGGAGACAAAAATCCTTTGTGAACTTCATGGTGTTCTACTTTCTGCCTTTTGAACATCACTTGAACTGTGTGCCATAGGCAGTTTATTTACATGATGGGTTTCAGCTATAAGTCCCAGATTGCTTTTGTAATTAGGTATTTAGCTCATGTCACATGGTAACTTAACACCACCCCTCTCTCTGTGTGTATGTGTGTGTGAAACAAAGTGGTATGTTGTTTTGAGAATTTAAACTCAATTGTATCTTTTTTTTTTATTAATGGGGAGGAAAGGTTTATTTTGGCTCACAGTTTGATGGTACAGTATATCATGGAGGGAAAACTGTTACAGTGACCAGTTCTGTGACAGTGGGAATGTGTGGCTGATACTTGCTCATAACTCAGTGAACAAGGAAGCAGAGAGAGGAGAGAGGGAGAGGAAGATAGACAAACAGAGCCAGGCAATAAACCTGAAGGCCTTGCCCAAAACAATCCACTTTCTCCAGATAGACTCATCCCTCAAAGGCTCTATAATTTTCCCAAACACTGCCACCACCTGTGGACCAAGTGTCCAAAAGTTTAGAAGACATTTTCCATTTAAACCATAATATTCATCCCTTGACTCCCATGGATTCATGGATATCTTACATCGCAAACATTTCCATAGTCTTACATAGTCCAAAATTTGCAAAATTCCAAAGTCCAAACTGTCTTCTGAGGCTAAAAACTGTCTTTTAACTATAAAATAATAAAAAGAAAACAAATTATGTACTTCTACCATGCAATGGCACAGAGTACCCATTCCGGTTTCAAAAGGGGTAATAGGATGACAGTCAAGGAAGTAGGCTAAGTAGCACCAGTTCAAGTTAGAGAACTAGTGGTTTAGATGTTGGGCCTGCCATATGACTGGTGTTTCATAAATAATCAAATTACTTAGAATAAATTAGATATTTTGTAGTAGTAACTGGTTATGAAGTTGTGGTTCTTTAAGGAGTTCTGTAGGCCTGCTACATTCTTGTTTGTCCCCAATCTTCCTGCATTTAATGCTGAAAACACCACAGATTGATAACACAGTCCCGAGTATTTGGTCACCCTAATAACTTATAGAACACGTAAATGATAGTGTGCGATAAGGACTTATTATATTGTCAGAGTGTCATTATTTGCTCCAAATTAATAAGTAGAGAAACCTACCTATAGATAGAGAAACTCACCTATGGAGGTCATAGCTAGGACAGATGTGAGAATGCCAGAATTTTTGTTTTGTTTCTGAAAGGGGGTCTTGCTATATAAACTAGGCTGGTCTTGAACTTTCCCAGGTTTGTCAAAAGGCACAATATATATTCTCGTATTTAATAGGCATAGAAACATATTTTATGAACATGTGTGTATGTGTATTTATGTGATAACAATACAAAAATATGTTTGAATTCATATGTATACCAAATGAGGCTTTGTATGAGCTTATTTAATTTTTGCCAATCTGATTGACAGACTTCATGTTATTCTCTGTACATCTTTTTTTTTTGTTGTTCATGATTTATTTATTTATTTATTGTAATAAAATTTAATTGTTAGAGAATGTTAGAGAAATGTTCCATATAACAGTACAAATCAATACAGTACTTCTAATGAACAATTTACCAACAAGTACCAAAGTATAAATTATACATAAAATTTTATCTAGTAAACTTATTTCTAGGTATTATGTTGACAAAAATATGCATGTACTGTGGGATATCTATCACAGTATTATATACAATGGTGAATTATAAGAAACATGTCAAAATTAAATACAGAAATAATAAATTATGAAATTACTTGTAGACATTTCTATAATAATTAAAATGCTATTTTTTGGCTAAAACTTTAGAAGTCAATATTATCTTCATCTTATACTTTCACATTATAAATATGATTAAAATAAATTAAATCACTTTGTAAAAACATTATGCAATTGGAAATTATTTCTGATAGATCAACTCTTACAGTTTTATAGGCCATTCATTTTTTCTCCTTTGAAATGACAAAGGAAAGTTGAATTCAGTCAAAACAGCACACAACCTAGTCTCATAAATCTTATGTTTAATGTTACTTGTTTTCAGTAGGCTTTGAAAACCTTACTACTGACACACTCAAGAAGAAATAAGTTGACAACTCCTGAATAAATTCAGAGAAAATAAATATTAGTCTTGTAAAATATACAGGACTCACCTCCCTAACGTGAACATAAAATTCAAATACCTCCAATGTTCTCCCTTGAAGATATGTTAGCTTCACTCTGAGCAATGAACAACATTCCTTTGCATTTCCCAAGGCCATTACACTGAGATTCATCAGATACTTATAACACTTGCTGAAGTTACTCCTTAAATATTTCTATTTGACTAGTATGAAGTGTCCTTCCTTATCTTTTTTGATAACTTTGGTTGAAAGTTGATTTTATTCGTTATTAGAATGGCTACTCCAGCTTGTTTCTTGGGACCATTTGCTTGGAAAATTGTTTCCAACCTTTTACTCTGAGATAGTGTCTGTCTTTGTCACTGAGGCACGTTTCCTGTATGCAGCAAAATGCTGGGTCCTATTTACATATCCAGTCTGTTAGTCTATAGATTTTTATTGGTGAATTGAGTCTATTGATGTTAAGAGATATTCAGAAAAAGTGATTGTTACTTCCTGTTATTTTTGTTGTTAGAGGTGGTATTATGTTTGTGTGGCTATCTTGGGTTTGTTGAAAGATTAGTTTCTTGCTTTTTCTAGGGTGTAGTTTCCCTCCTTGTGTTGGTGGTTTCCATCTATTATCCTTTGTAGGGCTGGATTTGTGGAAAGATATTGTGTAAATTTGGTTTTGTCACGGAATATCTTGGTTTCTCCATTTATGGTAATTGAGAGTTTTGCTGGGTATAGTAGCCTAGGCTGGCATTTGTGTTTTCTTAGGGTCTGTATGAGGTCTGTCCAGGATCTTCTAGCTTTCATAGTCTCTGGTGAGAAGTCTGGTGTAATTCTGATAGATCTGCCTTTATATATTACTTGACCTTTTCCCATTACTACTTTTAATATTATTTCTTTGTTTAGTGCATTTGGTGTTTTGATTATTGTGTGATGGGAGGAATTTCCTTTCTGGTCCAATCTATTTGGAGTTGTGTAGGCTTCTTGTATGTTCATGGGCATCTCTTTCTTTAGGTTAGGAATGTTTTCTTCTATAATTTTGTTGAAGATATTTACTGGTTCCTTATGTTCTGAATCTTCACTCTCTTCTATACCTATTATCCTTAGGTTTCATCTTCTCATTGTGTCCTGGATTTCCTGGATGTTTTGAGTTAGGAGCTTTTTGCATTTTACATTTTCTTTGACTGTTGTGTCAATGTTTACTATCTTCTGCACCTGAGATTCTC
Source organism: Uromys caudimaculatus (assembly GCA_028551405.1). Lineage (NCBI taxonomy): Eukaryota > Metazoa > Chordata > Mammalia > Rodentia > Muridae > Uromys > Uromys caudimaculatus. Next base: position 102,544,925 of record CM052722.1, read on the forward strand.
TCTTCTATCTCTTGTATTCTGTTGGTGATGCTTGAATCTATGACTCCTATCTCTTTCCTAGGTTTTCTAACTCCAAGGTTGTCTCCCTTTGTGATTTCTTTATTGTTTCTGTTTCCATTTTTAGACCCTGGATGGTTTTGTTCAATTCCTTCACCTGTTTGGTTGTGTTTTCCTGTAATTCTTTAAGGGATTTTTGTGTTTCCTCTTTAAGGGCTTCTAGCTGTTTACCTGTGTTCTCCTGTATTTCTTTAAGCTATTTATGTCCTTTTAAAAGTCCTCTATCATCATTAGGAGAAGTGATTTTTGATCCGAATCTTGCTTTTCCAGTGTGATGGTGTATCCAGGACTTGCTATGGTGGAAGAACTAGGTTCTGATGATGCCAAGTGTCTTAGTCAGGGTTTCTATTCCTGAGCAAACATTATGAACAAGAATCAAGTTGGGGAGGAAAGGTTTTATTCAGTTTACACTTACACATTGCTGTTCACCACCAGAGGAAGTCAGGACTGGAACTCAAGCAGGTCAGGGATCAGGAGCTGATGCAGAGGTCATGGAGGGATGTTCCTTACTGTCTTGCTTGCTTCTCCTGGCTTGCTCAGCCCTTTCTTATAGAACCAAAGACTACCAGCCCACAGATGGTACCACCCACAAGGGGCCCTCCCCCCTTTCTCAACTGAAACTCCTTTTTCTATGATAACTGCAGCTTGTGTCAAGTTGACACACAAAACCAGCTAGTACAATTGACCCCTTGTCAACTTGACACACAAAAACATCACCATTAAGCCTAGACCCTTACTTTCTTATTCATCCCCAAGATCTAAATAACTTCAAAAGTCCCACAGTCTTTGCAAATTCTTACATATTAACATTTCAGTCCCTTTTAAACATCCAATCTCTTAAAATTCAAAGTCTTTTAAAAATTCAAAGTCTCTTAACTGTGGGTTCCAGTAAAATATCTTCTTCCTTCAGGAGGGAAAAAATATCAGGTCACAGTCACAATCAAAATCAAAACAAAACTCCAACCGTCCAATGTCTGGGATCCACTCACGATCTTCTGGATTACTCCAAGGGCTTGAGTCACTTCTCCAGCTCTGCCCTTTGTAGCACACACCTTGTCTTCTAGGCTCCAGATGCCTGTACTCCACTGCTGCTGCTGTTCCTGGTGGTCATCTCATGGTACTGGCATCTCTGAAACACTGCTGTCTTCCACTCCAACTAGGCTTCACCAACAGCCTCTAATAGGCTCTCTTCATGGTGCCAAGCCTCACCTCCTTTGCATGACCCCTTCAGTCCTGGGCCATCAATTGCAACTGAGGCTGCACCTTCACCAATGGCCTTCCACAGCCTCTCACAGTGTCCCAGCCTCAGCTGCTCTTCATGACTCCTTCATGCCTTCAAAACCAGTACCACCTGGGTGACTCTTACACATTACCAAGTCCAGCCACAGCACAAGGTACAACCCAGGCAGCCTCTGTGCTCTCAGAAAATAACTTCTCAGAAGATTTCACCCCAATGATGCTGGTCTCTTCTTAATCACCGCTAATATCTTAGCTCCAGCTAACCAGCATCAATAGTCCCAGCAATGCAACAGTTTTGCTTTAGTAGTTTTGGTATCTTGTTAATCACAGCTGATTTCTTCAGCCTTAGCTAACCAAAACCACAGAATCTTAAATAAAACTAGTAACAGCCCTGATAAGAGTCTTTAATCTTCTCTTTGAAATTTCACAAGCCAGGCCTCCATCTTCTGCACTGTTCTCAACATTATCTTCCAAGCTCCTACACAACATCCCACAGAGCTCTTAACACCGAATGGATCTTCTAGCCCCAAGTTCCAAAGTCCTTCCACAGTCTTCCCTAAAACATGGTCAGGTTGTCACAGGAATACCCCACTACACTGGTACCAATTTGTCTTAGTCAGGGTTTCTATTCCTGCACAAACATCATGACCAAGATGCAAGTTGGGGAGCAAATGGTTTATTCAGCTTACACTTCCGTGCTTCTGTTCATCACCAAAGGAAGTCAGGACTGGAACTCAAGCAGGTCAGGAAGCAGGGGCTGATGCAGAGGCCATGGAGGGATGTAACTTACTGGCTTCCTTCTCCTGGCTTGCTCAGCCTGCTTTCTTATAGAACCCAAGACTACCAGCCCACAGATGGTACCACCCGCAAGGGGCCCTCCCCCCTTGATCACTAATTGAGAAAATGCCTTACCGCTGAATCTCATGGAGGCATTTTCTCAACTGAAACTCCTTTTTCTGTGATAGATAACTCCAGCTTGTGTCAAGCTGATACACAAAACTAGCCAGTACAGGTATGGAACATAGACTACTGTAGTCTATGTGATTTGCAAGATCTTGGGAACACTGGAAAAATGGGGTAAAAACCCGAGGTTGAGATAGTAGCATTTGGAGGATACTGAAGACTATATTCATTCTAGTTGTTGGAGGTCCTAGATGCCAGTCCAACATGTAAGTTAGGCCAAAAAGAGAATGACAAAAGTAAGGCTTTGTATACAGTGCACATTAAAATTCAGTTGCTTGCCTTTTGGTGTCCAGATGTCTGGTCAAACAGTGTTCTGTAGGTTATTGAGAGGGATTTTCTGGAATGGGATTGACATTTAAATTGGTCAATATTAAATAAAGTCGGTTGTATGTTCTCCATAACATGATTGGTCTTATCCAGTCATTTGAACTTCTAAATAGAACAAGAACTGAGCAAGAAGGAATTCTCCCATCAGACAGGTCCTTTTGGTTTCTGTAGAAGGTTAGAAACCAAAGGAGATCTGATTGTTACTGAAGACCAAAGACAAAGCTAATTCACATGTTTGCCTGGTATCTGGGACCTCCATCAACTAGATTTATTTTTAAATTGGCCAACATGATTCAGACTTGAACTAAAATATGAGCTTCCTTTGGTCCTCCAGGTTGACTGCCTCTGAACCTAAACTACTTCGTTGGCTCTTCTCTGAGGCTCTTGACTGCTAGCCAGTCAGTACTTTCCATAATCATGTGAGCCAACTGAAAAATAAATCTTTCTTGTGTTTTTGTCTCTATATCTCTTTTTATATGTATATACATGTAATTGGTTCTGGCATCTCTGAAAAGCATTCTCTCTCTCTCTCTCTCTCTCTCTCTCTCTCTCTCTCTCTCTCACACACACACACACACACACACACACATACACATACACGCATTCATGTGCTTATTCACCCAGAGGCACAGTTAAACTCATCTTCACTTCTGTAATTTTCATAACTAAATAACTTATTATCTGATCATAGGAGATTACCTCAGTTACAATGCATTAAGTGGTTATAAAACATATACAAAAATATATAATATAAAATATATAAAATATGTAATATATAATCACATATTATATAGTACACATAATTATATATTATATAAATATACAATTCTTATAATATGTAATTATATAATATACAATTATAACTAAATATATTATGTAGACATCACATAAATTATGATGATAAGGTCATCTCTGGCATAATAGTAATATACTAAGTAATCTTGCTATTCTTTTAGGACCTGAATTTAGTACCCAGAACCCACATAGTGGCTCCCAGTCGCCTGCAACTCTAGCTCTCACGAACCTGACACCATCTTCTGACCTCCTCAGGTGTTTGCACACACACAACATGCACACGTGCACATGCACACACACATACACACACACAAATAAAAAGACATGAAAGTATAAGGACTATTCGGGCAAAAGAATTCTATCAGTGAGAGACAGGGAAGAGAGACAAGAGAAGATAATAGTGGAGTAAATATGATCAATGTGAATTATATACTTGTCTTAAAATCTCATAATGAGATTCATTACTTTGTATAATTAATATGTATGAGTAAAACATCTAAAAGAGAAATATACTTATATATACATTAAATGCTTATCTGTATCTCTAAATCTATTCTGCTGAAGCATAGCAGGTATAAAGCACTTTATAAACGGTATGGTGTTATTTTCAGTGATAAATATAATTAAAACACCTACAAATTGGAGATCAGTTAAATAAACATGATGTACCTATAAAAGAAGATACAATGCTTTTGTCAAAAAAATTAATGAAGTATATGGCCAGATGTGGTTTAATTTCAACACTTATAAGGCAGAGGCAGGCAGATATCTCTGTGAGTTATGGGCCAGCCTAGTCTGTATAGCAAGTTACAGGTCACTCAGAGCTACATTGGGAGGCCCTGTCTCAAACAAACAAACAAACAAATAAACACTCCAAAAAAAGAAAAATCAAAAGAAAATACCACACCAAAACAAAACTAAACAAAAAAGAATGAAGTATATATACATTCAAAAATTTAGTATAAACTTCAGGAAATATTATGTGCTAAAAGACGTAACACAGGGCAACAACAGGATAGCTGAGAGGAGTCCTGGTGAGGAACCAGTATTGATCATTTAGCCGAAGCCAGAGGTCTAGAACCAGACTAATGGCTCCTTGAAATAAACATTAGCAAGCAAAGAAGTGTGGACAAAAAGGTATAATGTGTGATATACTGCAACTCCCAGGGAAATTTATTTATTTATTTATTTATTTATTTATTTATTTATTTATTTATTGTTTTCTTTTGTGGGGAGATTACAAGGACAGAGAGCAGATATGGAGGAACAGGGAGATGAATGGGATTGGGTTACATGTTATGAAATTCACACAGAATGAATAAAAAGTTTAAGAAAAAGGGAACGATAGGACCATGGCAAAGAAGCAAGACAAATCTCCAACAGGGAAATCATTAAATCTTGTACTACCATGTCCAGTATCCAAGGCTCTTTGTGGCATGACACATGTATTTAAGGTGTTGGGCTACCTCATTACTATAACCTTACCATTTGTAGTCCACACAGATTTGTTCTTGGCTTGGCTCTACTTTTTTCCTTTGGATTTCCTTAGCAGATATTCCATGTTACTGGCATCTCTAATATATGGGGCTGCCATTTAACTTCGAGACATTTGTACAGTTTTCCTACTGTGCCTTCTCAAGGGTAACTTTAGGTCACCTGATCATGATGCACATTTCTTGGTCTCCCAGGCTTTACTTTGAAGTACGGGTACAAAGCTCCATGGTTTCATAGATCTTACATTCTGAATATTTGGGAAAAAGCTTATATGATGCCAACGTCTGCCAGAGGATCTATCAGGTTTCAAGCTCCTATTTATTGTGTCTGTAGCTGCTTTTGAATTTCTGGTACATGATCATGCTAAAACAAATCCTGGGGAACCAATGTCTTAGGAAGCTCCATCCTAAAAGGTTGAACATGGAGAGCTTTTTTCTCAAGGTAAATTCTAAGTTATTAAAATAATTACAGCTATTATCACTATCTGTGATGAGTGTTGTGTTATTGTTTTCTTTTGCTTTTCCCTTACACTTACTTAACTTCTACTTTTCTCTTTCCACCTTGTGGGCCCTAGAGATGGAACTGAAGTTGGCAGTTGGCGGCAGGTACCTTTACCTGTTGACCAATCTATACTTAGTGGTTTTTAATAGCTCTAATCTGTTTAGGAATCTTTTTGAAAAAATTGTTTTCCCAGAAAATATATGTATGCAACTTTACATACATATTTTTTTCTGAGAAAACAACATGTTTTTCAATAAGTTTTCTCTGCTTTTTGCCTCTAATTGTTACTATTAACCTTCCCAAATAAAGCTGGGAGAATCCACACAATAGTCTTGGGCTGCCTTGAAATCTCTTTCAAGAAAATTAGTTCAGTAGTTTTAAGTTTAGCTTTCTACAAAGATTCAGGAGAAGGATAAAATGTAGATATGTTCTTCACAAGAATGTAATGTAAACAGTCTTTATTCAAAATCTCAATAAAGTCATGGCTTGTATCTTTTAATGTTTACATTCCTATAAATATTCTGGTCTTTTAAACTTGCACTCAAACTGTCCATTAAGATCCTATAAAACCCTAAGATTTCTCTAGACACTTTCTCTAATCTCTTCTTCCCACAAACTAGTTCCAAAGTTGTAGCTACCATACAGTCAAGTTTAGTTACAACAAAAGTCCCATTCTGTGGTACCAGTTTTCTACATCGGTTATCCTTGCCATCACTGTGACCAAATATCTGACAGAAACAACTCAAGAGAGAAAATACTATTGATTCACAGTTTTAGAGTGTCACTCCATCATGGCAGGGAGACCATGGTAAAACTTAGAAGCTCATACCATGTTGGCTAGGAAGCATAAAGAATTTGGTTATTGGGGTCTCACTACTCTTTAGTTCAAAATCAAAGTGCTCTCTGATACTCAGAGTATGGTTTTAATGCCTGGGAAATAATAAAAGAGCATGCTGCATGGTTCCACGCTGTAATGCTACAAAGGAACCTTCTCACTACAAAAGGGAGGTATGAGATCATAAAGTGAGGGAGGGAGTACAGAAATGCCAAAAGACAACACACCACACCTTGTAGCTCCATGCCCAGCATCTAGGACACATTATCATGTGGTATGGGTCCCATAGATCCAAAGCACTTCCACCACTGCTCTACTGCCTTGCCCTTCGCAGCTCACATAGCTCTACTCCTTGCTCTCTCTTGATGACTCCACCTGAGATTCAGCAGCTGCTCCACATTTTTAGCATCTTCAGTACTGGAGACTCTACACATAATTTAAAAGTTGAACTTTTCAACAATGTTGGAAAGATTAAGACTACAAGGACTCTTTGAAATGGATTTAATAAATTTTTATCATTAAACAGATGTTTACAGACCAAAGCTAGTGTATTTTTAAAGAGATTTATTTTATTATTTTTAAATTGTGTGTGTGGAGGGTGTGTGTGTGTGTGTGTGTGTGTGTGTGTGTGTGTAGTGGTCATGTTCAGTATCAGTAGAGGACATCAGATCCCTTGTGTCTGTTGCCATGCAGAACCTTTTCAGCTTCATGAGGTCCCATTTATAAATGGTTAGTCTCAGGGTCCATGCTATCAGTGTCCTGCTCAGAGGTTTTTCTTCTGCCAATCAGTTTAAGACAATGCCCTGCTTCATCATCTGTCAGATTCAGTGTATCTACTTTTACATTGAAGTCTTTGATTCATTTGTCCTTGAGTTTTGCACAGAGTGATAAATACAGATCTATTTTCATTCTTCTACATGCAGACATCTAGTTAGACTGGCACCATTTGTTGAAGATGCTTTATTCTAATATATATTTCTGGCTTCTTTATCAAAAATCAAGTGTTCATAGGTGTGTGGATTTATTTCTGGGTCTTCAATTTGATTCCGTTGATAAACATGTCTGTTTCATGCCAATATTATGCTGTTTTAATTACTATAGCTCTATAATCCAACTTGAAATCCTGGATGGTGGTACCTCCAGCCGTTATTTTATTATTCAGACTTGTTTTAGCTATCTTATTTTTTGTGGGTGTGTTTCCATATGAAATTGAAGGGCTTTTTTTCAATTTCTATAAATCCTTGTTTTAGAATTTTGATGGAGATTGTTTTGAATCTATAGACTGTTTTTATTAGGATGGACATTTTCATTATATTAATCCTACAGGTCCATGAGAATGAGAGATCTTTCTATCTTTTGGTGTCTTCTTCAATGTCTTTCTTTAATGTCTTAATGTTTTTATTATACAAGTCTTTCACTTGCTTAGTTAGGGTTATTCCAAGCTATATTTTGGACTTCTGTGAATGGTGTTGTTTCGCTGTTTTCTTTCTCAGTTCATTTGACATTTATATATAGGAAGGCTATTTATTTTTGTGCGTTAATTTTGTAATCCTGCCACTTTGCTAAAAGTATTAATTAGCTGTATTTAGAGTTCCTTGGTAGAGTTTTGTGGTCATTTATTTATAAATCTGTTTTGTCTGCAAATAAAGATACTTTGACTTCTTCCTTTCTTATTTGTATCCCATTGATCTCATTCAGTTGTCTTACTGCTCTAGCTAAGACTTCAAGTACTGTGGTGTTTGAGTAAAAATGCCCCTATAGGCTCATATATTTGAATGCTTACTCACTAAGGAGTGGATCTCCTTGAAAAGGATTAGGAGGTGTGACCTTATTGAAGGAAGTATGT
>CM052722.1:102568523-102596829 GCA_028551405.1 Uromys caudimaculatus
AGGAGGAGGAGGAGGAGGAGGAGGAGGAGGAGGAGGAGGAGGAGGAGGAGGAGGAGGAGGAGGATGGAGGACCAGGCAAAGGACCGTGAGGCCGAGGTCGCCGGGCCCTGGTTTTCTAAGTGGGAGCGCCAGTGTCTTGCTGAGGTGGAGCAGCTGTCCCCGGAGCTGCAGGAGGAGGCGGCTGCAGATGCGGCGGGGCTCAAGATCGAGCGCCAGAGGCTCTGGCACCTCTTCCAGATCTCAGCCACGGCCGTGGCCCAGCTCTACAAAGACTCCGGGTGCCAGCAGCCAGGACTCTCTGTGTGGGACCCTTTCCAGAACGCGGCCATGGCCGTGACCAGCCTCTACAAAGAGAGCGGGGATGCCTACCAGAGAAGTTTTGAACTGGGCATCCAGATTGGCTACCAGCGTCGTGTGAGAGACGTGCTGGAGTGGGTGAAGAAGGGTAGGAGCATCATTCGCCGGGAAGACCTCATAAGCTTCCTCTGTGGCAAAGTTCCCCCCACAACCCCGCCACCACGCACCTCCTGGACGTCCCCCAGGCCACCCGCGGCTGCCTCCACTCCAGCTGCTGCCACTGAGTCCGGTGCACCTGTGGACGTTGACCTGCAGCCCTTCCACGAGGCCATTGCTCTCCATGGCCTCAGTGGCGCCATGGTGAGCATCAGCATGCGATCTGGCGCTCCGGGTTCCTCATCTCAAGATGGAGGTATTGCCAGCAGTGGGCGTCGGAAAAGTAGCTTCTTCGAAGATGATCCGAACCCCTTGAGTGCAGAAGAACTGGCTGTCCGCCTGGACAGTGGGGGAGTCCGCAAGCGCACCTCGGCCCAGTTTGTTGATGGCTCTACAGACTCTCCATCGCACAAGCGCAACCGAATGGTCTAAACTGCCTCCTTGGTTGCCCACCATCCACCAACTTACTGCTTGACAGTCAACTTGACCATCAACTTGCTTGTTGAAACCATACCAGAGACTGCTGATCTTCCTTCTCTAAGTTAAAGATTTCTATCAAGTTTACCATAAAGAAAATTTTAAAGTATTCCAGAAGAGGCCTCCTATGACTCTGACTTTCCAAAAATATAACTCTATAACAGAACATCAAATATCACATAGTTAGCAAGATCATTTAAACTTTAAAGCAAAACATATCCAGTGAGGGCGGGAGCCTGGTTTATCTTGTTCAAGTTGTTATTCCTTAGCACCTAGTACAGTTGTTGGTGCTCAATAAATGTTTGTTGAATGAATAAATGTGACCTTATTTTAAATTCTTAAAGGGGAAATACATAGATATTTATTTGTTTTTGGAAAAATGATATTCTTTTTGTGTGTTTATTTAAGTTGTTTGCTTTGATAGTCTTTGACAATTCATGTACATTGTACCAAAATGTAAGATTAGACATCTGGGTATACCCCCATTATTCCATGCATCCAATATCTGGAAAGAAACCGCGAAGTTAATATATTTTAGGTTGTTATTTGCTTTGAAAAAGTTGCTTCGGGTTATGGTGATGCGAATAGATGCCATAGTGATTGGGCTAAGTCAGTGCTCACATTAAGAAAAGGAATCCAAATAAGATGGTGGCCTTCTGTTTAGGGATGTAAAACATTTCTCTGCAGTTAAATATTAGTGGATTCAGTTTTAGAGTAGGAGACAAAATAGAATGAACTGGCATAACCATGGTATTATTCTACCGAAAGTAACAATAGTAGAACCCTAGCTCCACAAAGTAACTGGACGATTTTGGGCAAGTCTGTTAATATCCACTAGCCCCAGTTTTTCTTAAGTAAATGGAACTATGTGTCTGCTAGGGACATTTCAAATAGCAGATGAAGTCCCAATTTCTAGTGTCCACAGCAATGCTTGGCTCACTGAATGTTTTCTCTCTATAAATACAAGTCGGTCAGATATCAAAGTCCATGCTTATTTTAGCAAAGGCAACAAAATAAGTGTAGGAATTAGCAAATAAAACCCTGGTATTCTAATTGAGCTAAAGATTACTGCTATGTAGTTTAAACTTCTCTAAACATCATAGTCTGTATTAATTGTAAATATGTTGAGCTCGTGACTTAGGATCACCACTCTGAATAAATCCTACAGCATCCTTAGAGTTCCTGAAATTGTCTGAGGACCACACTTTGCAACCAGGGGGTAGTAGTCTGAAGGAATATGGGGAGGAGCAAGTACAGAAAGACTGTGGAAGGAAAGGTCATAGGGTATCTAAAAGGCTAACGTGGTTTTTGAATAAGAGGGGTGCTGATGAAGTACAGCTGGTAGGGTGGAGGTGGTGGAAGGGAAATTATGGAAGGAGTAGAAGGACATGAAAAAACTACATGTCCCCCAGAGTCTTCCAAAGACCGTGCATAAAACATAGGTTTACTAAAGGCACCTGCCTCTAAGTTCATGTCAAATTTGTTCCTGCTTCAGTAATATGACTTTGCATAAAATTTATAGTTGACCAATATGTTAAAAGAATACTAGACTATGAAGTGAATTCCCTGATAGAAAAAAGAAGGAAAGAAACAACGTGGTATTACATTCTGTAAACACTGAGGGACTGTCTTAGATCCTGAGAAGAGATATAAACCGTAAACTAATTCTTATCCTCAAAGAGTTGATGCTGCCTTGAATGATAAAATAGACAGCCAAGCAGGGACTTCTCGCTTGGGAAAAGCACAGGAGAAAGCTGTGTAGAGTTCAAAACAGGTTCTTACTGGTAGAACCACAGCTTCTGGAAAAAGGTGGCATTTAAACTGGGTCTAGAAAAATAAGTAGTAGGCAAACCTTCTTTGGAAGATTATCAAGTACTATTTGAGTAAGAAACAGTATATTGGGTAGGAGAGGTGGGCCAAAGTTTAGAGGGTCTCAAATGACTATCCACAGGTTCTGTCTGGGTCCAAGCAGTACTTGGTACCATCCAAGTACCACTATCCAAGTAGTACTTTGGGAAGTTTGGCTTTGGCTGGCTTCCTGCTGTCCAGAAGCAAGACACAGGAGTGGAGGCAGTTCAACATCTCACAAGATGTTCTTCTCTGGGGCTATTGACCTTTGGTTAACCCAGGCTGGGCCGATGGACTCTCTGATAAGATTTTCTTTAGGAAGCCTTTGTTCACACCACTCTTTCAAGCCACAAACCATACAAGATAGAAAGCACATCAAGTAAGATTCTGTGATGCTTCTTCAAGGCTGAAGAAGCATTCAGTTCTAGCTGCATCTCTTTCTGAAGATACGTAAACCCATTCCCCACCCAGCTCCTTGATTTTTTCTTTCTCTCTGCTTCTACTGCTTGAGGATACTTTTCTGGTGGAATCACTGAGGCATTCTGGGCATGGATTTAACTGAGAAACAACTGTAATTTTAAGAGGTATATGGGGTGGGTGGGTTGGAATACCATATACCATTATGAGAGCAGGTATTCTGCTTGTCTTGTTTCCTTTGGTAATCCTGAATGACCAGTAAAGTGTCTGATTCATATGGACACATAATGCATGCATTTTAAGGGAGCAGATGACTAGAGCCAGCAGCTCAGTTCAGGTATGAACAAGGGCCTCCCTCGTTCCATATACTTATGACCTCAGGAAGGCGCTTGAGTCTGTGCGCTTATTCCTAGATGATTACCCATTTTGTGCCTTTACCCTCATTTCCAATGATGAGATTAAGCTTTTTGTCCGAGAGAGAGAGAGAGAGAGAGAGAGAGAGAGAGAGAGAGAGAGAGAGAGAGAGAGAGGTGAGGAGAGAAGAAAGAGGAGGGGGAGAACACTCTTGTTTTTTGTTTTTTGGTTTTTTTTTTTTTTTTTTTTGTGAATTTGGCCATTTCAGAGACACTCTCCAGGTGACTTACGAATCTCAATGAGAGGGTCCCCTAAAACTACCTCTTTCCAGGAAGGGATCTATAAGTTTGAAGCATGACGTCTGATCTTGAGACATGTGATTGATTCAAGGAGCTCATTTTAAATTGATCATTGTAGGAAAACTTTCTGTGATTCTGAAGAGAATCGACCTACTTATAGATAGCATCTGTCTCATCATGTTGCATACTTTGTAGATTTTCTTTCTAGCTTCAAGTAAAAATTAAATGTGTGAACTGTATGTAGTGGCACATGTGTTTAACACCAGCACTCAGGAATCAGAGACAGGTGGATCTTTCTGAGTTTAAGTTCCAGGCCAGCCTGTTCCATAGTCCAGGCCACCTAGGACTAAATGGTAAGACATGTCTCATAAATCAACAAAGACAGCTCTTAACATAAGGAATTTCCCAATTTCCAATTTTCCTTTATACAGAAGCCCCCGAGAATACTTGTTTCTTACCTCTAGTTCATTAAACCACTGCTTTCTCACAAAAATCACAAATCAACTGATAGTTTGAACACGTTGCAATTAGATCTCTCTGGCTCTTATCAAATGGTAGAGTGTCGGGCCATGATTGGAAGTCTGTTTTCTGGTAGAGCTAAGATTTGAATGCTGCAAGCCCAATAGGCTGTCTTCAACCTCTAAGGGATGGCAGCCGTTTGCCCAAGCTCCTTGCCCAAACTCCTAGAATATAGCTTCTAACACGTGGCTACATCTCTCCATAGGTCTGTGACATTTGGTCACGTAAAAAAGGGTCATGCCCCCCAAGCCCCTCCTCAGGTAGAGGTGTGGTCACACCCCCCAAGTCTCGCCAAAGGTAGAGGCATGGCCACGCATCCCCAAACCATCCCTATGTTAATGAGACACCTAGAGACTTAGCCACGCCCCTTCCCAGTTAGTATTTCTACCTCGCCCCTCCTGGAGGTCAGTGGAATGTGGTCTCACCCTTGCCACTCTCCACAGTGAAAACAAATGCCTTAGAATTATGGACTGTCGCCGGCCGGGCAGTGGTGGCACACACTTTTAATCCCAGCACTTGGGAGGCAGAGACAGGCGGATTTCTGAGTTGGAGGCCAGCCTGGTCTACAGAGTGAGTTCCAGGACAGCCAGGGCTATACAGAGAAACCCTGTCTCGAAAAACCAAAAAAAAAAAAAAAAAAAAAAAGAAAAGAAAAGAAAAGAACTATGGACTGTCTCTATTCATCTTCACCTGGTGTGGGAAACAAAGGAACCGGCCTTCGCCTAATGAGCTGCACATCTATCTCCTGCTGAAGGTGTCTCAGCGCTTCCAGACTGCACCCATTCACCCAAGCCAAAGCAGCTAGCTGGTGCCCAACCTGGTCTGTGGTGGGACACCAGCTGCGCTTTGTGGCCCCATTGTTTCCAGCTCTCCCGTGGCATCCAGCAGCGGCCTCCATGTCCAGAGCCTGGGAACTCCAGAGCCGGTTTTAGTGTTCCCCAGAACGGCCTCTTCCCCCACCCGTGGGCGGTGTCCTTGCAGCTTCACATAGACCCCACCTGCCCAGCGGTCTGTGGGAGGATGCTCGGCCAGACTTCCCAAGTGTCCCATCCCTCCCAGAGCCACAGCACCGGGAGCAGCCACACGGGGCTTCTCTCCACTCCTCGCCATTTTTTTCCCATAGTGGAGTAGGTACAGTAGTGAAGGTTTGGTTACTCAGTAGCCCAGGGATTTGTTTGGCAGTCCCAAACATTTATATTTAATCTTCCAGTAACAGTGGAAAATCCCATCCTTGGCAGAATCAACTGTTCATTTCACAAATGCTGCAGCCGATCTCATTTAGAGTCTCACACTCACTATTTGGTAAATTCTGTTGTTCCCCTCACTGTCCCTCCCTTGGTTATATTGTGTATGGTCCTTTAAAGTCACATGTTGATGGTGAGATGCAGATGAGGAATCTGTGATATGAAGTCACTATCTTGGGACTATATCGTATTTATTTAGGGGGCACTGATATTTTCTTTCCTGGAGCATGTCACAACCTCGTCAGCACAATGGAAAATCCAGCTACAAACCATGACAGACCACTTGAAGTTTCCAGTCTACGTTTTTTGTTTTTTGTTTTTTTAAATCATCACTGTGGCTGGGTCCTTCTTACTTGAACTGGAATGCCCCCATCCCTGTCTACTCAACTCATCCTTGTTCTAAAGGGTCAGGCCACTCCAAGCTTTAACTTTTTTCTTTCTTGGGATACCTTTCTTGCCCTTCTATGTCAGGAGAGAATATTATATTCTCTCTCTCTCTCTCTCTCTCTCTCTCTCTCTCTCTCTCTCAAATCTTCACTTTGGGGGGTTATCATTATGTCATTTTGCAGTTTTATGTATTGAAATATAAATTTTTCATTCTCATTCCAAGGTGCTCAGTTCCCTGGGGAAGTATGTGAGAACCCTGCAACTTCATATGTAGCTTGACAAGGCAAATTCAGTATTATGCTATACATTTATGTTTTTAATGAAAAAGAATGTTTGCTCCAAAGTAATATTAGTGGAAAGAAAGCTCAAAACATACCTTCAGAGGAACAGTTTTATTCTGTACAACATTAAATATGCTTCCCAAAAGAACTAGAGCAAATAAGTTATTGATCTTCATTCTAATTAGATATATAAGATTACCAAGTGTTGGCATTGGTGTAAGAACAGGGTACCTATATTAACCTTTGATTTTCCCAGTAACTACCTGACCTTGGGTAAGCCCCTTTTTGTTTGGTATATGAAACAGTCACTGGATATGGTAAATGATCTTTTAGGTCCCCTGCAACTCTGCACCTGAACCCATGATGTCATTAGGTAGACAGTGATATATAAGCAGTTTAACTCTACAAGCTCCTGTAGTAAGGACTGCCAAGGTAAAATTATTCAAAGCTAGGAAACTGCCTAGGTGGCTGTGGTATGTCTACCTGGAGGATGGGAACATGTGTACATTGTTCAGCTCTCTTTCTTTTGATTCCATTTTCTATGCTAGGTCAAGAATAAGGAAAAAACTGTAGGCTTTAGAATCACAGGCATGTCCAACTTTTTCCACGTTGTGACACAACATGGGTTTTTGTTTGTTTGTTTGTTTGGTTGGTTTGGTTTGGTTTGATTTAACAAAATACTGCACGATCTATTTGCTAAAACTAATCTCATAATGTTTTAAGAAAGTTTATGATTTTTCTGATGAGCCACATTCATGTCTACTTTGGGGTGCATGCTGCCCTCGGGCTGCAGGTTAAACATAGTTACTATGCATAGTACAGCCAAAAATGGCTCAATCACCTCTCTTTTCCAAAAATGCTAAGTCAGAGTATACTTTTTAGCCAGATAGGTGTTGAGATTCAGTGCACAAAAAGGGGAGACTTGGAGGGTTGGCAGTTTCACAGGCTCCAACTCTGGGAAGAACTGCCATGGTAAGCACCCAGATAAATAAGCTGCTTTCTTCACTTAAAGACCTTTGAGATGGATCCAAACTCTTCTTCAGTAGCTGCTAGGCAGGGCTTTCTGAAGACAGCTGCAAATTCCTCAGAAAGCACTGGGGTTTCTGCTCTGTTCCTATTGTAGCCTAATTAGAGGCAAATTGGCTGTCCAGCTCAGAGGAATAATCTTCCCAATGCTTCCAAAACCCTCACCTCCAAACCCTGGCTGCAGATATTTTTTCAAAGATTTTATTTTTTCAAATAAAGATTATTTTGAACATTGTATAGTATTTGTTCATGGTGCTGGGGGCTAGAACCCAGAACCTCTTGTATGCTAGGCAAGCGCATCCCTAGCACCTCTTTAAAAATCCAGCCTCTTGGTTGATGAAATACTTTCTATTTTTATGCCTTTTAATACCCCACTCCAAAACCCCACATATGGCACGTGTTATGTGTATTATGCCTTACATTTACCCTCCTACCCAGGCTGCAATTTTCTCATTCTTCATGAAATCCCTGGCTTTCTTGACACCAGAACCCAATTTTGTATTTAAGTGTGACTATCTTAAATTGGAAGCGTATGGGAACATTGGGGGAGATGTTAAATTGTTAAGAAAATCATGTGCCAAACCACGTGGGAGCCTCTTAAATACAACTTTGGTGGTCATGACCCTGGCCAGAGGGGAAAGTCTGTGATGTCACCTCTTCCCGAGGCCCAGTTTCACGGATAGTATGTCTGAATGGAATTGTCTGAGGGAGATTGTTCCTGTGAAAAGTTCACATGATGGAATTTGAAGAGATTGTTTTCCTTGGAGCCCAGCAGGACAGAGTGGATTGGAATGCGGCATTCAGTGTGTTCTGTTTGGCTGAAAGCTGTCACAGGGAACAAGTACTTAGCAAACAGCATGAACAAGGATTTGAACTAGAAATCGAGAAGCACCCTGACAACACTGTAATAGTGGCTTCTGTTATCAGAAATTGTTCAACGCTACACCAAGAGGTCGAAAAGAAGACTAGGAAAAGACAAATTAAATAGGTTTCTGTCTGTATTCAAAACAATCCTATGGAAGAGCTTCCCAGTGTGGGTAAAGTTTTAGCAGAAGTTGCTGCATCTCACTGTAGCTATCTCTACTTTGTTCTACATGATAGAGGTTTTGCCTCTTTTAAGGCATAAACCAAGCCTGTGGCTACAGGATGTCCACAGAACTTACTGAAAATAGATCAATAATGGCTTCATCTGTTTTTTACAATGCCAAACCCCTGGGTTGAATGTCTTTATATTTACCAAATCGACTAAACTGATGTCATCTTGGTACTACGTTTATTCTTCAGACTTTAAGTGGAATTAAATGCCATTTAACGGAGCTATTCTTTCAGTATGTCTACATTCTGCTTACAACTCACTCTGCTCCTTCTGTTTCTTAAAGTCATTTTGGTTTGAGTTTTTGCTTCATTGTTTATATTAATCATATCATGGTAGCATTTTTACATATGGACATTTTCATACAAATATATTTTCTACAATGAGCTTATGCCCCAGCCCCATCCTTCCTCTTCTCATGCTTTCCTCTCCCATTCTATCCTGCAATTCCCCCACAGAGCTCTGCTTCTACTTTCATGTCATGTGTACACATATTTTATGTAACTATAAAAAATCTAGGAACCACAAAATGAGACAAAATATACATTTATCTTTCCGAGACTGACTTTATTTAATATGATCATGTCCGGTTGCATTGATTTTCCTGTAAATAATATAACTTCAGTTTTTTTATGGCTGAAAACAATCTCTGTTGTGTATGTATTGTACTTTCTCTATCCACTCCTGTATTTCAAATCACTGGTTTGGTTGCATAACTTAATTATGGTGAACAGTGCTACGATACATATTGATGTGCAAGTATCTCTGTGACAATTGACTTGAAGTCCTTTGTATATAGCTGTGGTATAGTGGGGTCATAAGATAGATATTTTGAGTATTTCAAGGAAGCTCCATACTTACTCCCACCATGGTTGGATTGATATATATTTGATAACCAGAATATAAATATTTTCTTTGTCCACATCCTCACCAGCTTTTAGTATTACATATTGTCTTGGTTATTTTCATTCTGATTGGTGTGATGGGATCTCAATGTAGTTTTAATTTGTATTTCTGCATGGCCACTGAGGTTGAGCATTTTTTAAAAGATTTATTTATTTTTAAATTGTGTACGTGTGTGTGCATGTGTTTCAAGTGCTCGTGTAAAAGAAGGTGCCCGCACATGCCTGACACATGTGGACGCCATTGGAGCTGGAGTTCCAGGCAGTAGTGAGTTGCCTTCTGTGGGCTCTGGAAACCGAACATAGGTCCTTTGCAAGAGTAGTGTAGGTTCACTATCTCTCTAACTTCTGATTTGGAACCTTTTTTTCATGTTTATTGGCCATTTACACTTCTTTTGGGAAGCATGTCTTCATTTACTTAACCCACTTATTGATTGGATTAATTTCTTATTGTTCAGTTTTTGCCTTGTTTGTACAATGTAGATATTAATCCTTGACCAGTTGTGTATCTAGCAAAGATCTTCTCCTACTTTGTAATATGTTCATGTGATTAACTGCTTCCTTTGTTGTAAAGAGGCTTTTACATTTCATTATGTGTTATTAATTGTTCATTTTCTTTCCCAAGTGTCTGAAGTTCACTTTAGAACACCCTTGTTCATTCATACCGATGTCTTGAAGTGTCCTGGCTACTTTTTTCTCTGTTTTAGTTTCAGGTCATATATTAAGGTAACATTTATCTATTTGTAGTTGGATGTCAGAGGTACCTTTCTTAATGATTCTCTAAGTTATTATTATTTTAGAAATAGAATTGGAAACAGTTTATTAAGACATTCAGAAGGGTTGACATGGGCAAGAGAGCTATGAAAACAGAGGCTCAAAAGTGCTCATGACTTCTATAGGTCTTGTGCACAGCATTCATCATGTGCATTTGTCTATGGTGAGCTTTTTTCATGCATGCTGTGTTTGTTCTATGAAACCCAAGCCACCTGTTTTGAGACAAGGTTTATGATTGAACCTGAAGCTCAGCAATTCAGCTAGACTGGCTTGTCCACAGGCCCAGGAACTCTCCTGCCTTTGCCTCACCAGTGCTGAGATTACAGTTGCATGCCACTGTCTCTAATACGGCAACTTTTTACCAATTTCAGATGCCTGCTGTGCCTTCTGCACAGATTTGAAGCTCTTTTGTGCTGCTATCCCAGGATCACATTACAGCAACATTTCAGCTTCAAGAAAAACAGCTACAAGAAGATATTTACCCCAGTAATTTCCTAGTACATAGCTAATTATACCATGTAGTAACTAGTTTTCTAGTAATGAGGAATTGTTGTGATATAAAAGACAAACCTAGATGGGTGCGATGGGGAAACTGATAAAGGCACTTGCCACCACACCTGACAATCCTTGCTCAATCTCCAGGACCCATACAGTGGAAGGAAAGAACTAACTCACACACGATGTTCTCAGGCTTCCACATACACACTGTGATATGCATGTGCCACACCCCCAATGAATACATGTAAAAAGAGTACAAACTAAATATAAAATGACCAAATCAGCACAAGATTCATTCATAAGTTTTAGAGTTGTGCATGAATACACACTGGTTATACTGACTATAGTTTTAAAAGAAATAAAATTTAATCAGGCAGCCTATTCCAAACTTAGTTCAATTAAACAGTTAGTGCTATAGTTTACCAAGTACTTTCACAGAGATGCTTGTATTAGGCTTGAGTTTATTGGCTTGTGCTTTTCTTCTTTCTTTCCTTCCTTCCTTCCTTCCCTCCTTCCTTCCTTCCCTCCCTCCCTCCCTCCCTCCTTCCTTCCTTCCTTCCTTCCTTCCTTCCTTCCTTCCTTCCTTCCTTCCTTCCTCCTTTCATTCCATCTCCCCTTAATTTTTTTTTCAGATCTAAAGATGAAATCCAGGGTCTTGGGCATCAAGATAAGAGCTCTACCACTAAGTGACATATCCAGGAATCTTATAGATTCCTTCTCTGACAATATTACAGGTAAAGAAATTTGGATCCAGAAAAATATTCAATAATTGTGCCTTATTCACATGAGAACAATCCCAAGATATCTGAGATTAAAGGCTGCACTTAGCTCTCTACATAACGCTCACTACATATGTGTATACTTATGCTAATTTACCTCTTACTTTATCAGTTTATCATTCTGATACCTGTGATGATTACCAAGTGATTAAGTCACTAGCATATATAGTGTGGATAACAAGAAAGAAGGGATGATTTATGTTAGAATGGTATACAACTTAAAACTTACAAATTGTCGTGGACTTTCCACGTGATATTTCCTGATGGAGGTTAACTAATGGTACTTAAGAGCAAGGAGAGTGGGGCCTGGAGAGTTGGTTCAGCAGTTAAAGGCACTGGCTGCTCTTTCAGAGGTCTTGTGTTCAATTCCCAGAAACCACATGGTGGTTTACAACCATCTATAATGGGATCTAGCACTCTCTTCCAACATGGCAGGTGTACATGCAGATAGAGTACTCAAATGTAAAAGTAAAGGAATAAATGTTTTTTTTTTAAGATCATGGAATACTCACAGCCAATCATTGGTCTGAGCCCAGGGACCCCAATGGAAGAGTTAGGAGAAGGACTGAAGGGAATCACAGCTGGATAGGAAGAAAAACAGTGTCAATTAACCTGGACCCCCCAGAGCTCCCAGGGACTAAGCCACCAAGCAAGGAGTACACATGGAGGGACCCATGGCTCCAGCTGCATATGTAGCAGAGGATGGCCTTGTCTGGCATCAATGGGAGGTGAGCTCCTTGGTCCTGTGGAGGCTCAATGCTCCAACATAGAGGAATGCTAGAGCAGTGTGGTGGGAGTGGGGGGATGGGTAGAGGAACACCCTCATAGAGGCAAAGAGGTGGTGGATGGGATGTCGGTTTTGTGGAGGGGAAACTGAGAAGGGGGATATCATTTGAAATGTAAACGAATAAAATGATTAATAAAAAAAAAAAAAAAGAGAGAGAGCATGGAAAGCGAACGTGTAGGGAAGTGCTGACTGCTCTATTGATTTACCTGTGGACAAACCAGGCTTATCCCATTCTCTCATTTCCTGGCCTGCTTCCTCATATTGCCTCTGCCTTTTCTGCTTCGTCCAATTTATATCAAGTGCTGAGAATTAAGGATACCTAGGCTAGCTCTATGTTAAGAAACTTAATAAAAATCAAACACTAATTGCAGAGAAGAATTATTATCATTGTAAAATAATTCTCCTATTGGCAATAACAAAACAAAACAAAAAAACAAAACAAAACAAAAAACCTGTGCTCCCTACAGGGATTAGCATATAATTTCACTGACAAAGATTATCTTATATTCAACAAAAAAGATAACAGTTCTGTGAAGTAAAGACACATAGCTCCATAAAGCAAGTCATTCCTTGAAGTCGGGAAGAGTGATTTCTTCACATTAGTGAGTTTTCTATTTATAGCAATGTGTTCTAACCCAAAAGCCCTGAAATCAGTGCAGAATTGCAAATCCAGTAGTTCTTGTTTCTTTTCTTTTCCCGGTAAAACATTTTCTATATGCACATTTTAGAGAATGGAACGCATTTTATTATCAGAAGCATAAAATGAAAACCATCTTTCTTAAGGCACTTTTGCTTCTGTTTCCCTCTTTTGGTGAAAGCCCTTCTAGTTGTTTTCCTTTCAGTAGTTTTCTGAGGAATCATCAACATTAACAATGGTGTGGAAGAATCAGATGGGACATACAATGCAACCAATTAACAATAAAATCCCCCAGGAACAGCAAAACTTAGTAGCATGGGTCAAACTTATATGTTCTGTATCTTATTATCATTTGAGTATGCATCCAGATGAGGCAAATAAGCAATTTTAATGGGAAAGAAATGAGGGTTCAGTTTCATGATCTAGTGACTTATAACATAGCAGGAAATGTTATTCATATTCTTCTATACCATTGGGTTAAGGTATGTCTTTTCATTGACAAACAATCACTAATAAGTGATGCGCTAATAAACTTATAAGAAATTATGAGAAGAAATATGTTATTAAATATTCTTTCAATGGTTTCTTTAAATCCAGTGTGATTAAGCTATAAAGAGTACCACATCTTTGAAATTTTGAAACAGATTCTCATCAGGTAGCTCCGGCTAGCCTAGAACTTGAAGTGTAGATCAGGATGGCCTTGAACACATAAAGATCGACCTGCTTCTGCCTTTCAAGTTGTGGGATTAAAGATGTGTGCTACCACATCTGCCTGGAACCCTACTCTTTAGTCAATTCAAATCAAGCATTATCAAATGATAATAGGAAGAATGGGAGTAAGTGCCCCTAGGAGGTTTCTGTTGTAGCATCCAAAGAGGATCAAAAGCATCCTCTTGGCATAACATTAACCTTCATGAGCAGCATCTATTTTACATACTTGGAATTCCTGAAACAGTTGTAACTCAAATTACAACATTTCAACACATAGGCACAGGGGAAAAGTTCCTGAACAGAACACCAATGGCTTATGCTTTAAGATCAAGAATAGACATATGAGACCTCATAAAATTGCAAAGCTTCTGTAAGGCAAAAGACACTGTCAATAGGACAAAACAGCAACCAACAGATTGGGGAAAGCTCTTTACCAATCCTACGTCGGATAGAGGGCTAATATCCAGTATATACAAAGAACTCAGGAAGTTAGACTCCAGAGAACCAAATAACCCCATCAAAAAATGGGGAACAGAGCTAAACAGAGAATTCTCAACTGAGGAAATTCGCAGGGCCGAGAAGCACCTAAAGAAATGTTCAACATCCCTAGTCATCAGGGAAATGCAAATCAAAACAACACTGAGATTCCACCTCACACCAGTCAGAATGGCTAAGATCAAAAACTCAGGTGACAGCAGATGCTGGCGAGGATGTGGAGAAAGAGGAACACTTCTCCACTGCTAGTGGGATTGCAAGCTAGTGAAACCACTCTGGAAATCAGTCTGGTGGTTCCTCAGAAAATTACACATAGTACTACCTGAGGACCCAGCTATACCACTCCTGGGCATATACCCAGAAGATGCTCCAACATGTAATAAAGACACATGCTCCACTATGTTCATAGCAGCCATATTTATAATAGCCAGAAGCTGGAAACAACCCAGATATCCCTCAGCAGAGGAATGGATACAGAAAATATGGTACATTTACACAATGGAGTACTACTCAGCTATTAAAAACAATGACTTAATGAAATTTGCAGGCAAATGGATGAAACTAGAAAATATCATCCTGAGTGAGGTAATCCAGTCACAAAAGAACACACATGGTATGCACTCACTGATAAGTGGATATTAGCCCAAAAGCTCAGAATACCTAAGATAAAATTCACAGACCACAACCTCAAGAAGAAGGAAGATCAAAGTGTGGATGCTTCAGTCCTTAGAAGGGGGAACAAAATACTCAAGGGAGGAAATA
The DNA here is from genome assembly GCA_028551405.1 of Uromys caudimaculatus. Classification (NCBI taxonomy): domain Eukaryota; kingdom Metazoa; phylum Chordata; class Mammalia; order Rodentia; family Muridae; genus Uromys; species Uromys caudimaculatus. The sequence goes on from CM052722.1 coordinate 102,583,267, forward strand.
CAGAGACAAAGTATGGAGCAGAGACTGAAGGAAAGGCCATTCAGAGACTGCCCTACCTGGGGATCCATCCCATATACAGCCATCAAACCCAGACATTATTGCAGGTGCCAAGAAGTGCTTGTGGACTGGAGCTGTCTCCTGAGAGGCTGTGCCAGAGCCTGGCAAATACAGAGGCATATGGTAGCAGCCAACCATTGGACTGAGCACAGGGTCTAACGGAGAAAGGACTGAAGGAGCTGAAGGGGTTTGCAACCCCATAGGAAGAACAACAATGTCAACCAACGAGACCCCCCCCCAGATCTCCCAGGGACTAAACCACCAACCAAAGAGCACACCTGGAGCGACCCATGGCTCCAACTGCATATGTAGCAGAGGATGGCCTTGTAGGGCATCAATGGGAGGAGAGGCCCTTGGTCTTGTGAAGGTTCGATGCCCCAGTGTAGGGGAATGCCAGGGCGGAGAGGTGGGAGTGGGTGGGTGGGGGAACACCCTCATAGAAGCAGGGGAGGGCATGGGATAGGGAGGTTGAGGAGAGGAAACTTGGAAAGGGGATAACATTTGAAATATAAATAAATAAAATAGCCAATAAAAAATTTTAAAAAGAAAGCAGCATGTTTATTACAGAGCAAATATAAATTTAGGTTAGACTAAGCGCATCAATATGCCCCTAGATGAGGTGACTCATATCTCAAGCCTTGTATTGGTGATCAAAAAAAAAAATTATAAAACGGAAGGAACACTTGCTTAGGAGTCAGGAGACCTGCATTCTACATTCCTGGTTTAGCCTGAAATAATTCTGTGACTTGCCTCCTCTGGACTTGCATTTCTTTAGAGGGGTAAATTTGGACTCAGCAATTTCCCTTTTTAATCTCCAAATTCTATCTACTATGCTATCATACTTTTAGACATTTCCTCTTCTTTTTTTTAATAAACAGATGTATCTATCTTACATATATGAGTATTTTTGCCGATCTGGTGTCTAAGGAGGTCTGAGGAGGACACCAGACACCCCCCCACACCCGAAACTGCCTAATCATAAACCACCTTTCAGGTGCTAAGACCTGAAATGGGGGTCCTCTGCAAAATCAAGTACAATTAAACAACTGTCAATCTCTCCGGTTCCAACTCCTGGCTATGTTTTTGGCTAGCTGTGCTATTGTCCTTTAAGTTCATAATAGGGGCCAAAATTTTGCATTGAGGAATCTTGCTACAGTAACTGAATTGGCATGGAGAAAACACAAGTATGAAAGAAAGGGCACTATTTCCTCCTTAGTTTTACCCCTTGGATGCCCTTAACTCTATAGTTCTTGCATGTATTAGTGATGAAATGTGAGGGGGTAAAAAACGCCAAGATGTACTACTGATCAGGGCACTCAGTTTGTATTGGAACGTCCCATGCAAGCAGCACATCAGAAATCATGAAATGGCACTTGACTTGAACTCTTGGATGGTAGGACAGTCTGCAAAGAGTTCAAATAGCAAATGTAGAGAGGAGAGCAGTCTACTATTCTTTTCTAAATGCAACTTGATATTGAATCTAAAGACATTTGGAAAATACGAATTGGATCAGTTTACTAAAGTCATGTCTCCCCTTTGCAGGTACAAGTGACCTCACAATAGTCAGAGGGCATAAAACTCAGAGATAGACCTTCCAACTCTCATATTCTATTTTCATCTGGATTATTTTATTCTTAAATTTTTATTTTTATTTCATGTGTTTGGATGTTTTGTCTTCATGTATGTTTATGTACATGTGAATACTTAGTGCCCACAAATATCAGAATAGGATATTTTATCTCCTGGAACTGGAATTATAAATGGTTGTGAGTCCCTATAAGGGCACAGGGAATTGAACCTGGGTACCCTGGAAGAGCAACCACTTTTCCTAACCACTGGGCCATAGCTATAGCCCCTGGGTTATTTTGAAGGAAGAGGTTTGTATTTTGTGTCTCATAGGAAAAGGAGAGTTGAAGAGTACTCTGAAAGAAGTAAGGTTTAGAGACAGAACACAGCCTTCCCAATTGTGTCCCATGGTAGATGTCCTTGACCTTTCCTCACAGATGAAAAGGTTAACAACAGTGATAAAAACCCATGTGTGTCTGCCACCATGTGTCTGTGGCATAAAGAATGAGGAAAGCTCCGGGCAGTGGTGTTGCACGCCTTTAATCCCAGCACTTGGGAGGCAGAGGCAGGTGGATTTCTGAGTTTGAGGCCAGCCTGGTCTACAGAGTGAGTTCCAGAACAGCCAGGGCTACACAGAGAAACCTTGTCTCGAAAAACCAAAAAAAAAAAAAAAAAAAAAAAAAAAAAGAATGAGGAAAGCAGAAAAGTAACAGAAGTGCTGGTTTCCTCACTGTTGCAAATTTCTGCCTTCTAGGCATTAAGGCTGTCTTGCAAAGCACACACACAGTTTGTCATTTGATGGAAAGGGTAAGGGTTACAAAGTACCTTGTGAGTTGCTTATTTAACAAATCTTATACATAAGCCCCTTTTGTAAGGCACTCTTGTAAATGTTTTACAAGGATTACGTTGTTTAGTGTTCATAACATAGGTGATAAATCAGGACGTATTATCATCCTGTTTTACAGTGGGGGAAATTGTGGAATAGAGAGGAGTAATGCTTAATTTTGATTTCCAACTGAACTTGATTGAAAAAAAAACAACTCTAGGGCACTGATGAGGTGGATTCTTGAGTGCATCTGTAAGGAATACTTCAGAGTGTTAACTGAAAGGGTAAGACATGATCTGTGCATGGGAGGTACCATCCCATGGATGGGAGTCCTGGACTGAATAAGAACATGAAAAGGAGAAATCCTTACTCTTCTTTCCAATATGCCAAGATGGAAGAAATCAGTCCCATACTCCTACAGGCACAGTTAGAAATACTTCTTGCTGCCAGGCCTTGCTGGCCACATAGAATATACACTCACACCCCGAGGCAAAATAAATCCTTTCTCCCTTATGTTGCTTGTTGCCAGGTATTTGATCATAGCAACATAATTAACTAATACAGGAGGTTAACTCTGATGCTTAAGGTCAAACAGCTAGTACCAGCAGATTAAAATCTAGACGTTCACCCGTTAGTCATTCTTTTTACTTCTGTGTTCAGGAGAAACCAAGTCACTTCATGCAATTCTTATGTTTTACTACTATTAAGTTTTCCATGAAGATGTGTTCTAGTAGGAAAATTAGCCAGTATCCTTCATATCCAAAACTGTAGCAGCTTTTGTGAATATCTGTGGTTGTTGAGCAGATCTTAAATCCTTCTGAGTCCTGATAACTTGACATAGACCTAGATCACCAAAATAAGACATTTCCCTAACCCTGGGTTTAATGTGGTCAAATTTCTTCTTCCGTTTTACAGCTGAAATTGTGTGTTTTCTGATCTCTTTCCTCTGTGTTTTCCAAGATCTCAGGCTATATACAATGTCAAGCACAATTTCTGTGTTCCCCACCATCTAGCATATCAAATGAGAAAAGATATGTATGCCAGTAATAGTGGTTGGTTATTGATCATTTACTATGTGTCAAGCTTGACAAAAAAAAGTGCTTTGAAGCCAAGCTGTGGTGGTGCATGCCTTCAATCCCAGAACTTGAGAGGCAGAGATAGGCAGATCTCTGAGTTCGAGGTCAGTCTGATCTTCAAAGTTCCAGAACAGCCAGGGTTACGCAGAGAAACCCTGTCTCAAAAAACAAACAAACAACAGAAAGTGCTTTGATATTGTCTCCCTGGGTTTTCCTTCAACCTATGAGGTGAGTTCTGTTGTTTTTCCCACTTCACATGTAAAACAAATATTCTTGTCTTTTTGGAACTGCTGGCTATGGCAGTCTCTCTTTGTAGCTATTGAAGAGCCTGTTCTTGTTTAATTTGACTGGTGTCATATTTTGTCTTGCATAAGTAACTCTTCACTGTGAAGAAGCTGTGAGCCTGCCAGTTGTTGCACAGGATTTGTACTTTGAACCATAACTGATCCAGCATCCTGGAGTATAGATTCTGCTTTACCAATCTATACCTGGGGTATAGATTGCCTTTACCATTTCCCTGGGATTCTTTTCCCCTCGGTATTACATTCACGGTCAGTATCAATTCTGTAGAATAGTCTTATTCTGAAGTTGCCTATCCAAGCTATAATTTTAATACGAGACACCATCTTCTTATAATCACATAAACTCTTTGGAATATAAGGGGACATTTGCATTGCCTGTAGCTGGCCACCCTGTGTAATGGCAATTCATAAGCGCCAACTTTTCTTAGACAGTTACAGAAAGAAGGTATGAGAGGATTTACATAGGTTAAAGGGGTTAGGTCATGTCACATATCATATTCTTGCGGATTTATTTCATGAGGAACTTGGGTCTTCCATTGAAATGGTCCTGAAAGAAAGGAAATCGAGAGTGGTGACTAAAGTAGAAGAAGCATCAGTTTAGCAGGTGTCTTTACAGCTTTTTACTATTTGATATTTGCACAGTATTCCAATATGTACTTTCTCTCTGTTTCTAAAGATAAATGATTGCTGTTCTGGAATGAATTTAGTTTAGTTTGAAAGCTACCGAAATAATATTAGATGGATGGATATTGCTCAAATATCCATACGGAAGATTAAATTAACTAAGCCAGACCTTAAAGTTCATTTGACTTTATTAATCTTTATAACCCAAGTGACACCCCCCCCCCAATAAGGAGAATCTTCTGTGCCTCAGGGTCTGACTCTAATTGCCAGTTAACAAAAATGCCAGGGTATTCTTAATCAGCCAATTAACTGACCTAACGATTATAATAGGGACGGGAGGTGGGAGGGGTGGAGACCGGGAACAGCAAATCCGGCAAGGTACAGTGTAAATTCTCTAGGGGTTAACGGTGGACACTCTTTAAAGTGAAGTTTTACCTCGACTACTTTCCCATTTCTCTTTCCTGTCTCCCTTCCCTGGCGCTTATAATTGTTGGAATCCCTAATTGGCTGATTAGCAAATTTTGAGAAGAAAAAAATGGAGGAGGAGGGGACAGAAGAAGAGTGGGAACAGGGGAAAGGAGAGAAAGGGGGTTAAAGATATACCAATTTAAAGAAACCTGGTTATTTACTCTCTGAAATTACATATATGTCAAAATAGTTCTCTCTAGGTAAGAGTTTATATGAAAGTAAAACACCTTTTTTTCTCTTTGTACTGAAACATTTAGTTTCCTAGTTTATGAAGCCGACAACATTAGCATACAAATTAAATTATAATATGAAAAGTCTGATAATTTTTTACTAGAGTCTGATGCTAATTTTTACTAGAATGTATCTTCACGAAAAATCTTAAAAATAGTAAAACAGAAGCTATCTTTACTGAAAGCATGTTTTTGACAGATTTTTATTTGTTTGATAAAAATTGTACTATACTAAGAGTATTAAAGAATATGCATCTAGGTAAAATTCTCCAAGTTATCATTTGCAAGTTTTAAATAATACGAGAAGTTGATTATTTTAAAATGCTTAGAATTTGGGCTGGAGGTGGATCTTAGTGGTACACTAGTTGCCTAGCATATTGGAGGCCTAGATTCAGTCCTCACCCTATCTACTGCCGGAGAGTGGGGGTGGGGTAGAATTAAGTAATTGTCAAAATTGTCTGCTCCAAGGACCTCTCAGTTGCTAGGATTTTCTTTTGTAGATGCAAGCGCGCGCGCGCACACACACACACACACACACACACACACACACACACATTCTCTCTCTCTCTCTCTCTCTCTCTCTCTCTCTCTCTCTCATGCACACACACACGTTCTCTCTCTCTCACACACACACATTCTCTCTCTCTCTCTCATACACACACACACGTTCTCTCTCTCTCTCACACACACACGTTCTTGTTCTCTCTCTCTCTCTCTCTCTCTCTCTCACACACACACACACACACACACACACACACACACACACACACACACTCCTCACACCCATATGGAATACTGTCAGAGAAGTTCAGAGTCATAAGCTTTCTTTAAATCTTACTACTCCTTTGGACTTTTGTCCCCAAGTTATGGAATTATAGCAATTTAGAGCTGGAATAAGCTTAAAGATCACCCACTTCTTTCTTGCTATACAGAAGAATCAGAAGCTTACATAGGAAAAGAGACTTGTCTAGAGTCAAATAGGAAGTTTTCTGGCTGTGCTTGGAGTAAGTCTCTGGATTCCCGGTTTTGTGTTCCTTTCTTCCTTCCAGTCTTCCCCCTATATAAATGACATCAAAGGCCAGAGGACAAATGCCAAGTACCATATTCTGTTAGAGACTGAGTGCAAAATCTGTGCATTCCAAGCCTGGTTGCATTCATTTTTAAATCATTCTTCAATGACCAACTCAGAAGGCATATGTCTTAGTTTTATTTTTATGAGCCCCATCTTTCTTTCATGAATGTATTATTAACATGTCTTTTTTCTGATCTGAAAAGTTCTCAGGGGAATAATGGTGTCCAGAATTTGGAAATGGAAATGACTGTGGATCTATTGCTTTTAATCTGATGGCTGCTCTTTTAGTTCTCCAAGATTCTGCTTCAAAGAATTGTTTCAAAATAGATCTATTGGTGTTATAAACACCTGAGCCCTAGCCAGTATATGCACCTTGTTTTTTTTTTATTGGTTTCTTTTGGAAGGATTAGATGTTTCCTTTTGCTCACCCTTTTGCTTTGTTTTGTTTTCAATCCACATGATTTAAAATTTATGTGTGTAGAAAATTCTGTTAGCTTTCTTACTAGGGACCGTTTTTTCCCCCTTGAATGTAGAGGGTTCATCACAAATTGCTTGTAAATCAGGATCTGATTAGGAAGTAATATATTCATCTGTAACTCCTGCATAAAAGTTATTCAAGTATTGTGACAAAATAAGTGTTGTTTACTTTATACATTTTGTGCAAATTCTAAAGATTTCATCTAACTTCAAGGCTCTCATGGAATCTCAGGGATTGTGGCTTGCCCACTGAGAGTATAAAGGCTGACTAAATTAAGTTGATTTGCCTGTGAAAGAAATGCTTCCATTATTCATGTCAGAAGCCTGTCACATCAAATTGAGGGAGTGGAGAAAACCCTTTTTTATCAACATTTAGAACCAAGAAAAACCAACCATTGAGGGCCTGAATTTCAATTGGGGAAAACGTCAAGCTGAAAGCAGGGTTCAAAAAGGGGGGGTGGGTGGGTATTTGTCTAATGTTGAAAATCAGTAGAGGAGATTGATTTAACTTTGGCTGAAACTTTTTTATACAGACAGACAGAATGAAACTTCTTAAAGCAGCAAGTAGTACATACAATCTTGGTGTCTTTCATGTGTAAACTTGTCAAAAGTAGTTAAGCTAATTCAAATTTAAATCTCCTTGAATTCCTATTCTTGGACTCTTAATTTGTTTATTTTAAAGGATTTAGGAATGCATTTCTTGAGAGTTACTTTTCAAATATTGATGAATGTATTTTGTTTTTCAGAGTTCAAGATTATAGGTTGTATTGTGTGATTACTCCTTGTATTAATAAAAGAAGGAAGACAGGCTGATCAAGCACCAGCTCCATGTTTGTATCAGGTATGTGAGTATTTGTCTCAGTGTGATGTATTATATACAAGCACACACACTTACACATACACACACACACACACACACACAGAGAGAGAGAGAGAGAGAGAGAGAGAGAGAGAGAGAGAGAGAGAGAGAGATACATATACACACCAAACTTCAAATAGAAACCAGGTCATTAAGAGAATAACATGACTTGGAACAATAAAAAGAGAACCATTCTCAAGGGCAAAATACCCTCCTGCAGTGCTGCTTTATTTTAAGAAGATTCTTTGTATTTGCCAGGATAGTGAATTTTGGCAAACATTTATCATTTGAAAGACTATTATAACATTGGAAGTTTTATTTTATTGTAGTTTTCTAAGAAAATTGATGTTTTAAAATTTTAAATGTTTGACTTTTGTCATAGGAATTTTAAATGACTATTTACTTTATTGCAGTCATCTAACAATTTAACCTTTTTGAAGTCATAATCCTTATAACTATCACTTGACTATATTTCTGTCATCATCTAAGTGCCAGCCTTTGAGTTAAATTTTAAAAAGATATTTGGTGCAAAACCAAATACATATATAAGGATATAATTTTTTACATATAGTTTTACATATTTTATCTAAAGTTTCTTCAGAAAAAGTATTTCAAAAAATTAAATTGCTTTAAGAGATTCTTGGCTGTTCTTTAAAAAATAGGATCTGAAATTCCTTAAAGCATAGCAAGAAATATCTCTCAAAGTGAGAGCTTCTGCAGCTTCCTTCCCGTATGATGACAGACAGGATGTTTCTTCCATAAATGTGTGTGGTGGAAGGCAAAGTTGGTTTGCACAAAACAAGCTACTTCTCTGACAGACTGCAGATATGTGCAGGTTGTCGGTGGTGGGGGCAAGGAATGAAATAGAGAGACGTTTGTACTGTGGAGGGCAGGGGAAGACAAGGATTAATGGTGAGCAGAATTGTATTTTGGTGAATGCTGCTAACAACAGAGCTATGGGGCAAGAGGGTGAAACAGGGGTGGGAGAGGGAATGTGGAGGGCTGTGAATGGTGCAGCTAGAGCACTATGTCAAGGCAGGGGGTGAATAGATAATTTATGTGTATTTACAAAAGTACAAGCAAACAAAATAACAAAAACAACACACCAGTTTGACCAGTGCTATTTTTAGAGCATGAACCCACTAGAGGTCATTCCTTTTGTTTATTGCCCCATCTCTATTTTCTGGCTGTTTGTTTCCAGCTATGAGAATATGGACTAATGTCTGGTGAAACAATTCAGATGGGAAGGCAACACAGCAGAGGGTGGCAATAGTGACTTCTTCAAAGCTTTTATTTTCTTTCACATGAAGTATTACCATTTAGAGACATTTTGTAAGTTCTGGTAATATTATTTTAGAAAGAATGAAATTTGAATTATATCCAATCATAAAATGAGGAATTTAGAGCTAAGAGAAAGTTTAGAAATTGGATAAAGATATCCAGTCTTACAAGTGAGAAAATTGGCAGCAGACAGTGGAAGATGGCTATTCAGCCTCAGCATTGGGACTCATTTTCCCTGATTTCCAGGCCAGTGAACTTACAACTGCTTAATATAATTAACAGGAGTATTTCTGCTCCACTTTATGTCAAACAATCCTAAAATGGATCATGCTAAATAGGAAGGAAGGACCCTGTACTCTCAAATGTCAGCCCCCATGTATAATTATGTGCATAGCTATTTTCAACTTGTATTAGTTCACATTTTATACGTGTATGTATTTATTTATATGTGACACATAATCTGATGCATATGATTTTCTTTCATCCACGATAAAAGGGTGATGTGAGTTATCTAAGGGGAATGTCATAAAACTATTGCAGATGAATTATGAAAGCACATGTACATCATACAATAGGAACAAGAAATCCTACAAAAATCACATGCAATGGTAAGTGAACTCTCCAGTTCCTGTATTGTAACCCCACTCCTGTAAGTTCTCACTATAAACAGTTGATTGTATTTCAAATTTTAAGCATGAATGAGACATATTTCACATTTATTGTAGATTGGATTCTACTTTTCATAGTACTCTTGTAATTCAGTAACATGTAATGATTGTATTTCAATGCAATTTCAAATAAATTTGCCTTACTATATTGAAGTATTTAGTAAAAGTAAACAGTTGCAGTGACTTTGATAAAGGTGAATATCTATTGTTTCTTAGTATTTAATAGTGTTCTTCGGGGGACTACTTACCATTTTATAAAATTATTTTAAGATTGAACACATATAAACTTTGTGCACTATATAGCTGTAACTATTTCTCAAGACTATTGCAAACATTTGCTGTCATTTTCCCTCCACTTTTGTTTCTAGTGTCTTTCAGTTCTATCTAAACCTTCAACATTTTTTGTATATATGCAGAATTGTTAGGTTTTGTTGATTGTCATTTGATAGCCTGTAGCAAAAAGAAAAAAAAGGCAGCCCATGTTTAAGCATCAACAATAACAGTTACAAATTGCTCTGATATTCAATTTAGTAAAGATTTCATTTTGTTTTTAAAAATCACCCATAAACTTACTGGAGCACTACTCAAAATTGTTTGTCTACCTTGTAGATCAAGATTTACAAATACTTAGATAAGAATAATAGCTGTTTCTTCCTGTGGACTATGCAGGGAGCACTGAGTAGGGACTACACAACTGTTATCTTTGCTTCCTTAATCCTGGAATGTTTGTATTTGAGACAGGACTTCCTCTGCTGTGCAGTTTTGCCCTGTAACTCTGGGCTGACAAGTGCCTCTGGTTTCAGATGCCTCAATGGTGGGAAGTGGGGTACTGTAGGTGAGCACATTGACTAAATCTTATATGATTGTTAGTTCTTGTTATTTTGGTGTTGGTGGTGATAACGTGTGTATGATGTTGAGAGATATTAATAGCCAATGATTGTTAGTCTCTGTTATTTTGTTGTTGGAAGTGGTATTATGTGTGTGTGATTCTCTTCTTTTGGGCTTGTTGTGAGATGATTAATTTCTTGTGTTTTCTTAGGTGTGGTTACCCTCCTTGTGTTGGAGTTTTGCTTCTAGTATCCTCTATAGGGCTGGATTAGTAGAAAGATATTGTGTAAATTTGGTTTTGTCGTGGCATATCTTGGTTTCTCCATCTATGGTATTTGAGAGTTTTGCTGGGTAGAGTAGCCTGGGCTGGCATTTGTGTTCTCTTAGGGTCTGTACCACATCTGCTCAGTCTTTGTTGAGAACTTAGGTGTAATTTTTATAAGTCTGCCTTTGTATGTTACTTGGTCTTTTTTCCCTTGCAGCTTTTTTTTTTTAGTATAGAAATACAGTTTATTTAGGGCATGGAGAGGGGAGTTAAGAGGGTAGTAGAGGCAGAGAAAGGCAGAGAGAGGAAGAGAGTAGAGAAATAGAGAGCTGGAGGCCAGCCATGACCATGTGGAGAGAGGGGGGAAGGGAATGAGGAGAGGTAAGAGAAGTAAGAGAGAGCCAAGAGAAAGAGAGAGAAGAGCTCCCTTGCAGCTTTTAATATTCTTTCTTTGTTCTGTGCATTTAGTGTTTTGATTATTATGTGGCAGGAGGATTTTCTTTTCTGGCCGAATCTACTTGGTGTTCTGTAGGCTTCTTGTACATTTATGGTCATCTCTTTCTTTAGGTTGGCGGAGTTTTCTTCTATAATTTTGTTGAAGATGTTTTCTGGCTCTTTGAACTGGGAATCTTTACCCTTTTCTATTCCCATTATTCTTAGGTTTCTTCATTTTGTAGCGTCCCAAATTTCCTGTAAGTTTTGAGTTAGGAACTTTTTACATTTGGCATTTTCTTTGACTGTTGTGTCAGTGTTTGCTATGGTATCTTCTGCACCTGAGATTCTCTCTTCCATCTCTTGTATTCTGTTGGTGATGCTTGTATCTGTAGTTTCTGTTATCTTTCCTAGGTTTTCCATCTCAAGGATCACCTCCATTTGTGTTTTATTTATTGCTTCTTTTTGCATTTTTAGGTCTTGGGCTGTTTGTTATACATTTTCTTCACCTGTTTGATTGTATTTTTCTGTATTTGTTTCCTCTTTAAGGGCTTCTACCTATTTGTGTTTTCCTGTATTTATTTAAGGGAGTTATTTATATCCCCTTTAAAGACCTCTATCATCTTCATGAGATGGGATTTAAGGCTATAATCTTGTTCCTCAGTGTATTAGGATATCCAGGTCTTGCTGTAGTAGGAGAGATGGCTTCTGATGGTGCCATCTTGCATTAGTTTCTGTTGATTATGTTCTTTTGCCATCTGCTTGTCTCGGTATTGGCTGGCCTGTGTGTTCCAGCTTGGAGCAGGCCTCACGGGAAGCAGGTAGAGATGTGGGATGGGGTTCTGTGCACTGTTCTGCGACTGCAGGTATAGGTGCTGACTGGAAGGAGAACAGAGCTCCAAACAGCACGGAGCAGAGCCCATGGCTACTGGACTTGCTGGGGTCGAAGCAGGTAGGGGAACTGAGGCAAGAGTGGGGATTCTCACCTGTGTGTTAGTGCAGACCACCTGGGAGGTAGTCAGTGCTGTGTGGCATGGTGAGGTGTGGTGCTCTGAGGTGTGGTATGCTGTTCTGTGACTGCAGGTAAGCTGCAGACTGGAAGGAAGATGGAGCTCTGACAGGGCTACTGGGCTTACTGAAGTCCCAGCAGGCAGGGGCGATTGGGGCAGGCCACCTACTTTCTTATGATTTTTTTTTCAAGAAATATTTCTCAAGGCCAAGGAAATGGCTCAGTAATAAAGGCTCTTGCTGTCAAGTACAGTAGTATGTGTTTGATTTCCTGGAAGGGAAAGTGGGAACTAACTCATAAGTTATTATCTGGCGTCCATGTCCCCACTAGGTCACAGAGGCACTGCCCCCTAAATAAATGAATTTCATATATATATATATATATATATATATATATATATATATATATATATATATATATGTGTGTGTGTGTGTGTGTGTGTGTGTGTGTGTGTGTGTATGTGTGTGTGTGTGTGTGTGTGTGTGTGTAAAAGTTATAAATATGCTTCTTGATTGAGGCACATCTTCTTAATTGATAATAACATGTGTTTTGTGTTTAATTAAAATTTACTGGTTTACATATGGCAAAAGGCAAGGTCAAGAACTTAAGGAACAGAAACCAAGGCTACTTGGCATCATCAGATCCCAGCTCTCCCACCTCAGCAAGCCCTGGATACCCCAACACACCAGAAAAGCAAGACTCAGATTTAAAATCATTTCTTATGATGATGATAGAAGATTTTAAGAAATAAATAAATAACTCCATTAAAGAAATACAAGAGAACACAGGTAAACAGCTAGAAGCCCTTAAAGAGGAAATACAGGAAAACACAATCAAACAGACGAAGGAAATGAACAAAACCATCTAAGATCTAAAAATGGAAATAGAAACAATAAAGAAATCACAAAGGGAGACAACCCTGGGGATAGAATCCCTAGGAAAGAGATCAGGAGTCATTGATGCAAGCATCACCAACAGAATACAAGAGATAGAAGAGAGAATCTCAGGTGCAGAAGATACCATAGAAAATATTGACACAACAGTCAAAGAAAATGCAAAATACAAAAAGCCCCTAACCCGAGACATCCATGAAATCCAGGACACAATGAGAAGACCAAAGCTAAGGACAATAGGTATAGAAGAGAATGAAGATTCCAAACTTAAAGGACCAGTAAATATCTTCAACAAAATTATAGAAGAAAACTTCCCTAACCTAAAGAAAGAGATGAACATAAATATATAAGAAGCTTACAGAACTCCAAACAGATTGGACCGGAAAAGAAATTCGTCCTGTCACATTATAGTGAAAACACCAAATACACAAAACAAGGAAAGAATATTAAAAGCAGTAAGGGGAAAAGGTCAAGTAACATATAAAGGCAGACCTATCAGAATTACACCAGACTTCTCACCAGAGACTATGAAAGCTAGAAGATCCTGGACAGATCTCATACAGACCCCAAGAGAACACAAGTGCCAGCCCAGGCTGCTATACCCAGCAAAACTCTCAATTACCATAGAGG
>CM052722.1:102597329-102620168 GCA_028551405.1 Uromys caudimaculatus
GTTGGGAGCCATTGGGAGCACAAGCTTAGCTTCAGGCCCCACTTATTGTGTAGTTTTTTGGTCCCCAGAGATTGCTTCATTACCAGGAAGTGTTTTCCTCAGAAGTGGCCCACCAAGGAATGTGCCGATAGCAGAGGTTTGGCCCACCAAGGAATGTGCCGATAACGGAGGTTGGGCGGGCGGTTTCCACGCCCTAATCTCTTGCCCCAGCTTCCTCATTTTTCTTCCTTTTTTGATTCTTTTCTTCCTCCTTTTGCTGATGCTTTATAAGTGGCACCTTGCCAGAAATAAAGTAGACCTTGACAAGAATCTGCTTGGTCTCGCTCCTTTCTTTCTCTCGCCCATTTCTATTAAAGGTTGGGATTCACCTCGACCCACGAATAACCAGGTCCTGCGGGTCGGGACAGAGTTATATTCTCAACCTGACCAGTATACATTTTTTTTTTCAGAGAGTGCTATCATAAATCTGCATACAAAGTAATGGATTTCACTATTGTGTTGTTGTCATATCTACAATTTCACTTTGTTCTTATTCATTTTTCTCTCCCACTGCTCCCCCACAGTTCCATATTTTTAATTATAAGATTCTTCATGGATATGAGTTTGCATTTCACTTTAGTTTGGAATGCCATTCTTGTATTAACTAATGGTGTTTAGTACATTTGTCATGTATCCATTGGGCTACTGGATATCTTTTTTTTTTTTTTTGAGAAAGGTTCATTCAAATCTTGTCCCCTTTTATTTATTTTTATTGTTGAGTATTTGCTTCTATAGTCCATGTACAAGTTTTCCAAAGTAAAAAAAAATTATACAAATATTTTTTATTATTTTATTTAATTAAATATTTAAATATTTTATTATACAAATCCCATTTCTAGGAGATTGTCTTTTTATTCCTTTTATTCTTTTGTTTTCTTTTGTTTTTGACATAGGGTTTCGTTATGTAGCCTTGGCTGTCATGGAACTAGCTCTATTGACCAAACTAGCCTTGAACTTGCAGAGATATCCTAACATGTATCTCCTGAGTGCTGGGATTAAAAGCATGTACCACCACCACCTGTCTTTTTATTCTTTTGATATCCTTGAATTCAGAGAAATTTTAATTTTGGTAAAGTCTATTACATATAATTTTCTTTCATTAATTTTTTCATTATTTTTAAAAAATTTGTTCTTTCTTTATTGAAACACTATCCTTATGTAATCCTAGTTGGCTTTAAATTCACTATGTAGCATAGGCTGATCCTAGAATTTTAATCTTCTGCTTCTACATGTAGGTTTGTGCAACCACTCCTGGCTTTATTGGCCTGTTTGTCTGATTTGTGTTATATATGTATATGTGTGTGTGTGTGTGTGTGTGTGTGCATAGTATAATACAATATATATTATATATCATATATTAAGGTCATGAAAACTTATGCCTATGTTTAAGACTTTGATCTAATTGGATTAATGTTTAGAATTTTATTTTTCAGATTATATAATTACATTATTTCTCTTTTTCCTTCCTCCCTCCACACTGTCTCATAAACCTCTTTTTGTTCTCTTTCAAATTCATGACCTTATTTTTCATTTATTAGAATTTTATTGAAAATTTTCATAGAATATGTTTTAAAGATGTTCTTCCCTTTCCCACCTCTTCCCAAATTCTCCCCACATCTTTGCCTACCCATCTTAATGTTGGTGTTCTTTCTCAGAGCAACAAAAAAGAAAAAGAAACATGGTATTCCAAAGTTTCTCACTCTCTTTACATTGTCCAGCTATGGGTTTCTGTTAATTGTTATCTACTGCAAATAGAAACTTCTCTGATCCGGGTTGAGTGAGGGACTGATCTATGGGTATAGCAGTATGTTATTAGGAGACATTTTATTGCTATGTTCCTCCAGTAAGGATGACAGTAGTGGTTTTCCCCTTAGGCTCATGAGTTATCTAGTCTCAGGTTCTTGTCCATTATATTAGTGTAAGGTGTGGATTCCATCTCAGGTAGTGAGCCTTAAATACAATGCTTGGGTTGATTTTTTATATATATATATATATATATATATATATATATATATATATGGTATGTGTTAATGATTCAAGTTCATTTTTTCACATTTGGATATTATTATCTAAGCACTTTTTTTTGAAAACACAATTTACCCATTAATAAACTTATTACCCTTATTGAAATCAATTGACCATAAAGGTAAAGTTTTTTTTTTTGGACTCCAAGTTTTATTCCACTGGCCTTCATGTTCAAACTTATACTAGTACCACACAATATTCATCACCATTATTACAATAAAACTATTATTATAGTTTTTTAATAAAATTTGATATCAGGAAATATAAGTCAACATTTTTGAAGATTGTTTTAGCTATTTAGTCAGATGCAAATATTTACAGTTCATTTCATATCAATCAACTTATCCATTTCTTCAAAAGAAGGATCCAGGATTCATGAGTGGTTCTGTTACTTTATAGATCATTTTGGGGAATATTTTTCCAATAAGGGATTACTATCTGTAGATAAAAAGTGTCCTTTGCTTTATTTAGCTCTTCTTTAACGTCTTTTAAAAATGTTTTACATTTCAGTTTTGTACATTTTGTCTTAGTTACTTTTCTATTGATATGACAAGATACCATGACCAAAAAAAGAAAGCCTTTAATTGGGAGCTTGGTTATAATTTTAGAGGGTTAGTCTATGTAGTGGCTATTTCTGATTGTCAACTTGACTATGTCTGAAGTGAACTACAATCCAGAATTAGAAGGCTCACCTGTGATCTAGATCTTGAGTCTGGAAGACACAAGTTTCAGGTGTGGTAGTATGCACACCTCTAATCTGGGCCACATCTGCTTCTGGAGACCTACATAAGGACATTGGACAGAGGAAGATTCAATCTTCTTCGCCTGTGAGCCTTGTGGGACTAAGTGAATGCTAGATCCTCAGGCTTTCATTCACAGCTGCTGCTGACCATTGTTGGGAAGTTCTACTACAGACTGTAAGTCATCAACAGATTCCCTTACTATATAGAGACTACCTATAAGTTCTGTGACTCTAGAGAACCCTGACTAATACAATCTATAACCACCATGGCAGGGAGCACAGCAATAGCCAGTCAAGAATGGTGCAATAACAGTAGTTGAGAACTTAAGTTTGATCTACAAGCAGGAGATAGAGGAGGGGGGTTGGGCCTGGTGTGGACTTTTGAAATCTCAAAGCCTACCTTCAGTGACATACCTCCTCCTATAAGGTCACACCCCCTAATCTTTCCCAAATAGCTAAACCAACTGTGGACCAAGCATTTAAACATATGAGCCAATGGTGACCATTCCTTTCTTTTTTTCTTTTTCTTTTTCTTTTTATTCTTTAATCTTTTTTTACAGTCCAGACTTTATCCCCCTCTCGGTCCACCCTCTGGCTGTTCCACATCCCAACCCTGCCACTCCCCATCTCCAAGAGGATGTCCCTCACCCCACCAGACCTCCCCACTCCTTGGGCCTCAATTCTCTCGAGGGTAGGTGTATCTTCTCTAAGTCCAGACCAGACAGTCCTCTGCTGTATATGTGTCGGGGGCCTCATATCAAGTAGTGTATGCTCCCTGGTTGGTGGTCCAGTGTCTGAGAGATCCTGAGGGTTCAGGTTAGTTGATTCTGCTGGTCTTCCTATAGGGTCACCTTCCTCCTTGCAGCTTTTCCGTAATTTAACCACAGGGGTCAGAAGCTTCTGTTCATTGGTTGGGTGTAAATATCTGCATCTGACTCTTTCAGCTGCATGTTGGGCCTCTAGGAGGGCAGCTCACGATAGGTCCCTGGTTTTTGTTTGTTTGTTTGTTTGTTTTTTGTTTTGTTTGATTTTTGGTTTTTTTGGTTTTGGTTTTTTGAGAGAGGGTTTCTCTGTGTAGCTCTGGCTGTCCTGGAACTCACTCTGTAGACCAGGCTGGACTCAAACTCAGAAATCCACCTGCCTCTGCCTCCCAAGTGCTGGGATTAAAGGCGTGCGCCACCACTGCCGGGCTAGGGCCCTGTTTGTAAGCACACCATAGCATCAGTAATAGTGTGAGGCCTTGGGGCCCCCCCTGAGCTGGATCTCAATTTGGGCCTGTCATTGGACTTCCTTTTCCTCACGCTCTTTTCTGCTTTTGTTCCTGCAGTTCTTTCAGACAGGAATAATTCTGGGTCAGAGATTTTGGCCGTGGGATGACAACCCCATCCCTCACTTGATGCCCTGTCTTTTTACTGGAAGTAGACTCTACAAGTTCCCTCTCCCCACTGTAGGGCATTTCCTCTAAGGTCCCTCCCTTTGAATCCTGAGAGTCTCTCACCTCCCAGGTCTCTGGTACATTCTGGAGGGTCCCCACACCTCCTACCTCCCTAGGTTGCCTGTTTCCATTCTTTCTGCTGGTCCTCAGGGCTTTAGTCCTGTTTCTGTACCCAATACCTGATCATGTTCCCCTCTTCCCCTCCTTGTTGCCTTTCCCACCCAGGTCCCTCCCTTCCCTCCTCCTGTGATTGTTTTCTTCTCCCTCTGAAGTGGGATTGAGGGTATCCTCACTTAGGCCCTTCAACTTGTTAACCTTCTTGAGTTCTGTGGATTGTATCCTGGGAATTCTGTACTTTTTTGTCCAATATCCAGTTATTAGTGAGTACATACTATGCATATCCTTTTGGGTCTGAGTTACCCTACTCAGGATGATATTGTCTAGTTCCATCCATTTGCCTGCAAAACTCAGGATGTCCTCATTCTCAATAGCTGAGTAGTATTCCATTGTGTAAATGAACCACATTTTCTGTATCCATTCTTCTGTTGTGGGACATCTGGGTTTTTTCCAGCTTCTGGCTATCACAAATAAGGCTGCTATGAACATAGTGGAGCACATGCCCCTGTGGCATGGTAGGGTATCCTTTTGGTATATGCCCAAGAGTGGTATAGCTGGATCTTCAGGTAGATCTATTTCCAATTTTCTGAGGAACCTCCAGATTGATTTTCAGAGTGGTTGTACCAGTTTGCAATCCCGCCAGCAATGGAGGAGTGTTCCTCTTTCTCCACATCCTCACCAACATGTGCTGTCACCTGAATTTTTGATCTTAGCCATTCTAATTGGTGTAAGGTGGAATCCTAGGGCCATTTTGATTTGTATTTCCCTGATGACTAAGGACTTTGAACATTTCTTTAATTGCTTCTCAGACATTCGAGTTCCTTCTGTTGTAAATTCTCTGTTTAGTTCTATTCCCTATTTTTTTGATTGAGTTGTTTGGTTTCTTCGTGATTAGCTTCTTGAGTTCTTTATATATTTTGGATATTAGCCCTCTATCTGAAGTGGGGTTAGTGAAGACTTTCCCAATCTGTAGGTTGCCAATTTGTCCCATTACCATAGACTTGTTTTGCTAAATTTATTGCCGATTTTCTTTCTTTTTGATGATATTATAAATGGAAATGTTTTCTTAAATTCATTGTTGAATAATTTACTATTACTCTATAGAAATCAACTGAAGGCTGGGAATAGTAGTTCAGTGATAAGAGTGATTGTATGTTAATGCCAAAACCCTGAATTCACCCAGAATTTGTTATGCCAAAACAAAACAAAAATTCAAAATAAAATAAATGAAAATGTAGGCTTAGTTTTTTAAAAGCCTTCTTTTAATAAGGGTTCTCAAATGCTTCAACTCCCCTTCTAGCCCATAGTCCAAAAGTAGGGGAAATAAGATGGTAAATAGGACAAGGGGATGTGGACCTGTTTAGAAGTAGTTCTTTGGGGCGATTCCAATCTCCTTTTGTCAGGATACCAGCAATCCAGTTCAGTAGTCTCATGATACCAAACATGAATCAGAAGTGGAGGCACAATTCAGCAGAAACCTCCAGGTCTCCATCAAATTGACATGAGTCAGTGGGAGCGATTAAGACCAACCCAGCTGGGATGCCAGGAGAAGTTTTCTGCTGTACCAACAAAGAATTCCAACGCTAGCTAGCAAGCACACCATTGCTGTTCCTGGAGTTCTATTTAGACTATATCCAAACATTCCGTGCCCTCCCATGGGTCTTGCCTAAGCAAAAAAACCACATAGGTCTTTCTCAGCAAACACCGTGTGAGGTTGCATCATATGATCAACCAGAAACTTCCACCTTACAAAAAGAAAAGTAAACAACTTATTTTTTATTGACCCTATAAACCTTGCAACTTTTCTCAATCCATTTATTCTCTCTAATATGTTTGGTTTGATATTTTCTGGGCTAGAATATCATATATGCTAGGAAAGCACTCAATAACTGAGCTAATTCCTCAACCTACCTCTCTTTCTTTTGGTTTTTGAATCATAAGAATTTTCTATATATAAGTTGATGTCATCTACAGTGGAAATAGATTTTTTTCCTTTCCAATCTGTATCTTTTTCTTTGCTAAGTTACCAGGAAAGAACATCTAATACGACGTTAAAATGTCTAGATTAGATATCCTTGTCTTATTTTAAATCTTAGATAATATTATCTGTCACCCTTAAGTATGATGTGTACTATTAGTAGAATTTTCATCAGTGCTTTTTTATCAAATTGAAAATCCTCTACTATCCTAGTTTTGAAAAGCTTTTACCAATGAAGTGTCTTAGATATTCATAAAGCACTTTCCTGTTCCTATTAAGATCATCAAACATTTCCACTTTATGAACTTAATGTATTTTATTAAATTATATGCTTGGACCCAACCTTGCATTTCTGGGACACACCTCAATTAGTTATGTTACATAATCCTTTCTATATGCCACAGAATTGGCTTACTCGTATTTTGCATCTATTCCTAAGGAGAATTGCTCTGTAGTTTTGTCATTTCTGTAGTACTAACAATAGGGTAATACTATTCTCATGTCAGTAATTATTTCTTCTTTTCTTTTTGAAGAATTTGAAGATCAATTGTGGTTAATTCTTCTTTAAATGTTTGATAGAAATCACCAGTGAACCCATCTGATGTAGACTTTTCTTTATTAGCAGTTTTTTATTATTGGCTCCATCTCTATCTTCATTAAACAACATTGTAAAAACGTCTCTCAACTTCTGCTAAGTAACATTCTATTTTTTTATGTCTATGAATTTAAATGTTAGGAACCTTAATGTACTACTATTTAGATGCTGGATAGTTGATAAAGAACAGAAAATTCTTTCCTACAGTTCTCAAGGCTGGAGAATCCAAGATGGCGGGGCCAGCATTTGGCAAATCATTCTTGTGTCCCTCCATGGTAGAAGGTGAGTGGGCGAGGGGGCAAAGGAAGATGTGGAAGGATTAACTTGTCCTTTTATAAAAATACACTCCTCAATATGACAATAATGTCTCATGAATGTAGCATTCTCATTACCGAGTTACTGATTTAATTCATTTAGCATCATATCTACAAGTACAACATTTATATATGTTTCTCATGTGACATGATTTCTTTCTTTTAGGGCCGCATAGCTTTCTGTTGCATGCATATACAACACATTGTTGTTTTTGTGGTACCAAATATATTGCAGGAGAATGCTATACTATTCAGCTGTATATCCAGCCCCCACGTTGTTTATCCATTCATCAATGAGTTTTTGATTTGCTAATGGAGCAGAGTTTGAAAGTATCTTTGAAAATCTGCTCTTCACGCCCTTAACTATATACCCCAAAGTGCAGACCTGATTCAGTGGTTCTATTTTTAGCTTCTTTCAGATTAAGTTATGTTTTAACCTATAATTAATGTAATTAATGATGTTTGCCATTTAATGATGTTTGCATTCCATGGCCCAACTTGAGACCCATCCCATGGGCAAGCACCAATCCCTGACACTATTAATGATACTCTGTTATGCTTGCAGACAGAAGCATGTTGTCCTCTGAGAGGCTCCACTCAGTGACTCACAGATGCAGACACCAACAACCAAACAGTGGATGGTACTTGGGGATTCTTATGGAAAAAAAGGAGGAAAGATTGTGGGCCACAAATGGCGATAGAAACTCCACAGGAAGACCAACAAAGTCAACTAACCTGAACCCTTGGGGCTCTTAGAGTCTGAACTACCCACCAAAGAATATGCTGGACCTAGGCCTCCCTGTACATATGTAGCAGATGTGCAGCTTGGTCTTCATGCGGGTCCCTAACGACTGGAACAGGGCTATCCCTAAAGCTGTTGCCTGTCTGTGGAGTATGTGCTTCTAGCTAGGCTGCCTTGTCTGGCCTCAATGGGAGAGGAAGTGCCTAGCCTCACAGAGACTTGATGTACCAGAGTGGGGGGATACCCAGGAGTGCCCATCACCCACTCAGAGGAAAAAGGGAAGGGGTGGGGGAAGCATTGTAGGAGGGAGTGACCAGGAAGGGGGCAGTGATTGGGATGTAAAGTGAATAAATACAAATAAACAAATAATAAAAATAGAAAAATGTGCAATCCAGAAGCTTCAATAATATGTTCACAATGCTAGGCCATCACACCATTATCTTATTCCTGAAGAGTTCCCTCATCCAGAACAGAAATCCACATCTGTTCCCAATCAAGCTCCTCTTTCTGCAACTTCTCCACACCATGTGGATGTTTTATTTCATATAAAAGGAAAAACATAATGCAACATATTACGTAGATGGTATCTTCTACTTAGCTTGATTTTTCCATGATGTATGCATGCATATTGTAGCATGTATTAGTACCTGATTCATTTTATCTCCAATAATATTCTATGGCTATTGTGGATGAGCAGATCTTATTTTCTATTTGCATCCATGAGTTGATACTTGGATTGTTTCTACTTTTTTTTTTAGCCATTGTGAGTAATGAACATATTTTTTCAATTAGCCTGTGCTGTATACTTAGATTGGATTGCTGAATTATATGGTAACTGTTTAAATTTTAAAACAAATGTCAAGCTATTTTCCAAAATGAAGTACTATTTTAGTTTTACCAGCATTGTCTAAGAGTTCCACATATCTTCATGTACTGTATCAATGCTTCTATTGTCCTCCTTTTTTATTGTACATGAAGTAGCATCTTACAATTTTTAATTTGTATTTTATGACAACTCAAGATATTAAGCACCTTTACATGTACTCATTGTATATTTTTATATTTTCATATGGAATATGTCTATTCATATCTGTCTTAGTTTGGGTATTATTGCTGTGAAGAGATACCACGACTAAGGCAACTCTTATAAATAACAACATTTAATTGGAATGGCTTACAGGTTCAGAGTTTTAGTCCAATATCATCAAGACAGGAACATGGCAGCATCCAGGCAGGCATGGTGCAGGAGGAGCTGACATTTCTACATCTTATGACCAAGCCCACTCAGTCAGTCAACAGGTTCTCCAGCACAGGAGTGAGGATTGAAAAGAAAGACAATTAGACAATACTGCAGCATGGCCTCAGTCAATTCAGAGACTGAAGACTGGTTTACTTTTTCCCAATCTGCTTTTATACCATTTTAATTACATACAAATAATAAGGTCAGTTCTAGGTTGAGGAACAAGCAATACAATAAACAAGAATAGTCAAGGAACAAACAAGGCAATAGACAAAGTCCTGTGTTCACTCCCATGATAAACTTTTCTAAAGGCTTTTCAGGATGACCGGAGATTCCTGAGCCTACTTCCCTGTCCTAGCCCAATGTCATACTCATGCCTGAAGCCTACTTCTTTGTTCTACCTTAAATTCGGATTCCTTCCGGATTCCTTCCTGAACTTACTTCCCTGTTCTAGCCTAAAATTAGATTCCTTCCTGAACTTACTTCCTTGTCCTTGGTCTAATGTCAGATTCCTGCCTGAAGCCTGTTTCTTTGTCCTTGGCCAAATGTCATGTTCCTGCCAAGTGGCCCCAAAAGACTTTCCACAATCTTGATCTACATCATACACACACACACACACACACACACACACACACACACACACACACACACACACACACACACGAGACCCCAAAGCCCTACCTCCACATTGCCTCAGTTCCTCTAACAAGGCTACATCTCCTCCAATAAGGCCACACCTCCTAATTGTGCCACTTCCCATGGGTCAAGCATATTCAAACCGGCACAATATTTTTTTATTAAAATGGAAAAAGACTTAAAAAATGTGGAGAGTTGGAAAGGTCAATGTATGTTTAGTAATAGGTGGCTCATAAAATTTAGTGAGGTATAAGGTTTGAGTATGGAAGCTTAAGAAAATTCTAGATGTACAGACTGGAATCAGTAGTGATTTCTTTATTGAGTTACTTCATGATAATTTCTGTCAGACTAGAAGTATTAAGGCATTGGAGGCTGTTTCTATCGTTACTTTGTTGTACCCATACTTCCTAGCTTAGTGTAGGTATTTGCAGGAATATACTGAATAAATGAATGACTGAGTGAAACAAATTGGTTTCAAGTAAAAAAATCTGAAAAGAAGATTCAAGACATCCAATGAAAGATAAACAGAAAGTGGAAAGAAAGATAAAAAATAGAGTCTCCTGAAGAATAGTGTATGATCTTAATAAATGTTCTACATAAAGCTAGTGAGGACAAAGCTGTTGTAGATGATTTGTTAAATAGCACTACTGGGATAAGAAAGGTGGCCACTCATCAATGTCTTTAGCTTGCAAATTCATTTGAGAGAATGCCTGAAAAGAAAGTGCCTGAGAAGATAGAGCCCTAGGGCTGCCCTACTCCAAAATATGAAATAGGGAAATGTTTTCCTTGGTTTAGATACTCGGGTACTCAGAGACCACTACAGCCATTGTTCAAGGAAGTCATAATACATCTTAAGCTGGCAGCAGAATTTGGCATCATCCATATATCACAGAGTTATTGGGCCATGGAGGCTTTCCCCAAGGTTCCATAAAGTTACTGAAGGCAGGCAGTGTACAAATGGGCCAGAGTCTGGACTATGTGCAAAACTGAAGGTGAAGTTTAAGTTTATTTTACGTATGGGGCAGC
Source organism: Uromys caudimaculatus (assembly GCA_028551405.1). Lineage (NCBI taxonomy): Eukaryota > Metazoa > Chordata > Mammalia > Rodentia > Muridae > Uromys > Uromys caudimaculatus. The sequence continues at coordinate 102,608,219 of CM052722.1, forward strand.
AACTGGATATAGCCACCTTTGTTGTGTACTAGCAATGACTAATTAAAATGCAAAATGAATAAATGAGGGGGCGAAGAGATGGCTCAGCAGATAAGAGTGTGGGCTACTTTTGCAGAGGACGTACTTCCGTACCAAGCACCCACATAGGGTAGTTAACAATCACCTGTAACTCAAGCTCTAGAGGATCTGACATCCTCTTCTGGCCTCTGTTGGCACCTGTACCGACTTGCTGCCCCCATAAGTAATATACGCTTTTAAAAACAAAAATGACTACCTTTTATAACAGAACCACAGTTTTTAAAAGTCTTAACTATAAGTCTAACAAAATGTGAAGGGTCTATGTGCAGAAGACTAAAATTCTGTAGAAAAAATGTAAAATGATTTATATGCATGGAGGGCTAGCCTGTGCTCATGGACTCTGTGTTGTTCAGAAGATGCTTCTTCATCTCACCTTCCCTGCTAGCTTCAATGCAATCCTAATTGGAATCTCAACGCTTATTGGTATTGACTGACTGGTTCTAAAATTGACTTGGAAAGGCAAAAGGCCTTAAATGGCAAAAAAAAAAAAAAAAAAAAAAAAAAAAAAAAAAAAAAAGTCCTAAAGAACAAAATTGAAACACATAGAGTATGCCTGTGATTTCAAGACTTACTAAAAGTTACAGCAAGATATTGTGAAATTGATATAAGGATAGACACACTGGTGGAACAGAAATAATAGCTCGGAAATGAACCTAAACAAATACGGGCAAGGAACAAAGTCAATTTAATGGAGGAAGAATAATCTTCTTAACAAATGATGCTGGAACTATTGGATCTCTACATGAAAATTAACATAGGTTTGGGATGGTGGCTCATGTTTGTAATATCAGCACTTGGGAGGTGTAGAAAGGACAGACAATTGAGAGTTCAAGGCCACGTTTGGCTACATAGTGAGTGACTGCATAGCCACCCTGGGCAATATGAGTCCATATCAGAAAACTAAATACACAAAAAAACTCCAAAAGTAAAAAAAAAAAAAAAAAAATGGGGAAAGCTGTTTTATCTTTCAGGCAATTGCTAGTTTCTGAGAGAGGGAGAGTCAGCAAGTCAGCCATGTGAGTACTGTAGGAGACGTGGACGGGATGCCTGGGCAGCTAACTGGGCAAGGGTACTTTGAGAATGTCTGCTCACAGACAGGTATAGCCTTGATGGTAGAAAGATTCTAGATCTAGCTGGATGCCTACTTTCTCTTTTCAGAGTATGAAAAGCTACTAATAAACCATAGCCATCCCTTCAGGAATGCTTATTGCAAAGGAGGCTGTGAAGGCTTCTTCAAGATGAGAAAAAAATTCCTGAGCTCCCTCTGCTGGCCGTACTGGAGAATAACAGGTGAGCAAATGACCAGTAAGGGTCTCTTAAAACATATACTGAGTGAGGTAACCCAGTCACAAAAGAACACACATGGTATGTACTCACTGATAAATGGATATTAGACAGAATGCTTGGAATACCTATGATACAATTCACACACCATATGAAGCTCAAGAAGAAGGAAGACCAAAGTGTGGATGCTTCAGTCCTACTTAGAAGGGGGAACCAAATAGTCATGAGAGGTAGAGGGAGGGAGGGATCTGGGAGGGAAAGAGGAGGAGAAGGGAAAAGGGGGCAGGATCAGGTGTGGAAGGAGATAGGGGGAGAAGTACAGAGGGTCAGGAATTGGAATGGAGGTGTATAGCAGTGGGGGATGGAAGTCCCAGATGCCAGGGACCCAAGAGGTTCCCAGGACCCAACTGGGATGACATTAGCTAAAATACCCAACAAAAGGGAGAACCTGTAGAGACCATATCCAGCGGATAGGCATGGTCCCCAGTTGAGGGATGGGGCCACCCACCCATCTCAAAATTATTAACACAGAATTGTTCCTGTCCAAAGGAAATTCAGGGACAAAGAGTAGAACAGAGACTGAAGGAAAGGCCATCCAGAGACTGCCCCACCTAGGGATCCATCCCATCTGCTGACACCAAACCCAGACACTATTGTGGATGCCAAGAAGTACTTGCTGACAGGCGCCTGATATAGATGTCTCCTGAGAGGCTCTACCAGCACCTTACTAATACAGATGCAGATACTCACAGCCAACCATCAGATTGAGCATGGGGACCTCAATGGAGGAGTTAGAGGAAGGACTGAAGGAGCTGAAGGGGTTTGCAACCCCATAGGAAGAACAACAATGTCAACAACAATGACCCCCCATAGCTCCCAGGGACTAAACCACCAACCAAAGAGTACACATGGAGGGACCCATGGCTCCAGCCACATGTGTAGCATAGGAGGGCATTGTTGGACATCAATGGGAGGAGAGGCCCTTGGTTCTCTGGAGGCTTGATGTCCCAGGATAGGGGAATGCTAGGGCAGTGAGTAGGGAATGGGTGGGTGGGTGGGGGAGCACCTTCATAGAGGCAGGGGGACGAGGGGGATGGGATAGGGGGTTTAGGAAGGGAGACCAGGAAAAGGGGATAACATTTGAAATGTACATGAATAAAATAACCAATAAAACAAAACAAAACACCATGCATATGCTCCTAAGGGCAATTACAGAGCTCAAATGGCCACATGTCTTCGTATACTCTTGCACATAAAGCACATACAAACATGTGCTAACCATAAGCTATGTCTGCATTACCACAAGGTAGTTGAGAGTACCTGCCCTGGCCTTACACAGACCAGCTATCTACTAGTGTATCATAGTTAGTGTTTTATAATCCTGGACAGATTTCTTCCTTGTTTTGTTTTTAAATGTTATTTTATTTTGCTTATTTTATTTTTTGGACTGTGCATCCCTGGCTGGCCTAAAACTCACTATAGAGATCAGGCTGGCCTTCCTCGCATTCACAGAGATCGTCCTGCCTCTGCCTCTTATTAAAGGCATATACCACCATAGCTAGAAGCTTATTATTCTAAAATGCGTTCATAGAAGGAAGGACATAGGCACATGTGATATGGATGGTTATCTACTCCCCATCAATGAAAAGGGCTTGATTAATACATATTAGGCACACAGTACATGGAAGCTATTGTTCTTCTGTCATTGTTGCTCTACCAGATTCAGAGTTTCAGTTTACTTATAATTTGGGAGTATTAATGAATATTTCTTGATGTTTACAGTTCCTAGCAACTATTCTGCAGACTTCCTCTATGTTTTCCCATTTAATCCTCACAACAACTCTATGAAATAGGACCTATTGTTATTTTTCAGGTGAGGAAAATAAGTCTTCAAGGGGAGGGGATATGCTACTTATTCATGGTTATACCACTAGGAACTGGAAGAAGTGGGAAACACAGACCGTCTGATTGTAGCTCTTCTTAGGCAGTACACTACTTCTGCCACATGGCTCGCATCAAATGACATGTTTCTTGCAAAGTGCTCAGTATAGTAATATTCATACCTGTGATATTTTGAATATGCTTGGCCCAGGGAGTGGCACTATTAGGAGGTGTGGCCTTGTTGGGGTAGGTGTGTCACTGTGGGTATGGGCTTTAAGACCCTCACCCTAGGTGCCTGGAAGCCAGTATTCTGCCAGAAGCCTTCAGATGAAGATGGAGAACTCTCAGCTCCTCCTGCACCATGCCTGCCTGGATGCTGCCATGCTCCCACCTTGATGATAATGGACTGAGCCTCTGAACCTGTAAGCCAGTCCCAATTAAATTTTGTCCTTATAAGACTTGCCTTGCTCATGGTGTCTGTTCACTGAAGTAAAACCCTAAGACAATACCCATAAACATACAACAAAAACCTATGCAAATTTCAACTATGTCCCTTGCTATACACATGCATGCATTACACATCTATCTATGGGTCCATGTATGAACAGATAATTTAATATCAGATATGCATATGTATGTAAACATACAGATACTTACCTAAGTGTTCACACATGGATTAGTCCACCAGTTGCATTCGTTGCCATTCGGGGAGCACATATTGTATTATGTTACTGGGGCTTTTCTAGGCAGTATAGATGCATCTTTAAGAGCAGAGTTAATGACCTGACCCCCCCCCCCGTCCTCCTGGAGGCTGGACCACCAACCAAAGAATACACATCGAGGGACCCATGGTTCGGACCACATATGTGGCAGAGGAGGGCCTTGTTGGCCATCAGGGGAAGGAGAGGCCCTTGGGCCTGAGGGTGTTAGAGGCCCCAGTAAAGGGGAATGTCAAGGTGGGAAGATGGGAGTGGGTGGGCGGGTGGGTGGGAGGAGGAATTCCCTCATTGAGGTGGGGAGGGGGAGGGGATAGGGGGTTTCCAAAGAGGAGACCTAGAAAAGGGGAAACATTGGAAATGTAAATAAAGTATCAAAAATAAAAATTTTTAAAAAAGAGCAGAGTTAAAAATCTATAGTAAGTGATAAGATGTGATTAAAACACACACACACACACACACACACACACACACACACACACACGTGTAATTGGTTAGATAGTGATATGTTTATGACAAAGTACAGACAGGAAAATGAAACATGAAATACTACATAAATAACTAACATTTCCAGTAAGATTGGCCAGGGAAGGTCCAATTAAATAGGTATTTTAATTTTATTTTATTATTATTTTGTTTTGTTTTGTTTTGTTTTTCGAGACAGGGTTTCTCTGTGTAGCCCTGGCTGTCCTGGAACTCACTCTGTAGACCAGGCTCCACCTGCCTCTGCCTCCCAAGTGCTGGGATTAAAGGCGTGCGCCACCACTGCCCGGCTAAATAGGTATTTTAAAATATGATTATAACAGGGGTAGAAATGTAAGGCATACAGTTGCTTGTGTTAAGATCTTCCTGGGCTGAGGAGATGGCAAGGCGAGTTGCCCTGGGGCAGGACAATGCTTAGCATATTAAAGCAAAAGTGAGGAGGCCAGTGTGTCTTGCGGCAGCTCTCTGTAGGGAGAGAATTGCATAGCGGTAGGCAGCAATGTGTCCTTCTTTTTGTTGCTATTAAAGACTTTGGCTCCAAGGTGGAAAACCATGGTAGGATGAATTGTAGGGTGGACCATGGTAGGGAGGGAGGCAGACAGAAGAATGGCCTAATCTAATGTTTTTAAACTATTGCTTCAGAGCTAGGGAAATAGCTCAGTTGTCAAAGTGCATGCCACATGAGCACAAGGACCTGAGTTCCATCCACACATTTAAAAGACTGGACATGGTGGTATAAACTTGCAATCAATCCCAGCACTGGGGAGGTAGAGACAGGCAGATCCCTGGGGTTCACTAGCAGTAAGTCTAACACAGTTGGTAAGTTTCAGACCAGTAAGAGAACTCATCTAAGTGAAAAGGAACAATGCCTAGGTTTGTCCTATGGGGTCCACATGCACGCACACATGCAGGCATGCATACCCCCCACATATCCATCCATGCACACATACACCCCACATGTACCTACATATACGTGCACTACATATACATGTGAACATACACATATACACAAAGATTATTCTTCGCAGTGTTTGAAAATAGGAACAAATTAAGTTGGGTAAGAGGAAGGGAGATGGAGGGATGGCGGTAGGGTTGAAAACTGGATATAGTTTGACAGTATTACCAATAGGACTTGCTAAGACATTGCATTAAGATTCTGAGAGAAAAGAGAAGTGTTCCAGTAACTCTAGGACAGTTGGTTTAAGTGATGGAAAGTGTGCTGTTTCTTTAGCAGATGTGTTGCTTCTTAAGACAAGATCTCTCACTATAGAGGAGCTGGTTTATGTTGAGAGATGATAGGGGATCGGGCTTTGAACGTGTTAAGTATAAGATGCCAATTTGATATCCACATGGAAACACAAATTCGTGGATGCATCTGTATGTCTGAAGTTTAGGGAAGAGATCCGACCTGAAGATAGCTTTCAAAAAAACATTGTGAATTATTGGAAACAAGATGTTTCGAGTCATGAAACTAGATACGATTACCAAGGAAGTTCATATAAATAAGGAAAACATCTTCAAAGGCTAAACCTTGTGACACAATAAGGTATCAAAAGATGAGGAGAAGCCAACAAGAGAGAAGAAAGAGGATGTTCAGGGACTTAAGAAATCAGGACAATGAGGTGTGGTATCCTAGAAACCAAAGTTTTCAAGAATGACCAGTTATGCCACATGTCACCGATAGTCCACATGACATCTGACAAGCTATAGGCAAACCTTAGCTACAGAGTCAGACCTTGTTTCAAAAATCAAAGAAAAATGAAGCAACAACAAAAAGAAATAGTAAAAGTTTAAAAAAAAACCTGAGTTTTTCTGTGAAGGAGAGAAAAGAATGGAGCAAAGGTTAAAGGGGAAGCTGAGAATGGGTTGGGGGGCTGCGATGAATTCTAGGGCCTTGTGCATAATAGGCAAGTGCTCTTGATCATTTGTTTTTTAAATTGGAGATAAATCTTGGTGTACCTGATGATTGTGATGGTCTCTTACACCCCAGCCAGGAGCTGATTGATAGTACTGAAGACAGACAGAAGAAGCTCTAATAGCTATCCTGGAATCGGGGGAATGGGGGAGATTTCAAACACAGGCAAAGTTTGGTCTTAGCTAGGAGTTTGGATTTCTATCCATAATAAGATGAAAGTAACATCTATGGGCAAAAATGGTGAAACATTCTTAAAGATACAGGAGAAGTCATCTGCTGAGTATGGGCGTAGGTACCAGAGAGTGGAAGAAGAGGTTGTGAAATGTTCCTTAAGGAGTGTCAGAATAAATATCCTAGGAGACTATGATACGATTCTGGAATAAGCTGAATACCCCTGGGGTTGGAATTGGTACCTAAAGACATAAAGTTCAAAACACTTTGTGTTCCCTCAGTTCCTTCATGCATACACGTGCAGATTCAGAAGAGTTTGAGACCTGCAATGAAATAGCTTAAATGCCGTAAGACATTCTAATGAGTGACCAAAATCGTTGAAGATGGTTAAGGAGAGGTATGTAATCAGTGAAAGGTGGCAAGATCAAGAAAATGATGGTTCAGTGGCTTGAAGGGCTGACTACTTGATTTGTCATGTAAACGTGTACATCGTGAAGGTAGGAGGGGATGGTTTGGATAATTAAGGTATGAAAAAATGACTGATATTGCTCATAGCCAAGTCTAGGTATCACTGATTAGAACGGATCTCACAATCTCTGCAACACAAAAGTATTCTCAACTGCCTTTGCGCTATCATTGGACATAATGGGAATGTAGTTCTTAGCTCTATACTTTACAGCTCCCTTCCTCCCAGAATGCAGGCTGTTCCTGTGACATATTGTGACCAAGAGAAAGAGGATGATGTCCTGGTGTAAGGTTTTGAGTATTGATCTGAGGGCCTGGCATTTTCTGCTTTGTGTTTCTTGGTATGCTGTCATCTATCTCATATTGATAGCCAACCATAAAACAGACAACCCCCCATTGAGAGGGAAACTGCCACCCAGCTCCTAGCTAGCCCACCAGTAGAGGCATGGGTGTACCTGGGGAAATATAAACAGAAGAGCTGCTAAACAGTTCAGAGTTGTAATTATAATCCATTTCTTTGTTGTTTTAACCTTCTGAGTTTTCGGGGTAGTTTGTTATGCAGCAATGGGTAATTAACACAGGAAAGTGTGACTGAAGTGTGAGTAACAGAAGGCTGAGGGTACAATCATGGAAATTCAAGGAACCAAGAAACCAGTATTGGGAGAATTGCCATCACTCTCCAGTGACGGAGGCAAGATAAAGTGCCAGGATGAAAACTCTTCAAGACACAGATTACAGTCCAGTATGGTCTAACAAAATGAGATTCTAAGCAAAAGGTTTTAATGTAGCTGGGCATGTTTAAATGTGTGTGTTTTTGTATGAACATGTTCTAACATGTGTGTGTGAGTGTCAATTAAGACCAGAAGAGGGTGTTGGATTCTCTGGAGCTGAAATTATAGGAGGCTGTGAGCCATTTAACCTCAGCTCTGAACTGCTGAGTGACTTTTTTAGTCCCTAGTTAGGTAATTTTTATAAGCATATACAAACCTGTATAAACTCTACATAAATTCAATTCCCCCAAATAGATATGTATATTGCTGTTATGCAGAAATGTCCTACAGTCCTACATGGATATACTAAGCAATCAAAGAGTCACATAAGTATCCAAAAACATACTTCAATATATATACTTGCACAATTATATATGAGTGCTCATGCACTCAAATTAAATGCATCAATATTCACACACACATGCGACACAGGAATGCCCAAAAGCACATACAAACATATATGGTAATGCTTATATATAATCACATAGATGACTACTGACTACACAGACACACAGTCTTCCATAGCAACAAACAGATAATACACTTAGGTATACTTGGACTCACTGATGTCCAGAGATTTGGACAGAGTAAAATGCATACATGTACCTCAACACACAATATACTTAGTTGCACCTATGTATGATAATAGAATGTTTGCATATGTACCTAAACACAGGATACATGTTACAGCTTTTCCCATGCATTCAAAATAACAGGAATACACATAGGTACATAAAAATATAAGCACCAAAACATTTGTGGCCAAGTATAAATTTATTTGAGGATGAACACATGGACCATCATACAACTGAAAGAACAAACATATATCTAGTCCCAAGTATATATAAGTCTTGTTAACACTAAGACAACTGAGAGTGCTTTTGTCATACATGTTCTCTTTTGTTTCTTTTTTCCCGTTTTTCTTTTTTCTGCCCTAGCTGCACTGGGGATGGAACCTAAGATCTTCCCTATGCAAGAGAAGCTCTCTACCCTTGAGTCATGATCCTGTGCTTCTGTTCAATTTGTGCTCTGCTTATGTTTTTCAGCTGGATGGGACAGAAGGCTTTCCCATAGCAGTCAATGGGTTCCTGTTTCATTAAGGGTGCAGGAAGCTAGAGCTGCAATGAGAACAGGTGAGTAGATCTATAAAAATGTAGTGAGAAACAGGGATGGAGAAGCACTGTTACTTGTGATTGTAGGAGCATCCCTACTGGGTTTGGCGATGTTCAATACAACCTACTTCAAATCCCAGTTCTGCTGTTTAACCTGTCACTTTGGGTAAATCACTTCATCTCTCTGAACCTCAGTTTCCTCATTTGGAATAGTGATAGATAATGATAGCAAGTATAACAAAGGATCAGTTTAAGTATTAATGGAATGAATACTCACAAAACACAATGGTACAGGACATTTGGTGAGCTAATAGTATTAGGTGGTGCTGCTGGTGATATTTTAATTAAACACTCTCTGGTCAGCTAGAGAGCCCTTGATTTCTACCATTAGTTCCACCTTTTACCGCCTTAGTTTCAGAGATGACAATGGGATATAGGTCAGGGAAACTTTAGAGTTAGGGGGTTGAGGGACAGTATTCAGATCATGGCTCAGAACTTTCAAATACGGGTGTGGTGCTTATAGGAAAGAACACACCTTTGTATGATGCATCATAGATAAGGGGGAGCCCTAGACAGAAATTACCTTTCCAAAGCCCTGTCCCAAAGGCTAGCTAGTGAGTGTACAGTAGATTTTGTCCCTAAGAATGCTGCATAAAGTGAACACGGAAGGAGGCAATTGTCTCTGTCTTATTTATTTTTTCTAGATCTCTGGGGAATCTAGTTAAAGAAACACTGAAAAATGAAAACATTATATGTCATAGTATAACTACAAGCTTTTCCACCTGCACCCTAGTTCCTGAGTAATGACTCAGAGGCTTATTATTTATTTAAAAATGCCTAGGCCACATGCTAGGCTTGTTCTGTGACTTGCTTATACCTTATATTTACCTGTTTATACTATTCTATGTCTGCCACAAGGCTAGTTACCTCTCCTCAATTTCATACAACGAACTTCCTCTGAGTCAGGCGGGGAATCTCTGCCTTTACTCTTTCCCGGAGTTCCTCTCTCTCTCCCAGATGCCCAAATGTCCCAGATGTCTACCTCAGCTTATAGGGAATCAGATTTTTATGGACAGGTGATGCTTCCATACAGTACCCAAGGGATTATCTGTCCCTACATGTAAGGGAACGGTTCAACTCATTTACTCAAATGATGTATATGAATACCTAGCATTTAGATTTAAAACCATACAAACAGGAAGAGGAAGAGTCCATTTTCTTTAAGGGTATAGCCCTTCTTGGGTTAAACACACATCAGCCTCGAACTTTTGTGTTTATGGACAGTACAAATGGAACTCAGTGAGAGACAACAATAAAGAAGACATGAAGTTCTATGGGGTGGAGAGTGGAAGGCAGGTCTGGAGAAGGGAAGTAAATATGTTAAAATTCATGTATGTGTGAAGTTATTAAAGGATTAACAAAAAATTTATGTTGAAAAATACAAAATGATCAGTGACAAATAAATCTCCAAGTTGCTTCCTTGCGTTCCTATCTTAGAGGTATAAATTGGCTTCTAACAGGATATAGGGGTTTACTAATGTTTACCAATGAAAGGCTACAGCACCTTTTCTATGCACACCTTTCCAGTTGAGGGCCTTCCTTATGATTGCATAAACCATTTGTCTTAGTCAGGGTTTCTATTCCTGCACCAACATCATGACCAAGATGCAAGTTGGGGAGGAAAGGGTTTATTCAGCTTACACTTCCAATTGCTGTTCATCACTAAAGGAAGTCAGGACTGGAACTCAAGCAGGTCAGGAAGCAGGAGCTGATGCAGAGGCCATAGCAGGATGTTCCTTACTGGCTTGTTTGCTTCTCCTGGCTTGCTCAGCCTGCTTTCTTATAGAGCCCAAGACTACCAGCCCAGGGATGGTACCACCCACAAGGGGCTTCTCCCCCCTTGATCACTAATTGAGAAAATGTCTTACCGCTGGATCTCATGGAGGCATTTTCTTAACTGAAACTCCTTTCTCTGTGATAACTTCAGCTTGTGTCAAGTTGACACACAAAACTAGCCAGTAAAAATATGTTCTGACAATGCCATTACTGAATATGTAGCCAAATCAGATGAAATGCCAAGGAGACATGTCTGTTATAGGCTGTATTCATAAGAAAGGATGAGGCTTACCAAATGGGTTAATTTGTCAGAGTCCCTATCTCCATTCCGGTATTCTTTTCCTTAAGGTTTAAGTTAGACTCTTAACTATTGAATCATTCTAATTTCTTCCCCTTTAATGGATAGTAAGATATTTGTGTCCAAATGTATCCAAAATGATAGGACAAATGTTGGAGGTTGCCATTCCCACAGCCAAATCTTTAGTAGAGTTGTATTTTATATTAAAATTATTTTATTATCTGTTCATATTACAGAAGAATTTTCTGGACACCAAGAACTTATTTATGTTGTATACAAGACTGTATTAAGACAGTGTCCTGCCTCCACATAAAACCAGATACACTGAATCTAATAGAAGAGAAAGTGGGGAAAAGTCTCGAACACATGGGCACAGGGGAAAAGTTCCTGAACAGAACATCAATGGCTTTTGCTCTAAGATCGAGAATCGACAAATGGGACCTCATGAAATTACAAAGCTTCTGTAAGGCAAAGGACACTGTCAATAGGACAAAACGGCAACCAACAGATTGGGAAAAGATCTTAGCCAATCCTACTTCCAATAGAGGGCTAATATCCAATATATACAAAGAACTCAAGAAGCTAGAGTCCAGAGAACCAAATAACCCTATCAAAAAATGGGGAACAAAGCTAAACAGAGAATTCTCAACTGAGGAAACTCGTAGGGCTGAGAAGCACCTAAAGAAATGTTCAACATCCTTAGTCATCAGGGAAATGCAAATCAAAACAACCCTGAGATTCTACCTCACACCAGTCAGAATGGCTAAGATCAAAAACTCAGGTGACAGCAGATGCTGGCGAGGATGTGGAGAAAGAGGAACACTCCTCCACTGTTGGTGGGATTGCAAGCTGGTACAACCACTCTGGAAATCAGTTTGGCAGACCCTCAGAAAAATGGACATAATAAGCCAGGCAGTGGTGGCACATGCCTTTAATCCCAG